>CP092886.1:135053304-135130118 GCA_030710605.1 Cordylochernes scorpioides | reverse complement strand
CCACTGCCCAAAGCATGGTCAACTTTACGCAAAACTACCACCAGAGTTATCTCCTCCCCGTTGTTGTAGCAATCAATATAATTTTTATATATATTCAAAAGATCTCTCATTTGTAAATAATATATTAAATTAAGCAGGTATATGATAATAAAATTAACAAAAAGTCCAAAATTTTATAGGTAGGAATATATCTTGAAACACTTTAGGTGAGGAGAAGCAGATAGATTTTGAGTTCCCATTAGGAGTGGTGTGTCTTGGGAAGTGGGACAGGATGGTTAAAAAGCCTCCGCATGGACTCTTGTTCTGGTCACAGACAGGAGAAGCTGCAACTATAAAAACAGCATTTAGTTTCGTTATTGCCACATTCTTTTGGTTATATTAGAATAGGGAATAGATACACAATGTGCTATAAATAATAGAAGGAGTATAACATAAGTGTAAACATTTTTTTTTATAGCAACGCTGTTTTCTGGGGGCATGAGAATCACTATAATTAAGATATTGTTATAGGTATATAGATGATTTCCATTCTAAGGAAAATTGATTTTTCCCAAGCGGAGCAAGCATTTAAAAAATCTGTAGAAATGTAGTGAACATCCAGGAAAGTAAGAAATAAAAATAACCCCCATGATTATATATGTTGTATGTATCGTGGTCGAATGGATAGATAGGGTGCGACCGTTGTGCATGTAAGCTTCGAAAAATAATTTTTTTCCACACTCGTAAGTGCGCGCACGCGATGGCGTGTCATAGCATTCGCCTGCGCAAACTGGCTTCCCCTTTATTTTGTACAGATTTATAGATGGATGAATTTGTATTTACACTTTAACATACTAATTATGGCGAAAAAAAATTATATCTTTTGAGCATTAGGCAAATTATGACATATTTTTTATACTAGTAAATAGATGATACCTGACAGCTGGATCATTTGTAAAGTCCATTGAAGGAGATCTTATACCTGCTTGTAAACAAAGGATATCAAAGAACTGCTTAAGAGAAACTCTGATACCACCTATAAATTTAAATGGTAATTATGTAAGGTAACCTTTAAGTTTGAGCCATTGGAGAAAAGACCCCAACAACAGTACTCCAAAGACATCATGTCCAGTGAATAAACCATCTAGAATAGAACTTCTCTCTAGAGTGTATTAATTGGTAAAAAATGTTATTTTAGTGATGAAAACTATCCTACAAAGAGAGATATCCTCTAGTGAAAGTGTTTTCTCATAGAGATTTTACTCTATATGCTCAGAAGAGAACAATCTCAAGACTGAAAAGGAAAAAAATAAATTTATGGTATTTTTAGGTTCTCTTTTTTTGAAAAGGGAGTAATATCATCGCTATTTTATTTTGTCCTGCGGTGGCCATCTCAATTGCCATACCAGCCCCACCAGCAGTGACCAGTGTGAGCCAGGTGAAAGGAAAGTACAAACAGCACAATAAATTCATATACATTCTCTATTTATATAAAAAACATGGAGGTATAAACAATCATACTTACATTATTAGAGATGCTGAAGAAATGCTGCGTCAATTTATAGGCCCTGAAAAGAAAAAAATATCTTTAAATATATAATATAAATTAGAGAGAGAATAAAAGAGAAAATATTCATTTTTTACTTTTCCAAAGTATTATAGAATAATAAAAAAAATCAATTAGGAAATAAAGACTTTAAGAGAATAGTATCTCCTGATCAAACTGGCTTGTTCTAAACAATAAACTATGCAATCAAACTTTGCATTAAAAATAGGTGCTTCCAGGCAACTAGTCTCTCTGTTCTCTATATTTGATGTATTTTTTTGTATGTTTTCTTTTTTTGAAGGATAAAGGCAATTTTGTTCACACTTGCTCATCTTGTATGTCTTCCATAAAGACCACTGTGTCTCAAATATCTTTGAGTGTTATTGTCTGAATCCCAATATACATGTTATGAAAGGTACACCTTAAATTTGGTTTCTCTCTCTCTCTAAATTTTTTTATTTATTCATTTATTTATTTCATCTCAGTTTGCAGGCATTACATCTTTATGAGTGTAAATATTCAGCTATATATATCTGAGAGAACATGATTATCATGGATTTTGAACGTGTTGTAATTGAATAAGAAGAAACTGATTAATAAGTTTTATATTTCAATGAGTCATTTATTTCTTTTATTTTTACTCTAATTAACACAAGGTAATAAGACCAAATCCAAATAAATAAATAGTGTGTGACATTTCGGTAACAGTGTTGTTACCATAATTTCTCATTCAGTACTTTTGTCTGAAGATGGTAACAACGCTGTTACTGAAACGTCACACACTAGGCATTTATTTGGATTTGGTCTTAATACCTTGTGTTTATAATCTATAATCAAAATTGTGCCTTATCATTTTACTCTTATTAATCTAATTTGACAATGGCGGTATATAGCTGAAATATTTAGTTCCTCTTTTTAGTGCATTTTATTAAAAGCCTATAATTTTGATTGATACTTTTTAAGGTCTAATTTTTAAATTTTAAAGTATATTTGTTTGAATTAATATATGATTTCAAACATTTTATGTCCAGTTTGAAGCTATTACATTAACCTTTGAGAACCATAGCTAAGATAGCTGATACTTGGAAGGTGGGCATGATATTTGTTTTGGCAGGCTTATAGTAAGTCAAATGTATTAAAACAAACTATTAGAATCCCTATTTGGACTATAGGTACAAGAAAATAGGACATAATCCAAATAAATTAATAGTGTGTGACGTTTCGGTAACAGCATTGTTGCCATCATCAGACAAAACAATAAAGTTACGTAAAATTGATTTATTTTGATTATGTCTTATTTTCTTGTATCTAAAATTCTTGTATCAATTTGAAGTTTGTCTTTACTAATTTTCTGCATGACAATTTAAAATTGTTATGACAAAATATAAAATTGCATTAAAAATTTATGAAAAACTTTTATATTTTGAGGCTTGGTGAAAAAAAAGTGCTAAACATGTGGAGGGCTTCTTTTTTGGCCACAATTCTGGAAAGTGTCTTAAGTAAAGTTCTACTGTATATAATTTTACTCACTGTTCTGCTCAAGACATGTCCTTTTAATCATTGTAAATACAGTTAAACCCCGCTAATATGAACCCTGGATATAGCAAACCTTCCCTTAAAATGAACCCACGGCGATTCCCAATTCCATTCCATTGAATTCCATTCCATTGTTATAACGAACTTTGCGATTTTCAAAATAACGAACTACCCTATAACGAACCTATTTTCGATCCCAAATGATAAAATCTATTAAAAATACTATGCTTATAACGAACTTAAAATTGTGATTTAAAAATTTTTTAAAACAACAAAATTTTTAGCATGTTTTAGCTCACGGATCGCGATTTCAAAACAAAAAATTAGGGGCATTGTTTGTTTTCATTTCCATTCTATTTTTGCAGTATGTTATATAATTTTTACACATTATACTTTTATTTAATAGAATATCTTTGCATTCAACATTTTTGAAATAGAAGAAAAATACAATTGGCTTCCAAAATAAAGAAAAGAAACAAAATGTGGCGTTCTAAGAAAAAAATAACAAAAAACAGTGGCAGCATGCCCTTTTAGAAGCGTTCTATATCAAGCTTAACCTAGGCTAAAACATAATTCCAAATAATTTTAAAGCCAGAAATGGTTTGAATGACAGGTTAAAAACAAAATTTAACATACACTTCAGAAGAATATGTGGAAACTGGAATTGGAAGAAGAAGAAAAAAAAAAACAGTTTCCCCAAGTTCCCCGTGTCTCATGAGCGACAAACAAATCAACTTATAAATTCTTAAAAACTAACACTACCGTTCTATTTTTAGAATGGAATTCTTGTTAGGTATACGACTCATTTAGGGTTCGCGGATATTCCCCCTGGCCGGCCGTTTTACCGCCGATTTTGTGTTTGCAAATTGGCATTTTTTATTCGCAATTTTACCGATCGCGCTATCGTATCAACATGTTTCACGTCCGATTTTTCTGAATTGGATACTTTTGATTCATCCTCAATTTATTCAGAAAAAACGGAGCTTTATTTCTTTGATGGAAATAACGATATTTTAAGACAATTCTGATTTTCAAATTTCAATTTTCACTTTCAAACAACAAGGTTTTAGAGGCATATTTTTTCAAATAAATATACAGTAAAACCCCTCTATAGTGAACCCCAATGGGACAGAGCTTTTGGTTCACTATAGCCACGGTTCACTATAGCCACGGTTTGGCCATTTTTTAAAACTTTTCTAAATTTTTAGACTGTATAATTAAAAAACAGCCATACAAACATGAAAAGGCAGCCATTTAATAATGATCATTTGTTTTAATTCCCTAAATTGACCTATTTCTTTACAGTAATGCTGAATATCAAAAGAAGTCATTTGTTAATAGGTTCTTCTTATCATTAGCATATATGTTTTTATATAAACCTATGTATTATTTAAAAATTAAGCCAAATCCCTTAGGGAAAACATTATTAATTATATATTTAAAAGGAATAAGAGTATTTTAGAACATCTTTTTCAAATAATATAATGCTATATTTATTTGAAAAAATGCCTCTATAATACCTTGTTGTTTGAAAGTGAAAAGTGAAATTTGAAAATCAGAATTGTCTCAAAATATGGTTATTTCCATCAAAGGAATAAAGCTCCATGTATTCTGAATCAATTGAAGATGAATCAAAAGTATCCAATTCAGAAAAATCGGACGCGAAACATGTTGAAACGATAGTGCAATCGGTAAAATTGCAAATAAAAACGCCAATTTGCAAACCCAAAATCGGTGGTAAAACGGCCGGCCAGGGGGAATATCCGCGAACCCTGAATGAGTCATATACTTAACAAGAATTCCATTCTAAAATAGAACTGTAGTGGTAGTTTTTGAGAATTTATAAGTCGATTTGTTTGTGGCCCATGAGACACAGGGAACTTGGGGGAACTTTTTTTTTTTCTTCTTCTTCTTCTTCCAATTCTAGTTTCCACATATTCTTCTGAAGTGTATATTAAATTTTGTTATTAACCTGTTATTCAAACCATTTATGGCTTTAAAATTATATGGAATGATGTTTTAGCCTAGGTTAAACTTGATATAGAACGCTTCTAAAAGGGCATGATGCCACTGTTTTTTTTTTAGAACGCCACTCTTTGTTTCTTTTCTTTATTTTGGAAGCCATTTGTATTTTTCTTCTATTTCAAATTCGAATGCAAAGATATTCTATTAGATAAAAGTTTAATGTGTAAAAATTTATACAACATACAGCAAAATAGAATGGAAATGAAAACAAAAATGCCGCTAATTTTTTGTTTTTTTTTTTTCAAATTGCGATCCATGAGCTGAAACATGCTCAAAATTTTGTTGTTTTAAAAAATTTTTTAAATCACAATTTTAAGTTCGTTATAAGCATAGTATTTTTAATAGATTTTATCATTATGGGACCGAAAATAGGTTCGTATTAGGGGTAGTTCGTTATTTTGAAAATCGCAATGTTCGTTATAACGATGGTATTTTCAATTGAATGGAATTGGAAATTGCCGTGGGTTCGTTATAAGGGAAGGTTCGCTATATCCAGGGTTCGTATTAGCGGGGTTTTACTGTAGTATTATATTATTTGAGAAAGATGTTCTAAAATTCTCATACCTTTTAAATATATAATTAATAATGTTTTGCCTAAGGGATTTGGCTTAATTTTTAAATATACATAGGTTTATATAAAAACATGTATGCTAATGATAAGAAGAACCTATTAACAAATGACTTCTTTTGATATTCAGCATTACTGTAAAGAAATAGGTCAATTTAGGGAATTAAAACAAAGTGACCATTATTAAGTGGCTACCTTTTTCTGTTTGTATGGCTGTTTTTTAATTATACGGTCTAAAAATTTTGAAAAGTTAAAAAAAAAAAAAAGGCAAAACCGTGACAATAGTGAACCAAAAGCTTTGTCCTATTGGGGTTCACTATAGAGGGGTTTTACTGTATATCACAATTCTGTATATTAGTACTAGGCCTCCTTTTCTTTAATATTTAATGATGGTACCCTCGCTACCTGCTCTCCCAGATCATGGCTGTAAAAATATTCATTATATTCCCTATTAGATTTACTAATGATATTCAATATAAAAAAATTCTAATTTAACTTTTTATATATTTAAATATATATACAAGGGTCATTCCAAAGGTTTTTGCAATCACTTATTTTTATTAAAGCTGCAACTTTCAAATTTCAGTTTCTCAAAGTATTCACTCTCAGCACCTAGGCAAGATTTCATCTATAAAAACCAATTATCAAAGCACTTACACCAGTCATCTTTAGGGATGGAATTTACGGCATTGATAGAGGTTTGCAGTACATGATCATCAGTGTCAAATTTTATCCCCTTCAACAATAAATTATCTTTTGGAAACAAAAAAAAAGTCAAAAGGGGATAGTTCTGGTGAATATGTTGGATGAGTGACTAATTGGACACCATAGTTATCTAAAAAGTCTAATGTTTGGGCTGAGGTATGCGGTCCTGCATTGTCATGGTGAAGAAGGACTCCTTAAGTTGAGCTCTTGGTCTGCTTTACTTGATTATTTCAAATACCTCTGGAAGGCATTTTGTTGTATACCAGTCACTTATAACTGTCTTTTGATCTTCTAACTTATCAATATCAATGAAACCCTTTTTTGTAAAAAATATGCTGTTTTCCAACACTTCGAGCTCTGAGAACATTGAATGCGACCAAGTTTTTGGTCTTCAGATGAGCTGTGAGGTACCCATCTACTAACAAGTTTTTTGGGGGGGTCGGTGGAAGGCTGGTTAAACCGTTTGGTTTTCGACCACTGACTTTGATTGCTGCCGATCCAATGCACACACTTTTCTCTAACTGCTGATACACAATACTTCAATCTTCTCTAAGTAAAAATCTTACCAGGTCAATTTTTCTTGACTCACTGCTGTTGGTGGTCGACCTGAACGAGGTTCATCAATCAAGGTTGGTTTTTCCAAATTCAAATTCATTAAACCAATTAACAACTGTTCTAAAATAAGGAGCTTTATCTCCTAAGGCTTTCATCAATTTTTCTTGAGATTCTTTAGAGGATAAATTTATTTTATAATTAGAAAAGTTCATGGTGGGTAAACTTCCTCTAGTCACCTCCATTGTGCCTGATCAATGTTTAGAAATTACCGCTGCACTGTAAACAAAGTTGGGCCATCTATGAGTCATTGTTACTATTTTATGAAAATGTTTGTTTGGCAAAAAATGCATGAAGATTTTAATGGTATAATTTATTTTTGAAATATTTTTATTATTTAATATTAATTGCAAAAACCTTGGTGTGACTCCTGTATATTTTGAAGCAAAGTATTTATTTATATTTTATATACAGATTATTAATTATAAATTTTTTAATATTAAAAATATTTATATTTTGCTACACTGGAACTTCCCTCATTGCTTATCTTGTATCTTTTAAATGTTTACTTTGTGCTTGCCCTGAAATAAATTGCTGTGTTATCCTGAAGTTTGTCATACCTGGTTTTCTACGTTACATTTTGGTAGAGATGCAGGGTAGTTTAGAGAAGACAAACTGAGGATCGCCGAGAAGCTCCCGAGGCCTTGAGTGCTGTGTTCTACATTTTCCAAGACTGACTCCAGGATTCTACCACCGTGTCAAGTCTAAACTCACCCCTACAGGAAGAGGACGTCCCTATCGACGATACAAGTCGAAGCCGCTCTTAATGATGGAAACTTCGCTCATTGCCTGAATTGTATCTTTTAAATGTTTACTTTGTGGTTGCCTTGAAATAAATTGCTGTGTTATCCTGAAGTTTGTCTTTTCTAACTTTTTACGTTAACATATGTATACATAGACAATTTTAGAATAAAGTCAGCTGGCGCAGCGCACATGTATATCTCTATTTCTTAAAGTAAATTTACTATCTCTCTTTTTCTTTATCAATATCTTATTTAATCACACATAGATCTTAACTAGAAACTCTATTTCAGGTAAATATCCTGAAGAGAAAAGGAAAAAAATAAAATTCTTCTAACTTGCAATATTTTGATTTTTTATACGTGATAGTGTACATTCCAATTTTTTTAGTTATTTCCAGTTAGCCCTAATATATATATATATATATATATATATATATATATATAAGTCAATGTCTGTCTGTCTGTTTCGCGATAAACTCAAAAACTACTGAACCAATTTTGGCTATTTCTTTTATTCATTTGAAGAACGTTTTTTTTACGCGGACTAATCCGGAATGGAATGAATACCTAATATGGCCATTTTTTTTAAAGCATTGTGGTTCAGTGGTAGAATGCTCGCCTGCCATGCGGGCGGCCCGGGTTCGATTCCCGGCCGATGCATTTTTTTTTACAATTTTTAAAACTCATTTATATTATATATACAGTAAAACCCCTCTATAGTGAACCCCAATGGGACAGAGCTTTTGGTTCACTATAGCCACGGTTCACTATAGCCACGGTTTGGCTATTTTTTTACTTTTCAAAATTTTTAGACCGTATAATTAAAGGACAGCCTTAATAGTGGTCACTTTGTTTTAATTCCCTTAATTGACCAATTTCCTTACATTAATACTGAATAATAATAGAAATTAGATGATAGGTTCATCTTATCATTAACATACATGTACCTCTATGTCTAATTTAAAATCAAGAAAAATCCTAGGCAAAGTTTTATTAAATATATATTCAAAGATATAAAATGATTTTAAAACATCATTATCACATTATATAATACATTGTTTACTTGGAAAAATGGCTCTAACACCTTGTTGCTTCAAAGCATTCTTCAAGCATTGCACCATTCAAATAAAGTTAGTTTTTCTTCCATTTCATTTTCCCACATATTCTTCTAGGTCTAGATTTCGTTTTTTTTTTTTAACCTGCCATGCAAAACATTGCTGATTTTAAAATCACCATAGTTAATGGCATAAAAATAGTTTTTGTTTCATCACGGGACCATTTATTTGGATTTTTTTTTAGCCCTAAAACGTACGATCGCGATCGCAGCAAAAGTTGAGGTTGATTCCTCTTTGTAACAATTTTTAATAGCTTTATATTCTATCTTTTATAATAGAAAAGTTATATTCTCTTATTTTAATATGTTATTAACATTTTGCCTGTTTTGTTTCACTTTGAAAAGTTCTGAAATTGGCTTTTTTTTTTTTTTTAAGAAATAACGCTTTTGTTTTTAAAATGCCTTTGTTTTCTTCATTTTGGAAGCCATTTGTATTTTTATATTTCCAATTTAATGGCTGAAAATATATTCTATTTAATAAAAAGTATAATGTGTTAAAATTTATACAACATACAGCAAAAATAAAGTGCAAAATTCAAAACAAACAATGCCGCTAAATTTATTGTTTTGAAATCGCGATCCGCGAGCTGAAACATGTTCAAAATTTGGTTGTTTTAATATTTTTTTTTAATTACAATTCTAAGTTCGTTATAAGCATAGTATTTTAAATAGATTTTATCATTTTGGGACCGAAAATAGGTTCGTTATAGGGGTAGTTCGTTATTCTAAAAATCGCAAAGTTCGTTATAACGATGGTATTTTCAATGGAATGGAATTGGGAATCCGCGTGGGTTCGTTATAAGGGAAGGTTCGTTATATCCAGGGTTCGTATTAGCGGGGGTTTTACTTTAATATAAATATATATTATTATATCAACTACACTGGTGTCCAAAAAATAAGAAACTTAACCAATATTGAAATTTCTCAAAAGCTAATTCATTAACAAATATAAAATTTAGTATACAAATAGTTTAAACTATGGAGAATTTGACTTGCTATATGAAAATATAAAAAAAAATATTTGAAATTATGAAATATGCAAATTATTACCAACATACCTAAAGCTAAGGTTCCAGATCTTAAAGAAATAAGATATCAATAGGGAGTATGATCACCTCTAACAGCTATCAAGGTCTCACAGTGAGCCCTCATACTGTTTACCAGGCTTTGGAGGAGGTCCAGGGGTAGTAAACCCCACTCCTCCAAAGAGCAGTTCTTAGCTCAACGAGGGTTCTGGGAGAGGGGTGACGAGCTCCAATACGCCTCCCTAGAGCAAACCCACACATGCTCTATTGGATTCAGGTCCGGAGATCTGGCTGGCCAATCCATCCTTCGAATATTCTCACTCTGGAGATATTCATTGACTAGCCTAGCCCTATGCGGACGAGCATTATCGTCCATAAAAATTAAATTGTGACCGATTTGATCTCTATAAAGTCTTAGATAGGGCTCAAGGATCTCGTCCCTGTACCTTTGGCCAGTTAAAGTTCCCCCAGAAAAAATGTGGAGGGGTGTGCGTCTGCTAGAACTGATGCCAGCCCAGACTAAGAGATTGCTCCCTCTTAAACTGACTATTTCCCTGATGTTGCTGGGATGATAGAGGGTTCCAGGCTCCCTCCAGATGAAAACTCGTCGAGAATCTGTGTTTAAACTAAATCTTGACTCGTCACTGAAGAGAACATTGGCCCACTGATCATGAGTCTAGGCGTGATGTTCCAAGCACCAATTCAAGCGGGCTCTCCTGTGAGCAGAGGTTAAAGGGATACAGACCATTGGTCGTCTTGCATAAAGAGCACCTTCGTGAAGCCTGCGGTAAACAGTTTGTCTTGAAATTCTCGTTCCAGTAGCACTTGAGAGTTCATTAGAGAGTTGAATAGCTGTCATCTCCCTATGGCGCTTGATAGTTACGACCAGATAACACGGTCTTCAGAGGTAGCTGTTTTTTCTTTTTCTACCAGAACCTTCTTTTCTTTTGATGGTTCCTGTCTCAATGAACTGTTTCCATATTTTTCTGATCACAGATTTATTCACATTTAGCCATTTTGTTACTTCAACTTGTGATTGCCCTGCCTCCATTCTTCCAACAGCTCTCCATTTTAAATCATCTGCTAAAATATTTCGTAAACTCATAATTAACACTAAGGATTAAATATAATTATAATTGGACAATTCTTAGATGGGGGTAAACGACACGCCAAATAGCACACTTATAAAGACAAGCAAAAATTTGCATATTTTCAATTTTACCAAATCGAATGGTTGCGATAAATAAATTCTACGACTTAAAATACCTAATTAAATTACTTTTTAGCTTTTAGCATTGTATATTTTAAAACATATCATTAAAAAACAAATGTTTCTTATTTTTGGACACCAGTATATATTAATTAAATCAAATACCTAAACACTAATATAATACAATTTTTGCCATCACACACTTTTTTCCTGTAGTTTATGTGTTACTTCTGTATTGCTATTCTATGGCACTTCTAATATTTATTATTGATATACTTTTAGTATGAAGGAAATTGCACGCAAGGGATTTCTCGGGCGAAGCCGGGTCATTCGCCTAGTAATATAATAAAATATATAATTATAGATGTTTCTCCAACTTATAAATTCAAAACCTTGTGTGGAAGTTGGAGTTATTCAGTGTATAATTCACAAATATTAAAATAATTACCATGTCAATAACAATTATATCATAGTTATTCTTCACACATGTACTGGGAATGTTGCATAAGTGTGTGTGTGTGACCCTACTTTATGGATACTTCCCAATTTGTGTATAAAAGATATAATAAATACATGATACCTATGCATATTCACATATATCACAAGGGGGTTGGTGGAAGGATGGTCTAAACCATTGGTTTTCGACCGCTATGACCAGAGTTCGATTCCCACATTGGTTAATTTTTTCTGTTTAAAAGAAAAATGCTCCAATGGCCCCCTATTAAACACATGATACCTATGCATATTCACATATATCACAAGGGGGTTGGTGGAAAGATGGTCTAAACCGTTGGTTTTCGACCTTTACAACCCAAGTTTGCTTCCTGCATTGGGCAATTTTTTCTGATAAATAAAAATGCTCCAATGGCCCCCGATTCTTGCAAAAGTCTAACCCCACCAACGAGTGCAAGTAACCAAACGGTGCTCTGGCACATTTGTAAGTGCAAAGTGGAACTGCTTTTCACATATGTAGACATGTGGTGCACTTACAGTAAAAGTATTGGTCAACCTCTACCCACCATAATATCATGGCCTGTACCACGTGTACTGGGGATAAGCAAAAAAAAAAAAAAAAACATATAGCACATAAAATCTTCACTCTATCGTGATATTGATATTTCAACAAGTTATACAGTTGTATTTACCATTGAATGAACCATTTTGCCAGATCTGTAAAAACCAACAATTTTGCTTCATTTTACCTCAATGTCGAAGATATATATATTAAAATTAGATATGAAATCTTAATACTATTTGATCTCACATATAAAATAACAAAAGGAAGGGGGCATTCCTTTTGAGAAAATATTTAAAAAATTATAATATAGAGGAGAAAGCTGTGTATATTTATATAATTTAGATATGAGGAAAAGAATACATACATGGGAGTGGCATACTCATACAGGACAGTGACCAAAATAAGAAACTCAAGGTCACTAAGAAATTCGGGAGTACTGTGTTTGATGATAAATTGGAAGCTGACAGCTAGGATCACATTGATATGGAGGACCCACAAAGGCTTGTCTTTTTCACAGACTCATTTTCAGCTCTACAGACCATATAAAAGTATAACAACAGATCTAAATTGTCCCCTGAGGACATTTGCTCTGAATTTAGGCAAACTTCACAGAGACACACGTATCACCTTCCATTGGATTCCATCCCACATAGAACTTGAAGATAATGAAAGAGCTGATGCAATTGCAAAATGCAAACACCTGTTATTTTGAACTCTTGATAATTTGAATTTTTTCTCTGTTACCTTGAGTTCCAAATTATTGAGTGTCGACTGTATGTGGTTCACTTACTGTAAAAGCATTCGTCATCTACTACCCACCATGATTATCATGACCTGTACCACATGTACTAGGGATAATAAAAAATGAATATGTGGAAATGTATATATGATAGGGCACAATTTGGATTATAGATTATAAACACAAGGTAATAAGACCAAATACAAATAAAATAAATAGTGTTTGACGTTTCAGTAACAATGCTGTTACCGAAAGGTCGCACGCTATTTATAGAATTTGATCCTTTTATATTGTGTTTAAATGTTTATAGAAAATTGGTAACTATTCAATTCTACACCAATCTCTGGACAATTAGCATTATTGTGTTTCCTTATCATTCTGTTCAATGCTGTGGAAAACTTTGGGAGATGATCTTTGTATATAAGATCTGGTTGCTGTATTGCCAGTAATGGATTAATGGTCTTCCAATTTCCTCTCACACCTTGGTATGGTAGTAGAGGGCAAACCAATTGAGGATGGGTGTCTCAATAGGTGACCAAAACACTTCAGTTGTAATTTTTTACTACTTTATAATCAATGTTCTCAAATATTTTAGGAAAAAATGTATAATACAGTTTAACCTCTTTTTAGAGAAGGTCAGTGGATGAGTTGTCTAAACCATTGGTTTTCGATCTCTACAACCCAGCATCAAACCTTGCATTGGGAACTTTTTTTCTAATTAAAAAAAAAAAGCTCTAATGGCCCCTGATTATTGTAAAAGTCTAATCTCACCAGCTAGTGCAAGTAACCAAACAGGGTACTGGCATACTTGTAGGGTGTAAAGTTGGCCTGCTTTCCATATGTGTAGACATGTGGTGCACTTACAGTCAAAGCAGTCACTAAGTACTACCTACCATGATTATCACATATACTAGGGAACTATATAATTTTACCAAATCTATGGAGAGAAGTTAGCATTATTGTTGTTCCCCTTACTTTATCATCCAGTGCAATGCTATGGTAAACTTTGGGTAATGAGCTTTTTGTGTAAGAACAGATTGAGGAATTGCCAGTAATGGATTAATGGTCTTTGTAGGGTAGTAGAGGGCAAGCTGGTTGAGGATGAGTGTCTCAAGAGGTGACCAAAACACTCTAGTTGTAGCTGTTATTACCTTATAGGGCATTATTTTACAATGGAGTTCAGGAATCTAAAATAAAAAAATGCATAATACACAGTTAAACCACTTATACAATACAGCCACATGGATATGGCTATGTTTTATGTATGTTATTTCTCAATAAAGGCTTATTTCACTAATTCTTTTTGATTTTAAAAAGGTTTTGTCTTATTAGATATGGGTTACCCATGTGTGATGCTTTGTTGTGGAGCATAAGAAATTGATAAAATAATATAAAACACAATTATTTAAGCAGAAATTATTTATTGTATTATACCCATTTCAGGAAGTATTGATTGAAGAAATAAGCAAACATGAATCCTTTCTTAGAGAAAGGTTAAATTATCAGGGGTTTGATCTAATTTAGATATCCACACAAAAAATATATATTATCAAAATGAGAACAGAGTATAACTTGGGATAGCAGCCATACCTAAAAGCTGGCCATGCCCCTGGCTGTAAGGAAAGGTAGGTGGAATGCCAGAGATGAAGGTCCCAGGAAGTTGACAGCGAGCGTTGAGGTGCGTTATCAGCCCAACCCCACCCAAGCCCCTACAACCCCATCCTGCCACCTCCCTCTGCCCCACTGCCCAAGGCATGGTCAACTTTACGCAAAACTGCCACCAGAGTTATCTCCTCCCCATTGTTACAACAATCAATGTAGTTTTTATACATTTTCAAGAGAGAAAGATATCTCTCTCTCATTGGTAAATAAGATATTATATTATTCAGGGATATAATAAGAAAATTTCCAAATAATTCCAAATTATACAAGTAGAAAGGAACATCTTGAAACACTCCAAGTGAGGAGAAGCAGATAGAGTTGGAGTTTCCATTAGGAGTGGTGCGTCTTGGCAAGTGGGACAGGATGGTTAAGATGCTCCTGCTTGTACTTGCTCTGGTCAGAGACAGGAGAACCTGAAACTATAAAAACAACATTTAGTTATTGCTTATCATCACACTTTTCTTTATTTATATAGGGAGTAGATTCACAATGGGCTATAATTAATAGAGGGAGGAAAACATATGTGTAAAACCTTTTATAACAAAGCTGTTTTCTGGGGGCATGGATCACTATAGTTGAGATATTTTTATAGGTGTATAGATGATTTTTGATTACCATTCTAAGAAAAACTCAATTTTCACCAAGTGGAGCAAGCATTTAAAAAATCTGTAGAAATGTTGTGAACATAGAGTAAAAGTAAGAGCTAAAATTAACTTCCATGATTATATATATACTAGTAAACAAAATTCATTCAAAATATTTTCCCTTGTATGAAAAGTTTTTTATAGAAAACCTTTTGTGTTGATTAACATTTTTTTATTTTTTTTTTATTAGCCACTTTCTAAAGATATAGTAGTCTGTACATCCCACAAGCCATGAGAAGCCGGTGTTATTAAGTAGCTCTGTTATACTTTTTACCAGTCCGATATTCTGTTTTGAAGAAATTGAAATGTCCCACAAATGTGGCCAAACATATTGAAGGTAGCCTGCTGCCGTCCATTTTCATAATTCTAGTCCAGAAATTTAAAAGATATGGACATATAGTAATTTCCCTAATGTTATTTAACAATGTTCAGACTGTCTCTTAAACAAGTCTTAAACTGTCTCTTAGACAACACTCCAGACTTAACCTCAATTACATACCCAAAAAAAAAAAAAGGAAAGTCCAAATATTAAAACTCATTTGTGGAAAACAATGTAATAAAAACTTAAGCAATTCCTAATAGAACTGAGGAGAAATTAGAAAAAGTTATAATAGAAGATATAATACTTAAGCAATGGATCCCCAGATAATCACTTTCAGAACATATTGTTGATACTCTGCTGTACACCATGCTGAGCTACTAGAGGAAACCAATATGGAAGATTTCATTGGGATTCTGGGCAACCTGTACTGAGGATACCTGACATCTGGCTCAGTTGTAATCTTTAGAACCAAAAAAAAAATGCAAGCCTATTGATAAGGCACAAAATGGATTATAGATTATAAACACAAGGCAATAAGACAAAATCCAAATAAATAATTGTGTGTGATGTTTCGGTAACAGAATTGTTAACATCTTCACACACTATTTATTTATTTGGATTTGGTCTTATTTCCTTGTGCCATGTCTATTGAAGGAGATCTTACACCTGTTTGTAAACACGGATTTAAAAGAACTGCTTAAAAGATGCTCTGATATCACCTTAAACTGATATGGTAATTATGTAAGGTAACCTTTGAGTTTGAGCCATTGGAGAAAGACCCCAACAACAGAACCCCAAAGACATCATCATGTCCAGTGGATGAAACCATATAGGATAGATCCTTTCTCTAAAGTGTACTAAGTAGTAAAAATGGTGATTTTAGTGATGACTGTAATGGCAGCTGTCATGCCTATATAGGTAATTATCAGTGTGCTCATTATTATCACTGATGGTTCTCTGTGGAATTGCCTTTTTGACTTATTGTAATATATATCCACATGTAAACTTATGTCTGATAATTTATATTATGTCTGATTTTAGCCTAAAAGAAATACTTTTCTTTTTTAAACTTCCAAATACTTCTTGCTGATTAACATCAACCGACAAACACGAGGACGTTACAATGACTACCCTACAAAGGGTTTTTAAAAAAAAAAAAAAAAAAAATGCTCCAATGGCCCCCGATTCTTGCAAAAGTCCAACCCCACCAGCGAGTGCAAGTAACCAAACCGGGCTCTGGCATTTGTAAGTGCAAAGTCGAACTGCTTTTCACATGTGTAGACATGTGGTGCGCTTACAGTAAAAAGCAGTCGCTAACTACCCACCATGATTATCATGGCCTGTACCACGTGTACTAGGGATAAGCAAAAAAAAAAAAAAAAAAGAAGAGAACTAACTAAAGACTGAAAAGGAAAAAATAAATATAATTAGGTTATTTCGTAAGCAAGGAATCGCTGTCTATTTTTGAAAAGGGAGTAATATCATCGCTATTTTATTTTGTCCTGCGGTGGCCATGTCAATCGCCATACCAGCCCCACCAGCACTGACCAGTGTGAGCCAGATTAATGTACAAACAGCACAATAAATTCATATACATTCTCTATTTATATAAAAAACATGAAGGTATAAACAA
Source organism: Cordylochernes scorpioides (assembly GCA_030710605.1). NCBI lineage: Eukaryota > Metazoa > Arthropoda > Arachnida > Pseudoscorpiones > Chernetidae > Cordylochernes > Cordylochernes scorpioides. Next base: position 135,113,037 of record CP092886.1, on the reverse strand, counting down.
TGATAATTACATTATTAGAGATGCTGAAGAAATGCTGTGTCAATTTATAGGTTCTGAAAAGAAAAAAATATCTTAAAATATTTTTAAAATATAAATTAGAGAGAAAATAAAAGAAAAAATATTCATATTTGATTTTTTCCAAATTATTGTAAATTAATTTTAAAAATCAATTGGAAAACAAAGACTTTAATAGGAAGGCATCTCCTGATCGAACTGGCTTGTTCCAATCTATAAACAAACTCCGCCTTTGCCGGTCCCAAGCCCGGATGTAAAAGGAGGAGGGGGAGCAGTAACAAGCTCCCTAAAAAACCTGGGTTCAGCTGGCCCGGCTGATAGTACCCTGTAAGGGCTCCTAATCCAGGGATACAGGATGAGCAGCGTTTGTACTCCATGTTAGGAGCAGCTGCACATGGCACCTGTTCCCCATGTCAGAGGCGGCCATTTCTTTTGGAGCTAAGTCGGCCTGCCACTGAGTAGTGCTCCCAGTCTTGATGACAAAGGCAGACGCATTCTACTTCACCCAGTGTGAAGATAAGAAAGAAAAAGAAGAATCTATAAACTATTTAACCCCATTTCTCAATATGTTTTATCAAACACAAGAGTGCCCAATTATCAAAGAGGATAGTTTTAATTTATAGAGTAAAAATGCAAAAAATGTGAAAATTCTATTTAGAGCAAAATTCCACAATTTTTATGGAAAAATATAAAAACATGAATACGTTATAAAATGGGATAAAATTTTGAATTCTGTGCTTGAAGAGAGCAAAGAAAAATAAATACTGAATATAATAATTTCAACCTATATAGAAAAATACTGTCTTTAGAGAAAATGAGACTTATTTAAAGACTTTTTTTTCGTTCGAAAGAAATGTACTATATTTAACCATATATAAAGAAGTTGAACTAATGATATTTACAGAAGCTTTTAACTATACCTCATTTTTTCTCTTCATTTTTATACTCTTTATTTAACAACAAGGCAGCATTATAGTTTGGGGAGCCATTGCCTAGGAAAGCAGACAGCCCTGATTCATATTGAAGGCACTATGGCAGCTCAATTATATGATGTGCTGTGATGATGTGCTGCAGCCGGAGACACTACCTCCTTCCTTTAGGGGGTGCCAAATGCCAATTTCCAACAGGATAAGTCTGACCTCATACAGCATGCATCAGCCAATATGCCCTGGATGAAACATTGATGCTTCAATGGCCAATAGTCTCTCTTGATCTCATATATAGAACACGTCTGTGACCTAATTGGACATAATTTGTGTGCACTGTCACAGCCGTGAGGAGAACATTCGCATGCTCTTTGAGCGAGTAGCAAAACGTGTTGTTACCTGCATAGCCACCCACATATTGAGTGGTCGGCAATGCTGCTCAATGTATGGATGTATTCTGTTCTAATAAAGTTCATTTATTGTTCATTACTGGTACTCTCTTTATGCAGATTTTCATAACATTTTTGTCCCTAATTTTTGTTCTTGCAAATTCAGTTGCATATAGTGTAAAATAGACTATGGAGTAACTAGTCATATGATGCCAAATATGATGTACTTTAAATCCACAGTAAAGAATTTCATGGGCAAATGACCACAATTGATGAGACCATAATTCCTTCGACGGGGATAGGGAATGTTTGGCATTGTTCTGTACCTTACTAAAAGAGACAAATAAATTTTGCATATATATATTAAAAAAGCAAACTCCATTTTCTAAAAAATACCATTTGGATTTAGATTAGAAACACAAGGTAATGAGACCTCTGACTATTTATTAATTTATATTTGGTCATTTTTTTATATATAAAAAATATATACCTTCAAACTATACTACTGATTTATTGGCCATCAAAGAAACTCGAACCTCTATATTTTCTCAGAAGAAAATAAAACCAGAGGAATTATCATCTTAACCGACTCAAAAATCATCCCTACAGGCAACAGAGAAGGAAAAAAATAGACCTAACCCACCAAATATATGAAATCCTAAGCCAACTTGACACAATGGGAAAAAGATTTACCATGCAATACATACCAGCCCATGTTGGAATAGAGGATAATGAACAGGCTTATGGCTTAGCGAAGCAAGGATTAAAACAGGCACTGGAAACCAGTTCAATAACACTGAAAAACGCAAATACATTAGCAAAAGCAAAACTAATTACAAAAATCAAAATACCCAAGCCCATATGCAACCTCAACATTAACAGAAAATTAACGCCAACAATTTCAAGAATCAGAACAGGACATTTTAAAGGAAGGAAGATAAACCCAGACATTAATAGATCCTACAGGAACACTGCAATAACTGTTACAACACCTAACTCACTCCGGACCATATATACAGTTGCCCCTGCAATCCTTGCAGCCCTCTAGATGGCAGCAATCAATCCAGAAGAGGACACCCATACAGACAAGGGACCTCAGTTGGCCGGTATTGTGATCAGGGTGCACCACGGACCGATCTGATCTGCTTCATGGACAAGACACCACCACCCATTATCTTGTATTTCTATGCTACAATATTTGTTTGGTTATTTGCCCTAAACTTGATGAATGCAAGAATTGAATGGGCATTGGGAACAATTTTATATTAAATAATTGCTTCTAGTTCAACCTATTTTCAGTTGGCTCAGTATAGAAATTGTTTTCAGAGGAGTACATGCAAAATTTCACAACTTATTATTTTCACAAATGGCCAACATTACCTTCTTATTAATCTATAATTTGAATCTGAAGTCATGAAATATTTGACTTCATTAATGTAGTACTTTTGATAAAATCTTTAGGGTTCAGATCATTGTTTATAGCAATGTTACAGCTGGGTGGAGACTTGTTATAATCAATTCTCTATTTAACATATATATATATATTAGATAATAAAAGGCATATATTGGATTTAATAAAATATTTATTTTGCCAATATTTCGGCTGGCTGAACGCCAACCTTTATCGAGGCATTACATTTTTGGCAGCAATCAATCCAGAAGAGGACACCCATACAGACAAGGGACCTCAGTTGGCCGGTATTGTGATCAGGGTGCACGGACCGATCTGATCTGCTTCATGGACAAGACACCACCACCCATTATCTTGTATTTCTATGCTACAATATTTGTACAATATAAATACATATTACAATAACATTAATAATAAGGCACAATTTGGATTATATATTAGAACTACGAGATAATAAGACCAAATTCAAATAAATTTAGTCTGTAATTTATTTGGATTTGTTCCTATTACCTTGTAACAATAACAATAATTTAATGGGAGTTCTCTTGTCTAGCACACTGGTTTACTAACCCTAATCCAGCATCAAGCATTCAAGCCAGGTAAACCATGGAGTTGGTCTTGAGACCTCCGTAATATAACATGTTCTTCCTACAATTTTTGTTAGCCTCTAAAATATTAACACAAAATTCATTTTTTTATTGAGAAAGAAAAATGTGGGATAAGTAAATTTTAATCATGAATAATAATGTTTCAATAAGTAATTAAAACAATACCATTGACCAACATTATTGCTGGAAACTCAGACATTAATAAATTGAGGTTCTATTTCAGTACACATAAACAACAGAAATGAATTGCACACTCAGCAATTCAGTACTTACCTCGTTTTATCGAAATTTTTCTAACCCAGTTCTCCAGGAGGGCAGATGTCAACTTCCCAGATCGTTTTATGAATATAATTATTTATCAATAATAAATTTATCATTATCCAACTTTCATAATTGTTTATTTATTTGGTACTCATTCGAGTTTTAAAAAATATAGCTATATAGAGGGATGAGTTAAATAGTCAAAACCCTCACTACGGCTCCGACCGTTAGCGTACAGGAATTTCGGGAGGCGTTTTATGCGAGTTATGACCCAATTTTGATATATTTTATGATTTCTATACATTTTTATTATGATATTTTATATTGAATTGTATTAAAATTTTACCTTTAAATAAATATAATGTATAAAATTAAGTGTTTCGAGGTGTCTCAAAGTAAAATTTTATAAAAACATTGAATGAAATAAAAGGTTGTTTTTACTGAATTCTAATTCTAATATATTTAAAGGGAGACTATATAAAAACAAATGTAATATTAAATATGCATAGAAAGCACAATAGATGTCAAAAATTGGGTCACTAACTCGGATTCTTGAACGCCAACGGTCAGCGTCGCCCTGCGGTAGTTATTGAAATTCAGATTATGCTTCTGGATGAATTCAACAGTAATTTTAATATTTTAATTGCCTCTTCTAAGGTTATTTGCCATAATTTGGTATAATTTATATATTTATTTTAGATGATACTTATTTGTCTTTTAAAAATATATTTCGTAACTTATAAATAAAAAAATAAAAATACTAATTACTGGGATTTTTTTTTCTCAAAATATAAAGCATATATCAAATATTCAGAAATATTTATAAATAATTTTTACAGAAATATATAGAGAGAAATAAAATCTGTAGAAATATTAAAGTGCTCTCAACAAAATAAATAATGCGTAAATTTAGATTTTTTGAAATATTTTATTCAACTTGCATCCCTTTTAAAACAAATATTTTAAACAATAATTAATAAACTAAAATCTCTGAAATTGTAAAAGTTTGAAATTTGAAAACTTGCTCATTCTATACAAAAGTTTTCGGGTAAAAAAAAATATATATTTCTAATTTGATTAATGCTTTCAAAAGGGGAAAATAGGCACTGCCCTTTCCAACGCGTAATATGTGTAGCTATTGTAAAAAAAAAAAAAGGAATGAATAATAATAATAGTTGACAATTTGACGCTAGAGATATAAATAATTGGGAAGGTATTTATAGAATAAATATATTTTTTTTACTACTAATTTTTTAATTGTTGAATATATTTTTTAAATTAAGGTGTTTAAATGTTCCACAGAGTAGGTGTGTAAGATCACAAGTAAATAGGCGCTAACCGTAGATGTTTCTCTTTGTTTACAATGTTATAAGTTTATCTTTTAAGTTCTTCTCTATTCTACTCTATCCTTTTTAAACCTGTTCTTCTTTCTCTACCTATTCCACCCCTAGGAATAAACGTCCACCACCAGCTCCTTGGTGGTCTCCATTCCTCCAAAAAATCTACGCAAAGCTTATGAGGCATCACTACCCCCACGCCGAGACATTTTACACCAATGGTTCATTTGCATACGTTCTTGGTACACAAAAGAAATAGATATCTCTAAGAGCCGATCTTTCGGGACTTTTTTGACTTCCTTTGTCAATAATCCTTGGGGTTTTATTCAAAAATTCATTGCTTCTGGTAGATCCAATCCCAACCCCCTTTCTACTCTTTCTTCTGAGTGAAATATACTATCACATTCCATTCCGAGCTATCTCGACTTCCTCTTAATGTCCTGCTTGTTCCCTCCACCCCCCAGATTCCCATCCTGCTCACTTTTCTTTTTCAAATAACAAATTCGATCCAGTACCCAACTCTAACCCCCCCCCCCTTCACAAGTCTCGAATTGGAAATCGCCGCAAGGTCTCTCAACTGAGAAAGGTGCCTGGCCTCGACTTTCTACCAGGGAGATCCACAAAATGGCTCATTTCTTCCTTCCCCACATTTTCTTGAAACTTTTTACCACTTGCCTAAGCTTTGGACACTTTCCCACCTTCTGGAAAAAAGAGAGGCTGGCCTTTGTACCAAAAAATAGTTCTTCAGATTTGGTTCCTAAAAATAGGCTAATCCTCACACTTCCGCCTTTAATAATACACTCAAGAATCTTTTATGCCACCGCCTTACACATTTCCTAGAAATCACTTCTCTCTTAAACCCTCTTCAATTTGGTTTCCGCCGAGGGATATCCATAGTCGATGCACTTTTGCTACCCAAGGGAAAAATTAAAAAGGTAATACAGGACTTCCAATGTTCCCTATTGATCAACTTGGACATCACCTCTGCTTTTGATAGACTTTGGATCCTTGCCCTATCCCATCGCCTACATGCCCTGAACCTTCCTCCCTCTTTACTCAACATGCTTGGCTCCTTCCGGTTAACCGTTCAGCCACTCTTACCTACAGAGGCTATTCATGATCCCTTTCCCCCTCTAGAGGATGTGCACAGGGATCCAAGAGTGGTCCTATCTTCTGGAACATCTTCTATGACCCTATTATTTCCCTTCCATAGGGTGTACATATCCAAGTAACTTTTCAATTACCTTGGAAAGTGACAGTCAGGCTGCAATAAACTGGATACAATCTGACAAAATTATTTTTAATCAAAAAATCACTTAAATCAGACGAATTATTTTGTGAAAAAGGAAATAAAAAATGGAATCAAATTGGCATTCACTAAACGTGAAGACATGGAAGCGGATATACTAAGAGTCTCTCCCAAAAGACAAACTTTGAAAATTGCTGATTATGGCTCACACACAGGAGAGCCTGTGTTGTTTATATATTTTAATATTAATTAATTATTCCCACAGAGTATATGTGTGTAAGATCACAAGTATATAGGCGCTAACCGTAGAAAAGTTTCTCTTTGTTTACTATGTTACAAGTTTCTCTTTTATTTTCCTCCCTCTTTTGTGAATCAATAATGTTTGATCAATCTTCTTGGGATCAGTATCTTTAAAAAAAGTCTAAGCAAGTCAACAATTATCATAATGTGCATTATGGTCTCATTTTAAAATAATGATTTTGATATTGAGGTGTCCATCAAAAAATTTTGTTTAGATAGTACAAGTTTTGAAGCCATGATTATCTATCCCTCTCTCTGATATTTTATTAATTTTGAAATCATTTGGCTATGGGAGAGAGAGAAAATTTGTAATTTTTTTTTTAGAATTCATGTGACTAAAACTTAAATAAATAATCAAAATTGACATTTTAAAAGCTATTTATTGAAATGCGCTAAAAAGAGAAAATACATTCATAAACAAAACTTAAGGAAGTTGATATTTTATTTTATTTTTTTTTTGAAAGAGACAGAGGCAATTTTGTTAACACATGCTTATCTCTTGGTCTTCCAAAAAGACCACTGTGTCTCAAATATCTTTCAGAGTTATTGTCTGAATTCCAATTTACATGTTATAAAAGGCATACCTTAAGTTTTGTTTCTCTCTCTCTGAGTTTTTAATTTATCTACTTATTTATTACATCTCAGTTTACAGGTGTCACATCTCTATGAGTGTAAATATTCAGCTATATATACCTGAGGGAACATGATTATCATGAATTTTGAACTTGATGTAATTGAATAGGAAGCAACTGATTAAACATTTTTATATTTCAATATGTAAAAACAAGGTAATAAGACCAAATAAATAAAAAAAGTGTGTGACAATGCTGTTACCAAAACGTCACACACTATTTATTAATTTGGATTTTGTCTTCTTACCTTATGTTTATAATCCAAATTGTGCCATATAATTTATTTTTACTCTTTTTAATCTAATCACTTACACCAGTCATCTTTGAGAATGGAATTTCCGGCATTGATAAAGGCCTGCATTGCTTCATCATCAGTGTCAAATTTTATCCCTTTCAACGATAACTTAACTTTTGGAAATAAAAAAAAAAAGTCACAAGGGGCTAGGTCAGGTGAATATGTGACTAATTGGACACCAGAGTTGGCTAAAAAGTCTAATATTTGGGCTGAGGTGTTCGGTCCTGCATTGTCATGGTGAAGAAGGACTCCTCTAAGTTGAGCTCTTGATCTGCTTCGATTGATTTTTCAAATACTGCTGGAAGGCATTTTGTTGTATATACCAGTCATTATTAATTGTCTTTCAACGTTCTAACTCCACAATATCAATGAAACCTTTTTTGTAATAAGTGACCATTTGTTTTCCAACACTTGAGCTCGTCGAAATTTCTTAGGAGGTGATTTCGAAGATCACCAAAGAGTAGATTGCTGTTTTGTTTCTGGATCAAAATTGTGGATACAAGTTTTGTCACCAGTTATAATATTAAAAACAGCCTTTGATTGGCCTTCATCAAATTTTTTCAACATGAAATTACACCTTTCAACACAACCAAGTTTTTGGTCTTCATTCAAGCTGTGAGGTACCCATCTACTAACAAGTTTTCTGTATTTTAAATGATCATTAAGGATGGCATTGATTGCTGCTGAACCAATGCCCACACTTTTCTATAACTGCTGATTTGTAATTCTTCGATCTTCTATAAGTAAAAATCTTACCAGCTCAAATTTTTTCTTGGTTTTAGACCTGAACAAGGTTCATCTTAAAGGTTGGTTTTTCTAAAACAAAGCCATTAAACCAATTAACAACTGTTTTAATAGAAGGAAATTTATCTCCTAAAGCTTTCATCAATCTTTCATGAGATTCTTTAGAAGTTGAATTACTTTTATAATCATAAAAGTTCATGGCGCGTAAACTTTCTCTAGTCAACTCCATTGTGTCTGATGCAATGTTTAGAAATTACTGCTGCCACTCTCTAAACATAGTTGCGCCCTCTATGAGTCATTGTTGTTACTATTTTATGAGAATGTTTATTTTAGGCAAAAAATGCATGTGGATTTTAATGGCATAATTTATTTTTTAAAATTTTATTTTATTAAATATTGATTGAACAAACCTTTGGAATGCCCCCTGTAATATATTGTAGCAAAGTATTTATTATATTTTATATACAGATTATAAATTATTAAATTTTTGATATTTATGATTTTATGATAAGGCACAATTTGGATTATAGATTATAAACACAAGGTAAAATGACCAAATCCAAATAAATAAATAGTGTGTGACGTTTCGGTAACAGCATTGTTACCATCTTCATGTTACCATTCAGTACTTTTGTATGAAGATGGTAACAACGCTGTTACCGAAACATCACACACTATTTATTTATTTGGATTTGGTCTTATTACCTAATATTATTTATATTTTGATACTCTGTAAACTTCCCTCATTTCTTATCTTGGTTCTTTTAAATGTTTACTTTGTGCTTGCCTTAAAATAAATTTCTGTGTTATCCTGAAGTTGGTCTTTCCTGGTTTTCTACGTTACATTTTGGAAGAGATGCAGGGTAGTTTAGGGAAGACAAAATGAGGATCGCCAAAGAAGCCCCCGAGGCCTTGAGTGCTGTGATCTACATTTTCCAAGACTGACTCCAGGATTCCACCGCCGTGTCAAAGTCTAGACTCCCCATACAGGAAGTCGATGTTCCTTTTGACGATACAACGCCGAAGCCGCTCTTCACGATGGAAACTTCTCTCATTGCTTAAATTGTATCTTTTAAATGTTTACTTTGTGGTTGCCTTAAAATAAATTGCTGTGTCAGCCTGAACTTTGCCTTTCCTAGTTTTCTATTTTAAAATATATATACATAGAGATAATTTAAAAACAAAGTCAGCTGGCGCAGCACACATGTTTATCTCTATTTCTTAAAGATAAATTTACTATCTCCTCTCTTTATCTTTATCAATTATCTTATTTAATCACACATAGATCTTAACTAGAAACTCTATTTTAGGTAAATATCCTGAAGAGAAATGGAAAAAAAATCTTCTAACTTGCAATAATTTGATTTTTTATATGTGATAAATAATCTATGTTCCATATTTTAAAGTTATTTCCCCAGTTAGCTCTAATATATATAAAGGATACATAAGATCATAAAAGATATAATCATAGATGTTTTTCCAACTTATAAATTCAAAACCTTGTGTGAAAGTTGGAGTTATTCAGTGTATAATACGCAAATAACAAAATAATTAAATGTCATTAGCAATTATATCATATTCTTCACACATGTACTGTAAATGTTGCATAAGTGACCCTACTTTATGGATACTTCCCACTCTCTATATAAAAGAGATAATAAATACATGATACCTATACATATTCACATATATCACAAGGGTGTTGGTGGAAGGATGATCTAAACCGTTGGTTTTTGACCGTTACGACTCGGGTTCGATTCCCACATTGGGCAATTTTTTCTGTTTAAAAAAAAAATGCTGCAATGGGTCCCGATTAAACGCATGATACCTATACATATTCACATATATCACAAGGGGGTTGGTGGAAAGATGGTCTAAACCATTGGTTTTTCGACCTTTACAACCCAAGTTTGCTTCCTGCATTGGGCAATTTTTTCTGATAAATAAAAATGCTCCAATGGCCCCCGATTCTTGCAAAAGTCTAACCCCACCAACGAGTGTAAGTAACCAAACCGGGCTCTGGCACATTTGTAAGTGCAAAGTGGAACTGCTTTTCACATGTGTAGACATGTGGTGCACTCACAGTAAAAGTATTGGTCAACCTCTACCCACCATAATATCATGGCCTGTACCACGTGTACTGGGGATAAGCAAAAAAAAAAACATTTAGCACATAAAATCTTCACTCTATCGTGATATTGATATTTCAACCAGTTATAATGAAACCTCTGTCAACCATTTTGCCAGATCTGTAAAACCAGCACTTTTGCTTAATTTTGCCCCAATGTTGAAGATATATATATATTAAAATTAGGTATGAAATCTTAATACCTATTTGATCTCGCATATAAAATAACAAAAGGAAGGGGCATTCCTTTTGAGAAAATATTTTTAAAATTATAATATTGAGGTGAAAACTGTGTATATTTATATAATTTAGATATGAGGAAAATAATAGATAAGATAGTAGACTTACAGTAGAACTCCTCAAATTCGGAAATCCTGAAATTCGGAAACTCCCAAATTCGGAAAGTATTGTAATATTTTTTTTACATACAAAAAATTAATTTTCACATGCTTTTATTTTGTTTATATTTCAACATTATTTTATTTTATTTACTTTTGCTTTGCTTTTATTTTATTTAATTTAATTTTTATTAGTAATTTATTTTTAATTTAAGTGTTTGATTAATTTACTTTTACCGATTATTTATAATCGCTAATTAGGGGTTTATCCCCTTTTTTAAAAGCTTAAATAAATCAACATTTTCATTTGACTTTTGTGCTTAGTTTAGGATATTGTCCAATAAGAAGGCAGCATTATTACGTCATAAGCCATTCACGCATTTTTTATTGCAAAGTTGATTCACCTAAAGTTCAAATTATCAAACATTTTCAGACATTGTAAGTTTCAAATTATTTTATTCAACTATCAATTTTTTTACTTTAAAAGTTTGTTCTTCAACAAAATGGCATCCAAAGAGGAGCGGCAAAAACGAGGCAAGTACCGAATTCTTAAGCTTGGTGAAAAGTTAGATGTTCTTAGTGACATTAAAAAAGGATTAAGCTATACAACGATAATGCAAAAGTATAAAATTTCTAAGACAACTGTTTATGATATAAAAAAGTCTGAGCTTAAACTTACAAAGATTGTTGATTCTACCGAAAAAGATGTCAAAAAGTTTTCTCAAGTAAAAAATCCGTTATACGAAAATGTTGATGAGCAGTTAACATCTGGTACGAAAGTCAGAGATTATCAGGGGTTCCTATTCGTGGTATTGAACTCCAAACAGCTGCCAGTCATTTTGCATCAAAATTGAATAATCCCACTTTTAAAGCTAGTGGTGGATGGTTGGCACGATACAGAGCCAGACATAATTTGAAAAATAAAAAAGTTGTCGGGGAAGCATTGAGTGCTGACGAAGATGCAGTTGAAGCTGTTTTGAGTGAAAAATGGAAATAAGCAGTTCTGATGATAGTTCCTCAACTTCTGAAGACAGTTTGGAGCCGGATGTTCCCAGATGCGAAGCGTTGAAAAGTTTGGATGTTGCATTAAAATATTTGGAAAAGCGCACTGAACCAGAAATGCTTGCAAGCTACAACACCATCAATAGTCTTCGAACTATGCTTATGAGAGAAGAAGAAGCTTTGTTAAACAAGCCAAAGAAACAGACAACAATCAGCAACTTCTTTGCCAAGCCATAACTTACTTGGCCATCAAAATTTGCGTTGATTGGACTGCATATGTACATAATTGGTTTTTATAGACAAGAATGCAGGTGTGTGTTTATGTTACTTTAATACAAATTTATCTATGTAACACGCATTACATACATTATAAAATATTTTACTATTTTTCATCGGTTTCATGCTCAAAACTCATAAAAGTCAAGGAACATTTGATTAAAAATCGTAATTAAAATTATGTAATGTACATATAATATTCAACCTAAAATTGTTCATATGCTTCAAAATCTTTGTCTCTGTCATCTATTTATGCCACATAAATATTCACAAATCTAACTCTCTCAAATTCGGAAAATCCTCAAATTCGGAATACCTTGCGCCCCAAGCTTTCCGAATTTGAGGAGTTCTACTGTATATATTTGTAAACACAGATATAGATTGTAAAATGGGAGTGGGGTACTCATACAGGACAGTGACCCAAATCAGAAACTCAAGGTCACTAAGAAATTCGGGAGCACTATGTTTAATGCTAAACTGGAAGCTGTCAGCCTCGGTCACATTGATATGGGGAACCCACATAAGCTTGTCTTTTTCACAGACTAATTTTCAGCTCTTTAAGCCATATAAAAGAGTAACAACAGATCTAAATTGTCCATGAAGAAATTTGCTCTGAATTTAGGAAAACTTCACAGAGACACACGTATCACCTTCCATTGGATTCCATCCCACATAGAACTTAAAGATAATGAAACAGCTGATGCAGTTGCAAAATGCAAACTCCTGTTATTTTGAACTCTTGATAATTTGAAATTTTTCTCAGGTCCCTTGAGTTTCAAATTATTGAGAGTCGACTGTATGTGTTGCACTTACTGTAAAAACAGTCGTCATCTACTACCCACCATGATTATCATGACCTGTACTACATGTACCAGGGATAATAAAAAATGAATATGTAGAAATATATATATTTTAAGGCACAATTTGGACTATATTTTATAAATACAAGGTAATAAGACCAAATGCAAATAAATAAATAGTGTGTGACGTTTCAGTAACAATGTTGTTACCGAAAGGTCGCACACTATTTGAATTTGATCTTATTACATTGTTTTTAAAATGTTTATATTAAATAGGTAACTATTAAATCTACCAATCTCTGGACAATTAACATTATTATTTTTCCTTATCATTCTGTGCAATGCTGTGGAAAACTTTGGGAGATGATCTTTGTATATAAGATCTGGTTGCTGTATTGCCAGTAGTGAATTAATGGTCTTCCAATTTCCTCTCACACCTTGGTATGGTAGTAGAGGACAAGCCGATTGAGGATGTGTGTCTCAAGAGGTGACCAAAACACTCCAGTTGTAGTTTTTTATTAATTTATAATGCTCCAATGGCCCTGATTATTGTAAAGGTTTAACCCCACCAGCTAGTGCAAGTAACCAAACAGGGTTCTGGCATAATTGTAGGTGTAAAGTTGGACTGCTTTCCATATGTGTAGACATGTGGTGCACTTACATTCAAAGCAGTCACTAATTGCTACCTACCATGATTATCACATACACTAGGGATTTTTTGAAAAATTACAAAAGGTGTAAAATAGGGAACTATACAATTTTACCAAATCTTTGAAGAGTAGTAGCATTATTGTTGTTCTCCTAACTTTATCATCTTGTGCAATGCTTGTGGTGAACTTTGGGTGATGAGCTTTTTGTCTAAGATCAGATTGAGGAATTGCCAGTAATGGAATAATGGTCTTTTAGGATAACACAAGGTGATAAGGCCAAATCCAAATAAATAAATAATGTGTGACATTTTGGTAACAGCGTTGTTACCATCTTCAGACAAAAGTACTGATTGAGAATTTGTGACCGAAACATCACACATTATTTATTTATTTGGATTTGATCTTATTACCTTGTGTTTATAATCTATAATTCAAATTGTGCCTTATCGACTTGGTTGGGTAGTAGAGGGCAAGCCTGTTGAGGATGGGCATCTCAAGAGGTGACCAAAACACTCTAGTTGTAGTTTGATATTACATTATAGGGTATTATTTTATAATGGAGTTTAGGAATCATAAAATAAAAATATATATAATACACAGTTTAACCTCTTATACGATACAACCAAATGGATATTGCTATGTTTTATAGATGTTATTTCTAAATAGAGGTTTATTTCACTGATTCTTTTTGATTTTAAAAAAGTTTTGTCTTATGAGATATGGGTCACCCATGTGTGATGCTTTGTTCAGAAGCATAAAAAATTGTTAAAATAATATAAAAGGCAATTATTCAAGCAGCAATTATTTATTTTATATCCATTACAGGAAGTATTGATTGAAGAAAATAAGAAAACATTAATCTTATGTAGAGAAAGGTAAAATTATCAGGGGTTTGAAATAATTTAGATATCGATACAAAAAATATATATTATCAAAAGGAGAACAGAGTATATCTTGGGATAGCAGCCATACCTAAAAGCTGGCCATGCCCCTGGCTGTAAGGAAAGGTGGGTGGAATGCCAGAGATGAAGGTCCCAGGGAGTTGACAGCGAGCGTTGAGGTGCGTCATCAGCCCAACCCCACCCAAGCCCCTACAACCCCATCCTGCCACCTCCCTCTGCCCCACTGCCCAAGGCATGGTCAACTTTACGCAAAACTGCCACCAGAGTTATCTCCTCCCCATTGTCCCAGCAATCAATATAATTTATATATACTTATATGCTTGTGTATATTCAAGAGAGAAAGAGATCTCTCTCTCTCTCAGTGGTAAATAAGATATTATATTATTCAGGGATATAATAATAGATTTTCCAAAAGTCCAAAATTATACAAGTAGAAAGGAACATCTTGAAACACTCTAAGTGAGGAGAAGCAGATAGAGTTGGAGTTTCCATTAGGAGTGGTGCGTCTTGGCAAGTGGGACAGGATGGTTAAGATGCTCCTGCTTGTACTTGCTCTGGTCAGAGACAGGAGAACCTGAAACTATGAAAACACCATTTAGTAATTGCCTATCATCACACTTTATTTATTTATATTAGAATAGGGAATAGATACACAATGGGCTATAATTAATAGAGGGAGGAAAACATGTGTGTAATATTTTTATAACAAAGCTGTTTTCTGGGGTCATGGATCACTATAATTGAAATATTGTTATGATTATTGATTACCATTTTAAGAAAAACTTGATTTCTACCAAGCGGAGCAAGCATTTAAAAATTCTGTAGATATGTTGTGAACATACAGTAAAAGGAAGAGCTAAAAATAACTTACATGATTATATAAATACTAGTAAACAAAATTTATTCAAAAAATTTTCCCTTGTATGAAAAGATTTTTATAGAAAACTTTTTGTGCTGATTAACATATTATTGATTTTTTTTTCAATCAATCAGCTGCTTTCTAAAGATATCGACATATGTTATTTTCCCTAATGTTATTTATCAATGTTCAGACTGTCTCTTAAACAAACTTAGACAACACTCCAGACTTAACCACAATTACATACTCAAAAAAGAAGAGGAAAGGGATGTCCAAATATTAAAACATATTTGTGGAATGCAATCTAACAAAAATTGAAGCAATACCTAATGGAACTGAGGAGAAATTAGGAAAAGTTATAATATAAAATATAATAATTAAGCATGTGTGTGTGATTAGGGCTTCCAATCCCGGTACATATTTTCAATCCCGGGATTCGGGATTGCTTTTTTCTCAATCCCGGGATCCCGGGATATCCCGGGATTGAAAAACATTTTCGTCTTTCTACGCCAAGAGGTATATCGTTTCGTTCGTTATATTTTTCTTTTTTCTTTTGTATAGTGCCAATGACGTGGCCACACGTCACAACCACACGAGCTTTTTTCGTCACTTCATTTATATTTTTCTTTTAAAATACTAGGGATTGTGGATACATTGCTTCAGGGAATGAGGGATGAGCTACCTTTAGGCTAACGTTAAATGGAGAAGTGTCCTCATTGTTATCCTCGGAAAGGTAAGATTCTGCTTCATTTACTGTTGCGGAAACGAATTCAGGAACAACCCTCTCTTTTTTCTTATCATGAAGTACATCCATCACAGCCAGATGGAGACCATGCGCGTAGCAGAGCTGTTGCAGTGGACCAATAATGTGACCCAATTTTACCATCATTGCGCACCCATCAGTTGTTACACACACAATATCAGTTTCGAAGTCGATTCCAAACTCCAAGAGCTTAGCACAAATGACATATTTGCATTGTTCAGAGGAAAATACTCCAGATATTCGAGTCAAGCCAAGATTCCACACCTTGGTACGGCTATGAATATTAATGTTCAGGTAACGCTTGCTTCTGATTGAGGTCCATTCATCCAGCGTAAGGCTGAAAAGTTGCCCCTTTTCTTTCTCCATCTGAAGCTCTCGAACGACCTTCTCACGAAATGTGTCCGCATATAACGACACACTTTAATCTTAATAGTCTCTGCGGAGAGAGGAATTTCATGTCCAAGAGCATTGAGGCACTTGTGTAGATCCTTAGATGTGACAAAAACGGTGAATAGCAATCCGTCGAGAGCTATCATTCTAGCTAGCACAGCATCAGTCGATCAATCGATGGAAACAGACGAAAAATGATCGAGAATTGATATCTTGGGGGTCTTGTTTGCAGGGGTCTGTGTATCAACTTCGTCTTTTTCTCTTCGAAGTTTCGATTCCGTGGACCGCCTTCTGGTGTACATGCAGCCCTTTTGTAGACCCACCGACGCATTTCAAAATCCTTTTGCACGCTATACACTGTGCATTTTAGCCAGATCCGTCTCGTAGGTAATAGCACCAGATTCCTTCTGATTTAAAAGGAATAAACTTCGCCATCACAATCAAGAAGTGATAAGCTTACCAAAAATGTTCGACGCGTTTTCTATTGAGAAATAACAAGGTCCGATAATATTGTTTTAGAGTCTTTGTTTTATGTTCGTATAAGTTGAAAACTACTTTAGGCTGATGCTTGATAGTGACGAAGCATTTAATGAAATGACATTAAATAAATTTAATTTAAATTAAATGACAAAAAAACTAGCGAGGGTTTCACAAAATGAACAGCAGAGCAGTGCGTTCATGATGACCCATGCATACAGAGTACAGAATGGAGCGTATAAACATAGATAAAAAAATATATATAACAATTTGGAGCCCAGAAAAGAGGTTAGTGGCGGGTCCATGTTACACGCAGGTCCGCCACAAAAATAAAGGGATGCCGCTATTATCTAAGAAGCCACTATTTGCATGTCAACAAAATAATTTCAAATCTCTCAGAAAAAAAAAGACCCGAAATGCAGCTGTATAAACAAAATGTCAAAAGTGTGTTATCGCATCATCTGTTTGATTATCAAAATGCTAGATAAGATAAAAATATTTTTGCGCAGGTTTTCATGCACAAAACAGTAATCCCGGGATTTTTCGAGCGGAATCCCGGGATTTCGGGATCATTATTTGGCTCCGGGATCCCGGGAAACGGGATCCCGGGATTGGAGGCCCTATGTGTGATGCTCCAGATAATTACTTTCAGAAAACAATGTTGATACTCTGCTATACACCAAACTGCCCTACTAGAGGAAACCAATATGGAAGCTTTCATAGGGAATCTGGGCGATCTGTACTGAGGATACCTGACAGCTGGCTCAATTGTAGATCTTTTAAACCTAAAAAAAGAGACATAGTCCAGTGAAGGAGATCTTATACCTGTTTGTGAACAAGGGATTTCAGAGAACTTAAGAGATACTCTGAAACCACCTATAAACTGCTATGATAATTATGTAAGGTAACCTTTGAGTTTGAGCCACATTGGAGAAAAGACCCCAAAAACAGAACCCCAAAGACATCATTATGTCCAGTGGCTGAAACCATATAGGATAGAACCTCTCTCTAAAGTGTACCTAGTAGTAAAAAAGGTGATTTTAGTGATGACTACCCTACAAAGAGAGATATCTTCTAGTGAAAGTGTCTTCTCATATTTTCCTCTATATGCTCAGAAGAGAAAAAACTCAAGACTGTAAAGAAAAAAATATATATTTATCATATTTTTAGGTTCTTTAAACACAAGGTAATAAGACCAAATCCAAATAAATAAATAGTATGTGACGTTTCGGTAACAGCGTTGTTACCATCTTCAGACTCTCTGTTTTTGAAAAAGGAGCAATATCATCGCTATTTTATTTTGTCCTGCGGTGGTCAACACCAGCCATGTCAATTGCCATACCAGCCCCACCAGCACTGACCAGTGTGAGCCAGGTGAAAGTACAAACAGCGCAATAAATTCATATACATTCTCTTTTATATAAAATACATGGAGGTATAAACAATGATACTTACATTATTAGAGATGCTGAAGAAATGCTGCGTCAATTTATAGGTCCTGAAAAGAAAAAAAATTCTTTAAATATTAAAAATATTAATAAGTGAGAGAATAAAAGAGAAAATATTCATATTTGACTTTTTCCGAAATATTGCAAATTAATAAAAATATCAATTGGAAAACCAAGACTTTAATAATGAGACATCTCCTGATCAAACAGGCTTGTTCCAATCTATAAACTATGCAATCCCATTTCTTAATAAATGTTTTAACAAACACAAGAGTGCCCAATTATCAAAGAGGGTGGTTTTAATTTATAAAGTTAAAATCCAAAAAATGTGAAAATTCTATGTAAAGCAAAATTCCAAAATTTTTATGGAAAAATATTAAAAAATGAATATGGTATAAAATGGGATAAAATTTTGAATTCTGTGCTTGAAGAGAGCAAAGAAAAAAAAACTGAATATAATAATTTCAACCTATGTATATAGAAAAATACTGTCTTTAGAAAAATGAGACTCATTTAAAGACTTTTTTTTAAATTCAAAATAAATGTAGTATATTTAATTGAATATAAAAAAGTTGGACTAATGATATTTACAGAAGCTTTTAACTATACATCATTTTTTCTCTTCTTTTTTATACTCTTCATTACTCAACTGATGGTAACAGTGTTAGAAACATAAGGTAAAACAAGACCACATCTCTAAATAAATGAATTATGTATGACAATTTGGTAGCAGCATTTGGATGTAGTTTTGTTACCTTAGAGCTCTCTAATTCATAAGCCAAATTGTACCTTATCTTGGTAACTATTGTTACTGAATGTCCCATAAAATTTTCTTATTTTGAATTAGCAATTGTTACCTTCTGGCTTCATCAGATATTCCATCATACCATAAATCATACCAAATCAATTTTAACAATCAATTATATACAGATGATGCACCAATTCCTTTATTTAATAGATAAAAGAACAAATGGTAACATGACCTGGATTAAAAAAGAAACCTTTCTGGTGATACCATCGTTACCTTCATCAGACCAGAGTGATCAATCTGCAAGGGGGAACTATAATGATACTGCCTTCATATGACGCACAAATAGTGATGTCATTTCAGTTTATAAGTTGTATGAGAGTGAAAGAATGAGAAAGAATTTGCAAATTTTCCAATATTTGTACCTCTCTGTTTGACAGGAAGAGCATTTAAAATTTTATTTTTTTGATGCACAGAAAATGTTTAGAAGCAGAGAATGCCAGGCCACTGCCAACAGTTCCAGCAAACAGATGATTTCACAAGTGGTACGGTGATTGGATTCAGAAGGGTCGGTTTGTCCATACATCAAAACTCTACAGACACCTTGATGCATCAACACTGCACAGGCAATGGCGAAAATGGTTGAAACAAGGAAATGTGGCACCAATGAGGGTTCCTGGTGCAGCCAGAATAACGTTAGAATGTGTGGACCAAATCATCCGCCAGATGGCATAGGTGGCCCCAGAGTCCACATCTGTCGTCCTTTTGAGGATGTGCAGGACACTCTTGATTCTCCCATTTCGAACAAAACCATTATGTGCAGATTGGTTGCCAGCAGCTTACACTCATGGCGATCGTTAAGACTGCCATTACTCAAAAGGACAAACACCAATGTTTACAATTTTGGCAGGGAAGAGCAACATGTACAGAGGAATGTCACAGGGTAGTGTCCTCAGATGAATCTTGCTTCTGTTTTCGCAATAACATTTACAGAGTAAGAGTTTGGCACATTCTTGGTGACAGGTCCAATAGGGCATATCTGTGGAATGCTGCACCTCACGACAAGGCAGCATTATAGTTTGGGGAGCCATTGCCTAGGAAAGCAGATAGCTCTGATTCATATATGGCAGCTCAATAATATGTGGATGATGTGCTGCAGCCGGAGACGCTACCTCCTTCCTTTAGGGGGTGCCAAATGCCATTTTCCAACAGGATAAGTCTGACCTCACAGAGCCTGCATCAGCCAATATTCCCTGTATTAAACATTGATGCTTCAATGGTCGAAAGTCTCTCTTGATCTCATATATAGAACACGTCAGGGACCTAATTTGACATAATTTGTGTGCACTGTCACAGCCGTGAGGATACCATCTGCATGCTCTGAGTGAGTAGCAAAACATGTTGCTACCTGCATTGCCACCCACATA
Source organism: Cordylochernes scorpioides (assembly GCA_030710605.1). Classification (NCBI taxonomy): domain Eukaryota; kingdom Metazoa; phylum Arthropoda; class Arachnida; order Pseudoscorpiones; family Chernetidae; genus Cordylochernes; species Cordylochernes scorpioides. The sequence goes on along the minus strand of CP092886.1, from coordinate 135,092,662 downwards.
TTGAGTGGTCAGCAATGTATAGATGTATTCTGTTCTAATAAAGCTAATTTATTGTTCGTTACTGGTACTCTCTTTATGCAGAATTTCATAACTTTTTGCCTCTAATTTTTGGTCTTGCAAATTCAGTGTCATATAGTGTAAAATAGACTATGGAGTAACTAGCCATATGATGCCAAATATGATGTACTTTTATATCCACAGTGAAGAATTTCTTGGGCAAATGACCACAATTGTTGAGACCATAATTTCTTCGACGGGGATAAGGAATGTTTGACAGTGTTCGGTACCTTTCCAAAGAGAATAATAAATTTTGCATATATATTTTTAAAAAACCTCCGATATCTAAAAAAAACCGTTTGGATTTAGATTAGAAACACAAGGTAATAAGACCTCTAATTATTTATTAATTTTTATTTGGTCATCTTTTTATATATAAAAAATATATTTTCATCATCAAACTATACTGCTGAATTATTGGCCATCAAAGAAAGTCTGAACCTCTATATTTTCTAAGAAGAAAATAAAACCAGAGGAATTATCATCTTAACAGACTATAAATCATCCCTACAGGCAATAGAGAAGGAAAAAAATAGATCTAACCTACCAAATATATGAATTCCTAAGCCAACTTGACACAATGGGCAAAAGATGTCCATGCAATGGAGACCAGCCCATGTTGGAATAGAGGCAATGAACAAGCTGATGGCCTAACGAAGGAGGGATTAAAACAGGCACTGGAAACCAGTTCAATAACACTGAAAGACGCAAATACAATAGCAAAGGCAAAACTCATTACAAAAACCAAAATACCCAAGCCCATATGCAACTTCAACATTAACAGAGAATTAACTACAACAATTTCAAGAATCAGAACAGGACATTTTAAAGGAATGAAGATAAACCCAGACATGACTAGATCTTACAGGAACTGCAATAACTGTCACAACACCCAACTCGCTCCGGACCATATATACAGTTACTCTGCAATCCTTGCAGCTCTCTATATGGCAGACATCAATTCAGAAAAGGACACCCATAGACACAAAGCACCTCGATTGGCCGGTATTGTGATCAGGGTGCATGGACTGATCTGATCTGTTCCATGGACAAGACACCACCACCATTATCTTGTATTTCTACGCTACAATATTTGTTTGGTTATTTGCCCTAAACTTGATGATCAGGAATTGAATGGACATTGGGAACAATTTCATATGAAATAATTGCTTCTAGTTCAACCTCTGGATCTATTTCCAGTTGGCTCAGTATAGAAATTGCTTTTAGAGGAATACATGCAAAATTTCACACCATATCATTTTCACAAATGGTCAACGTTACCTTCTTAATAATCTATAATTTAAATCTGAAGTCATGAAATATATTTGACTTCATTAATGTAGCACTTTTGATAAAATCTTTAGGGTTCACCTCATTGTTTATAGCAATGCTACAGCTGTGTGGAGACTCGCTATAATATAATCCAATATTTAACATAATTACATATAACAATAACATTAATGATGAGGCACAACTTGGATTATAGATTAGAACTACTAGGTAATAAGATTTAGTGTGTAATATATGTGAAATTTATTTGGATTTGGTCCTATTACCTTGTAAAAATAACATTAATTTAAAGGGAGGTCTCTGGACTAGCACACTGGTTAACTAATCCTAATCCAGCATTAAGGGTTTTAAAGCCATTATAAGGTTAGGTGAAGTTCAGGTTAGGGTAGGTAAACCATGGAGATTGTCTTTAGAGAGACATCCCTAATTTAATATGTTCTTCTGTCAATTTTTTTAGCCTTTTAAATAGCAACACAAAATTCGATTTTTTTATTTAGAAAGAAAAATGTGTGTAGGATAAGTAATCTTTAATCAAGAATAATAGTGTATCAATAAGTAATTAAAACATGAACTTTGACTAACATCTTTGCTAGAATACTCAGACATGAATAAAGTGAGGTTCTATTTCAGTACACATATACAGAAGAAAGGAATTGCACACCCAGCAATTCAGTACTTACCTCGTTTTATCGAGATTTTTCTAACCGGATTCTCCAGGAGCTCAGAAGGCCAACTTCCATGATCGTTTTATTAATATAATTAAAAAAAAATAAATATAAAAAAATATAAATTAAAAAATAGTTATATAGGGGGACGAGTTAAATTGTCAAAACCCGCAGTGCGGCGCAAACCGTTAGCGTGCGGGAATTTCGGAAAGCGTTTCATGCGAGTTATTGATGGGTTCCCGGTTTGGATAGTTGAAAAGGGAGGATACACAATGTGACTTATTAAAAGTTTCCTTACTTAAGTATATATATATATATAGCAAATTAGGCCAACAACCCCATGTATATAACCCGCAGGAAGACCTTAATGTTGTATAATAGCAGCACAGCTGTCAGTGATGCACTATCGGCATATGTCTTTACATCATCACATTCACAGGGGAAAAAAAAAACTCTGTAATTGATTAAGGGTTGAGCTAAAACAAGGTTCGAGCATATAATTTTGTCAGAACAATGGTCTAAAGATGGAAACAGCCGCGACACTATTATACAATTTCATCAGACAACCCATGAAATCGTTATTAAATTGGGCAATCTATAAAACACTGAAACACAGACACTCGCGGCAATGTATGTGGCCGGTAATTTATGGGAGACTTGATTATTAGTAACATTCCCTTCAAATAGGTAAGAAACATACAACATTTCATTTAAACAGTGGGAATAGCACCATAAGGCAAATTATGTATGAAATAGGTAACAGAGGAAACAAGAAAATTTCTCTAGATATTTATTTAAATATCTTAAAATTTGGGAACATGTCTATACTGACGAGATATGCTATGTACATAGTAAAATTTAGATAGAGGTGACCTGAAGTTACTTTATAGCCCTTTAGGGCCCATGCGAAATCTAGGTTGGCTACTACACAAAAAAGGGGGGGAAGGCGCTAAGTCATAATGACAAATGGCTTACCTTTTCTCGAAAGTGGCGGCAAAGGTCTGGTCTCCTCTACGTCTCAGGCCCGACTAAAAATCGTCCTTCTCACTGAGCGACTCCGATCGAATCCTGCCTTTTGGCAAAGAACCTTCTTTTATATCATCCCTCTCTCCATTTTCATTCGCCGAAAGAAACCAATCAAAATGGCCAACGGCTCCAGTATCAATTTCATAGACGCCCCAGGCCTCATCAAAATAGAACATATAGTATTACCAAAACAAAAAAAAAATCTCAAGAGAGAAACAACATGGCACTAGTGTAAGATTTCAGACTCCAGGCCTCTTCCATCAAAATAGAACATATAGTATTACCAAAACAAAAATCTAAAGAGGGTAACATCTACGGCGATAGTGTAAAATTTCAGACGCCAGCCCTCCCATCCACATGGATTGAAATACCATCCTCCCTTTTTCTCGGGACGATATATATATATCGCTCCCCCCCTCCGTCTTAGCTAAAATTGACACAGGCCCCTTTTCACTTGCACTGTAATATAACGCTTTCCTTTCTCGGTTCAGTCTTTTAGAGATCTTCCTTCTCCATTTTTTTTTTTTCTGGTCACCTTTACCTAAATTTTTGGTGAGGGGAATATATGTACATATGAAACAACAGTTTCCAGCTCGGATGTCTCTGGATGTCTTCTTCTTTACCAGGCATCAGCTTTCGGCATGGAAGTCTGGTGTCATCTGTTGTCTAGGTTTCTGGGCAAAAAGAATGGTCTGTAAGTCTATGTGGGAGGGAAGCCATGTATCCATTTGATTTGATTATACATACGCCTTCTGTTGGGGTATGGTTACAAAAACGTGCCCCAACAATCCTCCCCCTGCCAAGTAATGGACAAATGCGTTTGTGCTATTCATTATTCATCTGCCTTTCATCAGTTACTATGAAAGCAGGCCCATTTCTAGCAAAATGCATTTTCCATTACTAGGTGAAGCCAGATGTACCGAAACCTATAGGGAAGGTAAGGCTAGTCAAAATGATGGTATGCCATTCTAGATGTTTATTATTCCGAACATTAGTGGGCATTGCGCATCCTGGCAAAGGGGTTTTTATGTGCTATTATTCTGTCAGAACACTGTTATCAAAATAGGTTATTGGGGACAGTCATATCATATGTATGGAAGTAAGCAAGGTCATCTGTCTTACCATTCATGGGTATATATACCACCCTTCCACTTTCTTCTTTGGTCTTGAGGAGTAGGCCTTCCTAGTGGTAAGTCCTCTCAACCCCATCCTTGCCTCTTGGGGTACTGGATTCATTGCTACCTTCTTTCTGCTAACAATACAGTTAGGACATTTCCCTATTACATATTATATATAAAAAATTGGGCGCCAAGAAGTCGTTTAGAAATAACTGACTAGTCCAACTCCTAAAACATGCCAGCATCTTTATTTTCGTACCAATCAAGACATTCGTGTGGTATAGTTATATATATATACAATCAAAGGAAAGGATAATTATAGTTAGCTGAAAGAAATATCTTGGTATATAATGATTAGCCTATGACATGATGACTTTTGCTAAATAAAAATTACAGAAAACAAATTATGTAAGTAATCATTAAATAAGGCACGAAATATGTAATGATAAAATGAATCCTTCCATGTTATATGATGAGTATAACATATATATTGAAGTAAAAACATATCATGTAGATAGTGATTAAATATGTTAAGATATAAGTGATAAAAATCATCCCATGATAGATGACAAAAGAAAACTACTACAAGATTATATATGGTGACAAAATATATATAATTAAATATTTAATATAAATATTAATATCATGAATGTCAAAATAAAATTGTTGAAATGAATAGTATATGACTATAATATAATATATATGATATAAAAATAATAACATATTGAAAAAGAAAATGTAAACATAATGTATATTTGTGCGCTGAAGGTTCAAGGTTTAGTATCTCAGTTAAGTTTCAATCTTATCCAGTCTGGAATCACGAGTTGGTCACTGGGTAATATTCGTCTATCCCGATCCTACTGGAGGGTGGGTTCTCTCTTGTGTGTTAGATTCCTCAAATTCCAATACTCTCTCAACCCAGATGGGAACGTCATTTAGAATCTTGGTCAAATGGAGCATAGCCCAGACCTCTATTAAACTACACAGTCCATTTAAATCTAGGGTGACAACCGTATGAAGAGAATTTTTCTGTTTTGGCAGAGCGACTAATCAATTTCTACTATTTTGTTTGTGACTCCGTTTACCTTGTCTCTGGGGTGTGTACAGTTCAGCTACCTCCCCCTTCAAGAAATTCATATTACTTTCATCTACTAATATACCCTCTATTCATTGACCTGAATCCTACAAATCTACATCTTATAAATTTGAATTTTATCAATCTGAAATTTTGGTTCTTTTACAAATTCCTTCAGAATTCTACTTCCTGTATAACTGCTCTTAATTCTACTGTCCTCAATACAACACTTCTAAAACTTTTACTCATTGGCTCGTTCTGGCGTCTCGTTCGCGGTCCTTATAGTTAACTAATACTTTAAAATCTTATCCTATCATGAAACGAGTTTAAACTCGTTGAAGGTCCTAATAATTACTTATTCTGCCTCTCGAATCGGTCTTATGCTCGAATTCATTCCAACAAAACGTATGGCAGGGCGAATCCTTTATTAGAAGAAACTTCCGCTAGCTATGGGGGATCAAACTGGTACCAAAAAAAATTCAATAGACGGAAACTACTTCGTCTAGAATAACTGGGCAATCTCTGCCTACATGCCAATCTTACAGGACCTCCCGTCTAGAACACCCTCACTCCAGCCACGCTAAAAGCGTCGAAACTACGGTGTCAGATCGGTTACCCAAGGTCGCGCCGTTATACCCCAAGTTATAAGGCATGGCTAAAACAAATCCCCCATCCTGCATAAAATTCAATCTATACCTCTTCGTTTCCTCTAATGAGGAGAAGTTTTGTGGGTTTTCTGGTCTGATCATAACCTCCCACAACCTTCCAGTCTGGGAATCGAGATATGATCATTATCTACGACTCTTAAAATTCAAGTTGATATAAATAACAAAGAGTACTTTATTACCCTAGTAATAGAAATTAAAAAAAATTTATACTCCTCCAAAAGGAGACCTAACAAAAATGGAGCGAATATTTTCCTAACAATAGAGTTTTTACAGTCCTGTGAGGCTATCGTTCTTAACAAATAAAGAAATCAAAATTGAAAATTGAACCTATTAAATTCCCTAACACTACTCTAAAATAATTTTGGTCTAACAGTATACTAGTTTTTAACCTTCTTACACATTCATTAAGCCAATCCATTCATACACCCTCCCCCCCTTCATTCACGGCTTGCATACAAACTAAAGTTAAAAATTGCTATAAATGCCAAAACACTTAATAATCTCTATCAAATAAACCCTAACAATTTCTAAATTCCAGGACTAATGTGAAATCAAATAAAGTTTTCTAATAAAAACAAATTGGGAACTAAAGCCCTAGGTTACTCAAAGAAAATGCCTCTGTACAAGCTCTATATATACTAACACTTTATACTCGATAAATGATTGTTAACAATAATTGTTAACAATTCTAAATAATCTGGAAGCTAACCTACCAAAAAAAAAAAGAATCAGTGTAACTTCAAAACTGCCCTTGCCTTGACACTAAGCGACTTTTCACGACAATTCTATAAAGACACACACAAATTATAATGGTGAATAAAGGACCATTAAACATGACACCTCATAAAAGCGGAATTGAGTCATTCCCCTAGCCACCGTGGGTGAAGTCACTTTCTTCTTACTTCCTCGTGCGTCTGCCCCCTTTGCAGTAGTCCGACCTCAACACTCTATTGAAAGATGGATTTATAGGGTTTACGATTCACTACCCAACACTAACATTCTCAAGTGCTTTCCGAGGATCGACTACGGTCTGGGCCTACTTAACTTCTACCCCTGGCTTAGGGTCCCTATACTTCACAACTTTACTCTGAAAGATTGACCTTTCATGTCCTCATTAGAAACCTATTTCAAAGCTACTACCTGAAGGCCAGGGATTATAGGGTTTCTGAATTACCCAACACAAGCCATAGGATGCCTATTAGGTTTGTTGTTTTAGACATAGCCCCCCTCTAAGTTGTGATTTCCTACACCTTCCTTTACCTATTACTCCTGATAATAACTAAATTTCAGATTTACACTAAATAGTTAATTCACAATGGTATACATTATTCTCATTGGTCTTTGAAACTTGGGTTTTAACAAGAAATAGTTTGTAAAAAAAAAAAAAAAGGAATCCTAATGAAGTTCTACTTTAAAAAAAAAAAGGTTTAAAAAAAAAAAGGTTGAAATCTCTAAACTTCTCATTCTATCGAGCTGATTCTCCGTACACACTCCAAAATCCTAGTTAGAGGCGACAGTCTAAGCAGAATTTACACTGTGTGGGCCTTTTCACCCTTGTAGACCTGCGTAAAGTTAAACTGTTCACACTAACTCTGTCAACTTCCCCTCGTCTCATTACTTCTGAGTTCGCTCTGGTTGTATTGTTGGATAAAATTGTAACATAACAATAAAAAGAAACTAAAATTTTCCTAAATCATATCCTGATAGGTTGTACAAGCTCTTCAAAACGGTTGTGTCATATTAAAACAAGGTTGTGAGACGGTATTCTGCACAAAGACAAGGTTGAGACAAATAACACACAAACCCTGAAACATGGTGTTAAAGCTCCTTCCAACACTTAGCACTAGAACACATGAAAAAAAAAAAAACTGCAAACTGTTTAAAGTTCACCATGACACTAAGACAAAATTGTTAACAAAAAAATAAAGTAGGAAAAACTGGAAGTTTAGAACACACGTTATAGTTTAAAATAAAAGAAAAACTGCAAGTTCTTCAAAGTTCACCATAACACTAAGACATATTTGCTATTTAATATATAACCTAATATTGTAATTAATAAAGACCTATCTATATTAAATAGTGTATATTGTTGCCGAAACTTATGTAAAATCAGCTTACACAAACCCCCAGTGCATAATATGTCTTATTTTAAAGAAATAGTTCTATCGAGGCGATATTGCGGTCGACAGCTACGCTTTATACATTAAATGTACTTTCTTCCATCAATCTTTATCTACTATTTATACAAAACCCTTTATCCAACTTTTTTCAATTCTTTCTCTTTCAACATCTTTCTGCATCTTTCTATCTCTTCCTCATCAACATTCAACGCTTTCTCACTCTTTCATCATCCTTCATCATCCTCAACGCCTTTCAACTTACTTCCATTGCATCTCTCTTCAACGCCTTCAACACATTTCATCTCTTATTCATCACCTTATAACACAGTTCAACGCCTTTTTCATCATATTTCATCGCCCTTCCATCACTTTCAACACCTCTTTCATCCCTCTGAAGTCTCTTCGAAACCCGTCATCGGGATCTGGATCCCGATCTATTATCACTCTTAATTTTGAACTACTCTATTCCAACAGCCTATGACCCTTAAGCTTTATAACTCCATATACACTCGGCGGGGTAGTTACCTTGTTAAGAAAACCTATAATGTCATAGATCATTTAGAGAGAGAACATAACAAATTTGTGTGAATAGTTTGCTTCAACTATTGATTGTAAGCCTATTAAACTCGTTCTCTTTAGGTTGGCTCGCTCATTAGTCTTCGATTTTTTTTTTTCAATGGTCATATTGAGTCCACATGGGTGCTGAACGTAAACTGTATTAAAAATGGTGTAGTTTTCTAGTTTTCGAATTATATGACAGTTAGAAAAAAAAATTCTGGAAATATCTCGCACTGGCTACTATTAAAAAATTGAATGGGGTACAACTCCGATCTTACAGGATACCTCATGGCTCATAGAATTGAATCGCCCATTTCTCACTAAAATATTCACACAGGTATGGAGGTCTCCAGTGGTTCTATGGCTATTGGTCAACTAAATTAATTAATGGCAGGAATTGAAGCTAGTTTAAATGCTCATGTGCTGTTTTGTCATGCGTCTTTATGTCATCTGCAAAGGAAAGTGTCGCCTCAAAGGACCTAATTCTGGGACTAACATCCGCTGCACATTTCAGGAAGGAGTGGTCGTCCATACAATAGCAAGATATCATTTTGCTGCCAATGTACAATGTTGAGCATTTTCCATGTCGTCATTTTGTCGATCCCCAATCTTCTAGGGTGTTTCTTTAAGCATTTCTTGATATCGTTTAATGCTTTATGCGATCCCGCCCGGCATTCAATAAGTATTATTTGATCGTACCATCTCCAGGAGACCATCCCATTGCGGCCCGAATCATTTCCACCCAACTTATAACGCCGTCCATATCGCGTAATTGAAATTAGTGTAAAACTCAAAGAATAAGACCTTAATCTCTTAATTCTTTACTAATTTCAGTTGGCTCAACATAAATCTTCTCAATTATTAATTTAGTACAGTGGCGTGACATGTCACACTTCTTCTAGTTCTTTCGCAAGCTTGATTAATCCCAGTGGAAACCCGTCCAGGCGTCAATCCCGTGCTAACCCGTCATGCATGACTTCAAATTTGGAAATTATTAGACCTGAATATTTGCAGTGGCATCTGCTTCCACTGAAAGTATTTAAGACACAAGGCTGCCTCTTTAAATCACTGTCTTTACTCCCACATGCCTGTGTAAACTTTAACCATGACTTTATCAATTCTCAAAATTCTGCCTATCGAGTATCCTGAGAATCAATGTTCTTCTTGTCTACGGCGGATTATCACAGTAATTGTTCCCTAGAGTTATCTGCGTCGAGTGGTCAGTCTGTACTACTAATTCTCCACTCTAACTCTAGGACTCTTCTATCTACTCGGGCTGTTCAAAAATTTTCAAGACAGTTGTTCAAATCCCCAATGATAATCTGCTAAATTTCGATAATTATTGGAATTCTCATTAAACAGAATAACTACACCTTTCTGACACAGAAATATCCAGCATCAAGATATAGCGCACCGTCCAATTTCTTTATTTCAAGACGGTGTCAAATTACAACTGAAGGAACATACTAAACATATAACTGGTTTAAATTTCATGTAATCTCATCATGCCTTCTGCTGGCAAATATTTACTGTAAAATTCAATACTATCAAGATGGTTTTATTTGTCTTCATCTAAAAAAAAATGTTTCAGAAATAGAGTCTTGGAAATCTCTACTAAAGACAAAAATTATACATTTGTCAATTCAGGATAACCTTCCCTTGTCAGAGTGTATACAGCTGCCAAGCCAAAATACGCAGGGGAGACAGGAAGGAGAGTCAGCAATAGAATATATGAACATAGACGCAACGTTATTAATCAAGACAATAGGTCTCTAATTTTCCAATACTGCAAAGGAACAGGTCACACTTTCGCATTAGGAGAACCTAGAATACATTACAATAACATAAACAGCAAATATCAAAGGCTTATAATTGATTTTCTATTATTCAGAAAACACAATAGCATTAATAGAAAATAGATTTGCCCGAAACATATAACACAATATATCCTAGTACCAGCTAATAATATCAACAATAATATAAGTAACTTATATGTAATAGCCAATAACTATTATAAAACTACTTAAATAATAGAATTTCTAACCTATAAGATAATTCATAGAATATAGCAAACAATAGTAGAATATGTGTAATACCTTAATCAAAAAAATATGTCTTAAGAAAACAAATAATATGCAAAACTTCCTAATGTATATATATATATATGTACATAGAATCATAATAGTTTTAGCATCAGGCTACGTTATATTTTCTTGATATATTGTATATGTTTCTCCTGTAGAAGGGCGGACAAGCTCGAAAGCTTGAGAAGACCAGAATAAAAGATACTCATCCCCATAAACGTTTTACTTTGATATCAGAAATCAATGATAATATTAAGGTTTTGCCACGAACAATGTGAATCGTAAAAGACAGCGGCGAGAGATGCGGTATACACCGCCTCAACATAACTTTCATTGCCTGATAAAATGCCAGTGAAACGGAAAGCATAAATTAAAATTTACGATTTATAATAGACTGTTAAATACACAAAAGGGGGGGGGGGAAGGCGCTAAGTCATAATGACAAATGGCTTACCTTTTCTCGAAAGTGCCGGCAAAGGTTTGGTCTCCTGTCTGCAGACTGTCCTTTCACTGAGCGACTCCGATCGAATCTTGCCTTTTGGCAAAGAACCTTCTTTTATTCATGTCTCTCTCCATTTTCATTCGCCGAAAGAAACACCAATCAAAATGGCCAACGGCTCCAGTATCAATTTCATAGACGCCCCAGGCCTCATCAAAATAGAACATATAGTATTACCAAAACAAAAAATCTAAAGAGAGAAACAGCCACGGCACTAGTGTAAGATTTCAGACTCCAGGCCTCTTCCATCAAAATAGAACATATAGTATTACCAAAACAAAAAAATCTAAAGAGAGCAACAGCTACGGCGATAGTGTAAAATTTCAGACCCCAGGCCCCCCCTTCCACATGGATTGAAATACCATCCTCCCTTTTTCTCGGGACGATATATATATATCGCCCCCCCTCCGTCTTAGCTAAAATCGACACAGGCCCCTTTTCACTTGAACTGTAATATAACGCCTTCCTTTCTCGGGAAGGATATTTTATAAGGTTCAGTCTTTAGAGATCTTCCTTCTCCATTTTCCATTTTTTTTTTTTTTCTGGTCACCTTTACCTAAATTTTTGGTGAGGGGAATATATGTACATATGAAACAACAGTTTCCAGCTCGGATGTCTCTGGATGTCTTCTTCTTTACCAGGCATCAGCTTTCGGCATGGAAGTCTGGTGTCATCTGTTGTCTAGGTTTCTGGGCAAAAAGAATGGTCTGTAAGTCTATGTGGGAGGGAAGCCATGTATCCATTTGATTTGATTATACATACGCCTTCTGTTGGGGTATGGTTACAAAAACGTTGCCCCAACATTATGACCCAATTTTTGAAATATTTTATGATTTCTATCCATTTTTATTATATTATTTTATGTTAAATTATATTAAAATTCTATCTTCGAATAAAAATAATGTATAAAATGAACAGTTTCGAGGTGTCTTAAAGTAAAATTTTATAAAAACATTAAATGAAATAAAGAGTTGTTTTTTTACTAAATTTTAAATTAAATATATATAAAGGGACACAAAATAATAATAAACAAATGTTATAATAAACATGTAAAGAAAGCACAATAGATGTCAAAAATTGGGTCACTAACTCGGATATTTGAACGCCAACGGTCAGCGCCGCCCTGCGGGATTTTTTGAAATTCAGATTTCGCTTTTGGATGAATTCAACAATAAATTTATATTTTAATTGTTTCTTCCAAGGTTATTTGCCGGGATTCGATATAATTTATATTCATTTTTTAGATAATATTTATTTGTATTTAAAAATATATTTCGCAACTTATAATTAAAATAATAATAATAATAATAATAAATACCGGGATTTCACAAAATATAAATTCACTCGCGGAAATATCAAATATTCAGAAACATATGTAAATAGTTTTTACAGAAATATATAGAGAGATATAAAATCTGTAGATATAATAAAATGCCCTCGACAAAATAAATAATGAGAAATTTAAATTTTTTGAAAGCTTTTATTCAACTTGCATCCCTTTTCATAAATATTTTAAACAATTTTTAATAAAACAATATCAATGAAATTTGTAGAAGTTTGATATTTGTAAACTTGCTCATTCTACCTAAAAATGCTCGTGTAAATAGAATATCATACTCCTAATTTGATTAATTCTTTCAAAAGGTGAAAATAGGCACTGCCCTTTTCCAACGCGTAATATGGGTAGCTATTGTGAAAAAAAAAAGAATAAATAATAATAATAAGTTGGCAATTTGACACTAGAGCTATAAATAATTGTGAGGGTATTTAAAGAAATCATATATATTTTTTAATTCTAATTTTTTTTATTGTTGTATATATTTTTTAAGTTTAGGTATTTAATTGTTCCCACAGAGTATGTGTGTAAGATCACGCGTAAATAGGCGCTAACCGTAGATGTTTCTCTTTGTTTACAATCTATTAGTTTCTCTTTTAAAGTGTTCTCTATTATACTCCATACTTTTTAAAAACCTGTTCTTTCTCTACCACTCCCACCCCTAGGAAAAATCTACGCAGGGCTAATGAGGCATCACTCCCCCCCACGGCGAAACATATTACACCAAATATGCGTTGTGTGGTTCTTTGTCAAAAATCCTTGGGGTTTGATTCATAAATTCATTGCCTCTGGTAGATCCAATCCCAACCCCCTTTCTCCTGAAGAAATCTTCTATCACATTCCATTAGCCATTTTGACACCCTCTTTTAAAAAATCAAAATTCTAACTGGTACCTAACTCTGAATCTCCCTTCACAAGTCTCGAAATGGAAATTGCCGCAAGGTCTCTCAAACAGAGAAAGGTGCCTGGCCTCGACTTTCTACCAGGGAGATTCACAAAATAGCTCATTTCTTCCTTCCCCTTATTCTTTTTGAAACTCTTTATTACTTGCCTAAGCTTAGGACACTTCCTCACCTTCTGGAAACAAGAGAGGCTGACCTTTGTGCAAAAAAATAGTTCCTCTTCTGATTTTGTTTCTAAAATAGGCTAATCTTCATACTTTCCGCCTTTAGTAAGAAAATTGAGAACCATTTATGCCACAGCCTTACACATTTCCTGGAAACCAATTCTCTCTTAAACCCTCTTCAATTTGGTTTTCGCCGAAGCATATCACAGTCTATGCGTGTTTTCTACTCAAGGGAAAAATTAAAAAGGCAATACATGACTTCCAATGCTGCCTATTGATCAATTTGGACATCACCTCTGCTTTTGATCGACTTTGGATCCTCGCCCTCTCCCATCATGCCCTGAACCTTCCTCCCTCCTTACTCAACATATATGGCTCCTTCCTGGTTAACCATTCAGCCACTCTTACCTACAGAGGTTATTCGTAATCTATCTATCTGGGATCCAAGAGTGGTTCTATCCTCTGGAACATCTTCTATGACCCTATCCTTTCCCTTCCATTTCCATAGGGCGTACATATCCAAGTAACTTTTCAAATTACCTTGAAAAGTGACAGCCAGGCTGCAATAAACTGGATACAATCTGACAAAATTACTTCATCAACAAAACACATTATCTGGAAGTATTACTTTGTGAAAGAGGAAATAAAAAATGGAATCAAACTGGCATTCACTAAAAGAGAAGACATGGAAGCGGATATACTAACGAAGAATCTCTCCATAAGGCAAACTTTTAAAATTGCCGATCAAGGCTCACACACAGGGGAGCCTGTGTTGTATATATATTTTAAGATTAATTATTTATCTGTTCCCAAAGAGTATATGTGTGTAAGATCACAAGTAAATAGGCGCTAACCGTAGTAAAGTTTCTCTTTGTTTACAATGTTACAAGTTTCTCCTTTATTTTGTTCTCTCTCTTGTAAATCAATAATGTTTGGTCAATCTTCTTGGGATAAGTATCTTTAAAAAGAGAGAGAGAGTCAAAGCAAAGTCAACAATTATCATAGTGTGTGTTATAGTCTTATTTTAAAATAATGATTTTGATATTGAGGTGTCCATAAAAATATTTTGTTTAGATAGTACAAGTTTTAAAGTCACAATTATCTATCCCTCCCTCTGATATTTTGTTCATTTTGAAATCATTTAGCTTTGGGAGAGAGAGAAATTTGTAATTTTTTTTTTTCAGAATTCATATGACTGATTTTAAATAAATAAATAATCAAAATTGACGTTTTAAAAGCTTTTATTGAAATGTGCTAAAAAGAGAAAATACACTCATAGACAAAACTCAAATTGATTGTTTTTTGATATCTCTTTTTGTGTTTATTTTTTTTTAAGGAGACAGAGGCAATTTTGTTCAGACTTGCTTCTCTTGTGTTTCTTCCATAAAGACCACTGTGTCTCAAATATCTTTCAGAGTTATTGTCTGAATCCCAATATACATGTTATGAAAGGTACACCTTAGGTTTGGTTTCTCTCTCTCTCTAAATTTTCTATTTATTCATTTATTTATTTCATCTCAGTTTACAGGCGTTACATCTTTATGAGTGTAAATATTCAGCTATATATACCTGAGGGAACATGAGTATCATGAATTTTGAACTTGATGTAATTGAATAGGACCAACTGATTAATGAGTTTTATTTTTCAATACGTAATTTATTTCTTTTATTTTTACTCTAATTAATCTAATTTGACAATGGCAGTATATAGCTGAAATATTTAGTTCCTCTTCCAAGTGCAATTTATTAAAAGCCTAACATTTTGTTTGATACTTTTTACGTTCTAATTTTCAGATTTAAAAGTATATTTGTTTGAATTATTATATGATATTAAACATTTTATGTCCAGTTCAAACCAATTTCATTAACCTTTGAGAACAATAGCTAAGATAGCTGATACTTGGAAGGCAGACATGATGTTTGTTTTGTCAGGCTTATGGTAAGTAAAATGTATTAAAATAAACTACAGTATAACCTCATTAATTCGACACACGCAAATTTGACACTCTACCTTAATTCGACAGTATCGATAATACGACAGTTCGACCATTTTTAAAATATGAATTTCGACAGTTGAATGTTTTTTTTACATGCAACTTTACCGTTAAAAAGGTGTTACGGCGGCGACGACGACGGCGGGCGCCCATAGAATCACGCCTGCAAATTTTTGGTTTCTGTTAGTTTAAGTTTCACTTTGCAGTGCCATTGTGCAATGTCGCGAGTGTTTTATTTTTTACATGGGAATTTAGGGAATCGTGCGCTTATTAATAATATTATTTTCTTTTTAATTTTCATCATTGAAATATTTTAGTTATTTTAAAATTTACAAATAATTTCCTTTTAAATAAATAAATCTTCAAAAAATGTAGCCACAATGATTATGATAACATTTTATTTCAATAATGAATTTCCATGTTATTATAAAAGATTTAAACACAAAATCAATAACACTTGCAGCAGCAATGGATGCCTTTTAAAACAATAAAAACTTTGTTATTTAAAACACATTCCAGAGGAAGAAAGACATGCATTTTTTTTTAAAATAGACCATCTGGAATACATCCTAAATAGGAAATCAGTGTAAAAACAGACATCTCTCTCTCTCTCTATAAAGTAATTTTTAAAAAGATCTTCAAGATTATTTTAAAATATTATTTTTTAATTTTCTTTTTATTTTCCATATTTATTTTCTTACAATTGCTATATTCTTCAATTAGAATAAAATATTATTTGTAATTATTTATGTTTAAAAAAAAAATTATTGTCATTTTGTCCCTGATACTAAAGTTAACAATGAAAAAAATAAAAATAAAAAAGTACACACACAATGGTTTCAATTAATATGATCAATTTATATTACAAAGCTATTTTAAAAAAATATTATTTTAACGAGTTAGATGATTAGATATTCATCTGAATAACTTTAATTCAATACTTCCTTTAATTCAACTGAAAGCTCTGATCCCTTGGGGTGTTGAATTAAAGAGGTTCGACTGTATTATAATACCTAGTTGGATTATAGATGCAAGAGGAAATAGGACCTACTCCAGATAAATTAATAATCTGTGACATTTCGGTAACTATTTCATTTCCATTCTATTTTTGCTGTATGTTGCATAAATTTTTACACATTATACTTTTATTTAATAGAATATCTTTGCATTCGACTATTTGAAATAGAAGAAAAATACAAATGGCTTCCAAAATAAAGAAAAGAAACAAAGAGTGGCGTTCTGAGAAAAAAAAAAAAAACAGTGGCAGCATGCCCTTTTAGAAGCGTTCTATATCAAGTTTAACCTAGGCTAAAAAATAATTCCAAATAATTTTAGAGCCAGAAATGGTTTGAATAACAGGTTAAAAACAAAAATTTAATATACACTCCAGAAGAATATGTGGGAATTGGAAGAAGAAGAAAAAAAAGAGTTCCCCCAAGTTTCTTGTGTCTCATAGGCCACAAACAAATCGACTTATAAATTATCAAAAACTACCACTACAGTTCTATTTTTAGAATGGAATTCTTGTTATGGAAAATGACTCATTCAGGGTTCGCGGATATTCCCCCTGGCCGGCCTTTTTACCTCCGATTTTGTGTTTGCAAATTGGCGTTTTTTATTCACAATTTTACGGATCGCGCTATCGTATCAACATGTTTCGCGTCCGATTTTTCTGAATTGGATACTTTTGATTCATCCTCAATTGATTCAGAATACATGGAGCTTTATCCCTTTGATGCAAATAACGATATTTTAAGACAATTCTGATTTTCCAACTTCACTTTTCACTTTCAAACAACAAGGTATTAGAGGCATTTTTTCAAATAAATATATAGTATTATATTATTTGAGAAAGATGTTCTAAAATACTCTTATACCTTTTAAATATATAATTAATAATGTTTTGCCTAGGGGATTTGGCTTAATTTTAAATATACATAGGTTTATATAAAAACATGTATGCTAATGATAAGAAGAACCTATTAACAAATGACTTCTTTTGATATTCAGCATTACTGTAAAGAAATAGGTCAATTTAGGGAATTAAAACAAAGTGACCATTATTAAGTGGCTACCTTTTCCTGTTTGTATGGCTGTTTTTTAATTATACCGTCTAAAAAATTTAGAAAAATTAAAAAAATGGCCAAACCGTGGCTATAGTGAACCAAAAGCTCTGTCCCATTGGGGTTCACTATAGAGGGGTTTTACTGTAATTAGAGCACGATGCCTAAATTCCCGCATAAAAAAAAAATAATAATAACACTTGCGACATTGCGCAACGGCACTGCAAAGTGAAACTTAAACTAACAGAAACCAAAAGTGCGCAGGCGCGATCCTATCGGCACCCGCCTATCGCCGCCGTAATACCTTTTTAGCCATAAAGTTGTATGTTAAAAAAAATATTCATCTGTTGAAATTCGAATTTTTAAATGGTCAAACTATCGGAACTGTCGTTATATCGATACTGTTGAATTACGGTTTGTTATTTGATAGGCTGGAGGTCGGGACATCAGAATATAGTCAAATTAAGGTAGAGTGTCTAATTTGTGTGTGTCGAATTAACGAGGTTATACTGTATATATATATAATATATATATATATACAAGCATCACTCCAAAAGTTTTTGCAATCACCTATTTTTTATTAAAGCTGCAACTTTCAAAATTTCAGAGTTTCTCAAAGTATTCACTCTTAGCACCTATGCAAGATTTCATCCGTGAAAACCAATTATCAAAGCACTTACACCAGTCTCCTTCTTTCTTTTCTCGACTCAATCATATTAGGATATAAAGCTTGTAAAGCTTGAGATCATGACCGAGTGAAGTAAAAGGCATCTTCCTTAGTCATTAAGACTGGGAGCAGTACTCAGTGTCAGGCAGACTTAGCTCCAAAAGAAATGGCCGCCTCTGACATGAGGAACAGACGCCATGTGCAGCCGCTCCTAACACGGAGTACAAAATGCTGCTCATCCTGTATCCCTGGATTAGGAGCCCTTACAGGGTAATATCATCCGGGCCAGCTGAGCCCAGGATTTTTAGCATGCCTGTTACTGCTTCTACTCCTCCTTTTTCATCTGGACTTAGGACCAGCAAAGTCCGGTCATCTTTGGGAATGGAATTTCCGGCATTGATAAAGGCTTGCAGTGCTTCATCATCAGTGTCAAATTTATCCCTTTTCTACAATAACTTAACTTTGGAAATAAGAAAAAGTCACAAGGTCCTAGGTCTGGTGAATATGGTGGATAGGTAATTATTTGGATACCATAGTTGGCTAAAAGGTCTAATGTTTGGGTTGAGGTGTGCGGTCCTGCATTGTCATGGTGAAGAAGGACATCTCTGAGTTCTTGGTCTGCTTTGCTTGATATTTTCTAAACTGTTGGAAAGCATTTTGTTGTATACCAGTCATTATTAACTGTCTTTCAATCTTCTAACTCCACAATATCAATGAAACCCTTTTTTGTAAAAAAATAAGCTAACATTTGTTTTCCAACACTTTGAGCTCTGCGAATTTTGTCAGGAGGAGGTGATTTTGAAGAGCACCAAAGAGTAGATTGGCGTTTTGTTTCTGAATCAAAATTTTAAATCAAGTTTTGTCACCTGTTTTATTTTTAAAAACAGCCTTTGATTTGTTTTCATCAAATTTTTTCAACATAAATTTCACCATTTAGTGCAAACAAGATTTTTAATCTTCAGTCTTCAGCTGTGAGGTAACCATCAAACGAGTTTTCTGTATTTCAAATGATCATTAAGGATGGCGTTGATTGCTGCTGATCCAATGCCCACACTTTTCTCTATCTGCTGATACATAATTCTTCGATCTTCTATAAGTAAAAATCTTACCAGCTTAATTTTTTCTTGGTTTTAGACATGAACAAGGGTCATCAATCAAGGTTGGTTTTCCAATTCCAAAACTGGTCTAATAGAAGGATATTTATATCCTAAGCTTTCATCAATTTTTCATGATATTCTTTAGAAGTTATATTACTTTTATAATCATAGAAGATCATGGCGCGTAAACCTCCTCTAGTCAACTCCATTGTGTCTGATGCAATGTTTAGAAATTACACCTACCGCTGTAAACAAAGTTGCGCCATCTATGAGTCATTGTTGTTACTATTGTAGATTTTATAGATTGTAGATTATATGTAGATTTTAATGGTATAATTTATTTTTTTAATAATTCAATTATGAATATTAATTGAAAAAACCTTTGGAGTGACTCTGTTTATTTTGTAGGAAAGTTTTTATTATATTTTATATACAGCTTATTGATTTATAAATGTTTTAATATTTATAATATTTATATTTTGCTACTCTGGAACTTCCCTTATTGCTTATCTTGTATCTTTTAAATGTTTATTTAGTGCTTGCCTTAAAATAAATTGCTGTGTTATCCTGAAGTTTGTTATTCCTGATTTTCTACGTTACATTCTGGTGGAGATATTGGATAGATTAGGGAAGACAAACTGAGGATCGCCGAGAGAAACCCCGAATCCTTAGGTGCTGTGATCTACATTTTCCAAGACTGACTCCAGGATTCCACCGCCGTGTCAAAGTCTGGACTCCCCCTACAGGAAGACGATGTTGCTATTGATGATACGACGCCGAAGCCGCTCTTCACGACGGACACTTTTCTCTTTCCCCAAATTTTATCTTTTAAATGTTGACTTTGTGCTTGCCTTAAAATAAATTGCTGTGTCAGCCTGAAGATTGCCTTTTCTAATTTTCTACCTTAAAATATACATAGAGATAATTTTAAAAAAAGTCAGCTGGCGCAGCACACATGTTTATCTCTATTTCTTAAAGATAAATTTACTATCTCTCTTTTTCTTTATCAATTATCTTATTTAATCACACATAGATCTTAACTAGAAACTCGATTTCAGGAAAATATCCTGAAGAGAAATGGAAAAAAAAAAATTTCTTCTAACTTGCAATAATTTGAATTTTTTATATGTGATAAATAGTCTACATTCCTTTTTTTTTTTTAGTTATTTCCAGTTAGCCCTAATATATATAAAGGATACATAAGATCATAAAAGATATAATTATAGATGTTTCCCCCCCCCAACTTATAAATTCAAAACCTTGTGTGAAAGTTATGGTAGTAGTAGAGGGCAAGCCGATTGAGGTTGGCAGTCTCAAGAGGTGACCAAAACACTCCAGTTGTAGTTTGTTATTACTTTATAATCAATGTTCTCAAATAGTTTAGGACAATATAATGTATAATACAGTTTAATCTCTTATTAGAGAGGGTCAGTGGATGAGTTGTCTAAACCGTTGCTTTACGATCACTACAACCCAGGATCAAACCTTGCATTGGGTACTTTTTTCTGATTAAAAAAAAAAGCTCCAATAGCCCATGATTATTGTAAAAGTCTAAACTCACCAGCTACTGCAAGTTACCAAACAGGGTTCTGGCATACTTGTAGGTGTAATGTGGTGCATTTACAGTTAAAGCAGTCACTAATTTCTCTACCATAATTATCATGGCCTGTACCACGTTGTACTAGAGATAATTTTGAAAAATTACAAAAGGTGTAAAATAGTGAACTATATAATTTAACTGAATCTCTGGAGAGTAGTTAGCATTATTGTTGTTTCTCCTGTAACTTTATTATCCTGTGCAATGCTTGTGGTAAACTTTAGGTGATGAGCTTTTTACGTAAGATCAGATTGAGATCAGTAATGGATTAAAGGTCTTGTTAGGGAAATAAAGGGCAAGCAGGTTGAGGATGGGTGGCTCAAGAGGTGACCAAAACACTCTAGATGTTAAACACAAGGTAATAAGACCAAATCCAAATAAATAAATAGTGTGTGACGTTTCGGTAACAGCATTGTTACCATCTTCAGACAAAAGTACTGAATGATATATAATGAATGATAATACCATTCAGTACTTTTGTCTGAAGATGGTAACAACGCTGTTACCAAAACGTCACACACTAATTTATTTATTTGGATTTGGTCTTATTACCTTGTGTTTATAATCTATAATCCAAATTGTGCCTTATTAACTCTAGATGTAGTTTGTTATTACCTTAAAGTGCATTATTTTACAATATTTAGGTATCATAAAATAAAAAATTCAAAATACACAGTTTAACCTCTTTTATGATACAACCACATGATATGGCTATGTCTTTTATGTTTTTTCTCAATGGAGGTCTGTTTAATTAATTCTTTTTGATTTAAAAAAAGTTTTGGCTTATGAGAAATGGGTTACCCATGTGTAATGCTTTATGCAGAAGCATAAGAAATTGATAAAATAATATAAAACACAATTATTCAAGCAGCAATTATTAATTGTATATTCATTACAGGAAGTATTGATTGAGAAATAAGCAAAATGAATCTTTCTTAGAGAAAGGTTAAATTATCAGGGGTTTGATCCAATTTAGATATCCACACAAAAAATATATATTATCAAAAGGAGAACAGAGTATAACTTGGATAGCAGCCATACCTAAAAGCTGGCCATGCCCCTGGCTGTAAGGAAAGGTGGGTGGAATGCCAGAGATGAAGGTCCCAGGGAGTTGACAGCGAGCGTTGAGGTGCGTCATCAGCCCAACCCCACCAAGCCCCTACAAACCCCATCCTGCCCACCTCCCTCTGCCCCACTGCCCAAGGCATGGTCAACTTTACGCAAAAACTGCCACCAGAGTTATCTTCTCCCCGTTGTTGTAGCAATCAATATAATTTATATATATATTCAAAAGAGATCTCATTTGTAAATAAGATATTAAATTAAACAGGGATATGATAATAAAATTTACAGAAAGTCCCAAAATTATACAAGAAGGAACATCTTGAAACACTTTAGGTGAGAAGAAGCAGATAGAGTTGGGAGTTTCCATTAGGAGTGGTGTGTCTTGGGAAGTGGGACAGGATGGTTAAAAAGCCTCCGCTTGGACTTTTGTTCTGGTCACAGACAGGAGAAGCTGCATCTATAAAAACAGCATTTGGTTTCATTATCACCACATTCTTTTGGTTATATTAGAATAGGGAATAGATACACAATGTGCTATAAATAATAGAGGGAGTATAACATAAGTGGTAAACATTTTTTTTATAACAAAGCTGTTTTCTGGGGGGCATGAATCACTATACAGTAGAATTCCTCAAATTCGGAAATTCTGAAATTCGGAAACTCCCAAATTCGGAGAAGTTGTTTTACAAACAAAAAATCAATTTTCACATGCTTTTATTTTGTTGATATTTCAACATTATTTTTATTTTATTTACTTTTACTTTTGTTTTGCGTTTATTTAATTTGATTTAATTTTTATTAGTAATTTATTTTTAATTTAAGTGTTTAATTAATTTACTTTTACCGATTATTTATAATCGCTAATTAGGGGTTTATCCCCTTTTTTTAAAAGCTTAAATAAATCAACAGTTTCATTTGACCTTTGTGCTTAGTTTAGGATATTGTCCAATAAGAAGGCATAATTATTACGTCAAAAGCCATTCACGCATTTTTTATTGCAAAGTTGATTCACCTAAAGTTCAAATTATCAAACATTTTCAGACATTGTAAGTTTCAAATTATTTTATTCAACTCTCAATTTTTTGCATTTACAAGTTTGTTCTTCAACAAAATGGCATCCAAAGAGGAGCGGCAAAAATGAGGCAAGTACCGAATTCTTAAGCTTGGTGAAAGTTAGATGTTCTTAGTGACATTAAAAAAGGATTAAGCTATACAACGATAATGCAAAGTATAAAATTTCTAAGACAACTAACTTACAAAGTTTGTTGATTCTACGAAAAGATGTCAAAAAGTTTTCTCGAGTAAAAATCTGTTATACGAAAATGTTGATAAAGCAGTTAACATCTGGTACGAAAGTCAGAGATTATCAGGGTTCCCTATTCGTGGTATTGACTCCAAACAGCTGCCAGTCGTCCAGGTCACATGTTCTTGCAATGATGTTATAGTTGAAGCTGTTTTGAGTGAAAAAATGGAAATCAGGAGTTCTGGATGATAGTTCCTCAACTTCTGAAGACAGTTTGGAGCCGGATGTCCCAGATGCGAAGCGTTGAAAAGTTTGGGATGTTGCATTAAAATATTTGGAAAAGCGCACTGAACCAGAAATGCTTGCAGGCTACAAACCATCAATAGTCTTCGAACTATGCTTATGAGAGAAGAAGAAGCTCTTGTTAAACACGCCAAAGAAGAAACAGACAACAATCAGCAACTTCTTTGCCAAGCCATAACTTACTTGGCATCAATTGCATTACATACATAATAAAATAATTTACTATTTTTCATCGGTTTCATTGCTCAAAACTCATAAAAAGTCAAGGAACATTTGATAAAAATTCGTAATTTAAAATTATGTAATGTACATATAATATTCAACCTAAAATTGTTCATATGCTTCAAAATCGTGTCTCAGTCATCTAAATGCCTATTTATGCCACATAAATATTCACAAATCTAACTCTCTCAAATACGGAAAATCTCAAATTCGGAATACCTTGCGCCCCAAGCTTTCCGAATTTGAGGAGTTCTACTGTAATTAAGATATTGTTATAGGTATATAGATGATTTCCATTCTAAGGAAATTGATTTTTCCCAAGCGGAACATAGCATTAAAAAATCTTTAGAAATGTAGTGAACATCCACACACACAGAGATGAGAGAGAGAGAGAGGAAAGTAAGAAATAAAAATAACCCCCATGATTATATATGTCGTATGTGTCGTGGTCGAATGGATAGATAGGATGTGACCGTTGTGCATGTAAGGCTTCGAAAAAGAATTTTTTTCCACACTCGTAAGCGCGCGCACGCGATGGCGTGCCATAGCATTCGCTGCGCACGCTGGCTCCCACGTTTATTTTGTACAGATTTATAGATGGATGAATTTGTATTTACACTTTAACATACTAATTAAGGCGAAAAAAATTATATCTCTTGAGCATTAGGCAAATTATGACATATTTTTATATACTAGTAAAATAGATGATACCTGACAGCTGGATCATTTGTAAAGTCCATAGAAGGAGATCTTATACCTGCTTGTAAACAAAGGATTTCAAAGAACTGCTTAAGAGAAACTCTGATACCACCTATAAACTGAAATGGTAATTATGTAAGGTAACCTTTGAGTTTGAGCCATTGGAGAAAAGACCCCAATAACAGAACTCCAAAGACATCATGTCCAGTGAATGAAACCATCTAGAATATAACTTCTCTGCTAAGCTGTATTAATTGGTAAAATTGTTATTTTAGTGATGAAAACTATCCTACAAAGAGAGATATCTCTAGTGAAAGTTTCTTCTCATAGAGATTTTACTCTATATGCTCAGATGCCTTGCAGCCCTCTATATGGAGGACATGAATACAGAGGAGGACATCCTACAGACAAGGCACCTCGGTTGGCCGGTATTGTGATCAGGGTGCATGGACCAGTCTGCTCCATGGACAAGACACCACCGTCATTATCTTGTATTTCAATGCTACAATATTTGTTTGGTTATTTGCCCTAAACTTGATGAATGCAAGAAATTGAATGGCATTGGGAACATTTTATATGAAATAATTGCTTCTAGTTCAACCTCTGGATATATTTTTAGTTGGCTCAGTAAAGAAATTACTTTTAGAGGAGTATTTCACACCATATTATCTTCACATATGGCCAACGTTACTTTCTTATTAATCTATAATCTAAATCAGAAGTCATGAAATATTTGCCTTCATTAATGTAGCCACTTTGATAAAATATTTATGGTTCACCTCTTTGTTTATAGCAATGCTACAGTTGTGGGGAGACTTGCTATAATCAATCCTATATTTAACATAATTACATATTACAATAACATTAATGATATGGCACAATATGGATAATAGATTAGAACTACGAGGTAATAAGACCAAATCAAATAAATTTAGTGTGCAATTTATTTGGATTTGGTCCTATTACCTTGTATCAATAACATTAATTTAATGGGAGGTCTCTGGACAAGCACACTGGTTTTGCTAACCCTAATCCAGCATCAAGCTTTTCAGGCCATTATAAGGTTATGTAAGGTTCAGGTTAGGATAGGTAAACCATGGAGTGTGTATTGAGAGAGAGAGAGACATCCCTAATTTAACATGTTCTTCTGTCAATTTTTTGCTAGCCTCTAAAATAACAAACAAAATTCCCATTTTTTATTGAAAAGCAAAAAGGTGGGTTAAGTAATATTTAATCAAGAATAATATAGTGTATCAATAAGTATAATTAAAACATGAACTTTTATTAACATCTTTGCTAGGATACTCAGACATGATACAAGTGAGTTTTCTATTCCAGTACACATATACAACAGAAATGAATTACACACCCTGCAATTCAGTACTTACCTTGTTTTATCGTGATTTTTTTTTCTAACCCGGTTCTCCAGGAGCGCAGGTCAACTTCCCCAGATCGTTTTACGAATATATATTATTTATCAATATCATATTTATCATTATCCAGCTTTCATATTTATATATATTTATTTTATACTTATTCAAGTTTTAAAAAATATAGGTATATAGAGGGATGAGTTAAATTGTCAAAACCCGCATTGCGGCTCAGACCGTTAGCGTGCGGGATTTTCAGGAGGCTTTTTATGCGAGTTATGACCCAATTTTTGAAATATTTTATGATTTCCATACATTTTTATTATAATATTTTATATTGCATTGAATTAAAATTTTAACTTCACGTAAAAATAATTATAAAATGAACTGTCTCGAGGTGTCTAAAGTAAAATTTTATAAATACATTGAATGAAATAAAGAGTTGTTTTTTTACTAAATTTTAAATTAAATATATATAAAGGGAGACTAAATAAAAACAAATGTCTATAATAAATATGTATAGAAAGCACAATAGATGTCAAAAATTGGGGTCACTAACTCGGATTATTAGACGCCAACGGTCAGCGCCGCCCTGCGGTAGTTATTGAAATCAGATTCACATCTGGATGAATTCAACATAAATTTATATTTAAATTGTTTCTTCAGAGGGTATATGCCAGGATTTGATATAATTTATATTTATTTTAGATGATATTTATTTGTCTTTTAAAAATATATTTTCATAAACTTATAATTTAAAAAAATAATTATAATAATTACTGGGATTTCACAAAATATATCCTCACCCGCGGAAATATCAAATATCAGAAATATATATGAATAATTTTTTACAGAAATATATAGAAGAGATATAAATCTGTAGAATATAAAATGCTCTAAACAAAATAAATAATGCGTAAATTTAGATTTTATGAAAGCTTTAATTCAACTTTCATCCCTTTTCACAAATATTTAAAAAAACTTTTAATAAACTAAAGTCTCTGAAATTGTAAAAATTTGAATTTGTAAACTTTCTCATTCTATCTAAAAATTTTCAGGTGAAAAAAATATATTTATCATACTCCTAATTTAAATAATCCTTTCAAAAGGAGAAAATAGGCACTGCCCTTTCCAACGTGTTATATGGGTAGCTATTCTAAAAAAATGAATAAATAATAATAATAAGTTGGCAACTTGACGCTAGAGCTATAAATAATTGTGAGGGTATTTATAGAAATAATTTTTTTAATTCTAATTTTTTTTATTGTTGCATATATTTTTTAAGTTTAGGTATATTAATTGTTCCCACAGACTAAGTGTGTAAGATCACGCGTAAAATAGGCGCTAACCGTAGAATGTTTCTCTTTGTTTACAATGTTATAAGTTTCTCTTTTAAGTTGTTCTCTATTCTACTCTATCCTTTTTAAAACCTGTTCTTCTTTCTCTACCACTTACACCTCTAGGAATAAACGCCACCACCAGCTCCTTGTTGGTCTCCTATCCTCCAAAAACTGAAAACTGAGACAAAAAAATCTAGGCAGGGCAATATGAGGCACTCCCCCCCCATGGTGAGACATTTTACACCAAAGGATCATTTGCACACGTTCTTGGTACACCAATGAAATGTATATCGCAAAGAGCCGATCTTTCAGGACTTTATGTTGTTACTTTACAACAATCCTTGGGGTTTGATTAATAAATTCATTACCTCTGGTAATTACAATCCCAACCCCCTTCTTCTCTTTCTTCTGAGAGAAATCTTCTATCACATTCCATTTCGAGCTATTTCGGCTCCCTCTTATTGTCCTTCTTCTCCTCTCCACCCCAGATTCCCATCCTGCTCACTTTTCTTTTTCAAATAACAAATTCAATCCGCTAACTCACTCTGACCCCCCTTCACAAGTCTCGAATTGGAAACCACCGCAAGGTCTCTCAACCTGAGAAAGGCGCCTGGCCTCGACTTTCTACCAGGGAGATTCGCAAAATGGCTCATTTCTTCCTTCCCCTTAAACCCTTTTCAATTTGGTTTCCGCCGAGGGATATCCATAGTCGATGCACTATTCCTACCCAAGGGAAAAATAAACGACTTCAATGACTTTACGACTTTTCCAATTACCTTGGAAAGTGACAGTCAAGCTGCAATAAATTGGATACAATCTGACAAAATACTTCATCAAAAAAGCACTTAAACCAGACGTATTATTTTGTGAAAGAGGAAATAAAAAATGGAATCAAAATGGTATTCACAAAAAATGAAGACATGGAAGTGGATATACTAAGAGCCTCTCCCTAAGGACAAACTTTGAAATTTGCTGATAAAGGCTCACACACATGGGAGAGTGTTGTATATATATTTTAAGATCAATTAATTAATTGTTCCCAAAGAGTGTATGTGTGTAAGATCACAAGTAAATAGGCATTAACCGTAGAAAATTTTCTCTTTGATTACTATAAGTTTCTCTTGATAAGGCACAATTTGGATTATAGATTATAACACAAGGTAATAAGAAATGTTCTCTCTCTTGTAAATTGATAATGTTCTGTCATCTTCTTGGGATCAGTATCTTTAAAAAGTCTAAGCAAAGTCAACAATTATGATAGTGTGCGTTATGGTCTTATTTCAAAATGCTGATTTTGATATTGAGGTGTCATCAAAATATTTTGTTTTGATAGTATAAATTTTAAAGTCATGATTATCTATCCCTCTCTCTGATATTTTTTAATTTCGAAATCATTTGGCTAAGGGAGAGAAGGAAACATTTTTTTTTTTTCAGAACTCATATGGCTGAAATTAAATGAATGAATAATCAATTTTGACGTTTTCGAAGCTTTTATTAAAATGTGCTAAAAAGAGAAAATACACTTATAGACAAAAATCAAGTAAGTCGATTATCTTTGATGTCTTTTTTTTTTTTGTGTTTTCTTTCTTTTTTTTTTGAAGGATAAAGGCAATTTTGTTCACACTTGCTCATCTTGTATGTCTTCCAAAAAGACCACTGTGTCTCAAATATCTTTGAGTGTTATTGTCTGAATCCCAATATACATGTTATGAAAGTACACCTAAGTTTGGTTTCCTCTCTCTTTCAAAATTTTTTTATTTATTCATTTATTTATTTTATCTCAGTTTGCAGGCATTACATCTCTATGAGTGTAAATATTCAGCTATATAAATATCTGAGGGAACATGATTATCATGATTTTGAACTTGTTGTAATTGAATAAGAAGAAACTGATTAATAAGTTTTATATTTCAATGAGTAATTTATTTCTTTTATTTTTTACTCTTATTAACACAAGTAATAAGACCAAATCCAATAAATAAAAAGTGTGTGACATTTCGGTAACAGCGCTGTTACCATCATTTCTTATTCAGTACTTTTGTCTGAAGATGGTAACAACGCTGTTACCGAAACGTCACACACTAGGTATTTATTTGGATTTGGTCTTATTAGCCTTGTGTTTATAATCTATAATCCAAATTGTGCCTTATCATTTTGCTCTTATTAATCTAATTGACAATGGCAGTATATAGCTGAAATATTTAGTTCCTCTTTTCAGTGCATTTCATTAAAACCCTTACATTTTTATTGATGCTTTTTACGTTCTAATTTTCAGATTTTAAAGTATAGTTTGTTTGAATTATTATATGATTTCAAACATTTTAATGTCCAGTTTGAAGCTATTACATTAACCTTTGAGAACAATAGCTAAGATAGCTGACACTTGGAAGGTGGGCATTATATTTGTTTGGCAGGCTTTTTGTAAGTCAAATGTATTAAAACCAAACTTTTAGAATCCCTATATGGATTATAGGTACAAGAAAATAGGACCTAATCCAAATAAATTAATAGTGTGTGACGTTTCCGGTAACAGCATTGTTGCCATCATCAGACAAAACAATAAACAGTCACGTAAAAATTAATTTATTTTGATTGTCTTATTTCTTGTATCTAAAATTCTTGTATCAATTTGAAGTTTGTCTTTACTAATTTTCTGCATGACAATTTAAAATTGTTATGACAAAATATAAAATTGCATAAAAAATTTATGAAAAACTTTTATATTTAGAGGCTTGGTGAAAAAAAAGTGCTAAACATGTGAAGGGGCTTCTTTTTAGCCACAATTCTGGAAAGTGTCCTTAAGTAAAGTTCTACTGTATATAAATTTTGCTCACTGTTCTGCCCAAGACATGTCCTTTAATCATTGTAAATACAGTTTAAACCTCGCTAATATGAACCCTGGATATAGCAAAACCTTCCCTATAACGAACCCACGGCGATTCCCAATTCCATTCCATTGAAAATACCATTGTTATAACTAACTTTGCGATTTTTAAAATAACGAACTACCCCTATAACGAACATATTTTCGTTCCCAAAATGATAAAATCTATTAAAAATACTATGCTTATAACGAACTTAAAATTGTGATTTAAAAATATTTTAAAACAACAAAATTTTTAGCATGTTTCAGCTCAAGGATCGCGATTTCAAAACAAAAATTAGGGGCATTGTTTTGTTTCATTTTCATTCTATTTTTGCTGTATGTTGTATAAATTTTTACACATTATACTTTTATTTAATAGAATATCTTTGCATTTGACATTTTTGAAATAGAAGAAAAATACAAATGGCTTCCAAAATAAAGAAAAGAAACAAAGAGTGGCGTTCTGAGAAAAAAAAAAAAACAGTGGCAGCATGCCCTTTTAGAAGCGTTCTATATCAAGCTTAACCTAGCTAAAACATAATTCCAAATAATTTTAAAGCCAGAAATGGTTTGAATAACAGGGTTAAAAACTAAATTTAATATACACTTCAGAAGAATATGTGGAAACTGGAATTGGAAGAAGAAGAAAAAAAAAAACAGTTGCCCCAAGTTCCCCGTGTCTCATGAGCCACAACAAATCGACTTATAAATTCTCAAAAACTACCACTACAGTTCTATTTTAGAATGGAATTCTTGTTAGGTATACGACTCATTTAGGGTTCGCGGATATTCCCTCTGGCCGGCCGTTTTACCGCCGATTTTGTGTTGCAAATTGACGTTTTTTATTCGCAATTTTACCGATCGCGCTATTGTATCAACGTTTCGCGTCCGATTTTTCTGAATTGGATACTTTTTGATTCATCCTCAAATTGATTCAGAATACACAGAGCTTTATTCCTTTGATGAAAATAACGATATTTTAAGATAATTCTGATTTTTCAAATTTCACTTTTCACTTTCACAACAAGGTATTAGAGGCATTTTTTTCAAATAAATATAGTATCATATTATTTGAGAAGATGTTCTAAAATACTCTTATACCTTTTAAATATATAATTAATAATGTTTGCCCTAGGGGATTTGGCTTAATCTTAAAGTATACATAGGTTTATATAAAAAACATGTATGCTAATGATAAAAAGTGCTACAACCCCAATATTGGCAAAATCAAAAATTAATTCATTAAAACTCTGCAATGAAACTGGTTGACTCTATCGTGATGGCTGTTTTGATGTATGCTGCTCCAATTTGGGCAACAGAGTATAAAGATTTATTAGACCATATACAAGATACATTTATTCGTAGGTTATTGAATTTGCCTAGATATACACCAGGATACATAATAAGGCCAGAAACAGGCCGCGTCTCATTAATAATAACAGCTCTGAAATTGACCTTGAAATATTGGCTGAGGGTGCTGAGTATGGATACAAATAGATTGCCTCGAATATGTTTAAATAGAATGAGGCAATTATCCTGTGCTACAGGTGCGCCCATCGGGTTTATAAAACAATAAAGCAATTTAGAAAGAAGGAATCATATATCGCCGCAACTCTTTTTATTATTATAGCGGTTAAGGAAGCTTTCGGGCAAGCCCTTCTTCAGCTAATTATATTGTACAAACAAAGAGAGATTATATATAGTTTTTAATATAAAACAAAATAAACGAAAATAATTTTACCACGCCCTTATCGCCCTCGTTCAATAGCACCGCGTGGCCACGTCATGTCTGATCCTAACTTCAAATGTAATATGGTACAAAAATATCTTAAAAGAAAGTTACGTAATTGAATAAATATAAAGAATCAACTATAAACAGTTCAACGGATTTAGTGGAGATTTTTTAGGCTAGAAGGGGAACGTACTGTGATGGCAACTGTATACTTTTGTTTAATGGTTTAGGGTGTTTCATGGTTTCTATTGCTTCAAGAATGAGTCTTTGGGTTTTAGTTTTGGCATTTGTATGGAGGATTCTGGTATTATTGAAGTCTGGAGTGTGTCCGGTTTCTCTGACGTGGTCAACAATTAAGGAGTTTGGGTTTAGTTTAGAGATGTTTCTTTGGTGTTCTTTGATTCTGATTGAAAGATCTCTTGATGTCTCGCCGATGTAGACACTATTGCAGTTGAGGCAGGGAATTTGGTATAAATATATTTTTTCTGTTTCTGGTCGGTGCTTTTGGTGATTGGGTTTTTAGAATCGAGCCCATGGAAGGTGAACCTCTGAAGATGGTTTTTATGCCAAAACTTTTGAGTTTGCGGGCTATTGTAATTGTAGATTCTGTATATGGTAAGTAACAGGTGGAGATGTACTGATTGGAGTTATTTCTGGGAGTCCTGGTTTATATCTATTTCTTTTAATGAAAGGAAGCGGGTATCCAGATTTAAGAAGCTGGTTTTCGATAGATTTAAGTTCCTTGTTGTATTCTATTTTTGAAGAACAGTGGGTGAAAGCTCTTTTCGTCAAGGTACGTACAACTGTTATTTTGTGGGAGATGGGAGAATTGGAGGCAAAGTGTAGGTACTGCGTTGGGGAGGTAGGTTTTCTATAAACTTTTGTTGTAAAACCGGTTCTATTTCTGGTAAATAAAATGTCGAGGAATGGCAGGCTTCCGTTATTTTCTTTTTCTATTGTAAATTGAATAGATGAGTTGAAGCTATTGAGGGTTTCTAGGATGTGATTTTCACTGTTTTCTGTGATTATGCAAAAAATATCATCGACGTATCTTGACCAGATTAATATTTCGTTGGGTTTTACTTCAGTAATCCATGAGTCAATGGTGGAGAGAACTATTTCGGCTAGAATTGTAGACAGTGGGCTTCCATGGGGTGCCTTTTATTTGGTTGTAGTATTCTCCTGTAAATTTAATGTTGTGCTCTTTAAACAGATTTCAGTGAGTTTCAGGATTAATAATGGACTCCCTACAAACCATCCTAATCAAACATAAAGAAGCATACCGGACCACCTTGCAATCCTGAAACTCACTGAAATCTGTTATTTTTTTTTTTCTGTTTATTATTTTTCTCCCATGGCCTGCTTGGAAATCAGAAACAATTAATGGCTGCTGGGGATTAGATCTTTCTTCAATACAATTTGGGCAGTTCCTCACAAGTTCTCCAATTTCTTGACTGATTCTGGGCCACCACACGATGATCTGGCACGGCCTCTACATTTTTCGATGCCAAGATGACCTTCATGGAGGCTGTTTAGAACCTTTGATCTGAGGAAACTTAGGAATATAAATCCTGGAATTTCTCATTAGAAGACCATCTATGACAGACATTTCATATCTGAGAAACCAAAAGGCTTTTGCTTCTGCAGAAAGCTCATTCTTTGTAGGCCAGCCTTTTTACAATAGTCCTTTATTTCTCTACACTCTCTCTCTTCATTTTGATATTTCCAGATTTCTTTCATATTTTCATCCTTGAATGGAGGACATGAAGTGATCTGTTGAACAAAACTACAGATTTCATTCTCCAGATCTTTCTCATGCGATATCTTAATTGGGCTTCTTGACAAAGCATCAGCAACAACAATGTCCTTGCCAGGTGTGTGATGAATGCTATATGAATAGCGCATCATCCGAAGTTGTAGTCGCTGTATGCGTGGTGTCATTTCATCTAGATTTTTGGTTGAAAATATTGGAATGAGAGGTTTATGGTCAGTTTCAATGGAAAATGTATTTCCCATCAGATAGTCTTGAAATCTTTCACAGGCCCAAACTATTGCTAGAGATTCTTTCTCAATTTGAGCCCATCTCTTTTCAGTTTCAGACATAGTCCTGGAGGCATATGCAACTGCTTTTTGGTATCCATCTTCAGATTTTTGTAAAGCACTGCTCCTAGTCCATATGAAGAGGCATCTGCAGACACTGTAGTTGGTAGATTGGGGTCAAAAAGTGTTAGTGTTGGAGAAGTTGAAAGAAGTTTCTTCACTTTTTCAATGCTTCCTCCTGAGCACTCCCATCTCCAATCATTTCTCTTTACTAGGAGTTGATTAAGTGGGAAGAGGATAGTTGAAAGGTCGGTATAAATTTACCTGTGAAGTTCACCATTCCAGGAATCTGCGCACTTCAGAAATTCTTGAAGGTGATGGAAACTCTCTGATGGCCTGGACTTTGTTTGGATCAGGTAGCACTCCTCTTTCTGTAATCAGGTGACCAAGAAATTTGATTTCCTTCACTGAGAAAATGCATTTCTCTTTATTCAGGGTCAGTCCTGAATCTTGAAGCTTCCTAAGGACGCATCTTAACCTTTCATCATGTTCTTCTTGTGTAGCTCCCCAAATCACAATGTCATCCATGTGACAATTTACCAGATTGGCTCTCCAGTAGATTGCTCATCTTTCTCTGGAATACCTCAGGTGCAAAAGAAATTCCGAAGGGTAGCCGTTTGAATCTGTATCTGCCAAATGGGGTCAGGAAGGTTGTAAGGCTAGATGATTCCTCTGACAGGGGTATCTGCCAAACCCACTGTTGGCATCCAGTTTTGAAAACAATTTAGCTCCTCCATTTGTGCCAAGGTATATTCCACTTATGGAATTGGATAATGTTCTCTTTTAACAAACTTGTTTAGAGCTGTCAGATCTACACAAATCCTTAGATCATTAGAAGACGGTTTGGGCAGAATGACCATTGGAGCACACCAATCCGTTGGTTGCTCAACTTTTTCAATTACTCCTTTTTCAACATTTGATCAAGTTGTTCTTTTGTTTTATTCAAAAGTGGAATGGGTATTCTTCTGGGAGTATATATAGCATGAGGCTGTGATTCATCCTTCAATTTAATTGTGTAGCTCCCTTGGAGTGTTCAGAGTCCTTTGAAAAGCTTTGGATATTCTTCAAAAGGATTAAGCGAATTCCTTTTCTCAATTGACTAGTCTTTTGATTAGGTTTAGGGATTCACTGGCTTTTCCGCTCAAGAGTGGTTGCATTAGTTGAGGAACAACAAATATTTCTCCAGGGATGCTTCTCCCATCTTTTTATCAAAGCTGTGAATTTTCCTATTACATGCAATTCAACCTGTCTAGGTCCTAAAAGTTGAATATCAGGTTTGCATAACTTCTTGTGAGCGAAATTTTTAAAATAAATCACTTGGGGTATTATATTTACATCCGCTCCTGTTTCTATTTTAAAAAGTATTTTAATCTTATCTACTTTTACATAAACCTTCCAATCATTTGAGTTTTGTCCATTCTCATAGATATTACCAACAAAATGGTAGTCATCACCTTGGGTGACTTGTCCTACTGTCTTATTGTAGCACACCTTTGCAAAATGTCCTTCCTTTTTACATTTATGGCATTTAACTTCTTTTGCTGGGCAGTCATTATATGGATGGAATTTTGAAGATACATCCAGATTTTTCAGGCTTGCTCCACTTCTGAAATTTACTTTTCTTTGAAGCGTCTCTTTTCCCAAATGTAGAATTGAACCTTCTTGGTGGTAACTTTTTTTCATAGACTTGGTCTACATTGGCAGCCTGGGTTGTTGTTGATCGATGAATAGTCTGTTGTTGCTTCACACATTCTGTCTGGCAAGCAGCTTGGATAGCCCTTTCCAAGGTCAAGTTAGGCTCTAATTGCAACTTCTCTGAAAGTTGCAGATTTTTTACTCCTACAACTATTCTATCTCTAATCATTTCTTCTTTCAGAAATCCATAGTTACAATTTTCGGCCATTTTGTGAAGCACTCTTATGTATTCCTCGACAGCTTCTCCATCCTGCTGATATCTACGATTAAATTGTGCTCTTTCAAAGATAACATTTTGTTTACCTATAAAGTGCTCTTCAAATTTCTTAACAACTGTTTCATAATCCGTTTATTTCTATTTCAGTTAAATTGAATGATATTAGAGCATCCTCTGCTTTTTCACCTAATATGTAAATTAGAGCATTTACCTGCTCTTCCTCCTTTTTCGATTTTAATTCCAACGCTTTTCTAAAACGTTCGAATCTTTAAATCCAATTCGGCCATTCATTTGGATTATTAAATTAAATTGTTCTGGAGGATTTATATTTTGCATTCCTTTTCTTTTTTTTTTTTCCGTTATGCAAAAATAATTACTTTTGTTTTTACTAGTAATTAGATTAGGCTTAGGGCACTATCGCCAATTCGCTGCCACCATGTATGGTGTATTGCCTTGTAATAAATAAGAAGATACTCTTACCTTAAGGATTATATCTTTAATCTTATTTATTTAAATATTTACAAGGTAATTATTAAACTTAGAACAATCACAGCTATGGCGGAACTTTTGCCAGCCTATGGTAAACAAAACAGTTAATGTCATGATGATCACCTTCCCGATGAATCCGACGGGTTGTCAGATCGTAACTTACACTCAACACACTTGGAGTGACTCCTGTATATTTTGAAGCAAAGTATTTATTTATATTTTATATACAGATTATTAATTATAATTTTTTAAATATTAATAATATTTATATTTTGCTACACTGGAACTTCCCTCATTGCTTATCTTGTATCTTTTAAATGTTTACTCTGTGCTTGCCTTGAAATAAATTGCTGTGTTATCCTGAAGTTTGTCATTCCTAGTTTTCTACGTTACATTTTAGAGATGCATGATACTTTAGGGAAGACAAACTGAGGATCGCCGAGAAGCCCCCGAGGCCTTGAGTGCTGTGTTCTACATTTTCCAAGACTGACTCCAGGATTCTAGCACCGTGTCAAGTCTAGACTCCCCCTACAGGAAGAGGACGTCCCTATTGACGATACAACGCCGAAGCCAATCTTCATGACGGAAACTTCTCTCATTGCCTAAATTGTATCTTTTAAATGTTTACATTGTGGTTGCCTTAAAATAAATTGCTGTGTTATCCTGAAGTTTGTCTTTTCTAATTTTTTTAAGTTTACATATGTATACATAGACATAATTTTAGAATAAAGTCAGCTGGCGCGGCGCACATGTATATCTCTATTTCTTAAAGTAAATTTACTATCTCTCTTTTTCTTTATCAATATCTTATTTAATCACACATAGATCTTAACTAGAAACTCTATTTCAGGTAAATATCCTGAAGAGAATGGAAAAAAATAAAATTCTTCTAACTTGCAATATTTTGATTTTTTATATGTGATAGTCTACATTCCAATTTTTTTAGAGTTTTCCAGTTAGCCCTAATATTTATTGTTAAATATCCATTTTAGTGGGCAAGCGGCTCGAAAACACGGCCCCATCGAGCAGCACGCGGTGGCAGCGGGCGTGGTGTGCGCCTGCGCAGGATCGACTATACAACTGTTGCTGGCAGACAAAGAAAAATGGCGGTCGCCAATGTTTACGTTTTTTTGGTTTCTTTTCTTTTGTTCTTTAATTTACATATAGTTATATGTGTAAATAAATAATATTATCTTTAATATGTTTAAAATTTAATTATAATTAAAAGCAATAAATAAAGGCTTTTTAGTAAATTCTATTTAGTTTTGTTATTAATTAACAAAAGTGGCGAGCCTGCCAGGATGGAACGTGACAAGAAGTTGCGCTCAGTAACCAGAACGCGATTTACTAAGGTAGTAAATGTTTTGGATTCCGAAATAAGTAAAACTAAATATCTTCACTCCATCGTGATATTGATATTTCAACCAGTTATAATGGAACCTCTGTGAACCATTTTGCCAGATCTGTAAAACCAACAATTTTGCTTCATTTTACCTCAATGTCGAAGATATATATATTAAAATTAGATATGAAATTTAATACCTATTTGATCTCACATATAAAAAAACAAAAGGAAGGAGCATTCCTTTTGAGAAATATTTAAAAATTATAATATAGAGGAGAAAGCTGTGTATATTTATATAATTTAGATATGAGGAAAAGAATACATACATGGAGTGGCATACCCATACAGGACAGTGACCAAAATAAGAAACTCAAGGTCACTAAGAAATTTGGGAGTACTGTGTTTGATGCTAAACTGGAAGCTGTCAGCTTGGATCACATTGATATGAAAGACCCTCATAGGCTTGTCTTTTTCACAGACTCATTTTCAGCTCTACAGACCATATAAAAGTATAACAAAAGATCTGAATTGTCCCTGAGGACATTTGCTCTGAATTTAGGCAAACTTCACTGAGACACACGTATCACCTTCCATTGGATCCCATCCCACAATAGAACTTGAAGATAATGAAAGAGTTGATGGAATTGCAAAATGCAAAACCTGTTATTTTGAACTCTTGATAATTTGAAATTTTTCTCTGTTCCCTTGAGTTTCAAATTATTGAGTGTCGACTGTATGTGGTTCACTTACTGTAAAAGCAGTCGTCATCTACTACCCCCATGATTATCATGACCTGTACTACATGTACCAGGGATAATAAAAAATGAATATGTAGAAATGTATATATGATAAGGCACAATTTGGATTATATATTATAAACACAAGGTAATAAGACCAAATACAAATAAATAAATAGTGTGTGACGTTTCGGTAACAATGCTGTTACCAAAAGGTCTCACACTATTTATAGAATTTGATCCTTTTACATTGTGTTTAAATGTTTATAGAAAATTGGTAACGATTCAATTCTACACCAATCTTGGACAATTAGCATTATTGTGTTTCCTTATCATTCTGTTCAATGCTGTGGAAAATTTTGGGAGATGATCTTTGTATATAAGATTGGTTGCTGTATTGCCAGTAATGGATTAATGGTCTTCCAATTTCCTCTCACACCTTGGTATGGTAGTAGAGGACAAACCAATTGAGGATGGGTGTCTCAAGAGGTGACCAAAACACTTCAGTTTTAGTTTTTTACTACTTTATAATCAATGTTCTCAAATATTTAGGAAAAATTATGTATAATACAGTTTAACCTCTTTTTAGAGAAGGTCAGTGGATGAGTTGTCTAAACCGTTGGTTTTCGATCTCTACAACCCAGGATCAAACCTTGCATTGGGAACTTTTTTTAATAAAAAAAAAAGCTCTAATGGCCCTGATTATTGTAAAAGTCTAATCTCACCAGCTAGTGCAAGTAACCAAACAGGGTTCTGGCATACTTGTAGGTGTAAAGTTGGCCTGCTTTCCATATGTGTAGACATGTGGTGCACTTACAGTCAAAGCAGTCACTAAGTACTACTACCATGATTATCACATACTAGGGAACTGTATAATTTTACCAAATCTATGGAGAGAAGTTAGCATTATTGTTGTTCCCTTACTTTATCATCCAGTGCAATGCTATGGTAAACT
>CP092886.1:134973092-135053204 GCA_030710605.1 Cordylochernes scorpioides | reverse complement strand
ACACAGCTTTCTCCTCTATATTATAATTTTTTTAATATTTTCTCAAAAGGAATGCCCCTTCCTTTTGTTATTTTATATGTGAGATCAAATAGTATTAAGATTTCATATCTAATTTTAATATATATATCTTCGACATTGAGGTAAAATGAAGCAAAATTGTTGGTTTTACAGATCTGGCAAAATGGTTCATTCAATGGTAAATACAACTGTATAACTTGTTGAAATATCAATATCACGATAGAGTGAAGATTTTATGTGCTAAATGTTTTTTTTTTGCTTATCCCCAGTACACGTGGTACAGGCCATGATATTATGGTGGGTAGAGGTTGACCAATACTTTTACTGTAAGTGCACCACATGTCTACACCTGTGAAAAGCAGTTCCACTTTGCACTTACAAATGTGCCAGAGCCCCGTTTGGTTACTTGCACTCGTTGGTGGGGTTAGACTTTTGCAAGAATCGGGGGCCATTGGAGCATTTTTTTTTTATCAGAAAAAATTGCCCAATGCAGGAAGCAAACTTGGGTTGTAGCGGTCGAAAACCATGGTTTAGACCATCCTTCTACCAACCCCCTTGTGATATATGTGGATATGCATAGGTATCATGTGTTTCATAGGGGGCCATTGGAGCATTTTTTTTTTTTAACAGAAAAAATTAACCAATGTGGGAATCGAACTCGGGTCGTAGCGGTCGAAAACCAACGGTTTAGACCATCCTTCCACCAACCCCCTTGTGATATATGTCAATATGCATAGGTATCATGTATTTATTATCTCTTTTATACACAAAGTGGGGAGTATCCATAAAGTAAGGTCACACACACTTATGCAACATTCCCAGTACATGTGTGAAGAATAACTATGATATAATTATTATTGACTTGGTAATTATTTTAATATTTGCGAATTATACACTGAATAACTTCAACTTCCACACAAGGTTTTGAATTTATAAGTTGGAGAAACATCTATAATTATATTTTATGATATTATGCATCCTTTATATATATATATATATATATATATATATATATATATATATATTAGGGCTGACTGGAAATAACTAAAAAAATTGGAATGTAGACTATCACATATAAAAAATCAAAATATTGCAAGTTAGAAGAATTTTATTTTTTCCATTTCTCTTCAGGATATTCACCTGAAATAGAGTTTCTAGTTAAGATCTATGTGTGATTAAATAAGATATTGATAAAGAAAAAGAGAGATAGTAAATTTACTTTAAGAAATAGAGATATACATGTGTGCCGCGCCAGCTGACTTTATTCTAAAATTATGTCTATGTATACATATGTTAACATAAAAAATTAGAAAAGACAAACTTCAGGATAACAGCAATTTATTTTAAGGCAACCACAAAGTAAACATTTAAAAGATAAAATTCAGGCAATGAGAGAAGTTTCCGTCATGAAGAGCGGCTTCGGCGTTGTATCGTCAATAGGGACGTCCTCTTCCTGTAGGGGGGGTCTAGACTTTGACACGGGGGTGGAATCCTGGAGTCAGTCTTGGAAAATGTAGAACACAGCACTCAAGGCCTCGGGGGCTTCTCGGCGATCCTCAGTTTGTCTTCCCTAAACTACCCTGCATCTCTACCAAAATGTAACGTAAAAAACCAGGAATGACAAACTTCAAGATAACACAGCAATTTATTTCAAGGCAAGCACAAAGTAAACATTTAAAAGATACAAGATAAGCAATGAGGGAAGTTCCAGTGTAGCAAAATATAAATATTATTAATATTAAAAAATTTATAATTAATAATCTGTATTTTTTAAACATGGAAACTTTCTCCTTGAATTATAAATACTGCCCGAAAGCTCGTGTAGTCGATTATTAAAAATTATTTTCTCCTAACGCTTTATTCTATAGTATTAATAATCTGTATATAAAATATAAATAAATACTTTGCTTCAAAATATACAGGAGTCACTCCAAGGTTTTTGCAATTAATATTAAATAATTAAAATATTTAAAAAATAAATTAGACCATTAAAATCTACATGCATTTTTTGCCTAACAAACATTTTCATAAAATAGTAACAACAATGACTCAAAGATGGCGCAACTTTGTTTACAGCTGCAGCGGTAATTTCTAAACATTGCATCAGGCACAATGGAGGTGACTAGAGGAAGTTTACCCGCCATGATCTTTTTTGATTATAAAAAAAAATTTATCCTCTAAAGAATCTCATGAAAAATTGATGAAAGCTTTAGGAGATAAAGCTCCTTCTTTTAGAACAGTTGTTAATTGGTTTAATGAATTTGAATTAGGAAAAACCAACCTTGATTGATGAACCTCGTTCAGGTCGACCACCAACAGCAGTGAATCAAGAAAAAATTGACCTGGTAAGATTTTGACTTAGAGAAGATTGAAGTATTGTGTA
Organism: Cordylochernes scorpioides; assembly: GCA_030710605.1. NCBI lineage: Eukaryota > Metazoa > Arthropoda > Arachnida > Pseudoscorpiones > Chernetidae > Cordylochernes > Cordylochernes scorpioides. The sequence goes on along the minus strand of CP092886.1, from coordinate 135,050,803 downwards.
TCAGCAGTTAGAGAAAAGTGTGGGCATTGGATCGGCAGCAATCAAACCATCATTAATTATCATTTAAAATACAAAAATAAACTTGTTATAGTAGATGGGTACCTCACAGCTCGTCTGAAGACCGAAAACTTGGTCGCATTAAATGTTCGCAGAGCTCGAAGTGTTGGAAAACAGCATATTTTTTACAAAAAAGGGTTTCTTTGATATTGAGAAGTTAGAAGATCAAAATACAGTTATAAGTGACTGGTATACAACAAAATACCTTCCAGAAGTATTTGAAAAAATCAAGTAAAGCAGACCAAGAGCTCAACTTAAGGTGTCCTTCTTCACCATGACCATGCACGACCGCATACCTCAGCCCAAACATTAGACTTTTTAGATAACTATGTTGTCCAATTAGTCACTCATCCGACATATTCACCAGAACTATCCCCTTTTGACTTTTATTTTGTTTCCAAAAGATAATTTATTGTTGAAGGGGATAAAATTTGACACTGATGATCAAGTACTGCAAGCCTGTATCAATGCCGTAAATTCCATCCCTAAAGATGACTGGTGTAAGTGCTTTGAAAATCGGTTTTTATAGATGAAATCTTGCCTAGGTGCTGAGAGTGAATACTTTGAGAAACTGAAAATTTGAAAGTTGCAGCTTTAATAAAAATAAGTGATTGCAAAAACCTTTGGAATGACCCTTTTATATATAAATATAAGGTTATATTAGCAATTTTTTATATTGAATATTATTAGTAAATCTAATAAGGAATATAATAAATATTTTTACAGCCATGATCTGGGAGAGCAAGCAAAAGAACAGCAAGTTGCACGCTTCTGGTCAGTCCCAACTGTCCCCCTACCAATGGTAAGGCTGCGGGATACTGCCAAAGAACCTCTTTGAGGTGACTAAGTAGGTCTCCTTTCAGCGAAGACAATCTCTTTGTCTGGTTAGGCTTTCTGTTTTTTCCTATTTGAAGTAAATTTGCTTTTGATAGTTCTTTTTTTTTTTTCTCTCTCTTTTTTTATTGATGGAGTCGAACCAGTATGATGGTAGTGGTGGTGGAGGAAGTCAGCAGACCAACAAAAAGCGGCCGCGTCCTGAGGACGAAGACCTCCTTCCGTCTTCCCATCATCAATTTAAGTTCAACAGCACAGCGAATTTGTTCAACTTTGGGTGCCGAACCTTCGAGGCGATCACTGCCGACACCAGCCTGGACACCCCAGAAAAAATACAGATGGCCACCAGAGGACTGATGCTAGCTCTTGTCCAAGAGGCAGAACTACTTCTTGCGGACACCTTCAAAGGAGCCAGTCTAGGAAGACCCATTCCCACAGCCAACGTCCCGATCCCCTCCACCTCTTTCGCCTCGGTAGTGGCAGAGAAAGACAAGCCGGCAAAGCCTGCACCTCCGAAACCCAAAGCGAAAGCCACATTTGTGAATCTGGCTCCTTCCTTTGAATCGCATGTCGTCGTCAAGTCGGATAACCCCAAGGCCAACCCAAGGGATATTTTAAGGGAAATTCAAAAGATTCATCTATCCCTAGCATCGTCAAAAGACGTGGTGGCGTCCATCAACACCAGCGGCAAGGTGGTTTTCCACACCAAGACAACCCAAATGGCAAAGTCGCTGGCTTCTGGGCCGACCTCCCTGCCAACGAGTCTAAGATGCCACGAGCGCCCGGTTATCATACCAAGATACTGCCTCTTCAGAGTGGACGGAGAGGTGCGGGATGAAGAGTTATGCGAGCGCTTCCGCTACAACCACTCCGTGCAGTCACTCCAGGGAAAACGTGACATCAGGGTAGTCCATCGATCAAAGAATGCGGCACACAGCACTAGTACAGTGTTCATCGAAGTGGACAACCAAGTCGCCGAAATCCTCGGTCAACATGGACGTATCCCTGTGGCGGGTCTAATGCACAGGTATGAGCGCAGTCATACTTTAAAGCAATGCTTCCGTTGCTGTGGCTTCGGCCACTGCGCTTCTACCTGTCCAGCTGCCCATCCAATCTGCTATCGCTGCGGCTCTGCAGAGCATGAGGGCTTCCAATGCTCAGTCGAATCAAGCCAAAGCCGCTGCTGCCGTTGCAGCAAAAAATCTGGAGCTCCCATCAACCACTGTGCCACCTCACCGAACAAGAAACAATGTCTAGGCCATTGCGTGTCCTGCAGGTGAACGCTAGAAAATCACCAACTGCCATTCTTGAAATTGCAAATTTGGCAAATTCGACACAGGCCGACATCGTGCTCCTGCAAGAACTCCCAACTAACTTCTTCTGGCCCACACCTGGGTTTCAGGCATTTTTGTCCCAGGCGCCTACATCCCCTCGGGAATTGTGGCACGTAGCAACATTCATCCCATCCCTCTAACCTCCCCAGACACTGAAAGAAGATAATTTAGAGTAACTGGTCTCTACTAGTTAGCTGGACAGCCCGGGCAGTTGGCGTTTTTTGCGCTCCAGAGGCCCGAGTTATCCTTATTTTCTCTCTCTTCTCCCTCTCTGGGAGAGCAGGTAGCGAGGGTACCATCATTAAATATTAAATAAAATGTGACCTAGTACTAATATACAGGATTGTTATATACAGTAAAACCCCTTTATAGTGAACCCCAATGGGACAGAGCTTTTGGTTCACTATAGCCACGGTTCACTATAGTCACGGTTTGGCCATTTTTTTTTAACTTTTCTAAATTTTTAGACCGTATAAATAAAAAACAGCCATAAAAACAGGAAAAGGTAGCCACTTAATAATGGTCACTTTGTTTTAATTCCCTAAATTGACCTATTTCTTTACAGTAATGCTGAATATCAAAAGAAGTCATTTGTTAATAGGTTTCTTCTTATCATTAGCATACATGTTTTTATATAAACCTATGTATATTTAAAAATTAAGCCAAATCCCCTAGGCAAAACATTATTAATTATATATTTAAAAGGTATAAGAGTATTTTAGAACATCTTTCTCAAATAATAAAATGCTATATTTATTTGAAAAAATATGCCTCTAATACCTTGTTGTTTGAAAGTGAAAAGTGAAATTTGAAAATCAGAATTGTCTTAAAATATTGTTATTTCCATCAAAGGAATAAAGCTCCATGTATTCTGAATCAATTGAGGATGAATCAAAAGTATCCAATTCAGAAAAATCGGACGCGAAACATGTTGATACAATAGGGCGATCGGTAAAATTGCGAATAAAAAACGCCAATTTGCAAACACAAAATCGGCGGTAAAATGGCCGGCCAGGGAGAATATCCGCGAACCCTAAATGAGTTGTATACCTAACAAGAATTCCATTCTAAAAATAGAACTGTAGTGGTAGTTTTTGAGAATTTATAAGTCGATTTGTTTGTTGCTCATGAGACACGGGGAACTTGGGGGAACTATTTTTTTTTTCTTCTTCTTATTCTTCTTCCAATTCCAGTTTCCACATATTCTTCTGAAGTGTATATTAAATTTTGTTTTTAACCTGTTATTCAAACCATTTCTGGCTTTAAAATTATTTGGAATTATGTTTTAGCCTAGGTTAAGCTTGATATAGAACGCTTTTAAAAGGGCATGCTGTCAGTTTTTTTTTTTTTTCTTAGAACGCCACTCTTTGTTTTTCTTTATTTTGGAAGCCATTTGTATTTTTCTTCTATTTCAAAAATGTTGAATGCAAAGATATTCTATTAAATAAAAGTATAATGTGTAAAAAATTATACAACATACTGCAAAAATAGAATGGAAATGAAAACAAACAATGCCCCTAATTTTTTGTTTTGAAATCGCGATCCGTGAGCTGAAACATGCTAAAAATTTTGTTGTTTTAAAAAATTTTTAAATCACAATTTTAAGTTCGTTATAAGCATAGTATTTTTAATAGATTTTATCCTTTTGGGACTGAAAATAGGTTCGTTATAGGGGTAGTTCGTTATTTTAAAAATCGCAAAGTTTGTTATAACAATGGTATTTTCAATGGAATGGAATTGGGAATCGCCGTGGGTTCGTTATAAGGGGAAGGTTCGCTATATCCAGGGTTTGTATTAGCGGGGTTTAACTGTATTTACAATCAGACATAGTAAAGCCACGCTTGATAGATTGAACAGAAAGTAGGAGGATAGCGTGGTAGGTTTCTTTATTCGGCACTACGAGCTTTCGGGCATCAGCTGCCCTTCATCAGGTACAATGCGTGATTGTAATCACACGTAATCACGCATTGTACCTGATGAAGGGCAGCTGATGCCCGAAAGCTCGTAGTGCCGAATAAAGAAACCTACCACGCTATCCTCCTACTTTCTGTATTTACAATGATTAAAAGGACATGTCTTGAGCAGAACAGCGAGTAAATATATATACAGTAGAACCTTACTTAAGACACTTTCCAGAATTGTGGCTAAAATAGAAGCCCTCCACATGTTTAGCACTTTTTTTTCACCAAGCCTCAAAATATAAAAGTTTTTCATTAATTTTCAATGCAATTTTATATTTTGTCATAACAATTTTAAATTGTCATGCAGAAAATTAGTAAAGACAAACTTCAAATTTATACAAGAATTTTAGATACAAGAAAATAAGACATAATCAAAATAAATTAATTTTACGTGACTGTTTATTGTTTTGTCTGATGATGGCGACAATGCTGTTACCGAAACGTCACACACTATTAATTTATTTGGATTATGTCCTATTTTCTTGTACCTATAGTCCAAATATGGATTCTAATAGTTTGTTTTAATACATTTGACTTATGGGACAGTATCAGCTATCTTAGCTATTGTTCTCAAAGGTTAATGTAATAGCTTCAAGCTGGACATAAAATGTTTGAAATCATATATTAATTCAAACAAATATACTTTAAAATTTAAAAAATAGACTGTAAAAAGTATCAATCAAAATTATAGCTTTTTATAAAATGCACTAAAAAGAGGAACTAAATATTTCAGCTATATACCGCCATTGTCAAATTAGATTAATAAGAGTAAAATGATAATGACGTTTCGGTAACAGCGTTGTTACCATCTTCAGACAAAAGTACTGAATGAGAAATGATGGTAACAACGCTGTTACCGAAATGTCACACTATTTATTTATTTGGATTTGGTCTTATTACCTTGTGTTAATAAGAGTAAAAATAAAATAAATAAATTACTCATTGAAATATAAAACTTATTAATTAGTTTCTTCTTATTCAATTACAACAAGTTCAAAATCCATGATAATCATGTTCTCTCTCAGATATATATACAGTCAAACCTCTTTAATTCAACACCCCAAGGGATCAGAGCTTTCGGTTGAATTAAAGGAAGTGTTGAATTAAAGTTATTCAGATGATTAGCTAATCATCTAACTCGCTAAAATAATATTTTTTTAAAAATAGCTTTGTAATATAAATTGATCATATTAATTAAAACCATTGTGTGTGTACTTTTTGTATTATTTTTTATTTTCATGGTTAACTTTAATATCAGGGACAAAATGGCAATAATACATATTTTTGAAACATAAATAATTACAAATAATATTTTATTCTAATTGAAGAATATAGCAGTTGAAAGGAAATAAATATTGAAAATAAAAAGAAAATTTAAAAATAATCATGACGATCTTTTTAAAAAAGCCTTTATAGATGTCTGTTTTTGCACTCAAATCCTATTCAGGATGTATTCAAGATGGTATATTTAAAAAAAAACATGCATGTCTTTCTTCCTCTGGAATGTGTTTTAATTATTGTATTAAAGACATCCACTGCTGCTGCAGGTGTTATTGATTTTGTGTTTAAATCTTTTATAATAACATGGAAATGGAATATTGAAATAAAATGTTATCATAATCATTGTGGCTACATTTTATGAAGATTTATTTATTTAAAAGGAAATTATTTGTAAATTTTAAAATAACTAAAATATTTCAATGCTGAAAATTAAAAAGAAAATAATATTATTAATTAGCGCGCAATTCCTAAATTCCTGCGTAAAAAATAAACAACACTCGCGACATTGCGCAATGGCACTGCAAAGTGAAACTTAAACTAACAGAAATCAAAAGTGCGCATGCGCGATCCTATCGGCACCCGCCGTCATCGCCGCTTGCCACCGCCGTAATACCGTTTAGCAGTATAAAGTTGTATGTAAAAAAACATTCAACTATCAAAATTTCGAATTTTAAAATTTTTGAACTATCGGAACTGTCGTATTATCGATACTGTCGAATTATGGTTTGTTATTTGATAGGCCGGAGGTCGGGACATCAGAATATGGTCGAATTAAGGTAGAGTGTCGAATTTGCGTGTGTCGAATTAACGAGGTTATACTGTATGTCATGCAAGTCTGACAAGAGATGTGTGAATGAATCAGGCCCAGGCCAGGGACTAGCAGAACAGGCTGCCACCATGGGGTTGGATGGAAGCACCTACTGCAACTGGCAGAAAGTGGTGCAAGAATCTAATACCACCTTTACATTTTAAATATATTCCCACCTTGTTGTTACTTTTTATCCACCTTGTGTTGAGATTACACAAACTCCATGAGTTCATGCTCCTTGAGCTATTTTATGTTAAGCAGCGGCCTCTCCCAAAGGTCCTGTTTAGTGCATCTAATTCAAGACAAACTGTGTTCCTACTTGCTTACATTCTATATACTCAACACACATTCATCTATATATTCCCACCTTACATTCTATATACTCAACACACATTCATTTATATATTCCCACCTTACATTCTATATACTCAACACACATTCATTTATATATTCACCCCATACATTCTATATACTCAACACACATTCATCTATATATCCCCCCCCCCTTACATTCTATATACTCAACACACATTCATCTATATATTCCCCCCTTACATTCTATATACTCAACACACATTCATCTATATATTCCCCCCCCCCCCTTACATTCTATATACTCAACACACATTCATCTATATATTCCCCCCCTTACATTCTATATACTCAACACACATTCGTCTATATATTCCCACCTTACATTCTATATACTCAACACACATTCATCTATATATTCCCCCCTTACATTCTATATACTCAACACACATTCATCTATATATTCCACCTTTACATTCTATATACTCAACACACATTCATTTATATATTCCCCCATTACATTCTATATACACAACACACATTCATTTATATATTCCCCCCTTACATTCTATATACTCAACACACATTCATCTATATATTTCCCCCCTTACATTCTATATACACAACACACATTCATATATATATATTCCCCCCTTACATTCTATATACTCAACACACATTCATCTATATATTCCCACCTTACATTCTATATACTCAACACACATTCATCTATATATTCCCACCTTACATTCTATATACTCAACACACATTCATCTATATATTCCCCCTTACATTCTATATACTCAACACACATTTATCTATATATTCCCTCCCTTACAATCTATATACACAACACACATCCATTTATATATTCCCTCCTTACATTCTATATACTCAACACACATTCATCTATATATTCCTACCTTACATTCTATATACTCAACACACATTCATCTATATATTCCCACCTTACATTCTATATACTCAACACACATTCATTTATATATTCCCCCCTTACATTCTATATACACAACACACATTCATCTATATATTCCCACCCCTCCACTCCTCACTGTATGTGATTTGTTGGTTGGTAAAAAATATTCATTGTTTGATTAAAAATAACTTTTCCAAGAGTTTATTCTCAGTATAAAGAAAGCAGCCCAAAGCAATATAAAGGTGGTATGTTAAATTCACGTAAAAATGGGGGGTTACCACTGATGAGAGCGAGGCCTTCTCATTTTTTATTATTGCAGTAAGGGCAGCAGAAAAAAAACCCGTTGTTTTTTCTTATCCCTTTTGCAAATATCACAAAATTCCATAAGTCCATGCCATAAATAGTTTACATTTCCAAAAACATTCATGCATCTGTTTATAAAAAAAAATGATTCACACAGGCATCAAATATTTATTGTATATGTATATTAAATGAAATTTTGGTTGAAGACAATAAATAAACATAAATCTCAATAAAGAAAAATGAATTTATAAGGCATGATCCAATTTAGATAACCAAAGATAATTAACAAGAAGGGCAGAGTATATCCCAGGATAGCAGCCATACCTAAAGGCTAGCCATGCGGGTGGAATGCCAGAGATGAAAGTCCCAGGAAGTTGACAGCAAGCGTTGAGGTGCGTCATCACCCCAACCCCACCCAAGCCCCTACAAAACCCCATCCTGCCTCCTCCCTCTGCCCAAGACATGGTCAACTTCACGCAAAACTTCCACCAGAGTTATCTCCTCCCCATTGTTACAGCAATCAATATAATTTTTATATATATTCAAGAGAGAAAGAGAGATCTCTCTTTCATTGGTAAATAAGATAACAAATTAAGCAGAGATATGATAATAGAATTTTCGAAAAGTCCAAAATTATACGGGTAGGAATATCTTGAAACACTCTAGGTGAGGAGAAGCAGATAGAGTTGGAGTTTCCATTAAGAGAGGTGAATCTTGGGAAGTGGGACAGGATGGTTACGAAGCTCTCACTTGCTCTCTTGTTCTGGTCACAGACAGGAGGAGCTGCAACTATAAAAAATAGGATTTAGAGTTTGCTTATCACCACACTTTTTGTTTATATTAGAAATGGGGATTGTCACACAATGGCATATATTTAATATAGGGAGGAAAACCTAAGAGTAAAACTTTGTTATAACAAAACTATTCTGGGGCCAACTGCTCACTTTAATTGAGATATAGATATAGGTGTATAGATGATTACCATCCTAAGTAAAACTTTATTTTTACCAAGTAAGAGCCAGCGTTAAAAAGTGTAGATATGTAAGGAACATACAGTAAAAGTAAGAACTAAAAAAAAACATCATAATTATACTAGTAAACAAAATTTATTTGAATACAATCTCTTGTAGGAAAAAGCTTTCTGTGCTGATTAATTTGTGATTAAAGGCAGGTGAAAAAAAAATATGTTTGTATTTTATTCACCTGTCTTCATTACAAATTAGTGCTAAAACCCCCAGAAAAAAACTTTTAACAGGTTTCGCAATCTTAGGTTATCTTCAAATACAATCATGTACCTAGTCAAGAGCTATTTTGAATTTTCATAGTTTAGTTTTAATAATAATATATAACATCAAGTTAATTAAATTTGAATGAGAAGTCCCCTATCTCCATTTTTAGCTCATCTGGTCTTAAACAGCCTTGACATCCTAGTAATCGAAAGATTCAACACGCACACTAATAAGTACTGAGCAAGAAACTTTGATTAGAGATGATGGCTATTGAAGCTTCAGACAATATTTATATTCTTGAAGTTTTCATCACCTTTTGAACTTCACATTTGAAAAATAATCTAATGGTTCTCTACCCTTTTTCAAAAAGAAATTAAATAACCTACAAACATCTAAATATAGAAAACCCAGCCACTCACCTGTATATCTTCATGCCAACTACTTTTTTCATATCTACCATAAAATTTGGCTTGTAAAAACTTACCAAGTGTGATTTCACTAATTGCTCTCCACTGATAAGCTAAGGTATAGAGAATTGAACACTCCCCAATAATTAATTGATAGCCAATGAATACACTGATGAATTCCTTAATAAATACACATTTGAAAACAACATTCTTTCACTGAGGCAAATTATAGGTACCACCAATATAGAAGTCTCTTCCAATTAAAAAATACCCCAGATTGAAGGTGACACCAATATAGATGCCATTCCCAATTAAAGACTACCTCGGGTAAAGGGCGACAACAATATAGAGGCTTTTCCTTATTAAAGACCGCCCCAAATTGAGGGCGACCCCAAAATAGTGGCCTCTCCCAATTAAAGACCACCTCAGGTTAAAGGCAACCCCAATATAGTGGCTTCTCTCAATTAAAGACCACCCCAAAAAGAAGGCTAATCCAAAATAGTGGCCTCTCCCAATTGAAGATGACCCCAAATTAAAGGCGACCCCAAAATAGTGGCCTCTCCCAATTAAAGACCACCCCAAATTAAAGGCGACCCTAGAATAGTAGCCTCTCCCAATTAAAGACCCCCCAAATTTAGGGTGACCCCAAAATAGTGGCCGTTCCCAATTAAAGACCTCCTCAGGTAAAAGCGACACCAATATAGTGGACTCTCCCAATTAAAGACCACCTCGGGTTAAAGGTGACACTAATATAGTGGCTTCTCCCAATTGAAGACGACCCAAAAATAGAAGCCTCTCCGAATTAAAGACCACCCCAAATAAAAAGCGACACCAATAAAGTGGTTTCTCCCATTAAAGACCACCTCGGGTTAAAGGCGACACCAATATAGTGACTTCTCCCAATTGAAGACCACCCCACATTGAAGGTGAACCCAAAATAAAAGCCTCTCCCAATTAAAGACCACCACAGGTTAAAGGCGACACCAATCTAGTGTCCTCTCCCAATTAAAGACCACCCCAAATTAAAGGTGACCCCAAAATAGTGGCCTATCCCAATTAAAGACCACCCTGGATTGAAGGTAACACCAACATAGTGACCACTCTCAATTATAGACCACACCGGATTAAAGGCGACAACAATATAGTGGCCACTCCCAATTAAAGACCACCCCAGATTGAAGGTGACATCAATATATATATATATGCCACTCCCAATTAAAGACCACCTTGGATTAAAGGTGTAACCAATATAGTGGCCTCTCCCAATTAAAGACCACCCCGGATTGAAGGTGACCTTAATATAGTGGCCTCTCCCAAATAAAGACCACTCCGGATTGAAGGTGACACCAATATAGATGCCACTCCCAATTAAAGACCACCCCGGATTGAAGGTGACACCAATATAGATGCCACTCCCAATTAAAGACCACTCAGGATTAAAGGTGACACCAATATAATGGCCACTCCCAATTAAAGACCACTCAGGATTGAAGGTGACACCGATATAGTGGCCACTCCCAATTAAAGACCACCCCGGATTAAAGGCGACACCAATATAATGGCCACTCCCAATTAAAGACCACCCGGATTGAGGGTGACACCAATATAGATGCCACTCTCAATTAAAGACCACCCAGAATTAAAGGTGACACCAATATAATGGCCACTCCCAATTAAAGACCACCCCGAATTAAAGGTGACACCAATATAATGGCCACTCCCAATTAACACTTTTAAGACCAAGGGCTTGGTTACTAATTACGCTCGTGGGACCGGACAAAAACGAGACATTTAAAAAAAATTGTATCTGAAATTATATGATATATATATTCATAAATTTTTAAATATGTGCTAATAAAACATTATAAAATATAATGACACTGATTAAAAAATTAACAAAAAACATTTATTTTATAAAAGTTGGTATTTTTTTTTTAAATAATAGAAAGAACTTAATTCACGCCATAAATTATAAAAAATACAAAATCAGGTTAGAATGAATTTACAAACATAAAAATAAAATGATTATGCCCAATATTCAGTTATTGTGTGGTACTTTTCAAAGCAGTTATCAATACAAAGTGATATGCCACATTGTTTGCACATTTAGCGCGTGTCTCGACGACAGGCACTTCCGCTGGTTGAGAGTCTTCCTGTGTCTGCACAAACTTTACACTTTCTTTGACCTATTTTTCCATTTTCGAGGACAATTTTAGTTGGAAAATGTCTTCCACTAAGGCGTGAAACATTACATGCAACTTGTGCTCCCTGTTCAGAAAGTTCTATACTAATTTCTTTGAGAAGTGCTTCACCAATGGCCAAGTAGAAGTCTCTCAAATTCATTTTCTTTCCTGGATTTGATTTATTGTAAATGATGTTACTATTTACAAAGCAGAGTCCAAAGAGATGAAAAAATATTTTTTTCCACCATTTCATTGTTTTTCTGGAAAATGAATAATAGGAAAGCATTTGATTACTTCGATCAACTCCTACTTTTCCCTTGTTGTAATCAATGACTACATCTGGTTTCATCATTTCTTTATTTCCCTTGCATTTTGCTGGTAGCATTTTTCCTTCATGAAAGGATGAAAGAGTATATACATCTCTAACATCTTTCCATTTTATGGCCAGAAGATGGTCTTTTCTCATCATGATGGCTTCTCCTCTCTGAAGCTTTTTGGAGAATGCCATTTTAGGCATGCCTTTTCTAGTAGGCATGAGTCCCAACTGCCATAATTTTTTTTCCCCAAAGTTTATCAAATACTTCAGGAGAAGAAAACCATCTATCCATATAAATCACATATCCTTGTTGTTGAAACCGAGATGATAATCTATCTACAATGCTCAGGACTGAATTGTGGTCTTCAGGTTTGCTTTCATCTTTTCCTGTATATATGTCCAAATTATAAACATATCCTGAAATGGCTTCGCATATCTGGAATATTTTTATACCATACCTATGTGGTTTTCCTTTCATATATACACGAAATGTAACCCTTCCTCTAAAAGGGCACATGGCCTCATCAATTGTTAGGTTTTGCTCAGGGGTGTGGGCATTTCCAAATGCATAAATCAGAGAGTTCAAAAATGGTCTAATTTTATGTAATCTGTCATAATTTGGCTTGCCATATGGAATATATTTAGAATTATCGTTCAAATGAAGCATAGATAATATTCTCATAAAAAGAGATCGAGGCATTTTGATTGATTGGCAAAATGTATTTTTCAAAAAATTATTTGTGGACCAATAGTCCTTTAGTTTATGTTTTTTTACCAAAGACATGTGGATAATGACACAGAAAAATAACTTGAGCTGCACTAATGTAATACCTTTCCATTGGCTAAGAATGCCATGGGGTTGGAGAGGTCCTTTTTTTGACTCGCGATCGATAATGCTTCTAGCATATCGATTAGTTTCTGTCTTTATATTTTTGAAGGTTTCATCTGTAAAAAATAATTTGAAAGCTTCAAAAAGAGTAGATACAGGAGAAGCTAAATTTACACCAGGCTGTGCCGTAAATGGGGGAAGATTTACAGCTTGCCCTCCCGTTGTATCAGCCAGGCGCCAGCCAGGATCTTGGCCGCTAATTTGACCCCCTACTTTTGTCGCTGAATTATTTTTCTTAGTTGTACCACTACTTTGCCTTGGTTTTTTAGCTTGAGGAGGATCAATATATATCAATTTCATTATCACTATAAATAATAGTTTCATCATCTGAACTTTGACAGTCTTCAAATTTATAATCTGGGTCTTTTTCCTCATCATCTATTTCAGATCCCGAGTCAAAAACGTATTCTAAGATATCATCCTCAATATTAGAATCAAAAGATGTGGAAATACCTTTTGAAGTACTCGTATGCTCAAGATGATTCATTATTTATATTATTTAGAGCGACCAAAGTTAGAAAAATAGCGTGATAAGTTAGCAAGAAATAGAGAAAAAAAAAGAAAAATGTAAACAAGTGACTCAATCAGACCGAGTTGCCATTAGTTTCCCTTTACACCGGAAGAAGGGTCAAGACGCCATCTATTGCATCTCAAAGGAACTAATAAACATCAAGGGTTATATTTCCTCAAAGATTCCCGGACGTCGGCCGTTATTTATTTTCCCATGCATTTTAGAAGTATGAGGACGTACCGGTACGTCCTTGGTCCTTTAGTTTCGAAGCCCTAGGACGTACATGTACGTCCTTGGCCACGAAAGTGTTAAAGACCATCCCGGATTGAAGGTGACATCAATATAGTGGCCACTCCCAATTAAAGACCACCCTGGATTAAAGCTGACACCAATATAGTGGCCACTCCCAATTAAAGACCACCCGGATTGAAGATGACACCAATATAGATGCCACTCTCAATTAAAGACCACCCCGGATTGAAGGTGACACGAATATAGATGCCACTCCCAATTAAAGACCACCCTGGATTAAAGGTGACACCAAAATAGTGGCCACTCCCAATTAAAGACCACCCTGGATTGAAGATGACACCAATATAGATGTCACTCTCAATTAAAGACCATCCCGGATTGAAGGTGACACCAATATAGATGCCACTCATATATATTTATCTTGATTCATTTATTCACATCTTATATTCATTCTAAACTTGAAACCAATCCCTTTTGAGAACCAGATGTTTCGAATTGAGAGGCGCGTTACCTGTTTTTAAAATCTTTTTAAAATATATTTTTGTGATGACTTTGTTAAGGAGTTAGTTATAAAAATTTTCAAATTATATTTTAAATTTTCACCTCCAGCCCTTTATTATATTGTTCGTTTTTAACTTGCCTTTTTTAGCCTTTCAAGTAGGCAAAATTTTATTTAAGTGTTATAAATATATTATTAATTTTTCATGTAAAATTTACATATTTTTAATATATTTTTATAATATATATAAGGATAGAAAGTTGTTTTATTCGAAAAAAGAAAATCACGATAAATAGTTACAACTTTGACCAATAGATGGCGCCACTTTGCCCTTAAAATTTAATGTTAATTAAATAGCTTAATTACAAATATTTTAAAGAAGTTCAATGAATTATATAATTATGTTCAGTATTTAGTATAGAATTCTACTATCAAAACACCTATATATTTAATACCTGTTAAATTCCTTTTTGAAAATACTCTGCTTCAGTGCGGGGTATATAAGAAACAGAGTCCCTTACTGTATTGGAGCAGTTTGGTGGCACTAATGCTACTTGTAATGAGTATCTCCACAGTATCGGTTCGAATGTCCTGTTCTTGGCCATTTGTCAACTCCTGTGGAACATCAAATTAGTCATCTAGAACTCTCATCCAAACTTTTACTTAGTTTGGGTGTACTTAATAGATGACACATTGCCCCTAAGCTCCATTTTTTTTGGATTGGATGCCATCCAATTACATACGTTTTACTTCCTTTAGACAATAGTGTAGAAGTTTCTTTCTTTTGAACTTCCAGGTTGGGTAGACTAACCTTGTCCAATCTCTACAAAAATTTTATTTTACAATAGATTCATTCTCTTTAAAAAAAAGGTATTTTGCATGTGAAATATTATAAGTCCTATGTGTATTTATATGAAATAAGATTTTGATTATGCGTTATGCGTGTGTTGTGTGTTTATGGGAATCTATGTTGTATGTTTGGTATTGTGTCATATTGTATGTTCCATATGTTGTGCATTGTATGTAAGTTGTTTAGTCTGATTTTATATTTGGAAAAGGTGTTTTATATGCTTTGTAGAGATTAAAATGGGTTGGCTGTATAATATGTATTCTATATGTTGTGTAGCTAATGAATATAACCTACACTTTATAATATATGCGTGTTGTGTAGGTTAATTAACTCTCTCTGTAAAATGAGTGTATATCGAGTGTTTTATTCCAGTTTGTGTTGTACCTAATTGCTTTATGTTTTGTGTGAGTTGAGTAAGTATTCAGTGTGTTGTTTTACCGCATATTCAGTTTTCTTATTGAATATGTTTCTGAATATTATGTTAGGTGTAAATGTATTGTCTTTTGAGAATGCTTTAAGATAATATTTAGAGTGTTGGTCTGTTTGTATGTATTGCGTGATGTCTTTTGTTCAACTTGTGATGTTTTTTTTTTTTGTGTGTGCGTCGTTCATATTATGTTTTAAGATTTTGTTTGTACTATTGTTCACCTGTTGGTTTTTTGTGTTTTTGTTGAGCTATATATAATATTAAATTATAAAACTATTTTAGTGGCGTATTATTCTTTTTAAAATAAAACAATTTCTACTGTCCTTACTGCGATGAAAAAACTAAAGGGAGGGCCTGGCTCATCCTTTAATTTTTTCATCGCAGTAAGGACAGTAGAAATTGTTTTATTTTAAAAAGAATAATACGCCACTAAAATAGTTTTATAATTTGATAACAGATGGCGCTCTAGTACATCATAACATTATATATAATATATTGAGTTCATGTGTGGTATTGTGTATTTCTTTTGCTGGTGACGTGTTGGGTAGATATAGTTTGTTTTATGTGTATAGTGTGTTTCTATATTGTAAATGTAAATATTTCTACAATGTTAACTCTTTCTTTCTTTCAAGGTTGTAGAATAGAACAAATCTTTTTCTCAATAGAGCTGCCTTTAAGCAAGTGCGCCAGTCTCGGCGTGTTCTTTAACACTTATTTTGTGCCTACTATTTTTTGGTGAGTTTGTTTTTATCTTTTTCTTCTGTAATTATTTTGGGTACTGACTAAAGATTATTCTCAGGCAAGTGCAAATTTTATGCACAGTGTATTCTAGATTTGCTTTTTTTGTTGTTGTTGTCTTTTGGTTTTATTTTGTATTGGGTATTCTTTGCTGTTAATTTAATTTTGTGTTTTGTTTTTCTACGAATCTTCACTATGTTATTTTTCCTCTTACAAATGTATGTAAATATGTACATGTTTTACATAGCGTTGGATATTTTGTAAAACTTTGTTCGCTGTTAAATACATTTTGAATATAAATTGAAGGTTTATAATTTCCAAGTATTTTCTACATAGGAAAAACTTACCCAATTTTATATAATCTAGTTTACTAGCGATGCCATCATCAAGAAAATTTTAGTATTGTTTTTATTTTTACTACATAACTTTTATTGATTTTTGACAAATATTCTGTGCAAAATGGACTTTCAATGAATATATTTATAAAATAAAGAATTTAAACAAAAATCAAATTGAAATAAAATTTAGAAGGTAATTATAAGAATTTTGGAAGTATTTTAAAATTTTGTTCCTATTTATGGCTTCAATATAATTCTAAATATTTCTTTAAAATTAACAATTATAATTTGTAAATTCGCGGTATTTATATATATAACCCAAGCTTATTACTTCATTTTAAAATGTTGTTTCTCAACAAGCATAAGCAAGAAATCTATGCCATTTTAAAAATAAAGCAACCAAATTGAAAAATGAACTTTTAACTCCAATTTTACTAATATTGTAGGAGGGGAAATTTTTACTTTAAATCAGTCCATTTTATTACTATTTTGTTCTCCCATTATTTAACCCATTTAAAAGATCTCTTCTTGGTTTTGAACAATTTCATAATACCAACAACTTCGATATTTGGTAATCTGACTTGATCAAATTTTTAAAAATATATAAAACTATTTATGAAAGGAGAGAATTATTGCTTTAAGAATTGTTCCTATACAAAATTAAACGTTATTATTTCTAAGAAATCCAAGCTATTTTTGACACTTATGTTTTTCTCTTTTAAAATAAAATATAATTTTATAATTCTTTACTGCAAAGATAAAATAATGATAAACATCCTCTTATTATTTTAACATTACAGTAAGGGCAGTAGAACATTGTTTTATTTTTAAAAAGAAACGTACATTTTAAAAATAGATTAATCTGGAATAAATTTTTAAAAATCAACGATTAGTTGATATTTATTCCGATAGGTGGCGTAAGCCATCGGCAACTTTTAGTTTCACGATCAGATGCCCTTTTCTTAATTTATCCACCTGATCCAAGTACGAATTCACTTTTGTACTAAAATTTTCACATTAGAAAAAATATATAAAAAAGACAAATATATTTTTTTTAATATATCAAATGATACCAAATCCCGAGCGAAATAAAATATATTGAAAATAAAGAATAAAATTCAAAAATTATTGTTGAATTCTTTCAGAAGTGAAATCTGAATTTTAAAAACTACCGCAAGGCGGCGTTGGCCGTTGGCGTCCTAGAATCCGAGTTAGTGACCCAATTTTTGACATATATTGTGCTTTCTATATATTTTATGTATTTTTTAATTACCTCTATAATTTTCCTTTATATTTAATATAAATATTTTTAGACATATCTCTTTAATTCATTCAATGTGTATCTATAACATTTTACTTTCAGATGAATCGAAACAGTTAATTCCCTATATATACATTATTTTTATTTAAATGTTAAATTTTAAATATAATATCAACATTAAATAATAAAAATGTATAGAAATCATGAGCTATATCAAAAATTGGGTCACAACTCGAATAAAACGCCTTCCGAAATTCTCCTGCACGCTAACGGTCTGCGCCGCATTGCGGGTTTTGACAATATAACTCTCATCTCTCTATATATCTTGTTTACACACTTGATAACAGTAACTATTTAAAACATACTGTAGCAAAATTTCTCATTCTATACTTTTGTCTGAAGATGGTAACAACGCTGTTACCGAAACGTCACACACTATTTATTTATTTGGATTTGGTCTTATTACCTTGTGTTTATAATCTATAATCCAAATTGTGCCTTATCAAAGTTTAACTCTTATTTTTACCTCCCTATTAAATATAGCCCATTGTGTATCTATCCCCTGTTCTCTAATACAAACAAAAAATTGTGGTGTTAATCAATAACTAAATGCTGTTTTTATAGTTGCAGCTTCTCTTGTCTGTGATCAGAGCAAGTACAAGCAAGGGCATCTTAGCCAGCCTCTCCCACTTCCCAAGACACACCTCTCCTAATGGAAACTCCAACTCTATCTGCCTCTCCTCACTTTGAGTGTTTCAAGATATTCCTTTCTACCTGTATCATTTTGGACTTAAAAATTGTGTTATCATACCCTTTCTTGAAATAATATATTAATTTGCAATGATCTTGAATATATATAAAAATTATTGATTGTTGCAACAATGGGGAGGAGATAACTCTGGTGGCAGTTTTGCGTAAAGTTGACCATGCCTTGGGCAGTGGGGCAGAGGGAGGTGGCAGGATGGGGTTGTAGGGGCTTGGGTGGGGTTGGGCTGATGACGCACCTCAACGCTCGCTGTCAACTTCCTGGGACCTTCATCTCTGGCATTCCACCCACCTTTCCTTACAGCCAGGGGGATGGCCAGCTTTTAGGTATGGTTGCTATCCCGAGATATACTCTATTCTCCTTGGTAATTAAAAAATTGTATTATAAACTCATTTTTATTTAATATTCATTTTTTCAATTTTTATTATATTCAACCAATACTTCCTGTAATGAATGCACAATAAATAATTGATTATTGAATCATTAGTTTTTTTTTATTTTATTTTTCAATTTCTTATGCTCCAGCAAAGCATCACATATGGGTGAATCATATTTCATCAGAGATCACTTTAAAATATATATATATATATAGTGAAACAAACCTCTATTGAGAAATCACATCTACGAGAGATCAGGCATATCCATGTGGTTGTATTGCATAAGAGGTTAAACTGTCTACTATGCCTTATTTTATGATTCCAAGACTATTGGAGAACAATGCACTATAAGGTAATAAACTACAACTACAGTGTTTTGGTCACCTCTTGAGACACCCATCCTCAACTGGCTTGCCCTCTAGCCTACCAAGACCATTAATCCATTACTGGCAATTCCTCAATCTGATCTTTAAAAATCTCATCACTTAATGTTTTCCACAGCATTGCACAGAATGATAAGGTTAGGGGAACAACAATAATGCTAACTTTCCAGAAATTTGGTATAATTGCATAGTCCCTATTTTATTCATTTTATAATTTTTTTAAATTATCCCATATACATGTGGCATAGGCTATGATAATAATGGTGGGTAGTATTTAGTGACTGCTTCTACTGTAAGTCCACCACATATCTACACATTTAATAAGCAGTTTGATTTTTATACTTACAAATATGCCAGGGTCCTGTTTGATTACTTGCACTCACTTGATTTTTGCAATAATTGAAGGCCAATTAGATCAACATTTTTTTCCCCTAAGAAGTGACCAATGAATGGTTTTGATATTTGGTTGTGACTATTGGAAATAGACAGTTTTTACCACTTGTTGACCGACCCCTATTTTGTAAAATGATATAACAAAGTTTTGAACAATTTATATAGTTTGTATATATATTTGAAATTGACATGACTAAACTCCAATAATGAAATCTTTATTTAACACCATTGCTAATAAACACAAGGTAATAAGACCAAATCCAAATTAAAAAATAGTGTATGAAGTTTCGGTAACAGTGTTGTTACCATCTTCAAACAAAAGTGCTGAATGTGGATTATAGATTATAAACACAAGGTAATAAGACCAAATCCAAACACATAGTGAATACGTCGACCGTGCGGCCACGAGTCGCGCGAGCTCCGCGTTTTGTATCTGTTGTTCGCTTTTCGCTTGTCTCTGGTAAATTCAAATTTCATATTCATTATCAGCTTAAAAATCTCATCAATATTGTATATTTATCATCTTCAGTATCACTGTTTGATTTTTTTTGTTCTTTCAGTTTGCAATTTTGCATAACTTCAAGTCTCAAGTTGAGGCTTGAAGTATCATCGTCATGGCAACGACCAAGATTGGCGCTGCGTCATCAATTCCATCTGAAAGTTCATCGGATGTTCATGAATCACCAAAATCACCATCATCTTCGCAAGCCTCGAAGGCAATCTCTACACACTTACCGAATGAAGCAATAATATCTGAAAATATGCAAAAAACTAAACATTACTTTTCTCCAGAAGATAGGAAAAAATTCGACGAGGAAAGAAAGGCCACTTATGAAAGTAGAAGTAAATTCATAAAATCCACAGTGCAATTCGAATCTATACCCAACGCCTCAGCTGAAGACCACCTGATAGGAATAGCAAATATCATCGGATACAAAAACATCCATTCTGTTGGTAAAATGAATGGACAGGCGATAGTGTCTGTCGCCAACAATGAACAAGCCCAAAAACTAATCGATAGCGGATTCAAGGTCAAAGACATTACTGTGTTCCCCTGCCCACTATTCAAACCCTCAAAGAAATATATCCTTTCGGGCGTACTGGCCTTTATTCAAGACCAAGACCTCAAGATAGCTCTGGAGCCTTATGGCCAAATGATAAGCAGCCGTCCCCTCCCATTCTCCACGGACAATCCCCTCCTGAAGCACCTCTCGTCGCTAATGATCTGTGATATATTATTACTCTACTCTGTATTATTGATCATCATCTTGTAAACAACAATATACGTATAATCGAATTGTAAAAAGAATAAAATAATTATAGTAGCTTAAAAATAGTGTATCTTTCATTTATCTATATATATATATAAAGTGCAATTTCTTACAAAATAATTTTCACCATTAATATTTAACAATTAATAGAAACGTATCAAATGGCGACGAAGAATTAACGTAAGTATGGCCACCACTAATTTAAATTATCCAAGGTTTCGTGAAGGTGAAGATCTAAATTGTTATTTGGAACAATTAGAAGAATGTTTTAAATTGAACAAAACATTAGAAGCAGACAAAGTATCTGTGTTATTAACGTCTATTGATGTTAATGTTTATAAGACTTTGCGCGATTTGTTGGTACCCAGAAGGCCAAGTGACCTTAAATATAAAGATTTAGTAGAGGTTTTAACCAACCATTTATATCCAATAAAAAATAAGCACTATGAAAGATATTTATTTCACAAGATTGTACAAAAAGAAAGTGAGCCTGTGGGAAAATTTGTTTTGAGGCTTAAATCTCAGGCAGACAAGTGCAAATTTACTGACATAAATGAAAATTTGTGTGATCAATTTGTAAGTGGTTGCTTCGATGAAGCTACGCTTAAAAGGCTGCTAAGTGAACCTTTTTTAACGTTTGATAGTGCAATAAATATTGCAAATTCTGTGGAGGCAGCGAAGTCACAAGTAAATTTGATGAAAAATCCTGGTCATGATATTGATAAGTTGAAAGCCAGATCTAAAAATTTTAAATTCCCATGTAAATACAATAATCCTTGCAAAATTTGTGGAAAGTCTAACCACGATACGAAGTTATGCAAATTTAAAAATGCTCAATGTTATATTTGCAATAAGAAAGGGCACATTGCTCCAGTATGTTGGAATAAAAAATCGGCCCAAAATTCTGGAATGAATAAACCCAATCTGAATAAATTGAATACTATTCAGTGCAACACATTAGAAAACGCACCAAAAATATTGGTAAATGTTAAAATTGAAGATGCAGACACTATAATGGAGGTTGACACTGGTGCAGACGTGTCTGTAGTTTCAAAGAAATTTTTTCTTACAAATCTCAAAAATGTCACTCTAGAGAAATACAGTGGACATTTGAAAAGTTTTTCAGGAAATATGATACCAGTTTTTGGAAAATGCTTGGTAAATGTTAGTTACAAAAACTATCAGGAAAAACTACCCCTAATTGTGACAGGCCAGTTTAATAACCAAACGCCGCTACTGGGCAGAAATTGGATAAGAATTTTAAAAACTGATTGGCCCAATTGCGTTTTTGATATCTGTAATAATATAAATGTAATTTCAAATTTAGAACTGTTTTTAGAAGTATATAAGAGAGTATTTGAAAATAAAGATTTACCAATTCAGGGCATTAAAGGTTCAATATCATTGAGGCCAAATGCTAAGCCCAAATTTTTTAAATTTAGACCAGTACCCTTTTCCATTAAAGAGAAGATAGACAAAGAACTAGACAGACTTGAAAAAAGTCAAATAATTGAAAAGGTTAATGCTAGTGATTGGTCTACGCCTTTAGTAACGGTAATAAAGTCAAATGGAGAACTACGTTTGTGTGGTGATTTTAAAAATACTTTGAATAATTGCATTGAAGATGAGAAATATCCATTACCTACTATAGAAACTATGTTGGGAAATCTAGGAGGAAACAAGATTTTTACCAAATTGGATCTCTCCTCCGCATATCATCAAATTGAAATGGATGAAGCATCAAAAAATCTGCTAGTGGTATCTACCCATAGAGGACTTTACCGATATAATAGATTGCCTTTTGGCATCAGTCCAGCTTCAGCCATTTTCCAGAGGTGTATGGACAGCCTTTTTCATGATGTTCCCAACACGGTGATATACTTAGATGATATTTTCATTGGTTCTAAAGATGAACAAGAACATTACAGAATTTTAAAAATGATCTTCGATAAATTGAAAGAGCTAAATTTCACCCTTAATAAAGAAAAATGCTTATTTTTAAAAAAAGACATTTGTTTTCTAGGTCATATTATAAATGAAGATGGTGTTAGACCAGATTCAAAGAAATTGGAAGCATTAGAAAGGTGTAAAAAGCCTTTCGACAAAACATCATTGAAGAGTTTTCTAGGGATGTTGAGCTTCTATTCAAAATACATACCTAATATGTCAACCTTGGCTGGTCCTCTTTATCAACTCCTAAAGAAGGACAATCGTTGGAAATGGTCTAGCCAATGCGAAAAGGCATTTCTGAATTTGAAGTTAACTCTATTAAATTCCCAGGCGCTTATTCACTATTCAATGAAGCTTCCATTAACTTTAACCTGTGATGCATCTGCCTATGGCATAAGTGGGGTCTTGTGTCATATTGTGGAAGGGGAAGAGAAGCCAATCACCTTTGTTTCCAGAACATTGTCAAGTGCAGAAGTCAAATACTCTCAGACTGAGAAAGAAGCACTTGCTATTGTGTTTGCAACTTCCAAACTGAGACAATACTTGTTTGGGAGAAAATTTGTGTTAAAGAGTGATCATAAAGCTTTAACGACTGTTTTTGGAAACAAAAGACTTCTTCCGCCTTTAATTGCAAATCGCTTGCATAGGTGGGCTTTAGAGTTGTCAAATTTCGATTTCGATATTAGATATACAAATAAAGATACCATGCTCTGTGCGGATGCATTTTCAAGACTTCCACTTGAGGAAATAAATTCAAGGGAAGACAACATTGATTTGGTGACACATGATATATCATTTTTAAATGTAACTCCATTGGACCACCTCATTATTGAAGAAGAAACCAATAAAGATCCGGTTTTAAATAAGCTCAAGGAATATCTATTAGAAGACCCTCAGTTAGCAAAAAAGGATGAAACAATGAAACCATTCCTTTCAAAATTGGAAAATTTTTCTGTACTGCAGGGATGCATTTTTGTTGATTCTAGGGCAGTGATTCCAAGAACCTGTCAAGATCAAATGTTGAAGTTACTTCATCAAAGTCATATAGGAATCAATCGCATGAAATCTCTAGCCAGATCTTCGGTTTGGTGGCCAAAAATGGATAGTCAAATTGAAGAGTTTGTGAAGGAATGTTCTCCCTGTATGCATCATCAGACAGCTCCTCCCGCTGAGAACACACCTTGGCCCAGGACTAACCAACCGTGGCAGCGAGTTCATGTTGACCATTTCTATTTCAGAGGTGATTGTTATTTATTAGTAGTAGATGCAAATTCAAATTGGATTGAAGTATTTCCAGTTAGAGGTACTACTTCGCAAGAAAATATTAAGCTTCTACGGGAGTGTTTCGCCAGGTATGGATTACCGCAATGCTTAGTGTCTGACAATGGCCCCCCCTTCAATTCGATTGAATTTAAGGAGTTCTTACGGAAAAATAATGTATACCACTTAACCTCGCCAGCATATAATCCCTCGTCTAACGGAATTGCTGAAGTTTCGGTAAGAATAATTAAAAAATCTCTGGAAAAGTCGTTGGAAGAATCTCCAAACTCAAATATGGACTGTATTTTACAAAATGTTCTGTTTAATTATAGAAATACGCCTACCTCTTTAGATAAGCCTCCTGTAGAACGTCTCCTAAGTTATGTGCCTAGAACATTTGTAAATTGCTTGAACTCTGAATTTATCCAGAAGACTTTTGGGAGAAATGAGTGTGGAAGGCGACATTTTCAAGTTGGAGATAAAGTGCTGTTTACAAGAGTAATACAAAATAGGCGCAAATGGTTCAAGGCCCAGGTGATACGACGACTAGGTTACAATGTTTATCTAGTAAAGAACCTAAAAGGCACATTTAAAGTGCATGTCAATCAGATGAGGACAGGTTCAGATACCAAATATGCTGAAGATTCTGATTGGACCTTGGACAACGCTGGAGCAGGACCTCACCGACTGGAACAAGACCCTCAAATTTCCACGTCACCTCCACCTAGGAGATCTACCCGACCTCGATGCCCTCCTTGCCGGTTTTCTCCAACTATGAACAATATAAGGAAGGAGGAATGATCTGTGATATATTATTACTCTACTCTGTATTATTGATCATCATCTTGTAAACAACAATATACGTATAATCGAATTGTAAAAAGAATAAAATAATTATAGTAGCTTAAAAATAGTGTATCTTTCATTTATCTATATATATATATATAAAGTGCAATTTCTTACAAAATAATTTTCACCATTAATATTTAACAATTAATAGAAACGTATCAGCTAAGGCGGGAAATTGTTTTTAAGACTAAGGAGAAAACCCCTATGCCTGCAACGCTTAACGTGCCTTATATGGACAAAAATTTTACTATATTTATCGGTGAAGATGTCGTATGCAATGGATGCAGACGACACGGGCATGTTAAAAATAAATGCCCATTCGACCCTAATATTAGGGCCACTGTAACAAGAACTTTTGCGGAAGCCCTTAATCCATCAAAGAGCCCTGTCTTACCATCTGAGACACCAAAAGAAGCTCGCGAACCGACCCAAAGACCAAGCGAGACACCATCGAAGAAACTACCTCTCACAGCTTCTTCTGAAGAAGAAAACTGCCAAAAGGATAAAAATGACCTCGTGGAAAAATCAAGGCCAGATCCCCAGAGTGGACTCACGGCTGCACCGTCTCACGATGAAATGGGGAAAGATATAAGATCTGTTCTTGGAAAAGAGCTGAATGAGGAGAAGACCTTTAACGCGGCCCAATTCCTAGCGGGGTTGCCAGGCCCAAGTACCGAAAATCCAACCAGTGAAGATGAGGATAATATGTCGACCAGCAAATCAGACTGGTCGGTTACATCGTCTCAACTCCAGAAACAACTTGTGGAATGCGAAACCATGCCCAATCCAGACCTCGAGGAAGCTATCGCCACAATTTTCAAGAGAACAGGACAGGCAAAGAAAATCAAAATCCAGGAGCAGATTGAAAAACACCCCGACCTACTCCATCAAATATCCCTCCATCTCGAAGTCCTCTTGGAAGACGATAAGAATACTGTCAACATGAAGAGCGACGACAGAAAAAGACTGAGGGAGAGAATCAGGAAGGCTAAAACAATTTTAAATACGATGAAAGTAGACTAACTCAGTATTGTGTTCATCTTACTTTTTTATTTGAACTACCTCTCTCTTTTACTTCGATTTTGTTTCTTTTTATTTCACACACTATATTTCTATCTTCTATCTTCTCGCTCTCGATTTTATTGTAAATACATTCCTTCTAAAACTAACGCTAAATTATACTATTTTACTTTCCTTAATCTATTATTTAACTGTTTATCTGTATTATCTCTTTTTATTCTTTCGTTTTTGGGATGTTGAACTCTTGTAAGCCATCCTGCGACACTGTAAATATTGATTTTTTGAGAATTCTAACGTTGAACGCCCGCGGAATCGCGAACAAGCAAAGAGAAGAATTTTTAAAAGATTGGTTAAAGAAAAACGAAGCGGAAATATATGCAATTCAAGAAACGAATATTCAAACAAGCAAAACGCGACAAGACTTAACGGCTTTTGATATCTATGTAAATGAACCTATTTCTCGCGGCAGCGGACAACTATTCTTAATACATCGCTCGATTTTTAGCGCAAATTTTAAAATACTAAAAAACGGGAAAATATGCGCCATAGAAATTTTAATGAACAGGAATATCGCACTATTTATTAATGTACACCTCGCTCACGAGCCCGATGAAGCCTTAAACAATTTACAACTGATACAAAACTACTTGAACGCATACCCGAGAGATACAGCGACGTTCATATTAGGAGATTTTAACATTCGCGACAAACCGGGCAAGACAGAATCACGTCGAAAATTAAACTTTTTATCGGAATTTAATAAAAAAAAACAATCTTATCGATATTTTTAAGCACGTTAATCCTGGACTCGACGGTTTTACACATGAAGCTCTCATCCATAACACGCCTTTTAAAACCAGAATCGATTATATATTTTGCTCGTCAAACTTTACACCTAATCTTTTCAAATGCGAAACCATTGCTTACAACTTATCTGACCACAACGCCATTATCACGCGATTACGAACAAAGAATACGCAATTTTTTAAAAAGAACATCGACTCGAAAATTTTTAACTCTCATATCTTCAAAGAAATATTTTTATACGAACACGAGAGCTTCATTACGAATTTTAATCATATCGGCGCGAAGGCACATTGGAGATGCTTGAAAAAACTAATTTTAGAAACTGCGGAAGTCTGTCAAAAATACACTCTTACGAAATTTAGACGCCTCAAACCCGCAATTACTGCTATTTACAATGACAACAATGAATTCCTCAACAACAACGACGCTATCCTAAACTATATTTTCGCCTTTTATCAAAATAAAACGAAGGCAGATGAATCGATTATTTTAGAAGACATTAGAAATTATGTAAATATTATTCCGCGCCTCGATATCGAATTTCATTTCAACGAAGAAAATTTTATAACGAAAAACGACATTTTAAACGCGATTAAGCTCTTACCGAATAGAAAGATGGCCGGCGATGATGGCATCCCCGCCGAATTTTATAAAGATTTTTGTGACGTCGCCGCCGACTCTTTACTCGGAATTTTTTATGAAGCGCATTTAGAAAACTCCCTACCTGACCACATGAGCGCTGGTAAGATGTTTCTATTACCGAAAACTCCTAATACACGAACTCTGAACGATTGGCGCCCGATCACCGCTATGAACACGGACTATAAAATTTTATCGAAAATTTTACTCTCAAAAATCAAGCCGTACTCTGCGCGCATGATACCAACAGAACAAAAGTACGCCATTCCCGGCCGTTCTATATTCGACATCATCCCCGAAATTGAGAAAAACATTTACGAATCGAATTTATTTAATACGCCCCTCGCAATCGTAACTCTCGACTTACAGAAGGCGTTCGATTCGATTAACAGACCGTTTATTATCGCTACGCTTGAAAGACTCGATATCCCCGATATTTTCCTGAAATGGATTAAAATCGTCTTTAGTGGAAATAAAATAAAAATCGACATGAACGGCGAGTGCTCTCCTGAATTCGACGTAAATAGAGGCGTGCGTCAGGGCTGCGGCTTGTCCGCGCTGCTTTTTTCATTCGCCACGACGTCTCTCATACATCATCTTCGTCGAAACCTCAGCTCTACGTCCGAGATATATGCATATGCCGACGATTTTATCTTATTTTTAAAAGACGAAACTGATTTTAAGCGTATTTATAACTGCTTTAAAAACTTCGAGAAAACTTCCGGCATCGCTATTAACTTTAAAAAGAGTAAGGGGTTGTGGTGCGGCAATTGGAGCAGCAGGACCGATAGGCCAGAAGATATAGAAATGCGGAACGACACAATTGATATCCTCGGTATACATTTTGAGAATTCCAAAACGCCCTTAAAAATGCAAACTGAAAATCTTCGTTCCTACCTCCGCCATTCAGCCGTAATTGCAAAACAAAACATTTTAACGCTCCCCCTCCACCTCAAGACGCGATTTTTAAATGCGAACCTTATACCAAAATTTACCTACATGATAAACGCCATCTTACCAAGCGATTCTACATTAAACGAACTACAAAAGGACTTAGATGACGCGCTCTATAATGAAACCACCTGGACGACCTCGTCAATAAATTGCCTACCCGCCGAGAGGGGTGGCCTCGGCCTGCTGCACTTGGCTTCTCAGCGCGACCTCTTTATTCTAAAACGTATACAAAAGTCTATTAACGGGGAAAAAAACGAAAACGATTTTCTTTTTATAAACAAAAATTCGACAAACTACTACAATCTGTTTAACTACGATTTACACAGCTTTCTATCGCCACGACGAAAGCAGACTCTATCAAGCTGGAAAAACATCGCGCCAAACTTTCATATCGATTTTAAAAGCCTCTCGAAAAACGACTTTTTACACATCGTGCTTTTAAAATGCCGCCTTTTACACGGCCTTTATATGCAAAATCCTGCCATCTTCAATGTACGAGGCCTGAGACGTCTGAAAGACTTTTTGGATTTAAACGGTGAAATACGAGATATCAACGATTTATTCTCCCACGCCACGCGAAACATTCGGAACGATTTTCAAAGAATCACTACGTTCTACAATGAAACGAAAATTATGAATTTTAAACCAAACAACCATCCTTCCTGCGTTCACCTTCCCATTACGTACAAATCACGCCTCTTCTCACGGTTCAGAAGCAGCGCGCTACGCCAAATAATCATATCGTCCTATTTTAATTTGAAGTACGCTGAAGAAAAAAACGGCCAAATGGACATTCGACACTGCGCCTTGCTGGCACAGAAGAATTAATATATACGACGACATCGCATGGCGTTTGAAGCTGAGAGCTCTACCTTACCCTACAAGAAATGGAAAAGCTTCCTGCACCGCCTGCGGCGGACCCCCAGATATCCAGCATCGCTATACAGAATGCGCTTTGACGAAACCATTTATCGACAACGCTATTAAAGAATGCCGAAACATCGACCCTCTATACAGGTTCAATCCTTCTAAATTTATCCTCGAAGGGGAAAAGATCGAATTACGTCGCATTTTAAACAGAACAAAATACGATATTTATAAATTTTTCATCAATGTAGATTTTAATTGTACCCCCTCCCCCACTAACTCTTAAAATTGTAACGTCGTTCTTTATGACTTGATAAAAATCGATTTTGTTTCTTCACAGAAAAAAAAAATCCAAATAAATAAATAGTGTGATTAGAATAGGGCTATTTTACTAGCTTCCATCAACGCACTTGATGGAAGGCTAGTAAAATGGCCCTATTCCAATCAATGTCATCGCTTTACCAGAAGTGTACTTTTCAGGGAACCAGGTAAAACTGGTGGAAAATGAGCCCTTGACTGTTAAAATATGTGATGGTTTAACTCACTATTTATTTATTTGAATTTTGTCTTATTACTTTGTGTGTTTATAATCTATAATCCAAATTGTGCATTATCACCATTGCTTATGTTATCGGAATGTGGATTGAAATTGTGCAAACAAAGTAGTATAGGTGAAAAAATAAGAAAAATGGTCAGGTGTTGATATTAAAAAGAAAATTGGATTTCCTGACCTCTCACATAAACATTTTAGATGGCAGAGTGCCATCTAGTGGAACAAAAATGAACTAAAAATTGATTTAGCTTGTTCCAAAAATATTTGGACAACCCATTTTTTTGATAAATCAAGAAAAGTCGACCACATATGTATTTTAGGCTGTTGGCCCTTATCAGTGTGGTGCAGACTGTACCTCTACGACCAAAGGTTTAGTCCCAGAGGCTTCTTGAGATATCAAGAAATGGGTATTTAAGGCCAAGTTTGTGTAAAAAGACTTTTCATGCAAAAAAAGAAAAAAAAAAAAGATGGTCAGGTATTGATATTAAAAACAAAATTGACACTTCCTGACTGCTCACTTGGGTTGGCCAAATTATCTTTGAAGAAGATAAATCAACATATAGTTAATTTTTGTTTCACTAGATGGCGCTCTGCTATCAAAAGTTTCCATGTGAGTATAGTCAGGAAATGGCAATTTTGTTTTAAAAGTATTATATAGTTTACTCATTTGGTCATGTATTATATCTTTCTTTCACCTAATGTTTTTGTACCCTTGATATTTATATTTGAGGTGCTATATGGATTATCGAAGAAAATCACTAGTTAAGAAAACCCCAAATCCACAAACTAGTTTTTTTTATATTAAAAAAGAATAACTACCTATCCAATTCAAATAGATGTAAGCACTATGTGCCACCTAATGATGTCTATTCAATATGACAGACTCTGGTTGGTGACAAAACAAGACATAACTCCAGCTTTGGCAGATTGGGAATGAACTTTGATTTCTTAAGATCCATAAGGAAGTCATCAAAACTTCAGAGTTGTTTATCTGTCAATGTGACTAGGCAGATTCTTTGTCCAAAATTGCTATCTATAATTTGTCGCAAGGATATTGATCTATAAAAAGAAAGTGTTGAGTTCCTCCCAATTGTTTCCAAAGCTGACAAACCACATTTCCTTTAACATTGATCCACATGGCAACTCCATGAAATGACCTGCTTCCATTTCCTAATAGCTCTTCTTTGTAAAACTCAGAATAAATTATATGACAACATTATACAGTAGAACCTCCATGAGAGGATACTCAGGCTAGAGGACACCTCTCTACAAAGGACATTTTTTATTTGCAAAATGACCATTTTTACTATTTTGCAACTCTCCGGTAAGAGGACGCCTCTCTCTAAAGGACACTTTGGCTCTGCAATTAGGTGCCCTTTAAAGGGAGGTTCTACTGTATTAGAGTTCTTTCAAAATGTGAATGATTTTAAAAGACGAATAAAATTATATGCTAACAGCATTTAAATAATCATTAAAAATTTACATACAGTAGAACCTCCTTGTAAAGGACACCTAGTTGCAGAGCTAAAGTGTCCTTTAGGGAGAAGTGTCCTCTTACTGGAGAGTTTCTTTTTTTTTTTTTTATGGCAAAAAAATATGAGCATATTACAGTAAAATCCCTCTATAGTGAAACCCAACGAGATTGATCTTTGGTTCACTATAGCACTATAGCTGACTTTCCAGAATGGTTGCAAGATTTTCCCACTATGTCCTAAGTGAAATTCTCAACCTGCAACCCCAAAACACATTATTGAATGTATTGACTCATCCATTGATAAGCTCTACTCATCTCCAGAAGACACCAAAAGTCTCAAGCTCTACAAGCTTAATACCCTAATATGATTTAGTGGAGATAAGAAAGAAGAAGACACTATAGCAACAGTTCACTATAGCCTTTGTGTTTGGCTTTTTTTTCCTATCAACATTTTTAGATGGGTTATAATCAAAGGACAGTCTTCTTCTTTCTTATCTCCACTCAATCATATTAGGATATCAAGTTGTGACCCTTGATGGTGTCTGTTTGACAACCATCATGACTGGATGAAGTAGAATGCATCTGCCTTTGTCATTAAGACTGGGAGCACTACTCAGTGGCAGGCCGACTTAGCTCCAAAAGAAATGGCCGCCTCTGACATGAGGAACAGACGTCATGTGCAGCTGCTCCTAACATGGAGTACAAATGCTGCTCCTAACATGGAGTACAAATGCTGCTCATCCTGTATCCCTGGATTAGGAGCACAGGGTACTATCAGCCGGGCCAGCTGAACCCAGGTTTTTTAGCGAGTTTGTTGCTGCTCCCCCTCCTCCTTTTTCATCCGGGCTTGGGACGGGCAAAGGCGGAGTTATTAAAGGATAGTCATACAGAGAAATAAAAAAGCTACACACACTTAATAATGGTCACTTGGTATTGCCACTTACTTTAGCACCCATGCCTATCCCAGTACTTAGAAACCTGATCACCAAAAATATAACTGTCAATAATCCCCTATCTAAAAGAGTTTCCCCACATGATTTAAATCTGGATGAACTCATTTCTTCTTATATACCATAAGAATTGGGAACTGTGGGTAGTCAGTCATCCAAACCTTTGTATAAATACACCTTTTAATATTGAGATGTTAACTTTTTAAAAAAAGAAAGAGAAAATGGTGATAAATGCCAAATATCTATAATGTCCCCCCCCCCCCTTTAAAATTTTTATTTTATTTTTGATAGAGAATACAAATTACATATTCTCAACACAACCCCGACCTCGGGGGTCAGTGGAAGGCTGTTTAAAACCGTTTGGTTTTCGACCGCTACGACCCGGGTTCAATTCCCGCATTGGACACTTTTTTCTGTTAAAAAAAAAATGCTCCAATGGCCCCCGATTCTTGCAAAAAGTCCAACCCCACCAGTGAGTGCAAGTAACCAAACGGGACTCTGGCACATTTGTAAGTGCAAAGTCGAACTGCTTTTCACATGTGTAGACATGTGGTGCGCTTACAGTAAAAGCAGTCGCTAACTACCCATCATGATTATCATGGCCTGTACCACGTGTACTAGGGATAAGCAAAAAAAAAAAACATAATATCTCTCTAATGATATATCATTTTTTTACTGAAAGAATAGCGCCCCCCCCCCCCCCCCCCTCTCTCAAACTGTTTTCACACTAATTCTCTATGAGGCATACATATTCTATGCTATAGCAAAGGGTTTATTAAACTGGCAACAATTGTGTGAACCCCTCTTTGTTAAATCCCCCCAGGATCAATGGTAAATTTTGAATTCTCTCCACTCAGGTTCATAATTTCAATTGCACATATGAAAATTAAAATTATTTTAACACAATATTGTATATTATTTTACCCAAAGACATTAAAGAATCTTCTATCAGAATAAATACAAACTAAGTTTTTTTTTAATCTCAAGAACATTGGTCAAATGCACAATTCATCAACACTTTCAGTTGCACACACAAATCAAGAGATTTTCACTTAATTTAATAACCAAATAAAGTACAGGTAAAGTTCATTTTAACACAAATCAATAACGCGCCATCTATACATATAAAATGAAAGGATTTAAAAGCACGAATGTTTATTTTATACATAATACAAACAAATTGGAACTTAGAATTAAATATTCACAAATTTACATGTATTATTCTACAGAATTCATAAAATTCATATATACAAAGTGGCTGAAGTGTTAGATCATTTAAATCAGGGAACAAACGATGTCTCACTTCTGCAAAGTTTGGACAGTCATAGATGAGGTGAAGAGCAGTTTGTTTGGTACTTTTTTCATATAGTTTTGCATTCTTAGACATATTTGCCCGCAAATACCTATTCCTCGATTTTCAGGAAACTTCTAGGACCCACTTTTTCAGTGGTTACGGTACAGCCCGAACCAAGATGACGAGGGCCAACGGCCTGAAACATGTTAGGCATGTGTGTAGTTGGCTTTCTTGATTTATCAAGAAAGAATATTCTGATCAATATTCTGGAGAAAAATTCAATACCATCAATTCATGTTCATTCCAATAGATGGTGCAAGCCATCAGCATCTTTCAGTTGCACAATCAAGGGTTGCTTTATATATATATTCATTGTAAGAACGAGTACAATTTTTTTTTGCTGAGCATTCATTTTATAACATAGATATTACTGTTTTTTAGAAATTAATAGTTTCAATAAAGTTATATCAAAATCAAATAAAATACTCTCTCATATTTTAGATGCCTTGCCACATCATGCAAACATTCTGCCTAAATAACTGTCTTTTGTGCAGCCTTTGGGTTGTAGGGAATAGGCGATTTTATATATAATATATTGTTGCATCGATATCCAAAGGAGGCTAAAACCATTCACACCACATGTGGACCAGGGGGAGCAGATGAACCAATCAGGAAGAAGCCCATCTGCCGAGTAGTGAAGTCATGTTCCTTGTTGTTGACGGCGGCTGTTGGATAATTCTTTCTGCATGTTACTTGCCATGTTCTCCATAACACACAAAGGTAAATAAAGAGGAGCCATGCGCATAAGCAGAGATCCTTATCAGACCCGCATGCTCATTTGACCATCCCTCTGACATGGCAGCGGTGCAACAATATGCACTCATAGACAATATAAAGGAAGTTGTACCTTTTTAGCATGTGTAACAGGCTTCAGACACTAACTCTGAAATATATTTGATACACTGTGGCCTTTATTCAAAACACATGAGATTACCAAGTGTGAACAAAATTGCCTCTGTCTCCTTCAAAAAATAGATGACCGGCACATCAAAGACTTTCCATTTCCTTAAGTTTTGTTCATGATTGTAAGTTGACACAAAAAACACTGCAAGTTTTAAAAATATAAATTTATTATGAACTAATCCAGGTTGCCCATTCTCAACCTATAGGTAAAATAAATGGAAGGTACAGCCTAGAATTAATTGTACAGGTAGCAAATAAAAATATTTGAAAAAAGATAAGTGATTAGGCAGAAAGATAAAAATATATAGAGCAGATAAAATTGTTTTTATTGGAATGGCTGATGCAATGAGAAAATTTAATTGGAAATAGAAGGCAAAGGTACAGAAAAATGATCATAAACTTCCTGATGTAATTGTAACTTATATACATTGAAATATATATTTTTTGAAAATAGAGCAATCCATAAATAAATCTTTAAATAAAAAGGCATATATTAGATCAAAATTTTGATCCAACATATGCCTTTTTATTTAAATTGAAATATATATGTCTGGGGTAATGGAATAGTTCTGGCAATTGGTAAATCACAATTTGGATTAGGTCATATTTTCTTATATTTTAGTTCTGGCAATTCTCAATATGTTTTGTATGGATTTTTTTGTGATTTGATTAGGGGAAGGAACTGCTTTGGGAGTTGATCTATTTAGTTTGGATTCTTTGCTGTGTGCATGGTTTCAAGTGTTAGTCTGGCTGCTGTCTTATAAATATATTGTTGTGTATGATTTTAATATTTTAAAGACCTAGTTATTGTTGATTTGCTGTATGTGTTGAAAATAAGTGAATTTTTTTTATCATTTTGTTTTGGTATTCTTCGATCATTATATTCATGTTTAAGGGAAGTCAGTGGAAGGATGGTCTAAGCCGTTGGTGTACGACCGCTACGACCCAGGATCAAATCCCGCATTGGGCACTTTTTTCTAATTAAAAAAAAAAATGCTTCAATGGCCCTCGATTCTTGCAATAGTCCAACCCCACCAGCGAGTGCAAGTAATCAAACGGGACTCTGACACATTTGTAAGTGCAAAAGTCGAACTGCTTTTCACATGTGAAGAGATGGGGTGCACTTACAGTAAAAGCAGTCGCTAACTACCCACCATGATTATCATGGCCTGTACCACGTGTACTAGAGATAATTAAGGAAAGGCACAATTTACTGGGTATCTGGTAGATGACATTGCTGAAATTAAAATTTTGAGATCTAGTAATGGTACTGCAGGTTATAGTACCAACTGAGTGGCTATTTTAAAATAGGTCCTGATTCCATTCATCTGCAGTTTGCGGGATATTGCTGACGATGCCTTTTAGAATGGTAAGGATCAGATGGAAATGTAGGGGTCAATCTTGCGTGATGCAATTCTAGCTTTGAATCTGTACCCGTTAATGAAAGATTCGGAAAATCCTGATGCCTGTAAATGTTTGTTGACTAGTTCCATTTCTTTGTGGTAGTCGTTGGTTTTGTAGCAGTGAGTAGAGGCTCTTTTAGCGAGAGTTTTACCACTGTGTGTAATTATTGTGGGCAATGTGAGGCAAAAAGAATCATAAGGCAAATATTGGGGAATTGCGAAAAAATTCTGGTGGACTTTGGTTGTTCTTTCTAAGCAATGAGATGTCAAGGGAGGGTAGGTGGCTGTGTGTGTGTTGTTTTTAGTTTTAAAAGTGAATTGAAAGGTTTGGATGGAAGGCATTTAAGTATTCATGTATTTATGTTGCACTTTATATTTTGACGTGACAACGTCATAAATTAGGTTGCGGCTGGGAGTCACTTATGAAAAAGTGTAACGCCTGGTAACGTTACGATGAGTCACCGAACGAGAGTGCTGCGCGCGCAGCGCTAGAGAATTAGGCGCATTGAATCGGCGCATGCTTGTCTCTGTCTTTGTCTTTCTCGAACGTTCTTGGCGTTGGAAAAACAAGAAAGCGTCATAATACAAGTTCACACGTGTGGTTAAAGTATCGTCAGCTGTGTCTGTAGTGAAAATGTGGAGTGCTTAGATTCGTCATTTACAACAACTACAACAATGAAGGTAAATAATTGTACACTGATATTTCATTATCGTAAACTATGATTGATTGATTAATTGTTAGATTGACACAAAAGTTGAGAAACTGAGTTTATAGGTTATGTCATACTATTGATAAATGTTGATAGTGTTAAGTAAATTATTAGTTTAAAATTAATTAATTAATTATTATTTTACAAATTTTAAATAGTTTCAAATTTATTTAGCAAAAATTTGAACCTTCGATCTGAATAAATGTTTTGATTTTCGAATTGATTCTTTAAAATTACAAATATTAAGAAAAAGTGGCAGATATAAGAGTTGAGCAAGAATTTTAACATCTAATTTAAGTAAATGTTTTAATTTTCAACTTCATCATTTACAATTACAAATTTTATTTAATTTCAAATTTATTTTGCAAAAATTTGAACCTTCGATCTGAATAAGTGTTTTGATTTTCAAATACCAACGCGGCTGGTGGAGTGGCGATCTATCGTAAATTATCATCGACATCTACGGCGGAAGTGTTCCAAGTTGCGATTACAGACGTAACTCGTGTCATTAAAACCAAGGGTGACATGTGCATGACTGAAGTTACTTGCTTCGCCGCTAATACTAGCTTCAAGTTTATACTCGGTGCTGTATATATTCATCCAGGAGCTAGTATGCAGGATATTGGAATGTTACTATGGCAAGGACTCGGTCCGTACATTCACAACAGCCAGTACGTGCCACCGTTCGTGCAAGTTGATTCTAGTATACCGATTCTTCTGTGTGGTGATTTTAACAAAAACGTAAAGCCTGACAACTCGTTTCTTAATTTCATGAAAAATACGTATAATCTTGATTGCGTATCAAACGTTTCTAAGTCAACTACGTTAAAAGGAACAACTATCGACTTGACTTTCGCAAGACACATTACAGCAGAAACACTTCCTTTCATTTCATATTTCTCCTATCATCGTCCTATCCTCAACAAAATCACTCAAATAGGAATTAGTTAAGTTTAAGTTTACATGTACAATGTTTTAGTAAACAAAATATATTTCTATAGTTAAAATTTGTGCAATTCTTATTTTCATTCAATTCCTTGTTCCTATTGTGCAATTTAATTATATTCATATCAATAAATATTCTACCGTTGTCACGTAAAATCTTCGCCCGTAAAACCGACTTTACAGGCAACCATTGTTTTTTCTAAATGCCAAATATGCCTTCTATATATCGAAGTCAAAGGGTGATTTAATCTTCTGTTTGGGTGATCAAGTAGTCCAGAAGACTCATTACAATTTCAGCTAATAATGACAACATTGAATTCTCCATTGGTGTTCCTTTGATTTGTTGGTAATTCTGGTGGGAATTGGAAGGTCATTAAAATTTCTGGTAATTTTTAGGATATTGTCAGCATCTACGAATTTCTCTTTATTTTTGTTTATAACTGAAGGGATTTTATTATTAGTTCATGTGAAGGGGGGGGGGGGATAAATACAATTTCTTTTTTTTTTTATGTCATGATATTAGGTTTTCATTATAAATAATCTTGAGGACTCTCTTTCTGTTAGTGTGTAAAGTTTTTTAAGAAATCTTCTGGGATTTTGAATGTCTATTTAGAATTGACGAGTATGGAAAGTAGATCAATTATTTGGCTTCTACAGAGGAGAGGTGATACCCTACTATGGGGTTTCTTTGTGCGATTTTTGCAATTCTGAAGAAAATGTTGGACTGTTCAAGGAGGGCAATCATTTTTTATTCATAGTCTGTTGTGCTCATGATTACTGTTCCATGTTCTTGTCAGGTTTGGTTATTATGTCCTTCTATTTTTGGCTGCTCCAAGATTTTATGTTTTCTTCTATCCTCTTTGGTAATCTGTTTAGGGATCGGCTGAGAATAGTGAAAACTTTCTAATAGTCTCTATGTGTTGTTGTGTGGTTTAGGTTATATGAATGGAGGTTTCTACAGAACTGATTATTGTTAGTGGGAGTAGCAGTTTTTATGATATTTCTTTGCTTAAAAAAGTTTTAAAAAATCCAAATATCACTTCTACCACTGGCAAATTAATTAGTTCTGAAGAAACCTCCATTCATAGCCTATATCATTGCATTTTATTTTCAACTTAATTCCCTCGTTGAATCAGCCATTCCACTAAAAAACATCTTTTAACTGCTGAATATGTTTTATCTATTTATTTATTTTTGCTGTCTTTGTGATCTTGCATCCTTCTTGTATATTCAATTCTCCACCATACCTTCCAATCTTATTATATAAAGTACAATTTGGATAATAGATCAGAAATAAAAAGTAATAAGACCAAATCCAAATCAATAAATAGTGTGTGACATTTTGGTAACAGCGTTGTTACATCATCAGACAAAAGACAATGCTGTTACCGAAACGTCACAATATTTATTCATTTAGATGTGGTCTCATTACCTTTTATTTCTTCCAAATGTTTAAGGATTGCAGGTTACGCGTGTACAGATGATGAATGTACCTTCCATTTATTTACCTAATGGTTGAGATAGGGTAAGACCTGAAAGCTCCCAATAAATATTTTTCTAAACTTACGATAAGCGTCATTTATATAATTTTTTTGACCACTTTGTATATCCCACAATTGCCAAAATCTCAATATAATATATATTCCGTCTATAAATCCCTAAACAAAACCTAAATGAAGATGATATAAAAACAAATGTTCAACAAATATATCAACCATTTCAGCTGGATACATCAATTGGAAACATCCTGATTGAGAACACAAGGTAATAAGACCAAATCGAAATAAATAAATAATGTGTGACGTTTCTGTAACAGCATTGTTACCATCTTCAGACAAAAGACTGAATGAGAAATTTGGAAATATCTTTATTTACCACAGCATGTTTTAAATAGTTACTGTTATCAAGTGTGTAAACAAGATAGCAGATAAGAAAAACACTAAAAACTGTTTCTCAGAAAACTATCTTCTTCTTATCTGCTATCTTGTTTACACACTTGATAACAGTAACTATTCAAAACATGCTGTGGTAAAATTTATCATTCTTGTTCACAGTTAATGATACGATCCTGATACTTTTACCGCTCTTCAACGCTCCGATGCTCTCCCGCCATGGATTCCTGCAAGAAGAAGAAGGCCAACAAACCCTCTCAACCCTCGGTGGACATCGCGGCTCTTGTTGAAGAAGACAATATGGTCATCTCCTGCCACTACCAAATCCTGCAATCCCTCGGCCAGCCCTCCCTCGCAGCTCTTCACCTGGACCTTGTCCGCTTAATTGAGCTTAATCAAGTGCCTAGTTAGGGATGTGAAGAACCTCGCGGGCACCGTGAATGACTTCCTGGAGCTGGATGAAATCATGGATGCCTAAATGCCCAAGACCACCTGCCAAACTGTTAAAATCGTGAGTGATTTTATACTTTTACTTTGTTGTTGTTTTTAAAATAACTATTTCCAGATCTCGACATGTCCAAATATTCGGGCGCCAGTGGCTGCAGAAAAGCAGACCACAAATTTATTCATCTATGGCACATGTAGAGACCTAAAGCTGTGCCGGCTAGCAATAAATTTTGATGGGGAAATTAACTAATCTTTTTTTTTTTGGCTAAACATTTTATTTATTCTAATAAAATAAATTTTCAATGTACAACATAAAATTGATAAAAAACAAAAATATATATACTTAAATAATATTATTAGTATATAATATATAAAATAAAAGGATTAAAAAAGACTATATATATAAGGTTAAAAGGGAGGAGTTTAAAGGTATATATAAACTTAAGAAAAAAAAGGCCTATCATGCCAAAGTCCCCAGATTATCCCCATATACCTCGACATCCAGCCAACAAAGTCCAGGATTCGAAAAAGGGCGGCTAAGGCCGCAGCCAGCGGCCTGAGCCCTCAGCAACTCCCAATCCTCAGCTTCTCAGGAAGAAATCAAACTCTCACTAAAAAAATTAAATATCCTGCTTCCTTGCCCCAGTGTTGCTGGACTCACCCCCCCCAAGGCTATCATCACCCTTCTTTCTGTGAAAATAAAAATAAAAAAAGCTATCTTTAAAAATAATAAAAATAAATTAAATATAAAAATTATTAAAGAAAAATTCACAAAAAAAATAAATAAAAATACGAAAATATTAAATTTAAAAAAAAAATAATTTTAAAAATATAATTAATATTATTGGATCCGGGCATCTTGGGAAAGGTTCAGGGCTCGTGGTGGAGCTGGTGTTCTGTCTGAAGAACCTTCACCTGAAGCCTGTGGCTTGTCCATAGGCATGCTGGAGTCTGCCTTGGTACTGGTGGAGTCAAGTCAAGCACCATAGGTGAGTGGCTTGACTACAGGGATGGGGCATCTGAGTCCATCTTGGACTCTGGCTTGAGGTCAAGTCGGCCACCATGGGACATGTGGCTCGACCACCAGGAAGCAGTAGCTGAGTCCATCTCTGACTAGCTTGGTAGGGCCAGGTCATCCACCACAGGTCAGGTGGCTTGACCACAGGAAGGGGTGTCTGAGTCCATCTCAGACCAGCTTGGTAGGGCCAGGTCATCCACCACAGGTCAGGTGGCTTGACCACAGGAAGGGGTGTCTGAGTCCATCTCAGACCAGCTTGGTAGGGCCAGGTCATCCACCACAGGTCAGGTGGCTTGACCACAGGAAGAGGATCTCAGTCTCTGGCTCGGTGCTACCAAGGCTAAAGGCGGCTTCAGGCTCCATCTCGACACCTCGCAATCACTAGAGGTTTGTAGCTTAAATGGACAAAGGTGGGATATGGTTAGGTTAGGTGGGGTTCTGGGTTATTTTGGCATAATATGGTCACGAGGTGTCCTAACAAAACCACTCAAACTGGCCCTGCTCCAACCTCCGAGGACTTTAGCTCTCAGACCGAGCCCATCAAGCCTGCCACCCCCCGCTCCAGCTGCTGTCCCTGTGGCAGCACCTGCTCCAACCAAGAGGAAGCAGCCAGAGGCGTCAAACCCGCCCGCTAAGA
Organism: Cordylochernes scorpioides; assembly: GCA_030710605.1. Taxonomy (NCBI): domain Eukaryota; kingdom Metazoa; phylum Arthropoda; class Arachnida; order Pseudoscorpiones; family Chernetidae; genus Cordylochernes; species Cordylochernes scorpioides. Next base: position 135,009,254 of record CP092886.1, on the reverse strand, counting down.
GGACCAAATTACTGGTTCCAGCCAAGCCTGCATCTTCCCGCCCCCCAAGCCTGCCGTTGCCAAAGGCACACTCAATGGAGAGAAATCTGCGGCCAACATCGTGGTTATTGCAGATAACCCGCAGGCTGACCCACGGGACACCTCAAAGTTGTCCGCGCTGCCCACACTCTGCCCCAAGACGTCTGGGCGTCTCTGCCCACGGGAGAAAACTGGTGCTGCACTCCAACACTCCTGAGGCCATTCCTGCCGTCAGCTCTGCCCTGGACAACAAGCTCCAAGGCCTGGAAGTCTGGGAACTGAGGCATTTCCTCCCAAGAATCTGCCTCTTCAACGTGGAGGGGGAAACCGCGGATGAGGACATTGTCAAGACCTTCCTTTTCACCAATGCCCTCAGCCAGCTTCCTGGAGACAAGTCTGTCCGAGTGGCACACAGATCTCCGACCAGAAATGGCACCTGCACGGCCTTCATCGAGCTGGACTTGGTTTCCTACAAGGCCATTGGAAGACGGGGCAGCATCATTGTGGACCACGTGATCCTGAACTACGAGGAGTCTGTCCGCGTCTGCTACCGCTGGTGTGGCTACGGCCACAACGCCGATAGGTGCACCAAGGCTACAGTCTCCTGCTTCCACTGCGCTTCTGGTGACCACCAAGGCCGAAGCTGTCCAACTCTCGCCAACCCGCGCATGGCCAAGTGGGCCAACTGCTCAGCCAAGGGCCTCTCTGCCAACTACGAGGTAAGATTAATGTCTTGCCCAACTGCCAAAGCTAGAGCTGCAAAGTTCTAGTCCTCCCGCCCTCTTCCTGCCTCCTGACCTCCACGGACTAATCCGGCCTAACCTGCCTCTTCCCTGACGGAGATCCTGTCCCTAGCCTCCCCAGCCTGGTCATAGTGCTTTGCATATATTACGCTTTACGCGGCCATTGAGGCTCAAAAATAATTTTATTTTAGTTAGCAGCCCCGTAAATAAAGATATCTCCAAATTTTTCATTCAGTACTTTGTCTGAAGATGGCAACAACGCTGTTACTGAAACTTGACTTTTTTCTCAGAAATAACGTGCAACGTTGCCAGGGCGTCCACAGTGGAAGCAGATAGGTCTGTCATCTTCAGCGCACCATTGAGTTCCCTGGTTATTTGTAGGTCCTTCGTAGGTAACCTCGATGGTTCTGGGAAATGAATTGACACCGAGGGCGAAAGCTCTCAGGCTGATGAGGAGCAGAGATTGGAGCTAATGTCTGATGGACTTCACTATGGAAGGCATCCCTCCCCCCTGACAATAAGTGTAAAATCCCAAATGTATGTAAACTCCAACGCGCCAGCTTTTCGGCGGTAATGTAATCTTGCATAAGACAACAAAGTTTAAAAGAGAGTCAGCCACGACCCAGACAAGGTCCATGTAAGAATCGTCGAAATTGCAACACAAAATCGAATTCTCGCATGGACCTTACCCGGGGATCTTCCACAAGTCATTAGTGAGTTTTACGACCAGCCACTGGACGACCGAAATCTCAGATAAGACCCTTCTGAACTTTTGCCCGTGTCGCATCGCTGGCCTCTCTTAAGTGTCATCCAGCCTGCCTCGTCCTTTGTGTAGAAACCCTAGACGCTTGGAGCCACTGGGCCCCATGACTTCTGTTGCTTGTGGTACGACAACCTTCAGTCGACAGAATTATGCAGAGGATGAAACCTGGAGAGAAAAGCAACGCCAGAGATCCCACCATGCCACCCACAGCCACGGACATCGTGGCACAACTCACGGAACCCATCAAAGACTTCACTGCTCCCAGCCTCGGGGAGATGACCTTCCTCCAAAGGCCACAAACCTTTCATCCCTCTCGCCGTTACAAGTCCAACGTTCCCGCCGAAAATATCCGCACTCTACCTGACGACAAGAACCTTTACCCGCACGACTGTGCCTTCTCCAACCTTCACCAAGGCCACATCGACCAATGCGAACTTTCAGACTACACTACGATAAACATTTTTTTACTGTGAGTATAACTTATTTTAAACCTAATTTTACATTTGTGTGTGTCAACTAGAATTTTAAAATCTTATTATTAAATTATATTCTCTTTGCCCCTTAATTGACCTAAAGGTTTCGTTAAAAAACTATGACAACACATCTAACAATTTTCAAAAATTCTTCTTTCATATTAAAACACGTTCCAAATTATCCATGTGTATAACCAAATTTCCCTATCACACAATCAAGACAAATAATCAAAATACATTTCCACAATAGTTGCCTAATTGGTCAGATGTCACCAAAGCCCCGCGGCAGTCTTTATTATCCCCCCCCCCCCGCGCTTGATAATTGTCTGCTAAATGATTCCTTCAATTTTATTAGTCTGACATCTTCCCACGCTGCCCCTTCCTGGTAATACGTTTTCTCCACCAATTATATCTCTCTCTTGTGATTTAACTTAGTCTACTTTTCTCGGTGAATTACTCTACAAGATATTCTATTCACGTAGCACCAAATACACGCATATCACGCATCATTCACTTTCATATAAATGCCAACACAACACTATGTACATTTTAGTTACAAAACATAATTATAATTCATTTAGACCATTAAGGGCAGCTGCTTAAATTGATATAACCCTTCGATGGTGATGAAATCTAGTAGGGGTCTGGAATCGGGGTGTATACCTATACGCGGATGACACGTCGAGCGTTGTGAAGTATTTGGCGTCCGCAAGCCTCTCCAATATGTTTTCTATTAGTGGGAGGAGATGAATATAGGGGTTGATGATTTCGATCACACACACACCTTCCTAAAGTCAATACAATTTTTTTTTTATTTTGTCCCGCTTGATGACAAAGGTTACTGGACTAGAATAGGGTGAGAACGAAGGCTCGACGATGTGGTTATCCAGCATTTTCTGGACCTGGGAACGTATTTCCTGATGGTCGCAAATAGGAACTCTATATGGACTAAGGACTATTATTTTATCGGATATATTAGATAATTTCACAGGGGGGATATTGAGGCTTGGGACTGCGAACATCTTTTGTGTGAATATCTGTTTGTTCCGTTTTAGGTGTGTTGATAATTGTGGTGGAAAGTATGGACTTTGAACCGCAAGTGTACGTGTGCCTGGGATTGTTTCTGGAGTTGTTGTATGGAGACAATTGTGTGCGGACGTGTGGGCATGCGTGTAAATGGGTGGGAATGTGTTTTCAAGGTTGTGTGAGGTATGAACATGGTGAGCTGGTGTTAACAATGATGAGACATCGTGAACAGGAATGTCCCTGTTTTACGTAACCAACATAGCATGGAAAAAGGCTTTGAGTTGTATATGGGGTATGATGAATGGTGGTACATTGTACATGATTTAGGGATGTATATGTGTCATGGTGAGTGGTCATACGTGTTACACGAGTTAGGTGTGTACCATAGACATGGTGCAAAAATTCTTTGGGTGACTGTATGGAACATGATGGTGATACACCTCGAGTACGAGGTTGGAAAAATGTACAAGGTGGATGTGTGACAAAGGCTGGTGACACGGCATGCTTATCTGACGAATGTGCACATTGGAGGTTCTGTGCGGTAGGAAAAGATAGGGTGCGGGCCTTTAGAATTGACCGCTTGGCATTGTCAATATGTGCATTCGTCAGATACACGTGTGAAATGATAGGTAGAGCATGGCAAGGGGACATGGAGCTGAAATAAAGTACCTTTTTCGAAATCAATTTGAATTTTAAAATATTTTAAGGTGTTTATGGAGAGTATTCTAAACGGCGGAGGAGCGCATCCAATATATATGGAACTTCTCTGTCGTGGTTACTTGTCCTATGATTATGGCAGCGTAAAATCAACCTGTCAGTCGAGGTGGGACCTGCTATGGAGCCTATAGGGATAAAACAGGGTTCTATTTGAATATTTATAGACTTTCTATTGAGATATTTATAGATATTGTTAGACACTTATGTTTAAGCTTGCACCCGTGTCAACAAGAAATGGTAGGGACATACATGATAAGGGAAGTTTAACCGTTAGCTGCTGGACGAAAGGAACAGTCTGTTGCATGTAAAAAGGCATCATAGGTATCTACATGGCTCTCCTTGGATCTGTTCGGACTTGATCGAGGGCTCGTGGCTTGCTGGGCTATAAGTCTCCGGCCTTGGTTGCTCTCTGTTAGGTTTCTGGCGGGGATGGGTGTGCATCGCATGTGCACCAGGGCGATGCACTCTATCGTAGCGGCATTCGGAATGTCAGTGGGGGCCATTGCAGTGACGGCAAGGACTGGGCGGGACTGCAGAAGACCCGCGTAGTAGGGGCGTGCTGGTGTAGGGTCCTGACAAGTTCGGCGGAACGTTGTCTTGCTGTTTTGGGGTGTAGACACTTGTTACATGCACTCGCGACATTACGGCGTACGACTTGCTTAACGAATTTGGGGTGGATACTCGAATTAGGCGCTGGTCGACATTCGGGAGAACTTCGGTCAATGTTACCAGTATTACTTCTTGCGGAAGTCCAAGTTGAAAGCCTATTGTACACTTCTTCCGATAATATTCTTTCGAGGCTACTATGGCTTTTCAATTTGGTACCGAAGAATTTGGCGTATGACGCCTCGTTGGTGTCCGGGAACAAGTCTATGAAGGTGCGTCTAACATAGGTGTAGAGTCGCTCGTCGAGCCCTAGCTTTCTAAACAAGGCAAAGACTTCGTCGGCTTGGAAGCGAGGCAGATTGTTTTGTCTTTCGGAGTTCGTTAGGAGGGATTATTCACAAAGCCTATCGTATTGTTTGAAGAAGATGCGGGCGGTGTATTTACCTGTGTAGGTATCGCAGCGGAGTTCTGGTTTGTCCATAGTTCTCGGGGCAATACGCAGGCCGGCAAAGACGATTAACAGCTGGAGGAAGGCGCCGGCAAGACCGCTGTCTGAACCGCCTGACCTTTCCGCGTCAGCTGTGGGAGAGAATTCTATTTTGGTCGGGCTGTGGGGCGGGTGGTATATCTTGTCGTTTTTCTGTCCACTGGTTGCTTCTGTTTCCGTTTTATCCGTTTGCCTAAATTGTTTTTTTTTTTTTGCGCCAGATTATTATTATTTTTTTTTAAACACATAAGTCTACGCTAGAGGCTTTAAGGTATCCTGTCGACTCTCTAACGTAAGCTGTCGTGATATCAAAAGTCCTCCAAAAAGATAGAAATATATCCTCTCCAGCTAAACAGCCAATCGAAATTTTCCATCTGGCTTTTGGAGGTTAGGGCTAAGTGATACATAAGATAACGTTTATAAATTGTGGCACATATATGATAGCATTTAATTTACCTCTTCGATTGTTCATAATGAAACTATCTATAAAATTATATACAACTCAACAAACACATAAATTCATACACTTAATTCATAATTTTCATATTCATACAATATGTTTGAGCTTTATGTCATACGACCTTCTAGAAATATGAAACGTCTAATACCTCATATGCAGGTTCATGAAACATGCATAGGTCTTACCACATGCAGAAGTTCACAAATAATGCTATTCAATTGGCAACAAGAGAGCCAATTTATCAAAACTATCACAACCTGTAGAGGTGCATGCAACTTACCTTCAGAGTGTCGAAATGAAAGCCACCATCTAAAACTAGATGTATCAAAGGACTTTGATATTGTACCTTTAATAATATCTAGCCTTAAATGGTAGCATTCCTTGAAAAATATCTATAAATACACTGAGAGAGAACATGCAAAAACCATACGAAATATGTTGTTCAAAATTTTTAACATGAATTATTATAATAATTATACAAGATGTGATCAAACTGTTTTGGGCATGGGGTCATAACCATATTTATCTCTGATAAACAGATATGTAATTATATTCTTCAAAGAGGTCTCCGTTTGCACATATACAGCGTTTCACACGAATTTACTTAATACGGAAAACGCGGAAAATTGGTTTGAAGAAATACTCTTTAAAACACGACGCGACAGACAGACAGTCCAGCTGGTGTCGTAGTGAAGGAAGGAGCCGAGATAGCGGTCGGCCTGAAGGGGGTTTGTGCGCCGAAAGGACATCGCAGCCTGGGGGAGAAGTCAGTCTTGTGACAACGAGATCTCTGGCAAGGAGAACACGGCGGCGAGTTCCCTCCGGGGCGTGTGGATGATCCTACAAGGCGGCGCCAGGAGAAACTGACATCGGAGCGACCTATAAGGCGGTGTAAGCCAGGCTGCATGTGTATAGCGTGGAGCGGAACGCTTCACAAGAGGACGTCCACGGCGCCAAGGATTCTTCAGACGGGGAGGTTGAAGGCAAGTCCGACTGTTGTATTCCTTCTGCCAAGTGAGCCATAATAAAGAGTTAACTTTAGCTGCAATCCCATCGAACTCACGTGTGTTTCTTTGTGGCATCCTGAACGACGTCTGGGTACGACGTAACATTTGGTGTCAGATGCGGGGATTTGCAGCTTAGTTAATTTTAATTAGTGATTTTATTTTGCGCTAATTAAAAAAAAAAGAAAATTGGAAAACTAACCGACCTCGAAATCTTAAAATTCAAGAAATTGCTCACTCTGATGAACCAGAAAGTAGAGGAGTTCAGATAAGACGTTAGATCCATTAAAAGATTGGAATCTCGATTGAAACGACTCGAGAATAATCGGAATGTCAAATGTTACGCCACACCCATGTCTTGCGAAGTTAAGGTCAATGTACTACCGCCAGAAAATCCTGATGGCTTTTCAAAAACAATCACAGCAACTAATAGCCCACGTTCTCAATGTCTGCGGGGACAAAAGACGAGTCCAGGTGATGAAGATCCTGGCAAGGTCATCAAAACAAAGACCATCACGTCGGGAGACGTCGTAAGGGAACTGCCAGATTCTACGCTAGAAGATTCTCCCGTGATCCAGAAGTCCGCAGAGTATCGACAGCAGGAAATGATCCAGACTGGTTGTGTAGCGGAGGAGGACGAGCTGATCGCCTCCGACAACGGCTGTGGCACGAGTGTTTTGTACAAAATCAAGCGGACGGAAGGAGAATGCTCTCCAGGTGATATACAGTGCGGAAATTCAACTTTTGGGATCTATTCTAAAATACTCAAGGAAAACAACAACGATTTTGGCGAGCTGCAGTGCGACGGCCTAGCTGACTTCTGCGACAGTGACGGACTGTCAGGGACTACAGCGGCGATCCAACTGGACGGGACGGAGCTGAGTGCGCCGTGGAAGTGTGACAAGACTAGATGGTCGAAGCACCCCGAAGTTGGAGCCGGCGACCCGACTGAACGGGATAGAGCATTGGACGCTCTGTGGAAGTCCGACGACAATGTCTGTGACGCAAAAGTCGCGCGTAATGTGTCAGCGCCGGCGTCTGCGATGCAATCTGAAAAGATGTGCCAATAATGTGTACCTATCATCTTCGTTCCTTCGCACGACGAGGTGCATATCAAACAGCCACCGCCTAGGAAAAGTTCTACCGACGTTGAGACTACCACGGGGTCCGACACCTCCAGAAGGTTTAATAAATTCACAGCCCTGTGCGGGGTCGGCACGAAGAAACCCAAGTTTGAAGGGTTTGGAAAGAGAGAGCTTCTAGAGCAAGAGAATGGTAAACCGAAAGAAGAAAGGAACTTTCCCGACCACCTATGGGAGTTTAAAATGAATGAATTCGTGCTGGGAAGCCACGATATGGACAGCGTGGATCAAGTGGGCAAATCCACTGTAAAGATCGGTGATCTACAGCCCCGTCGTGGAAGGAAGCGGCGAAAGCGCAATACAAAATATCACAACTCTTTGGAAATGTACATCATGGCTACAGAGCGTTCACAAGGAGAATTCAAAATATCAGATGAAAGCATCGTAGGTAGTGAAATATGGCCGCCATCGTGTGGAGAGCCACCGCCCTGTGCTAGACAGCAAGACCAATCAATGGCGTCGGCACTGGTTGAGAGTGGAAAGAAAGCCCGAGTTGAGATGTGGTTCTACAAACAAGGGTTGGGGCTAATCCTGCCGCTACGTTTCCAGGAGGCTGACGAGCCTCTTGTGGCCAAAGACGTCAGAGAGAACAAAGGGCCGCCGATCAGCGGCCTGACTTGTGTCCAATCCCAGTACCAACTCCTACTCCAGACTGTTGTCCAATTCCTGTACCAACTCCTACTCCAGACTGTTGTACAATTCCTGTACCAACTCCTACTCCAGACTGTTGTCCAATTCCGGTACCAACTCCCATTCCTGACTTGTGTCCAATCCCAGTACCAACTCCTACTCCAGACTGGTGTCCAATTCCTGTACCAACTCCTACTCCAGACTGTTGTCCAATTCCGGTACCAACTCCCATTCCTGACTTGTGTCCAATCCCAGTACCAACTCCTACTCCAGACTGGTGTCCAATTCCGGTACCAACTCCTACTCCAGAATCTTGGCTAATTCTGGTATCAACGTCCCTCCCTTTAAATGCTTTAAAATAATTCATTTTCTTAGTTATCCCCCGAAAAAAAAGTAATTGTGGTGATAAAGAAAGGGAAACAACACTAGTTTTCGAAAATTCATACACAAGCCTCCCCTGTATTGAGGGTAAAAATTTCCTAAACCAGGGTAAACAGGTTGGTTTTTGTCTGAATTTGTAAAACCTGGTGAAGATTATTCTTAATACAATATAAGATTATTCTTCATCACCACCATATAAGCGAAATGAATTGTTTCAACGCCATTTATACAGTTGCCCGGCCATCCTTGTAGCCCTCTATATGGCAGACATCAATCCAGAAGAGGACATCCATACAGACAAGGCACCTCAGTTGGCCGGTGTTGTGACCAGAGAATATGTGGGCAAGCCAAGTAAATAAAGTATGCAGGGCCCCCCTCCACAAGGAAGTGTTGATTGACAGATTCGAGAGGAGAGGGGCGGCAGACAGACAGTCCAGCTGGTGTCGTAGTGAAGGAAGGAGCCGAGATAGCGGTCGGCCTGAAGGGTGTTTGTGCGCCGAAAGGACATCGCAGCCTGGGGGAGAAGTCAGTCTGGTGACAACGAGATCTGCGGCAAGGAGAAAATGGCGGCGAGTTCCCTCCGGGGCGTGTGGATGATCTTGCAAGGCGGCGCCAGGAGAAACTGACATCGGAGCGACCTATAAGGCGGTGTAGGCCAGGCTGCATGTGTATAGCGTGGAGCGGAACGCTTCACAAGAGGACGTCCACGGCGCCAAGGATTCTTCAGACGGGGAGGTTGAAGGCAAGTCCGACTGTTGTATTCCTTCTGCCAAGTGAGTCATAATAAAGAGTTAACTTTAGCTGCAATCCCATCGAACTCACGTGTGTTTCTTTGTGGCATCCTGAGTGGACAAAGTACACGAACGACGTCTGGGTACGACGTAACAATATGAATATATATGCAATACAGAGGATACCTCTCCATTTACAATGACAACAAACAATTTTCGATATTTTATGCGCACAGCCCTCAGAGAGACTCACATAGGTAAATATATACAACATCATATTTTACCAAAACACTGGTGTCAAACACTGGCCTGAATCTGCACGCTTTTTTCAAAGAATATCGAGAAATTGCATTATTTTAATAAATTTTGAAGAGAGAAGATCCATCATTTTGAACCTGTGTATCATAATTCCGCAAATTATATGGTTTATGCATATAAATACGATACAAGCATGCGAGGCAATATCTTTGGAAATGCTTCTGGAGCCTGGGTTAACTATATGCGGGAGGATGATATTCAGCTATCGAAAGGGGTATGTTTCTCTTTAAAAATGCGCTGAAACAATGGTGATGGTGGTGTCTTGTCCATGGAGTAGATCAGATCGGTCCGTACACCCTGATCACAACACCGGCCAACTGAGGTGCCTTGTCTGTATGGATGTCCTCTTCTGGATTGATGTCTGCCATATAGAGGGCTGCAAGGATGGCCGGGCAACTGTATAAATGGCGTTGAAACAATTCATTTCGCTTATATGGTGGTGATGAAGAATAATCTTATATTGTATTAAGAATAGTCTTCACCAGGTTTTACAAATTCAGACAAAAACCAACCTGTATACCCTGGTTTAGGAAATTTTTACCCTCAATACAGGGGAGGCTTGTGTATGAATTTTCGAAAACTAGTGTTGTTTCCCTTTCTTTATCACCACAATTACTTTTTTTTGGGGGATAACTAAGAAAATGAATTATTTTAAAGCATTTAAAGGGAGGGATTAAAGGTGTCTGTGGAAGGGTGGTCTAAACCGTTGGTTTTCGACCGCTACGACCCGGGTTCGATTCCCGCATTGGGCACTTTTTTATGATTTGAAAAAATTGTTCCAATGGCCCTCGATTCTTGTAAAAGTCCAACCCCACCAGCAAGTGCAAGTAATCAAACGGGGCTCTGGCACATTTGTAAGTGCAAAGTCGAACTGTTTTTCACATGTGTAGACATGTGGTGCACTTACAGTAAAAGCAGTCGCCTACCTCTACCCACCAAACACCAAACTAAACGTTGATTTAGCCTGTTCCCTGATATTTGGCCATTTGCCTCGCTTGAATTGTTTGTGTGTGTGACGCGAAAATATAAATAAAAAGATTTATATGTTGTTGCATCATGATTAATGCGCGTATTTTTAAAATTATTTATAATATTATTTTTAGTATATTTAAAATTTAAATTAAACATTTATTTATTTTTATGAAACAGATTATTACTATAAAATATTATGTACTATAAAACATTTGTATTTTGATACACTAAATACCCCACCTGCTTTAAACTTTGATGTGATAAATAAAGAGAGACTCTAGGTGCTACCTAAATATATAGTTGTCTTATTATTCACTGGTTTAACCTTGTAGGATGGTTGAGACACGTTCTGGAAAGATGCAAGACACGTATGAGGAGAGAATCAAGACTGAATATTCTGCCAAACCGCAGCCCAGTGCAACAATTGATAGAGATGCAAGTGCCGACCCAGTTGTCTTGAACCCCAGCATAGACATCCCCAAATATGGTGGAACAGAAGACCCTCGCCCATGGATTGAGTCCCTTGAAGAAATTGGCTTCCTGTACCACTGGGCAGAATATATTATTTCTCGCTTTGCAGCCATGAATATGATTGGTAGCGCCAAAACCTGGCTGGACCTACACAAGATAAGTTGTACCAGCTGGGAACATTTCAAGAGCCGCCTAATTCAGGATTTTGCCTCAGACGCCAACAAAGAAGAAATGAAGATGAGGCTAAACAGAATGCAGCAGTGGAATGAACCTGCAATCAGGTTTGCAGAGGATATCCTGGTTCTGTGCAACAAGGTCGACCCCCAAATGGAAGAAAAGAATAAAATAAATTGGGTTATTGGAGGGTTAAAGAAAGAATACTCTTTTGCCCTCTACTTAAACCCTCCTAAGAATACCAACGAACTCCTAAGATTGTGTAAAAAGATGGATTTGTTTGAAAATAATCATCAAGAACGTATAGAAAAGTCAAAAGCTCTATATAATGGACCACGCTCTCCTCGTTCCCGTCATCAAGAGCAATGGAAGAACGCTCCGTCGTTCAGAAGACCAGACCAGAACACCTCCAAGCCCCAGGCCCCCGCTCCGAGGTACTACCAGAACACCCCCAAGCCCCAGGCCCCCGCTCCGAGGTACTACCAGAACAAGCCGCTGCCTCAGGTATCTGCCCCTAGACGATTTTACACTCCCAATCCTGAGCCAAAACCGGTCTACCCAAGGAAAACATACAATAAGAGTCCAGATTCAAACAGGAATAGGACAGAAGACGGGAGACCAATATGTTTCAAGTGTAACAAGCCAGGACACGTAACGCGGTATTGCAGAGTCAAGTTTGTGAGGATCGTAGAAGAGGACTCCTCAGTTTCCCAAGACAAGAGTCAAGAAAATCTTCAAATGGACGAAAGAAAATATTATACACGGCCTCGCCTCTATGCGGATGTTTGTAATGACACACAAACGAATATTCCTACACGGAATAGATATACCGTGTTGGAAGATTTAAACTAAGTGTCGCGCCTGATTCCTTCAATCAAAGCAAGTCGACCATAAATGGAATTAGAAAGTTGGACCCTAGGTACAAAATTAATATTAATGTGGACAAGATAGGGTTATGCGAAGCTTTGATTGATACAGGCGCCGATCTTTCAGTGGTCGACCTAAGAACAGCACTTTTTGCTGGCCGTGAAATAAATAGTCTCACTAAAACGTGTTCAGGCCCCGATGGGAAAAAATTAGATATGGTAGGTAGCATTATTTTAGATTTAAAAATTGATGACACTGAATTATCCCACGAATTTGTAGTAATGGACGCGCATCTACGAACTCTTATTCTTGGACGAGATTTCCTTTATAAAATGAATGCTAAAATTGATTGTAAACGAGAAACAATAAAATATAATTTGATGAGTAATCATGAAGTAAGCAATTATGATCTAAAAAAATAAAGAGCACTACAGATACCGTTATACCTAAACTATCTATTAAATTGATTAGGGCCTCAATAGAAGCAGAGGATGGCGAATATGTCATCGAAGAGAACAACAGAATGACTCAAACAAATGGTCTTCGATTGGCAAGAAGTTTGCTTACTGTCACGGATAAGAAAACCCATATCTGGATAACGAACCCTTATCCTCGACCTTTAAAAATCATGAAAGACCAAACATTGGCTTATGGAAGTCTTCCTGCAAAGGTAAATTTTATAGAGAATATAGAGAAGCAGAATGAAAATGACGAAATACAATTTCAAATAAACAAAAATTTATCATTTAAAGAACAAGAGAGGTTAAAACAAATTTTGGCCAAGTATACTGATTTGTTCTCATCGAGGTTAGGCAGGACCAATTTGGCAAAACATATGATTCATACAGAAGACGCAAAACCGATAAAGCACAAGCCTTACAGGGTAAGTGCTAAGATACGAACCATCATAAAGGATCAAATAGACGAGATGCTTGAAGAAGGAATAATTAGACCCCATCTTCAAGTCCTTGGTCCTTTCCCGTTATATTGGTCAAAAACGAGATGGCAAATACAGATTTTGTGTGGATTACAGGAAATTAAATGAAGTAACAGTGAAGGATGTTTATCCAATCCCAAGAATTGATGATGTAATGGATACTCTCCAAGGATCCAAGTACTTCTCAGCAATAGATCTCAAATCGGGATATTGGCAAGTCGAAATTGAAGAGAGAGACAAAGAGAAGACGGCTTTCACTACGGCACATGGGTTATATGAATTCAACGTAATGCCCTTCGGTCTATGCAACGCCCCTGCTACTTTTGAGAGGAACATGGACAATGTCCTCGGAAATTTGAGATGGCAGATTTGCCTTTGCTACCTGGACGATGTTATTATATACAGCTCAGACTTTCCAACCCACATTAAAAGACTTGAAGCTGTCCTCAGATGCTTCAGCGAATCTAATTTAAAACTGAACGCCAAGAAATGCAGATTTGCTTTCGAGGAACTTGATATCCTTGGTCATATAACCAACTAAGAGGGTATAAAACCTGCCGAATATAATATCAAAGCCGTTAGAGATTTTCCTCAGCCCAAGAAGGCCAAAGAAGTGCAATCATTCCTAGGAATGTGCTTATATTATAGAAAATTCATTAAAGATTTCTCATTAATCGCTGACCCATTGACCAGCCTCATCAGAAAAAAATGTGCAATTTATCTGGACAGGAAAACAGGAAGAAGCGTTCCAAAACCTTAAAAAAGCTCTTATAAATCCGCCAATTTTAGGTCACTTTGATACAAATGCAGCCACCTGCATTCACACAGATGCCTCTAACATCGGCTTAGGCGCAACACTAATTAAAAATATCGATGGCGAAGAGAAGGTAATATCCTATTTGAGCCGAACCCTAAGTAAACCTGAGCAAAATTATTCAACCAACGAAAAGGAATGTTTAGCTGTGGTGTGGTCGATATCAAAATTACGGCCCTATTTATATGGAAGGCACCTTAGAATCGTCACTGATCATCACGCACTATGCTGGCTTAAGAATTTGAAAGATCCGACCGGTCGATTAGCACGATGGGCACTGAAGATTCAGGAATACAATTTCGAAATCATACACAAATCGGGAAAAAAACATCTGGACGCTGATGGTCTATCTAGAGGACCCTTACCAGAAAACGAATGGGACGAGGATTATGAAAGACTATTTCTAAATCAAATAATAGACGAAAAGGATGATTTTATTGAGAATATCAAGGAGAACCTTAGTGGAAAGAAGCGTTCAATTACACAGAACTTTAAAGAAGAAAATGGGTGTCTCTACAAGAAAAATCCAAATCCTGAAGGTAGAGAATGGTTGCTGGTAGTGCCAAAGAAGAGAAGGAAGGATATCATGAGTGAATACCACAACCATATGCTGAATGGCCATCTGGGCGTCTCCAGAACCACATACCGATCGAAGAATAAATACTATTGGCCTTCCATGCTGAAAGATGTTTCCGAATTTGTAAAGACCTGCCATCTTTGCCAAAGTCGGAAAGGTTCAAATCAGTTGCCATCTGGACTTTCACAACCTATTCCCCCAGCTAACTACCCTTTTGAAAGAATCGGAATGGACTTTGTTGGCCCCTTGCCATCAACGAAAAGAAGAAGGAAATGGATAATTGTGTTGACGGATTATTATACCAAGTATGCTGAAACAAAGGCAGTACCAGAAGCGACAGTGAAAGAAGTCTCTACATTTTTAATCGAACATATATTTTTACGTCACGGGGCTCCAAGATTTCTTATCAGCGACAGAGGTTCACAATTCACTAGCAATTTGATGAAGGAGGTTATGAAAATGTGCAAAGTTAAACATTGCTTCACAACGAGCTACCACCCCCAGACTAACGGACTAACGGAACGGCTAAATAGAACTTTAATCAATATGATCAGCATGTATGTGAATACGGATCAGAAGAACTGGGACGAAATCCTACCTTTCATCACCCACGCGTATAATACCACGATTCAAGAAACCACAGGCTACTCTCCATTTTTCCTGTTGTTTGGGAGGGAACCCATGTCCCTCTTAGACGACGAGAATATCTCTTGTAGGGGTGTAGACAAGGTACTTGGTTACACATAGGACAAGAGCCTTGCACTAACTAATTTATTAAAGCATAGGTTATATAAAGATTAAAAGGGAAAGAGAGGAAACAAAGAGGTTACATCCTCCGTAGAAGGTAAACAAACAACTGCGTCGTTAGGCTAAACTTTTTACAGTCAGTAGGAGGGGGGGGGGGGGGTGCCGACGTCATCCTTCCGGTCACGTGTTATACTTGAGTGGCGGCGCAGGTGTCCAACATATCCCCTCCCGGAATAACTTCAGCTGGACGTTTATTCCGATAGTCCATCAGCGCTCTACAGTACTTTTCATGCTGGCTTCTAGCAAGAGGCTTGGTAAGGAAGTCAGCAGGGTTCTCAGCACTCGGAGTGTAGAAAAGTTCGATTGCTTCTTCTGAGATCTTTTCTCGAACAAAATGGTACTTTACGGCAAAATGTCTAGTTTTCGATTTGTCGATGTAATTTTCCGCATGGGAAAGTGCAGCTTGGTTGTCGCAGAATACTTTTGTTTCTCCACAAATCAAACTTGACATTTTCAGCTGTTCCATCAGATTCCGTACCCATGTGATGTCCTTCAAAGCTGATGACAGTGCAATGTATTCCGATTCCATAGTACTCAAAGCGGTAACTGTTTGTTTGGTGCTTCTCCAAATTATTGGTGCTCCAGCTAAAATGATGAGATGTCCAGATACTCCTTTTCGATCTACAATGTCTGAGGCCCAACTTGCATCCGAAAAGGCAATCAAAGGTTTGCCAGTGGATCTGTAAGTTATGCCAAAGTCCTTGGTGCTCTTCAGATAACGCAGCACGCGTTTCCCAGCTTCCCAGTGTTTTCTTGTGTAGTTATCACAGTATCTGGATAGGATCCCGACTGCGTAGGCGATGCCGGGCCTGGTTCTCTGAGAAAGGTATGACAGTCTTCCGATCAGTTCACGGTATGGAAACCGCTCATTGGAATTTCCATTTTTCCTTACACTCAGGTCAAGGTTGGTTTCCATTGGAGTCGAGACACCTTTTACATCCTGTAGTCTGAAACGTTGAAGCAGTTCTTCTATGTAGTTACTTTGAGAAAGAGTCATACTTCCATCTTCTGACTTCTTGAAGGATACTCCAAGCATATGAGAAATTGGTCCTAGATACTTCACTTCAAACCTGGAATTTAAGAGTTCTCTGCATTTGTTTCTCGCTGCTTGATTCTCTGAAATGGCAAAGATGTCATCCACATAGATTGAGAGAATGATCCTTCCTTCTTCAAGTTCAACTTCGTAGATGCTCGGATCAATAGGGTTACGTTGGAATCCTATTTCGTGAAGTTGTTTGTTTAAGAATTTATTCCAGCATCTTCCGCTCTGTTTTAATCCATAGATTGATTTCTTAAGCTTGCAGAACAAGTTTTCTTCTCCTGGTTTCTTGAAGCATTCAGGTTGTTCCATGTAAATAGTCTCATTGAGTGTCCCATGAAGATAAGCACTCTTCACGTCGAATTGGTCAATGAACCAGTCCTTTTCTGTTGCTATCGCCGTTAATAGCCTTATAGTTTCAAAACTGGAAACAGGAGTATAGACTTCGTTGTAGTCAATTCCTCTACGTTGAGTGAAGCCTTTGGCGACTAGACGTGCTTTGTATCTAGTGGTACCATCCACTGCATTGATTTTCTTATTTAGTACCCATCTACATTTTAAAGGTTTGATACCTTTCGGCATATTCCTGCAGTTGCCATACATCATGTCTTTCGAGCGATTCCCTTTCTTCTTCAATGGCTTCTATCCAATTAGCTACCTCAGGGCTGCTCATGGCATCTTCATAAGTGGGGTTATTGTCCTCTGCACTTGTGGCATTTATCTGTCCACCACTATTATCCTCTTCCGGAGATTCTGCCGTCTTTCCATGACTTCGGAGTGTCATAGGATGGCTTCTCAGGTTCTCTGGGAGAGTCTCAGATAGCTGATCTATTCCACCTGTAGTTCCAATCAGTTCTTCAGTTTCTCGGTCTACTGGTTGAATTGCATTACTTTCTTCTTGAAAGGAGGCCTCTTTCGAGGAGAAATGGACAGATGGTAGAGTATCCCTTTCTCTTTTGGGCTGTTTATAGAGGATTTCTTCTTTGAATACACAATTTCTAGATTCCACCACTTGGCGTTTTTCAGGAATCCAGATTCTCCAACCTCGTCCCTGTAGAGAATAACCCACGAGAATTCCTTTAGTGGCTCTTGGCTGAAGCTTCGAATTCCTTCTTTGTTTTGGAACATGAACAAAGGTTTCGCAGCCGATTGCTCTCAGATGTTGCAGAGCAGGTCTTTTTCCAAACCACAATTCAAAAGGCGTTTTCTCTTCATTGTGTCTGTTTGTAACACGATTTCTCAAGTATGCTGCTGTGTTGGTGAGCTCTGCCCAAGAGGCGGTTGGCAGATTGCAACTGTTCACAGTACTCCTCACTAAGTTCAGCAAAGTCCTATTCATGCGTTCGGCGACACCATTCTGTTCAGGTGTGTAGACCATGGTGCGTTCATGTACTATACCATGGGCCTTCGTGAAAATATCCCAAGGAGATGAACAGA
The DNA here is from genome assembly GCA_030710605.1 of Cordylochernes scorpioides. NCBI lineage: Eukaryota > Metazoa > Arthropoda > Arachnida > Pseudoscorpiones > Chernetidae > Cordylochernes > Cordylochernes scorpioides. The sequence continues at coordinate 134,991,660 of CP092886.1, read as the reverse complement.
ACTCTAGTCCGTTATCTGTACGGATCCTCTTGAGGGAAAATCCCGTCTGATTTTCAGCTTCTTTCATCCATTCATTGAATTTTTCTAGAGTATCGCCCTTCCTTTTGAGGAAATATACCCTTGTATATCTTGATGCGTCATCAATGATGGTCAAGACAAATCTTGATCCACCCCAGCTCTCAATGTTGAACGGTCCCATTAGATCACAGTGAACAAGGGCTAGTGTCTGAGTTTCCTTGGTAGATCTCAAATTCAGGAAAGGTCTTTTTGTCGATTTTCCAATCATACAATCAGAGCACTTATCAGGTTTTTCAGCCTGACAGTTCAAACCAATGACAACTTCTCTTTTCATCATGTCTACTATGGTGTCATAGTTGATATGCATGAGTCTCTGATGCCATAAATTTAGTGGGAATTTACGAAAATTGTTGGTTTGAGCAATGGAATTTGAACATTCTCCTGATTCTGGAAATCTGGACGGAGCAGTCCTGACGAGATAGAGCCTTCCTCTCTTCTCTGCTCTGATCATCAAGTTATGATCATTGTCGTAGATATGACATCCCTTCTTGTCGAAGATAACCTCATGACCATTTTCCACAATTTGTAGAACAGAGAGTACACCATGTCTGATCCCAGGTACGAACATTGCATTCTGAGCAACTATGCTTCTAAGTTGTCCAGAATTGTTGATCAGATCTACTTGAGCATTACCTCTTCCTATGTTTGAATGTGATGTACCATCAATGGTGGTCACTTGTCCTACATTCTCGTCATTCAACGTGGAAAAATACCTTCTGTTCGGAGTCATATGATGCGTGGCACCTGAGTCAATTACCCACGTATTCTCTTCTGATACAACTGCTGCATTATACATCACATTCAAGTTCTTTGCTTCGTGATGTTGATGTATCGCTCCCTTTTCCTGTTGTTTACCGTTATTCTTTTTCAGTTTGAAACAGTCCCGTGCAATATGCCCTGTTTTCCCACATCCGAAACATTTTCTAACAGTTTTAGAACCTTGATGTTCATGAGGGAATTGTTTCTTGTTAGAGTTCCTGACTGACAGTGCACCCATCCCTTCATTTGTTGTAGCATACCGGCGCTCTGCCTCAGCTAACAATTTACGTCTGATGTTGGCGCTGGCGAACTCTGACTCTGGTAAGTTACACATTGTTGATATAACATTATCCCAGTCCTCGGGCATTCCACAAAGAATTAGCATGCTTAGATCACCGTCTTCAATTTTATCCCCTACACCTGTGAATTCACTCACTATTAGATTTATGCTTCCCAAATAGGCATTCATGTTCGCATTTTGACAGAATTTCTGGGAGTACAACTTTCGACGCTGTTGGAGAATTCTGTGTTTGCTATCCCTGGGTGCATAAAGTCTTTGTAATTCATCCCAAACTTCTTTGGGGGAATTTAGATGTCTGATATGGTTCTGCTGCTCCTCATCAATAGAGAGACATATCTTTGCTAAAGCCTTATTCTGCCTCGTATTAAATTTGTTGATTAGACCAACATCCCCTCCCTCGGGTTTGACTTCGCCTGGGTCAACAATTGACCATAAGTCATTGTCCATCAGAATGAGCTTAATTTGGAAGCTCCATGAGGAATAGTTTAATCCATTTAGCTTGGTAATTTTCGTTAAACTTTCGTTAGCTTCCATTATAAGATGGCGTCCACTGAAGGGGGGGAGAGAGAACAAAAGAATAGGCTTACCGTTCAATGCTTCAGGCAGCTCCAATCAGTCTCATAATTTTTTCTTGTAGGGGTGTAGACAAGGTACTTGGTTACACATAGGACAAGAGCCTTGCACTAACTAATTTATTAAAGCATAGGTTATATAAAGATTAAAAGGGAAAGAGAGGAAACAAAGAGGTTACATCCTCCATAGAAGGTAAACAAACAACTGCGTCGTTAGGCTAAACTTTTTACAGTCAGTAGGAGGGGGGGGGGGGGGGGTGCCGACGTCATCCTTCCGGTCACGTGTTATACTTGAGTGGCGGCGCAGGTGTCCAACAATATCCCAATGGACAATAACATGGACGATTACGACGAATATATAGAAAATTACTTAGATAAAATAGCAAGGACGAGACAGGTAGTAATTAACAACAGAGAAGACTCAGGAAAGAATGAAAAGACACTATGACAAAAAACACAGCGAGAGAATCTATGAACCAGGACATTTAGTGGCAGTTTGGACACCAGTCCGGAAAATGTGAAAAACTATTGAGAAAATATTTTGACCCATATCGAATATTAAAGAAGCTGTCCAACGTAAATTACTTAATTGAGCCGAAAGATAATCCTGGCCAAGACCCATTGATTGTCCATGTCTCAAGACTCAAACCCTATTTTTAAAGAATTGATGAGGTCACTCACGAGGACGTGACGACCTCTGGAGACGAGGAAGTGTTGCATCATGATTAATGCGCGTATTTTTAAAATTATTTATAATATTAACTAGCGGATGTGCCCGGCTTCGCCCGGGTTTTACCCGAGTGAATGTTTGTCTAACGAACATTTGTTAAAACAATTCTCTTTAAACTTATAAAACGTACTCGGCATCGCCCGGGGTTTTACCCGAGTAAAGGTTTGTCTAGCGAACATTTGTTAAAACAATTCTCTAAAAACTTATTAAAAAAATAAAAAAGATATATTTTGATAATTTGAAACTCGTAAATGATGCCAAAAAAGGCCATATTTAGGTATTCATTCCATTCCGGATTAGTCCGCGTAAAAAAAAGTTCTTCAAATGAAAAAAAGAAATAGCCAAAAATACTAATCAAAATGCAGCCGAAAATTTTCCTCAGGTTTATAAAAAGCGACATGCAAAATTTGGTACCAATTGGTTCAGTAGTTTTTGAGTTTATCGCGAAACAGACAGACAGACAGAAATTGACTTTTATATATATATATATATAGAGAGAGATTTCCTTTTCATTGTTGGCTTTTTATCTTACATTCATTCTTCATTGTTGGCTTTTTATCTTACATTCACTCTTCATTGTTGGCTTTTTATATTATATTTACTCTTCATTGTTGGCTTTTTATCTTACATTCATTCTTCATTGTTGGCTTTTTATATTACATTTACTCTTCATTGTTGGCTTTTTATCTTACATTCACTCTTCATTGTTGGCTTTTTATCTTACATTCATTCTTCATTGTTGGCTTTTTATATTACATTCACTCTTCATTGTTGGCTTTTTATCTTACATTCATTCTTCATTGTTGGCTTTTTATATTACATTCACTCTTCATTGTTGGCTTTTTATCTTACATTCACTCTGTTGGCTTTTTATCTTACATTCACTCTGTTGGCTTTTTATATTACATTTACTCTTCAATGTTGGCTTTTTATCTTACATTCACTCTTCATTGTTGGCTTTTTATATTATATTTACTCTTCTTTGTTTGCTTTTTATCTTACATTCATTCTTCATTGTTGACTTTTTATATTACATTTACTATTCATTGTTGGCTTTTTATCTTACATTCACTCTTCATTGTTGGCTTTTTATCTTACATTCATTCTTCATTGTTGGCTTTTTATATTACATTCACTCTTCATTGTTGGCTTTTTATCTTACATTCATTCTTCATTGTTGGCTTTTTATATTACATTCACTCTTCATTGTTGGCTTTTTATATCATATAGAAAATCATAGTTTTATCTAGTGAACATTTTTTCCCGTGTCACATTGCCGTGTCATCCTGAGATAATCTTACTTTTGATAAATAATATTTAAGATAACAAACTTAGTGATAAGAAAACTTGTTATCATCGTCACAATGGGGGCGCTGCTTGCGAGTTAAATCTACAAATCTGCAAGTAACTCTAAGGATATTCAAGATATTCATGAAATTATTTTTCAAAAACCTTCCCGGTGATATACCTAATAATATCCCAAAATTTCACGGCGATTGGATGTATGGTTTTTGAATCTATAGAGTACAAACAAACAGACAGACAAACTGACAGACATTCAATTTTATATATATAGATTTAAATATATTTAAATTATACATTTATTTATTTTTATAAAACATATTATTACTATAAAATATTATGTACTATAAAACATTTGTATTTTGATACACTAAATACCCCACCTGCTTTAAACTTTGATGTGATAAATAAAGAGAGATTCTAGATGCTACCTAAATATATACATTGGACCCTCGGTTTGCGAGCATAATCCGTTCCAGAGCCATGCTCGTACTCCAAAACGCTCGTAGTGCGAAACTAATTTCTTATTTTTAATAATTGAAACTCGGGCAATTCTTCTTGCTACGAACAATTGCACAGTTTCCCACATTTTACATATTTCCCGAATCTGATCTGAAGGGAGGGATCCCAGTGAATTTTCATCCATCACGATTACGGGCAACCATCACGAGTTGCTCGTAATGCGAAATTTCACTCGTAATCCGAGGTAAAATTTTTCAAAAAATTTTTCTCGTACTGCGAAAAGCTCGTACTCCAAGGTGCTCGTAAACCGAGGGTCCACTGTAGTTGTCTTATTATTCACTGGTTTAACCTTGTAGGATGGTTGAGACACGTTCTGGAAAGATGCAAGACACGTCTGAGGAGAGACTCAAGACTGAAGAATCTGCCAAACCGCAGCCCAGTGCAACAATATTTCAACATTATGTTTGAGGTTCATGTCAAAAGACCTTCAAGCAATATGAACCATCCCTCATGCTGGTTCATGAAACATGCACAGGTCTTGCAAGGCGCACAGTCAATCATGCCTATGAAATTGAAAAAGAGCCTGTTTATCAATATTCTCACAGCACGTAGAGCTACATGCAACTTACCTTTAAGTCGACGAAATGAAAGCCACCGTTTAAAACAAGATATATCAAAGGGCTTCGCTAATATACCTTTAATAATATCTCGCCTTAAATAGTGTAGCTCTCCTTGCAATATATTCATAAATGGGCAATTTGGAGCACGCAAACCTATACAAAAACAGTGTAACAATTTCAATAGAGTTTATTTAAATAATTATACAATGTATGGTCAAGAAGGCTTGGGTATGTGTAATAACAAAGATATACTTACATTCTTTACTCTCTTTATTCACCTATACAACTGTTTTTTACATGTGTAGACATGTAGTGCACTTACAGTAAAAGCAGTCGCCTACCTCTACCCACCAAACTAAACGTTGAATTAGCCTGTTCCCTGATATTTGGCTATAAAATATCATTTGCCTCTCTTGAATTGTTTATGTGTGTGTAACGCGAAAATATAAATTAAAATATTTCTATATTTCAACATTATGTTTGAGGTTCATGTCAAAGGACCTTCAAGCAATATGAACCATCCCTCATGCTGGTTCATGAAACATGCACAGGTCTTGCAAGGAGCACAGTCAATCATGCCTATGAAATTGAAAAAGAGTCAGTTTATCAATATTCTCACAGCACGAAGAGCTACATGCAACTTACCTTTAAGTCGACGAAATGAAAGCCACTGTTTAAAACAAGATATATCAAAGGGCTTCGCTAATATACCTTTAATAATATCTCGCCTTAAATAGTGTAGCTCTCCCTCCAATATATTCATTAATGGACAATTTTCGAGCACGCAAACCTATACAAAAACAGTTTAACATTTTCAATATAGCTTATTTAAATAATTATACAATGTATGGTCAAGAAGGCGTGGGTATGTGTAATAACAAAGATATACTTATATTCTGCACTCCCTTTATTCACCTATACAACCTTTTCTTCAATTGATCCCGCGGTAACAAAATTTACTTCTTCAAGGCTGATTTATCGGAGGGGGGATAAAAAATGTTTAAGCGGCATGTCATATGATTAGATGTATACCTAAAGTTCCATTTCATAACATCCTACGATAGGAATGGTAATATCGGTTCACTTAAAAAAAAAAAAAAGGGTGTTCGTGGGGGACCGAGTTTCAGGCTAGAATGTAAAGTTACGGGAGAATCTCTCCCTTTAATTATGCATTAGAACAATGCATTATGGGTAAATTTGACCGCTTTCAAAATTCCTCTCATAGGATGTTATGAAATCGAAACGGCCCTGTACCGATGAGGGCCATAGCCCGAGCCGATGGTATACAAGTTTATTTTTGTTTAAATTTATCAAAATTGGTGTTATAGCTCATTCCTTATCGTCACCAATGAAGTTTGTTACTGGAATGATAAAAATAATGCATTGTTTTAATACATAATTAAAGAGAGAGGTGCCTCTTTTGGTATTTGAATATCATCCTCCCTCAACTTTTATGTTCAGTTCCAAAATAACTTTATTAGGTGCCGCTCAAAAAGAGCAACCAAGATCATCACATTTACATTAATGTGTGGGGGATGGTTATATACAATGGTTCATTTAAAATTAAATTATGGTATCAATATCTTTGGGTTCCGAATTTTGGGGCTTTGGGAATCTTGTTTTTGTAGAGGGTTTTCCTGGCTTCTTGATATTTGAAGTACATTTTTATTCTTTTCCACCTTTCATCGTTTTGGCTTAATTAAAATAAAAGTTGTTATTATATAAAGTAATATAATATATATTTTATCCATAGATTTGGTTTAGACACTTTGCCACCTAAACACCTCTTTGGCGTATTGTGAAGATTTCCCATTAAATCCCTTGTGGATCTCATGAAATAAAGTCCACCCTGGGATGAAGAGAGCCATTAGCTCGAAACTATGATCTCCAGGTGGACGCTTCTCAGTTTTTCAAAGCTAGTGTTGTGGCTTTGTCACCTACCCGAGGCCGCTAGTTTGCGGCGACAGTCAATAGTGGGCATCTAGTTTTGACGTTTATTTTGACGGGAGAGGCGACCCTTATATGCAAGGTGTGATCATCAAGTAGGAAGACAAGGTTGTTAGAATTTTATTTATAGTAGACATACAAAAATAATAACTAGTTTTCTTCAAAGTATGATCTTTGCGCTACACAACAACGTTCCCATCCCTTTTTCAGCTACTCAAAACATAGAACAAATTCGTTTTTCGGAAGGGTCTTGACTTTTTCTTCGAATTTACCAGAATCGCGCTTATATATAAGAAAAATGTTTACCCTTCAAGAAAGTTTTTTCTTAGGGAAGAGAAAAATTCAGTGGAAGAGAGTTCATGGGAGTGGGGAGGGTGAGGAAGTTTGAGGTTCCGTTCTTCGCCAAATATTGAGCAACCGTGAGCCTTGTGAGGTCGAGCATTGAAAATATGATAGAAATATTTTGATTTTTCATTTTTTACTTATCTTTTGGGCCTTGGTTGCCCACATTCAATTCCTTCACTTGACTGGCGTTTTGTATTTGGATCATAAGCGTAAACCCATATCTCATCACACCTATCCCACCGCTGCCACTTTTTATGGGCTCAAAAATCATACGCTTCGGTTAGAAGCCCGTAAAACCATATTCTCTCTCATTACACCTGTGATCATTGTTTCAGCATGTCTCGGTTATTCCGGTAGCTTTCCAAAAGTTTTTCGCAAATTGAAAGTCTAGCCTCTCGTTTTTAAATTGTTAACAATTTGGGATAAACTGAGTTGCTACTCTATAAGTATATTCAAATAAGAGCTTATTATTGATTGCACCCCCTACGATATCTCTACTTGTCTGCTAAATCTGCTTGTCATTCTATGGTTTTCTCGCAAAAGGCTTTTGATTTGCTCGATATTTACCTAGGTTCCTATAATGCCTGATTGACTAAGTCGAACTTCGTCAAAGGTATTTTTTCTTCAATTCTTAAAGTTGGCATACCAATTGAAAATTTTGCGCTTGTTTGAGATTCATCTCCATACGCCTCTTTAAAGCATTCGTTTCTGTAGCTGTTTTACCGAATTTCAAACAAATGTAATAGCGATTCATTACTCGATAAAACTATCCATATAATAATAAACGAAATAATTTTAGTTTTTACAATTTATTTTACTTTTTCCATTCTGGTTTGCAAAATACAGGGCATATCTACATTTAAAATTCAGTAAAAAATGCAGTTGTCGATATTTTATGTGCAAAGAGCCCTCAGACTCAGATGGGTAAATATGCCCAACACCAAATTCTACCAAAAGATTGGTGTCGTGGCATATTCTCCGACCTGAATCCGCGCACTTTGTGCAAAGAATATCGTGAAACCTCAGACATCCAGGAATAAGTTTCTTTTTAAAATCCTAAATCATATCTCTAGCCTTCGGGTATCAAATCCCATCTACAGGAGAAAACATACGATACAACTATTGTATCTTATCGTATGTTTTCTTCTGTAGAAGGGCTTCCATGCCTGAAACCTATATATATTACATTTTTTTTAAAATAAAATTTATCTGGAAGCGTGATGCTTTCACCTTAATATTGAATGAAAGGATTATTGAGTTGGGCTATTTTATTGAAAGTGTTATCTAGTCCTTAGATCTTCACTTCGTTAACTCAAGCCAACAGTTGTTTTGTCCTCCTTACAATTTCACAAGGCATGTGTCATAGTGTTTCCGAATATAAATGATATATTGATATAAATTGTCAAAATGATATATCAGAGAAAATATTTTATAATTAATATTTACAATAACCACAAAACTAAAAATTAGTAAATAAAATGTGCTATATATTCTTACATGTACATCATACAACTATATACAGAACGAAATTTGACAATTATACCGCAAATGTTTCTTTTGAACGAAAAATCGAAATTTATATTAAGGACAGATAACGATTATTTCTAACCTTAGAGATGAAGTATGATAGGATGAATTGTGAAGAGTAATGATAAACGGAAAAATAAAGTGTCCAGGGATGGGAATTTCGTTCAAAAAATTTGTGGTATAATTGTCAAATTTCGTTCTACAATCATAAGCCGCATTATATTATATTGTATTATAAATATATATATGTATATGAAAAAACAATAGAAAAAAATAAAAGATAAGTGTGTCAGGTTTTGATATTAAAAATAAAGAAGGCATTTCATTTGCATTTTTTAAAAATGTAATGCAATTATATATATATTTCAACACATCACATACTTAATTAAAAAATTTCATAAACACAAGGTAATAATACCAAATTCGAATAAATAATTAGTGTGTGACGTTTCGATAACAACGATGTTACCGAAACGTCGCACACCAATTATTTATTTGGATTTGGTCTTATTACCTTGTGTTTATAATCTACAATCCAAATTGTGGCTTGTCATTAAAAATTTCATATTTTAACAATATGTTTGAGGTTCATTTCATACGATTTTCTAATAATTTGAACAGTCCAATACCTCATATGCTGGTTCATGAAACACGCACAGTCCTCACAACGTGTACAGCTTCACAAATCATGCCTCTGAAGTTGCAACAAGAGCCAGTTTTCAATATTCTCACAACACGTAGAACTGCATGCAACTTACCTTCAGGGCGACGAAATGAAAGCCCCCATCTAAAACAAGATATACCATAGGAGTGCTATGATACCTATAATAGTATCTTGCCTTAAATGGGATAGCATTCCTCCACAAAAATTCATTAATACATAGAAAATACACACAGAACACATGCAAAACTATACAAAATATATCCAAAAAAAAAAAACATGACGCAAATTGAAACGACGCAAAGTGAAAATATGTGAAGGCGCAATCAAAAACAAAAGTGTTGCCATATTTTAGGAAAAAAAGTTAAAAAAAAAAAATAATAATAAAGACTCGAATCCAAAACAACGCAACTTCGAAAATCTAACGACGCACAGTGAAAATCAGTAAAAATTAAGCAGCGACGCAACTTCGAAAAAACGCAAAACGAAACGACGCAAAGCGAGGTATTGGTGTATCTCAAACAGTTTTGGGTATGGGGTCATTACCATTTATTTTAACAAACATATATTTATATTCTCTTTAAATAACTCTCTTTTGGCGCCTATATAATGCTTCATACGACTTTATTTAATACGGAATACGCGTAAAATTGGTCCGAAGAAATACTCCATTTGTTTCTACGTTGCTAAATCTTGCTCCTTTCAAGGCCAATTTCATCGGAGGTAGGTTGGATAGAAAAGAGTCTTTAGGGGAATATCGGGTGAATAGCAAGGTTTGAAAAAATTATAATAAATATTTATTTAACAGTCTGAGAACAAAATATAAAGTAGCCTATGCAAAATATAAATTTGGTTATTACAACATGTGAAAACTATTGAAAATATAAACATATATATTACACAAATAGTACAAAATCATAATTAAAAATATAAACTTGTGTAGTAAAAATATAAGGAAATATATTACAAAAATGAAAAATTTATACAATAACACGTACACGGAAAGAGTTTACAGATATTCATATAAGCTCTTCTGGACAGTTGAGGTCCCGGATGCCTTGGATGATGGTATGTCTTTGAACCATGTCAAAGAGGCGTGGCTGATGTTCAAGCTTATGGATACTGTCTTCTTTCAGTGCTGCAGGCCGTCGTTGATAAATTTGTTGAGTCAAGGGCTCCTTCCGCCAAATGCCCAGGGACGAAGCCAAATTGTATAAACGAGAACCAGTCATGCGGATCTGCTAACTATTGCAGCCTCGCTAGGATGTACAGTTCAAAAACTTTAGCTAAGATATTGATCGTAGTGATTGGACGATACTTGTCCAGTGGGTTGGATGAGGCGAAGTTTTGTTTGGGGTTGAGGACCAGTAGTCCAGATTTCCACGAGGTTGGAAGTGTCCGAGGAGCAAGCATTTGGTGAAGAGTTGCGATAGATGTTCGTGTAGTGCTGGTCCACCAAGGAGTAGACACCTGACTCCAAGCCTGTCGGGACCCGAGGACTTTCTTCATCCACACCGTCGGATCGCGCGGAGGATTTCAGCCGCTGTGAAGGCAGGTTCATGTTTGGAGACTGGGAACCAGTACACTGCTGGTCTTGGCACAGTCCAATCTGTTGGAAAATAGTACTTAAGTACTTCTTGGCAGGTTTCCTCTGGGATTAGTGGGATACCGTCTTTGTGTTTGAGCAGAGATGGCCCCAGAGAAACTCTCTGGCCTATGGAGATATATCGGTGGATGGAGCTCCATGCGGTTGAGGAGACCTCTTGGCACAGTGATAGCCAGGATAGATGCCTTTCCCACCTTATAGCGGCTTTGAGTTTATTGTGTAAGGCTCTGTTTATAGACCTTTGAAGAATCTCCTGGTGTGAAAGAAGGTGTTTTGGGAGCAACGTCAGAGACCACCACGATATTGCGGAGCTTAGAAAGTTATTTGTTTTACCAAGGTGTCGATAGTCTTGGGGACTTGGACTTCTTCTTCGTCATGAATGACTTACAGGCTTCTTGGAGACAAGTGGTGAGAAGAATAACTACTTCGTCAATGTCGCCTGGTGTAAGCACTGTCTGGAGGCGTGAGGCGATGTGATAGAGGGTGTTCCCTAGGAAGCCTGCAAACGTTTTTCCCAGATATGAAGACTTAACTTGCGAACTAGTGGGTTATGAAGTTAGGATGACAGCTAAATTGGTAAGGATTGGGAGATGGTCTGAGAAAGCCATTTCATGGAGGTAAGCTCTATTGGCATTGGCGATGATGCGTTTTTTATGTATTAAGTAATAATAAATCACTATAATATATAAACTGTATTTATTTAATGCATACCTTAGGTATTATATAGATATTCTTCTAAACAAGTAATAGCTGTATATATATAAAAAAAAAAACAGAAAAAAAACATCTATGATTATAAGTTATACATAAATTATTATTATTGGTTCAAGTTATCATATCCTTTACCTCCTGCATTTGGAAGGATCCGATGGATGATTCCTTAGAGGTCCAAGGTCTTGAGCTTCCGTAAGATTCTTCCATATCTGGTTCTGATACTTGGAGATGGGTCACTCGGCGGAATCTCACCTGGCCTTGTCTCACTTCTTTGCCTGGCAAGAGAAATCAAGGAATGATCCTCCTCACTCTCTCTCTCTTTTGGTGGGACCTAGTTTTGATTTCTAAAAGACAAGTCTTGTTGATATGGAGGTTGTCTGCCCAGTCTTGAAGTTCAGTGAGATGCAGCTGGATGTACCATTTTCGGTTCTGTAGCATCCTGGCAGAGAAACATTCTATTCCCATTAAGTTTTGTTTCAGGCCATCCTGTACCTTTTTTCCACATCTGATCAATTTGTCTATTCCATTAGAATTCATCAATTGACTTTTTAAAAAAATTGTAACAATGGCTCTTGCCCATTTTCTTCCCTTTCTGAAGTCTCGTGTCCATACATGCTCTCCCACTAAAAATGTACTCAATCGTTTCCCTCTATAATGCTTATATTCTTCCCGTTGTTCTCTTATTTTGGTTTCTTCCTGTGGTTTCAAAAGAGAGATATTCAAACTTGATCTTGACATTCTTCCGAACCATAGTTCGCATGGAGCACATCCAGTTGTCGTATGTGGAGTACATCGGTACACACCTAAAAATTTTATAATGGCTTCTTGAATTTAAAATTCTTCCTTCAAGCTTGCTTTCAATGCCTTCTTAGTAGTGCCCACAAAATTCTCTGTAGCACTGTTCGTGGCTGGATGTCCTTGAGGTTTGAAAACATGTTTAGTTACACAAATTTTGGTGAATGATGCAAATTCCGCTGCGGTAAATTGGGAACCGTTGTCCGTTACCAACCTCTCTGGTATACCATAGAGAGAAATTATCTGCGTGCACCCTCTGCCATGGTTTATTCGGATATTCCTTGGGATGCAGAAATTCCAAAAACGGGTTATCCTTAGTCTCTCGACGCGTCCTGCAAGATTTTGTCAAGTATTCTAATTCAGTATCTAACTCTGGCCACCAAACATACAGTCTTACTAGGGATTTCATCTTTGATGCTCCAACGTGACCTGTGTGCAGTTCATCCAATGTTTTCTTTGTGCACGCAATGATAATAATAAATCTCTGAGCCAAAGGAGGCAATCTACTTCAATTGGCGTTTTTTTAATCTTCGAGCAAATGGTTTCAGCTTTTCATCATATATCTTATTTGGCCATCCATATCGGGGCATTTGCAGCACTTCTGATAAGATAGGATCCATTCTTGTATGGATTCTGATGTCCTTCGATGTTACTGAAATATTTTGAAAAATGTTCAATTGCAGACATGCAGATTTTGTCTCAAGTTTGCATCTCCCGAATCTTTAATCGGCTTCCTAGATAGCATATCGCTAAGATATTATCCTTTGTGTTGGTGAATTACAATCGATAATTATATCCCATGAGGGTGATAATACAACGTTGCATTCTTGCCGAAATAATAATAGGTATAGCTTTTGATTCCCTTCACACCTTCTTAAGACATCCTATCACAAAAAGCTCCGCCAAACGCAACCCCCAATCCCTTTCCAACGCCGTTTACAAAATTCCCTGTAACGATTGCGATTTACACTACATTGGAGAAACAGGCCGAACAATCGCCATCAGAGCCAGTGAACACGCCCGTAACATCCGCTCGAAAGACAAAAAATCGCTCATATACCAACATATCGCCGAGTCCGGACATTCCTTCAATCTCGACAATACAACCCCCGTTTATAGCGATATAGCAAACAAATACCAACGCTTAGTTCTTGAGGCCCTTGTTTCTAATACTACCCCCAGCCTCAACAGAAAGATTGACCTCCCGCCCCAATATTCTGTTTTTTATTCTACCTCAGATACACCTTCTTCGTAACTTTTAACTTTATCTTTATTCCGCTGATTTTCTATTTTTATTTTTTATTTTTATTTTTGTTTTTTCTTGCTTTTGTCTTCGCCTCTCGTTGTCCGCCTTTCTCACTTCGTCTTAGGTATGCAGATTTTCAACGGGCTGATATTTATACACAGTAAAATTGAAAATAATTTTTTATATTTTTTGTTATTAGCATGTGCTCTCGCGGGCGTGCATCAGATTGTTTTTAATATTTTTAAACTGTCGCTTATAAATATAGCATCTCCTTCTTATTATTCATGTCAACACCTGATGAAGGACGGGTGACGTCCGAAAGCTTGTGTACCGCTCAATAAAGAAACTCACCACGTTCCTCTTGATCTCCCTTTTACACTTCAAACGTGGCTATATCTCATCTACCATGTCAGATCCTAATCTTGAATTTATACCCTATTATAGGCGACAGTTGATCAAGAAATCCCTACAGCTGGCCCGGTGGAAACGCCATCTTGTCTTCAATCAAAAATGTTCACAATCCTCCTTTATTCCTCCTTCCCTCAGGATCCATGACCCAGTGAGAAACCACTACTCTACGGGCATCATACAACGCACTGAGGAACAACTTCTCCTTTCCAGAATTAAAGGCTCCCGAGCTATGATCCGCTTCCTCCAAAGAACCATCAGAGGCCTGCTTTGCTTGCTTTCTTGCAGGATTTCTCCCAACGAACTTGGTTCTCTTATACTGACCATAAACTCTCGCGTCAAGATCCAAAACTCGGAGATAGAATCCCGTCACCACAAAAAGTTTGAATTCTGGCGTTTGAAGTACGGATTTCCTTCTTGCACCCGGTCAAAACCTGAAGATGGCATCGTGAACCTAACTGACATAGCACTTTCTGACACCCAGATCTCTCTATTAAAAAAAGGCCTCAACTTCCGTCTGCCCAAAGAACCTGATCTCTTGTACACAATCAGTGGAATTGAGTCATCCCTTCAACACCAATCCCACTTCGACAAACATTATATTCGGTCTACCATCACCAACAAGCTACTTGCCTCCTCTAGGAGATCCTCAACCGCTCCCAGTGCCACCAAGAAGGATTTCGCTTCCCTTAAAGCCTTAAAGAACCATCGCGATATTATAATTTCCAGATCTGATAAGGGCTCTCAGGTTGTTATGATGAAGGCGGATGAATATGAGAGAAAAATGCTCGACATCCTATCTGACCCTGACACGTTCCAGGAGATCCCAACCGAACGAATCGCTGCCCTTTCCGATAACTTTAAGTCCGCACTCAGAACACTCAAAAGGAATGGAGGCATTACCCCTGAACAATTCCAGCGATTCACCTCCAATCTTACCGGTGTCCCTTACATATACGGCCTCCCTAAGACTCACAAGCCCCACATCCCCCTTAGGCCCATTGTAGCTTACCACCTCTCCCCTGCACTACATTTGGCCAAATATCTCACTAACCTCCTTAAACCTCTCGTTAAGGCACACAACCTCTTTTCAGTTCAAGATCCTACCGAATTTCTAGCCAAGTTAAAGAGTATTCCCCAGCCTGATAGACTGGTCATGTCCACCTTCGACGTAACATCCCTGTTCCTGTGCCTTCCGCACTCTTTGATTATAGACGGCCTTAGTTCACTCCTTGCCATCTCTACATTCTCTAGCAAAGACCAAAAATCGATAATAGATCTGTTTACTATCTGTCTTGGCATGAATACCCTCGAATTCAACAGCCGTTCCTTTCTACAGATACGAGGCTCCCCTATGGGCAGTCCTCTCTCCACAATCGCAGCGGAGGTTGTCATGCTAGGGCTGGACCAATGGCTGGTGTCCAAGGATCATTTGGGGGTTGTTACTTGGTTACGTTACGTAGACGACATTTTCTGCCTTCATCGAGATACCGATCATTCGCCCATTCTCTCCGCTCTAAACTCTTACCATCCGGATCTACTTTTTACACACAACCCGTCCCGCTCTAACTGTATTCCATTTTTAGACATTCTAATTATTAACACCGACGTTAAATTCCACACAACGGTCTTTCGCAAGCCTGGCTTTACCCCCTCGTACCTACATTTTTCATCCCACGCCCCCGTCTCCCACTAGATCACCACCGTCCGAACTCTTTCCAAACGTATCTACACCCACTGTTCCCTCCCTTTCTTTAACAATATCGAGAGGCGTACGGTCTACTCGCATCTCCTGTCCGCGGGCTATCCACGCAGTTTTATCGACCGGCATTTTTTCACACCCAACCAAAAAGAACCACACCTCTTGTATTTAAAAGCACCTGCGTCCTCCCATACTCCACCACGAATTCCGGTATTGGTTCCTTTTTACGTAAATACGGCATTCGCACTTTTTACAAGTGCACACCTTCCCTTCACACCTTCTTAAGACATCCTATCACAAAAAGCTCCGCCAAACGCAACCCCCAATCCCTTTCCAACGCCGTTTACAAAATTCCCTGTAACGATTGCGATTTACACTACATTGGAGAAACAGGCCGAACAATCGCCATCAGAGCCAGTGAACACGCCCGTAACATCCGCTCGAAAGACAAAAAATCGCTCATATACCAACATATCGCCGAGTCCGGACATTCCTTCAATCTCGACAATACAACCCCCGTTTATAGCGATATAGCAAACAAATACCAACGCTTAGTTCTTGAGGCCCTTGTTTCTAATACTACCCCCAGCCTCAACAGAAAGATTGACCTCCCGCCCCAATATTCTGTTTTTTATTCTACCTCAGATACACCTTCTTCGTAACTTTTAACTTTATCTTTATTCCGCTGATTTTCTATTTTTATTTTTTATTTTTATTTTTGTTTTTTCTTGCTTTTGTCTTCGCCTCTCGTTGTCCGCCTTTCTCACTTCGTCTTAGGTATGCAGATTTTCAACGGGCTGATATTTATACACAGTAAAATTGAAAATAATTTTTTATATTTTTTGTTATTAGCATGTGCTCTCGCGGGCGTGCATCAGATTGTTTTTAATATTTTTAAACTGTCGCTTATAAATATAGCATCTCCTTCTTATTATTCATGTCAACACCTGATGAAGGACGGGTGACGTCCGAAAGCTTGTGTACCGCTCAATAAAGAAACTCACCACGTTCCTCTTGATCTCCCTTTTATAGCTTTTGATTGATCAAAAAGGGTAATCAATGGTTTATGATCAGTCCACAAGGTGAAAAATCTTCCTCTCAAATAAAGATCAAACTTCTTGACTGCAAACATAATTGCAAGAGCTTCGCGCTCAATTTGTGAGTAACCTTGCTCTGCCTCAATAAGCGTTCTATAAACAAATTCTATCGGTTTATTTTTATCACCTGGCTTCGTTTGTAGCAATGCGGCACATAGACCATAACTGAAGGCTTCTGTCTGTTAGTTTCTAAGCTGCTCGATGGATCATAGTGCGTGAGTATAGCTCCATTCAAAAGATATTCCTTGATCTTGTATTCAATAGAGCAGTTCTTGGTCCACTTCCACCTTTGATTTTTCTTGAGCAGGCTATATAGCGGTTTTAGTGTTTGTGACATGTTTGGCAAAATCTGCCTTAATTGTTGATCAGGCAAAGAAAACCCATAATTTTTTTACATCCCTTGGCTGTAGAGCATTGGCGATGGCTTCTAACTTTGCTTTTTGCGGTTGAACTCCACTCTTCGAGTTGGTGACCCAAATATTCTACAGATTCCTTCTGGAATTGACATTTGTCTCTTGAAAGTTTAACTCCCGAAACTCCGAGATGTTGTAGTACTTGATCTAGTATTCTTAAATGCTGCTCTTCATTCCTTACTTTGATGATGGTGTCATATTAAAATAGCTATACAAATTCCCAAGGTCTCAATATTTTATACATCTGTCTTTAGAATATTTCCGGGGCGGATGCAATGCCAAACGTATAACTTTGAAGAGACTTATGTGTGCGTTAATTGTGCGTATTTATTGCCCAGATTAATTTAATTCAATTTGATGCTGATTTTTAAATTAAATATTTTACAATTATATATTATGACTCGAATATTTCGGGTTTTTCTCGAGGGAATGTTTTCCCAACAAAAAGTACTTTGACAATTATTATTTATTATGATTCTATCTTATTTTTTCGTGCAATGAGCTGGCTAGAAGGGGTCAAGAAAACTACCGGAAGGTCATTAGATGAGCTGCGAGCGATGGTCATTAACAGATGAATTTGGAGAATATTTGTAAATATAGTCACCAAAAGTTGAACACACGACTTGATGGGCGTTAACAACAAAAATCTTATTATCACTTAAAGGTGAAATAGTTTAAAAAATAAAAATTTAAATGAAACATAAAATGATAGAAAAAATGTTATATTAATTGGAATCATCAAGACTATTTTTAGATTTATATAATGATATAATTATATTGGATAAAATTTTTAAAAGCAAAATTCGTCTGGCAAGCATTTACTTGGGGAGAAACCGGGAAAGCTGGGTCAGTATATATTGATTTGTATTATTTTTCTAACTCCCATATATGGAAAATGGTTTGGTTTTGCCTAATTTTTTTAATAGCTTATATGTTAACCTATGTATTTACAATGCTTTATTCATTAAGTTTGATAAAGAAAAGTAAAAAAAAAAACATTGATTTATCTTGATAATAATATATTCAGTATGGCGTGAATGTTTGTCCTGAAAATATTGTTTTAACAAATGTTCTTTAAGCAAACTTTCACGCAGGTAAAAGCCGAGCGAAGCCGAGTACATTCGCTATAGCAGTAAAAATATCTCCACATATCCTTTGATAGACTAAAATCATGATATTCATAGCTGCAGTACACTCTGACAATAATCCGAATAAACAAAATTTTCACTCTGTTGAGCAGACTGTTGCAGATAATTATCATGCACACATTATAATGTTCAAAT
>CP092886.1:134939266-134972992 GCA_030710605.1 Cordylochernes scorpioides | reverse complement strand
ATCATGACTTTAAAACTTATATTATCTAAACAAAATATTTTGATGGACACCTCAATATCTAAATCATCATTTTAAAATAAGACCATAATGCACACTATGATAATGGTTGACTTTGCTTAGACTCTCTCTCTCTCTCTCTCTCTCTTTTAAAGATACTGATCCCAAGAAGATTGATAAAACATTATCGATTTACAAGAGAGAGAACATTTCTTTTACCTTGTGTTTATAATCTATAATCCAAATTGTGCCTTATCAAGAGAAACTTATAGTAAACAAAGAGAAACTTTTTTACGGTTAATGCCTATTTACTTGTGATCTTACACACATACATCTTTGGGAACAATTAATTAATTGATCTTAAAATATATATACAACACTCTCCCATGTGTGTGAGCCTTTATCAGCAATTTTCAAAGTTTGTCCCTTAGGGAGAGGCTCTTAGTATATCCACTTCCATGTCTTCATTTTTAGTGAATACCATTTTGATTCCATTTTTTATTTCCTCTTTCATAAAATAATACGTCTGGTTTAAGTGCTTTTTTGATGAAGTATTTTTTCAGATTGTATCCAATTTATTGCAGCTTGACTGTCACTTTCCAAGGTAATTGGAAAAGTTACTTCAATATGTACGCCTTGTGGAAATGGAAGGGAAGGAATAGGATCAAAGAAGATAATCCTGAGGATAGGACCACTCTTGGATCCCTGTGCACATCCTCTAGAGGGAGAGATGGATCGCAAATAACCTCTGTAGGCAAGAGTGGCTGAACGGTTAACCAGGAAGGGCCATACATGTTGAGTGAGGAGGGAGGAAGGGGATGTAGGCAATGGGAAAGGGCGAGGATCCAAAGTCGATCAAAAACAGAGATGACGTCCAAAATTGATAAATAGGCAGCATTGAAGTCGTGTATTGCCTTTTTAATTTTTCCCTTGGGTAGGAAAAGTGCATCGAATATGGATATCCCTCGGCGGAAACCAAATTGAAAAGGGTTTAAGGGGAAGGAAGAAATGAGCCATTTTGCGAATCTCCCTGGTAGAAGTCGAGGCCAGGCGCCTTTCTCAGGTTGAGAGACCTTGCGGTGGTTTCCAATTCGAGACTTGTGAAGGGGGGGGGGGGGTCAGAGTGAGTTAGCGGATTAAATTTGTTATTTGAAAAAGAAAAGTGAGCAGGATGGGAATCTGGGGTGGAGGGGAGAAGAAGGACAATAAGAGGGAGCCAAAATAGCTCGAAATGGAATGTGATAGAAGATTTCTCTCAGAAGAAAGAGAAGAAGGGGGTTGGGTTTGTAACTACCAGAGGTAATGAATTTATGAATCAAACCCCAAGGATTATTGTAAAAGTATCAACATAAAGTCCTGAAAGATCGGCTCTTTGCGATATATATTTCATTGGTGTACCAAGAACGCATGCAAATGATCCTTTGGTTGTAAAATGTCTCACCTGGGGGGGAGTACCTCATATGCCCTGCCTAGATTTTTTTTTATCTCAGTTTTTAGTTTTTGGAGGATATGAGACCAACAAGGAGCTGGTGGTGGCGTTTATTCCTAGAGGTGGAAGTGGTAGAGAAAGAAGAACAGGTTTTAAAAAGGATAGAGTAGAAAAGAGAAGAACTTAAAAGAGAAACTTATAACATTGTAACAAAGAGAAACATCTACGGTTAGCGCCTATTTACGCGTGATCTTACACACTTACTCTGTGGGAACAATTAAATACCTAAACTTGAAAAATATATGCAACAATAAAAAATTAGAAATAAAAAAAAATGTTTTCTATAAATACCCTCACAATTATTTATAGCTCTAGCGTCAAGTTGCCAACTTATTATTATTATTTATTCATTTTTTTTTTAGAATAGCTACCCATATAACACGTTGGAAAGGGCAGTGCCTATTTTCTCCTTTTGAAAGGATTATTTAAATTAGGAGTATGATATATATATATTTTTTTACCTGAAAATTTTTAGATAGAATGGAGAAAGTTTACAAATTTAAATTTTTTACAATTTCAGAGAGTTTAGTTTATTAAAAGTTTTTAAAAATATTTGTGAAAAGGGATGCAAGTTGAATAAAAGCTTTCAAAAAATCTAAATTTACACATTATTTATTTTGTTTAGAGCATTTTAATATTTCTACAGATTTTATATCTCTCTATATATTTCTGTAAAAATTATTCATATATATTTCTGAATATTTGATATTTCCGCGGGTGAGGATATATTTTGTGAAATCCAAGTAATTATTATAATTATTTTTAAAAATTATAAGTTATGAAATATATTTTTAAAAGACAAATAAATATCATCTAAAATAAATATATAAATTATACCAAATCCTGCCATAAACCCTCTGAAGAAACAATTTAAATATAAATTTATTGTTGAATTCATCCAGAAGCGAATCTGAATTTCAATAACTACCGCAGGGCGGCGCTGACCGTTGGCGTCCAAGAATCCGAGTTAGTGACCCAATTTTTGACATCTATTGTGCTTTCTATACATATTTATTATAACATTTGTTTTTATTTAGTCTCCCTATATATATATTTGATTTAAAATTTAGTAAAAAAACAACTCTTTATTTCATTCTCTCTCAATGTATTTATAAAATTTTACTTTAAGACACCTCGAGACAGTTCATTTTATACATTATTTTTACGTGAAGTTAAAATTTTAATTCAATGCAATATAAAATATTATAATAAAAAATGTATAGAAATCATAAAATATTTCAAAAATTGGGTCATAATTCGCATAAAACACCTCCTGAAATTCCCGCACACTAACTGTCTGAGCCGCAATGCGGGTTTTGACAATTTAACTCATCCCTCTCTATACCTATATTTTTTAAAACTTGAATAAGTAGAAAATAAATATACAATTATGAAAGCTGGATAATGATAAATATGATATTGGAAAATAATTATATTCGTAAAACGATCTGGGAAGTTGACCTGCGCTCCTGGAGAACCGGGTTAGAAAAATCACGATAAAACAAGGTAAGTACTGAATTGCAGGGTGTGCAATTCATTTCTGTTGTATATGTGTACTGGAATAGAAACTCACTTTATTCATGTCTGAGTATCCTAGCAAAGATGTTAATAAAAGTTCATGTTTTATTTACTTATTGATACACTATTATTCTTGATTAAAGATTACTTATCCCACATTTTTGCTTTTCAATAAAAAATGGAATTTTGTTTGTTATTTTAGAGGCTAGCAAAAAATTGACAGAAGAACATGTTAAATTAGGGATGTCTCTCTCTCTCTCAATACAAACTCCATGGTTTACCTATCCTAACCTGAACCTTACCTAACCTTATAATGGCCTGAAAAACTTGATGCTGGATTAGGGTTAGCAAACCAGTGTGCTTGTCCAGAGACCTCCCATTAAATTAATGTTATTGATACAAGGTAATAGGACCAAATCCAAATAATTTTGCACACTAAATTTATTTGATTTGGTCTTATTACCTCGTAGTTCTAATCTATTATCCATATTGTGCCATATCATTAATGTTATTGTAATATGTAATTATGTTAAATATAGGATTGATTATAGCAAGGCTCCCCACAACTGTAGCATTGCTATAAACAAAGAGGTGAACCCTAAAGATTTTATCAAAAGTGGCTACATTAATGAAGGCAAATATTTCATGACTTCCGATTTAGATTATAGATTAATAAGAAAGTAACGTTGGCCATATGTGAAGATAATATGGTGTGAAATACTCCTCTAAAAGTAATTTTTTACTGAGCCAACTAAAAATATATCCAGAGGTTGAACTAGAAGCAATTATTTCATATAAAATTGTTCCCAATGCCAATTCAATTTCTTGCATTCATCAAGTTTAGGGCAAATAACCAAACAAATATTGTAGCGTTGAAATACAAGATAATGATGGTGGTGTCTTGTCCATGGAGCAGATCGGTCCGTGCACCCTGATCACAATACCGGCCAACCGAGGTGCCTTGTCTGTATGGATGTCCTCCTCTGTATTCATGTCCCGCCATATAGAGGGCTGCAAGGATTGCAGGGCTACTGTATTTATGGTCCGGAGTGAGTTATGGTATTGTGACAGCTATTCAACTAATAGGGGTTTTAGGGACTTTCAGAAATATCGATCTTTCAAAGTTTACAAATATGTAGCAACATTCCTTTCTTCTACACCAAAAGCAAGGATTAGACTAAAACATTTGATTACTTGCTTTTTGGAATTCAGTGTCATAATCAGAATTGTAAGCTCTCTGTTACAAAAAAGGGAGATAAGTCTTAATGTAAAATGTAGTTTAGTTTAATTAGAATGTCAAAAGAAAAAAAGGATCGAATAAAAACAAAAGTTATGGCAGCTTTTTCTCAGCTTAAACCCACTATCCTATAATGCTCTTTACAGTGGTAGGAGCAGCCATAGGTCAAGTGTTTCTTCGGTAATTGCTTCAACAAGAGAATTACCTCTCAAGTGAATTTTTTTATACCGATAAAAAGGTAATATCTTGCAAGGATACCATACTAACTGGCAAATATTTCCATCAACCATTTGCAAAAAGGCTCTTTAAATCAGATTAGTTGTGAAAAGGTAGGGTAGGGAATAAACATGGCAATATATATTCCTTTTTATTCTGTAAATTTTTCTAATAATGTCCTTTATCAGGGGCCATGGAAATATATATATTTTAATTATCCCTAATACACGTGGTGTATACAATATTAATGATAGATACAGTTTTAATGCAATTCTGTTGGTTCTTGTTGGTTCTGTTGTTAGGGTCTTTTCTCCAATGGCTCAAACTCAAAGGTTACCTTACATATTTACCATATCAGTTTAAGGTGGTATCAGAGCATCTTTTAAGCAGTTCTTTTAAATCTCTTGTTTACAAACAGGTATAAGATATCCTTCAATAGACATGGCACAAGGCAATAAGACCAAATCCAAATAAATAAATAGTGTCTGAAGATGTTATCAATGCTGTTACCGAAACATCACACACAATTATTTGTTTGGATTTTGTCTTATTGCCTTGTGTTTATAATCTATAATCCAAATTGTGCCTTATCAATAGGCATGGCCTTTTCTTTTTTGGTTCAAAAGATTTACAACTGAGCCAACTGTCAGTAATCCTCAGTACAGGTTGCCCAGACTCCCTATGAAATCTTCCATATTGGTTTCTTCTAGTAGGTCAGCATGGTGTACAGCAGAGTATCAACAATATGTTCTGAAAGTGATTATCTGGGGATCCATGCTTAAGTTTTTATTACATTGTTTTCCACAAATAAGTTTTAATATTTGGACATCCCTTTCCTTTTCTTTTTTTTTTGGGTATGTAATTGAGGTAAAGTCTGGAGTGTTGTCCAAGTTTGTTTAAGAGACAGTCTGAACATTGTTAAATAACATTAGGGAAATTACTATATGTCCATATCTTTAGAAAGCAGCTAATAAAAAAAAAATTAAAAAATGTTAATCAACACAAAAGGTTTTCTATAAAAAACCTTTCATACAAGGAAAAATATTTTGAATGAATTTTGTTTACTAGTATATATATAATCATGGAAGTTAATTTTAACTCTTACTTTTACTGTATGTTCACAACATTTCTACAGATTTTTTAAATTATTGCTCCACTTGGTAAAAATCAAGTTTTTCTTAGAATGGTAATCAAAAATCATCTATACGCCTATAACAATATCTCAACTATAGTGATCCATGCCCCCAGAAAACAGCTTTGTTATAAAAATTTTACACGTATGTTTTCCTCCCTTTTTAATTATAGCCCATTGTGAATCTACTCCCTATTCTAATATAAATAAAGAAAAGTGTGATGATAAGCAATGACTAAATGCTGTTTTTATAGTTTCAGGTTCTCCTGTCTCTGACCAGAGCAAGTACAAGCAGGAGCATCTTAACCATCCTGTCCCACTTGCCAAGATGCACCACTCCTAATAAAAACTTCAACTCTAACTGCTTCTCCTCACTCAGAGTGTTTCAAGATGTTCCTTTCTACTTGTATAATTTGGAATTATTTGGAAATTCTATTATTATATCCCTGAATAATATAATATCTTATTTACCAATGAGAGAGAGATATCTTTCTCTCTTGAAAAATGTATAAAAACTACATTGATTGTTGTAACAATGGGGAGGAGATAACTCTGGTAGCAGTTTTTTGTAAAGTTGACCATGCCTTGGGCAGTGGGGCAGAGGGAGGTGGCAGGATGGGGTTGTAGGGGCTTGGGTGGGGTTGGGCTGATGACGCACCTCAACGCTCACTGTCAACTCCCTGGGACCTTCATCTCTGGCATTCCACCCACCTTTCCTTACAGCCAGGGGCATGGCCAGCTTTTAGGTATGGCTGCTATCCCAAGTTATACTCTGTTCTCCTTTTGATAATATATATTTTTGTGTGAATATCTAAATTGGATCAAACCCCTGATAATTTAACCTTTCTCTAAGAAAGATCCATGTTTGCTTATTTCTTCAATCAATACTTCCTGTAATGGATATAATACAATAAATAATTTCTGCTTAAATAATTGTGTTTTATATTATTTTATCAATTTCTTATGCTCCACAACAAAGCATCACACATGGGTAATCCATATCTCATAAGACAAAACCTTTTTAAAATCAAAAAGAATTGGTGAAATAAGCCTCTATTGAGAAATAACATCCATAAAACATAGCCATATCCATGTGGCTGTATTGCATAAGTGGTTTAACTGTGTATTATGCATTTTTTTATTTCAGATTCCTAAACTCCATTGTAAAATAATGCCCTATAAGGTAATAAGAAACTACAACTAGAGTGTTTTGTTCACCTCTTGAGACACTCATCCTCAACCAGCTTGCCCTCTACTACCCTACAAAGGCCATTAATCCATACTGGCAATTCCTCAATCTGATCTTACACAAAAAGCTCATTACCCAAAGTTTACCATAGCATTGCACTGGATGATAAAGTAAGGGGAGAGAACAACAATAATGCTAACTTCTCTCCATAGATTTGGTAAAATTATACAGTTCCCTAGTATATGTGATAATCATGGTAGGTAGTACTTAGTGACTGCTTTGACTGTAAGTGCACCACATGTCTACACATATGGAAAGCAGGCCAATTTTACACCTACAAGTATGCCAGAACCCTGTTTGGTTACTTGCACTAGCTGGTGAGATTTGACTTTTACAATAATCAGGGGCCATTAGAGCTTTTTTTTTTTTTAATTAGAAAAAAGTTCCCAATGCAAGGTTTGATCCTGGGTTGTAGAGATCGAAAACCAACGGTTTAGACAACTCATCCACTGACCTTCTCTAAAAAGAGGTTAAACTGTATTATACATAATTTATCCTAAAATATTTGCGAACATTGATTATATAGTAGTAAAAAAACTACAACTGAAGTGTTTTGGTCACCTCTTGAGACACCCATCCTCATTTGGTTTGCCCTCTACTACCATACCAAGGTGTGAGAAAATTGGAAGACCATTAATCCATTACTGGCAATACAGCAACCAGATCTTATATACAAAGATCATCTCCCAAAGTTTTCCACAGCATTGAACAGAATCCAAATTGTGCCCTATCATATATACATTTCTACATATTCATTTTTTATTATCCCTAGTACATGTGGTACAGGTCATGATATTCATGGTGGGTAGTAGATGACGACTGCTTTACAGTAAGTGAACCACATACAGTCGACACTCAATAATTTGAAACTCAAGGGAACAGAGAAAATTTTCAAATTATCAAGAGTTCAAAATAACAGGTGTTTGCATTTTGCAATTGCATCAGCTCTTTCATTATCTTCAAGTTCTATGTGGGATGGGATCAAATGGAAGGTGATACCTGTCTCTGTGAAGTTTGCCTAAATTCAGAGCAAATGTCCTCAGGGACAATTTAGATCTGTTGTTATACTTTTCTATGGTCTGTAGAGCTGAAATGAGTCTGTGAAAAAGACAAGCCTATGTGGGTCCTCCATATCAATGTGATCCAAGCTGACAGCTTCCAGTTTAGCATCAAACACAGTACTCCCAAATTTCTTAGTGACCTTCAGTTTCTTATTTTGGTCACTGTCCTGTATGAGTATAGCACTGCCATGTATGTATTATTTTCCTCATATCTAAATTATTTAAATATACACAGCTTTCTCCTCTATAATTTTTAAAATATTTTCTCAAAAGGAATGCCCCTTCCTTTTGTTATTTTATATGTGAGATCAAATAGTATTAAGATTTCATATCTAATTTTAATATATATATCTTCGACATTGAGGTAAATTAAGCAAAATTGTTGGTTTTACAGATCTGGCAAAATGGTTCACAGAGGTTCCATTATAACTTGTTGAAATATCAATATCACGATAGAGTGAAGATTTTATGTGCTAAATGTTTTTTTTTTTTGCTTATCCCCAGTACACGTGGTACAGGCCATGATATTATGGTGGGTAGAGGTTGACCAATACTTTTACTGTAAGTGCACCACATGTCTACACCTGTGAAAAGCAGTTCCACTTTGCACTTACAAATGTGCCAGAGCCCTGTTTGGTTACTTGCACTCGTTGGTGGGGTTAGACTTTTGCAAGAATCGGGGGCCATTGGAGCATTTTTTTTTTATCAGAAAAAATTGCCCAATGCAGGAAGCAAACTTGGGTTGTAGCGGTCGAAAACCATTGTTTAGACCATCCTTCTACCAACCCCCTTGTGATATATGTGGATATGCATATGTATCATGTGTTTCATAGGGGGCCATTGGAGCATTTTTTTTTTTAAACAGAAAAAAAATTAACCAATGTGGGAATCGAACTCGAGTCGTAGCGGTCGAAAACCAATGGTTTAGACCATCCTTCCACCAACCCCCTTGTGATATATGTGAATATGCATAGGTATCATGTATTTATTATCTCTTTTATACACAAAGTGGGAAGTATCCATAAAGTAGGGTACACACACTTATGCAACATTCCCAGTACATGTGTGAAGAATAACTATGATATAATTGTTATTGACTTGGTAATTATTTTAATATTTGCGAATTATACACTGAATAACTTCAACTTCCACACAAGGTTTTGAATTTATAAGTTGGAGAAACATCTATAATTATATATTTTATGATATTATGTATCCTTTAAATATATATATATATATATATATTAGGGCTGACTGGAAATAACTAAAAAAAATTGGATGGTAGAATATCACATATAAAAAATCAAAATATTGCAAGTTAGAAGAATTTTATTTTTTCCATTTCTCTTCAAGATATTCACCTGAAATAGAGTTTCTAATTAAGATCTATGTGTGATTAAATAAGATATTGATAAAGAAAAAGAGAGATAGTAAATTTACTTTAAGAAATAGAGATATACATGTGTGCCGCGCCAGCTGACTTTATTCTAAAATTATATCTATGTATACATATGTTAACATAAAAAATTAGAAAAGACAAACTTCAGGATAACAGCAATTTATTTTAAGGCAACCACAAAGTAAACATTTAAAAGATAAAATTCAGGCAATGAGAGAAGTTTCTGTCATGAAGAGCGGCTTCGGCGTTGTATCGTCAAT
This sequence comes from Cordylochernes scorpioides, assembly GCA_030710605.1. NCBI lineage: Eukaryota > Metazoa > Arthropoda > Arachnida > Pseudoscorpiones > Chernetidae > Cordylochernes > Cordylochernes scorpioides. The sequence goes on along the minus strand of CP092886.1, from coordinate 134,963,434 downwards.
AGGGACGTCCTCTTCCTGTAGGGGGGGGTCTAGACTTTGACACGGCGGTGGAATCCTGGAGTCAGTCTTGGAAAATGTAGAACACAGCACTCAAGGCCTCGGGGGCTTCTCGGCGATCCTCAGTTTGTCTTCCCTAAACTACCCTGCTTCTCTACCAAAATGTAACGTAAAAAACCAGGAATGACAAACTTCAAGATAACACAGCAATTTATTTCAAGGCAAGCACAAAGTAAACATTTAAAAGATACAAGATAAGCAATGAGGGAAGTTCCAGTGTAGCAAAATATAAATATTATTAATATTAAAAATTTATAATTAATAATCTATATATAAAATATAAATAAATACTTTGCTTCAAAATATACAGGAGTCACTCCAAGGTTTTTGCAATTAATATTAAATAATTAAAATATTTAAAAAATAAATTATACCATTAAAATCTACATGCATTTTTTGCCTAACAAACATTTTCATAAAATAGTAACAACAATGACTCAAAGATGGCGCAACTTTGTTTACAGCTGCAGCGGTAATTTCTGAACATTGCATCAGGCACAATGGAGGTGACTAGAGGAAGTTTACCCACCATGATCTTTTTTGATTATAAAAAAAAAAAATTATCCTCTAAACAATCTCATGAAAAATTGAAAGCTTTAGGAGATAAAGCTCCTTCTTTTAGAACAGTTGTTAATTGGTTTAATGAATTTGAATTTGGAAAAACCAACCTTGATTGATGAACCTCGTTCAGGTCGACCACCAACAGCAGTGAGTCAAGAAAAAATTGACCTGGTAAGATTTTGACTTAGAGAAGATTGAAGTATTGTGTATCAGCAGTTAGAGAAAAGTGTGGGCATTGGATCGGCAGCAATCAAACCATCATTAATTATCATTTAAAATACAAAAAAAACTTGTTAATAGATGGGTACCTCACAGCTCGTCTGAAGACCGAAAACTTGGTCGCATTAAATGTTCGCAGAGCTCGAAGTGTTGGAAAACAGCTTATTTTTTACAAAAAAGGGTTTCATTGATATTGAGAAGTTAGAAGATCAAAAGACAGTTATAAGTGACTGGTATACAACAAAATGCCTTCCAGAAGTATTTGAAAAAATCAAGTAAAGCAGACCAAGAGCTCAACTTAAGGTGTCCTTCTTCACCATGACCATGCACGACCGCATACCTCAGCCCAAACATTAGACTTTTTAGATAACTATGGTGTCCAATTAGTCACTCATCCGACATATTCACCAGAACTATCCCCTTTTGACTTTTTTTTTGTTTCCAAAAGATAATTTATTGTTGAAGGGGATAAAATTTGACACTGATGATCAAGTACTGCAAGCCTCTATCAATGCCGTAAATTCCATCCCTAAAGATGACTGGTGTAAGTGCTTTGAAAATCGGTTTTTATAGATGAAATCTTGCCTAGGTGCTGAGAGTGAATACTTTGAGAAACTGAAAATTTGAAAGTTGCAGCTTTAATAAAAATAAGTGATTGCAAAAACCTTTGGAATGACCCTTTTATATATAAATACTAGCGGATGTGTACCCGGCATCGCCCGGGTTTAATCCGAGTGAAAGTTTGCCTAACGAATATTATTGATAATAATATTCTGGAACACACAGAATATTATGATAATAATGATAATTATATTCATTACGTCATATATTTATATAATATATGAAATTTATTTTTCGAGCAAACATATCCACTCTCTACTGAATAGATTTTTAAAAAGATATACATAAATAAAAATATCTAGAGATATACTACATGATCTTAGCCAAAAGGCCGATAAACGATATTTTATATATAGAGATGACCTGGCTTCGTGTGTCTTCTGCTCGAGTGAATGTTTCGCTGGTAGAATTTTGTTCCTGCTTACTATTAATCATTATCTGGCTTCGCCCGTGGTCTGCTTTAGTGAATATTCTCCAAAAGATTTTTTTAATGCAATCAAGCATGATACGGCAATATTGTCATCATCATTTCTGACTAAAAAAATATTGTTGCTCAGTACTTGGTTAAATATAATTTTTCTTGGTTAAAGTGCGACAAAAAAACTCTTCCAGATTTAACTCTCTGTCCTGTTCAAATTTCAGTGATATTTGTTACATATTGAGGGTTTGCATAGCCGACAAACATGTTCCCGGCTTCGCCCGATTTTCACCCGAGTAAAAGTTTGCTTAACAAACATTTGTTAAAACGATTCTAGCAAACATCCAATCCCTACTGAATCTATACTTGTCTACACTCTCGATAATTTTTTCCCGGTCCCTTGAAAAATACTCGATAAGTTGAAAAAAATCAGTATTAATTGGTCCACTCGGTAATTTGAAGTTGAAGGAATAGTATCTTGCCACAAACGAAAATTTGTAAATAACTGTATTTAGCGAATGCACCCGGCTTCGCGCAGTTTTTATCCGAGTAAAAGTTTGCTTAACGAACATTTTTTAAAACGATTCTAGAAAACATCCAATCCACCTATATATTGATTTATAAACGTATATAAATATAAACACATTTTTGAAACACATAATTTTTTAAAAATATTTATTATATTTTAAATAAGATATTGTCACTTTTGTGAATTTGATAATTAATTATTTATTTTTTTCTCAATGAATTATAAATATTAATTCAAAATTTCATTTTTGTTATCATCATCATATACAATGTAATTTTTTTATATAAACAAACGATAATAAACAACAACAATTAGGGGCTCAAAAATCATTTATTATGGTTAGCAGCTCCGTAAATAAATATATTTTCACAACAACAATTAAAGTTGCATCATCATTTTTATAAAACAACAGCAAATTAAATTAACAATGCAAAAATATATTTTAACATTACATTTTAACATTTAACACAAAAACTTTACAATTTTTTCTTTAAATATATATTAATATTGAAATGCCAAGTATTTTTTACGTCATTGGAATATTATATTACTAAATTCTCAAATTAAATTTATTATACTTGGAAAACATTTTAAGCATTGTTACAATTTATAAATATAATTTCGCCAGACGCCGCTAGAGGCGCTGCTTGCGAGTGAAAGTAGAAAATTTGCAAATAAAATTGCAAAGAATATTTATTTCAAATCAAATTCAAACCAGAAATCTTCCCAGTAGTATAGTAAATAACTTCCTAAAGTTTCACGGCGATTGGATAATCTTACATTTTAAAAACATTCATTGTGTGAACAAACTAACATTCATCGTGTAAACAAACCAGGTGTTAATTATTAACCAATCAAATACATTTATCGTCACGACCAGTGCTGCGCCCAAGCGGTAAAAGGCTGGAACTAACGCTTTTTGGTTTTTTATTTTTAAAAAAAAAGCACATTAACTTTTTTAGTTTTTTGAATAGCCGATATGTTAAACGAAATCTTCAGCTACCTACATGCGAAATTCCATAATGATTGAGTCAGTAGATTTTGCGTGAAGCGATAACAAACATCGATTTCGCAATTCGTTTTTATAGATATAAGGATAAGGTTATAATAGCAATTTTTTATATTGAATATTATTAGTAAATCTAATAAGGAATATAATAAATATTTTTACAGCCATGATCTGGGAGAGCAAGCAAAAGAACAGCAAGTTGCACGCTTCTGGTCAGTCCCAACTGTCCCCCCACCAATGGTAAGGCTGTGGGATACTGCCAAAGCACCTCTTTGAGGTGACTAAGTAGGTCTCCTTTCAGCGAAGACAATCTCTTTGTCTGGTTAGGCTTTCTGTTTTTTCCTATTTGAAGTAAATTTGCTTTTGATAGTTCTTTTTTTTTTTTTTCTCTCTTTTTTTTATTGATGGAGTCGAACCAGTATGATGGTAGTGGTGGTGGAGGAAGTCAGCAGACCAACAAAAAGCGGCCGCGTCCTGAGGACGAAGACCTCCTTCCGTCTTCCCATCATCAATTTAAGTTCAACAGCACAGCGAATTTGTTCAACTTTGGGTGCCGAACCTTCGAGGCGATCACTGTCGACACCAGCCTGGACACCCCAGAAAAAATACAGATGGCCACCAGAGGACTGATGCTGGCTCTTGTCCAAGAGGCAGAACTACTTCTTGAGGACACCTTCAAAGGAGCCAGTCTAGGAAGACCCATTCCCACAGCCAACGTCCCGATCCCCTCCACCTCTTTCGCCTCGGTAGTGGCAGAGAAAGACAAGCCGGCAAAGCCTGCACCTCCGAAACCCAAAACGAAAGCACATTTGTGAATCTGGCTCCTTCCTTTGAATCGCATGTCGTCGTCAAGTCGGATAACCCCAAGGCCAACCCAAGGGATATTTTAAGGGAAATTCAAAAGATTCATCCATCCCTAGCATCGTCAAAAGACGTGGTGGCGTCCATCAACACCAGCGGCAAGGTGGTTTTCCACACCAAGACAACCCAAATAGCAAAGTCGCTGGCTTCTGGGCTGACCTCCCTGCCAACGAGTCTAAGATGCCACGAGCGCCCAGTTATCATACCAAGATACTGCCTCTTCAGAGTGGACGGAGAGGTGCGGGACGAAGAGTTATGCGAGCGCTTCCGCTACAACCACTCCGTGCAGTCACTCCAGGGAAAACGTGACATCAGGGTAGTCCATCGATCAAAGAATGCGGCACACAGCACTAGTATAGTGTTCATCGAAGTGAACAACCAAGTCGCCGAAATCCTCGGTCAACATGGACGTATCCCTGTGGAGGGTCTAATGCACAGGTATGAGCGCAGTCATACTTTAAAGCAATGCTTCCGTTGCTGTGGCTTCGGCCACCGCGCTTCTGCCTGCCCAGCTGCCCATCCAATCTGCTACCGCTGCGGCTCTGCAGAGCATGAGGGCTTCCAATGCTCAGTCGAATCAAGCCAAAGCCGCTGCTGCCGCTGCAGCAAAAAATCTGGAGCTCCCATCAACCACTGTGCCACCTCACCGAACAAGAAACAATGTCTAGGCCATTGCGTGTCCTGCAGGTGAACGCTAGAAAATCACCAACTGCCATTCTTGAAATTGCAAATTTGGCAAATTCAACACAGGCCGACATCGTGCTCCTGCAAGAACTCCCAACTAACTTCTTCTGGCCCACACCTGGGTTTCAGGCATTTTTTGTCCCAGGCGCCTACATCCCCTCGGGAATTGTGGCACGTAGCAACCTTCATCCCATCCCTCTAACCTCCCCAGACACTGATAGAAGATAATTTAGAGTAACTGGTCTCTACTAGTTAGCTGGACAGCCCGGGCAGTTGGCGTTTTTTGCGCTCCAGGGGCCCGAGTTATCCTTATTTTCTCTCTCTTCTCCCTCTCTGGGAGAGCAGATAGCGAGGGTACCATCATTAAATATTAAATAAAATGTGACCTAGTACTAATATACAGGATTGTTATATACAGTAAAACCCCTCTATAGTGAACCCCAATGGGACAGAGCTTTTGGTTCACTATAGTCACGGTTTGGCCATTTTTTTTTTAACTTTTCTAAATTTTTAGACCGTATAAATAAAAAACAGGAAAAGGTAGCCACTTAATAATGGTCACTTTGTTTTAATTCCCTAAATTGACCTATTTCTTTACAGTAATGCTGAATATCAAAAGAAGTCATTTGTTAATAGGTTCTTCTTATCATTAGCACATACATGTTTTTATATAAACCAATGTATATTTAAAAATTAAGCCAAATCCCCTAGGCAAAACATTATTAATTATATATTTAAAAGGTATAAGAGTATTTTAGAACATCTTTCTCAAATAATAAAATGCTATATTTATTTGAAAAAATATGCCTCTAATACCTTGTTGTTTGAAAGTGAAAAGTGAAATTTGAAAATCAGAATTGTCTTAAAATATTGTTATTTCCATCAAAGGAATAAAGCTCCATGTATTCTGAATCAATTGAGGATGAATCAAAAGTATCCAATTCAGAAAAATCGGACGCGAAACATGTTGATACAATAGGGCGATCGGTAAAATTGCGAATAAAAAACGCCAATTTGCAAACACAAAATCAGCGGTAAAATGGCCGGCCAGGGAGAATATCCGCGAACCCTAAATGAGTCGTATACCTAACAAGAATTCGATTCTAAAAATAGAACTGTAGTGGTAGTTTTTGAGAATTTATAAGTCGATTTGTTTGTGGCTCATGAGACACGGGGAACTTGGGGGAACTATTTTTTTTTTCTTCTTCTTATTCTTCTTCCAATTCCAGTTTCCACATATTCTTCTGAAGTGTATATTAAATTTTGTTTTTAACCTGTTATTCAAACCATTTCTGGCTTTAAAATTATTTGGAATTATGTTTTAGCCTAGGTTAAGCTTGATATAGAACGCTTTTAAAAGGGCATGCTGTCAGTTTTTTTTTTTTCTTAGAACGCCACTCTTTGTTTTTCTTTATTTTGGAAGCCATTTATATTTTTCTTCTATTTCAAAAATGTTGAATGCAAAGATATTCTATTAAATAAAAGTATAATGTGTAAAAAATTATACAACATACTGCAAAAATAGAATGGAAATGAAAACAAACAATGCCCCTAATTTTTTGTTTTGAAATCGCGATCCGTGAGCTGAAACATGCTAAAAATTTTGTTGTTTTAAAAAATTTTTAAATCACAATTTTAAGTTCGTTATAAGCATAGTATTTTTAATAGATTTTATCCTTTTGGGACTGAAAATAGGTTCGTTATAGGGGTAGTTCGTTATTTTAAAAATCGCAAAGTTTGTTATAACAATGGTATTTTCAATGGAATGGAATTGGGAATCGCCGTGGGTTCGTTATAAGGGAAGGTTCGCTATATCCAGGGTTTGTATTAGCGGGGTTTAACTGTATTTACAATCAGACATAGTAAAGCCACGCTTGATAGATTGAACAGAAAGTAGGAGGATAGCGTGGTAGGTTTCTTTATTCGGCACTACAAGCTTTCGGGCATCAGCTGCCCTTCATCAGGTACAATGCGTGATTGTAATCACGCGTAATCACGCATTGTACCTGATGAAGGGCAGCTGATGCCCGAAAGCTCGTAGTGCCGAATAAAGAAACCTACCATGCTATCCTCCTACTTTCTGTATTTACAATGATTAAAAGGACATGTCTTGAGCAGAACAGCGAGTAAATATATATACAGTAGAACCTTACTTAAGACACTTTCCAGAATTGTGGCTAAAATAGAAGCCCTCCACATGTTTAGCACTTTTTTTTCACCAAGCCTCAAAATATAAAAGTTTTTCATTAATTTTCAATGCAATTTTATATTTTGTCATAACAATTTTAAATTGTCATGCAGAAAATTAGTAAAGACAAACTTCAAATTTATACAAGAATTTTAGATACAAGAAAATAAGACATAATCAAAATAAATTAATTTTACGTGACTGTTTATTGTTTTGTCTGATGATGGCGACAATGCTGTTACCGAAACGTCACACACTATTAATTTATTTGGATTATGTCCTATTTTCTTGTACCTATAGTCCAAATAGGGATTCTAATAGTTTGTTTTAATACATTTGACTTATGGGACAGTATCAGCTGTCTTAGCTATTGTTCTCAAAGGTTAATGTAATAGCTTCAAGCTGGACATAAAATGTTTAAAATCATATATTAATTCAAACAAATATACTTTAAAATTTAAAAAATAGACTGTAAAAAGTATCAATCAAAATTATAGGCTTTTAATAAAATGCACTAAAAAGAGGAACTAAATATTTCAGCTATATACCGCCATTGTCAAATTAGATTAATAAGAGTAAAATGATAATGACGTTTCGGTAACAGCGTTGTTACCATCTTCAGACAAAAGTACTGAATGAGAAATGATGGTAACAACGCTGTTACCGAAATGTCACACACTATTTATTTATTTGGATTTGGTCTTATTACCTAGTGTTAATAAGAGTAAAAATAAAATAAATAAATTACTCATTGAAATATAAAACTTATTAATTAGTTTCTTTTTATTCAATTACAACAAGTTCAAAATCCATGATAATCATGTTCTCTCTCAGATATATATACAGTCAAACCTCTTTAATTCAACACCCCAAGGGATCAGAGCTTTCGGTTGAATTAAAGGAAGTGTTGAATTAAAGTTATTCAGATGATTAGCTAATCATCTAACTCGCTAAAATAATATTTTTTTTTAAATAGCTTTGTAATATAAATTGATCATATTAATTAAAACCATTGTGTGTGTACTTTTTGTATTATTTTTTATTTTCATGGTTAACTTTAATATCAGGGACAAAATGGCAATAATACATATTTTTGAAACATAAATAATTACAAATAATATTTTATTCTAATTGAAGAATATAGCAGTTGAAAGGAAATAAATATTGAAAATAAAAAGAAAATTTAAAAATAATCATGACGATCTTTTTAAAAAAGCCTTTATAGATGTCTGTTTTTGCACTCAAATCCTATTCAGGATGTATTCAAGATGGTATATTTAAAAAAAAACATGCATGTCTTTCTTCCTCTGGAATGTGTTTTAATTATTGTATTAAAGACATCCACTGCTGCTGCAGGTGTTATTGATTTTGTGTTTAAATCTTTTATAATAACATGGAAATGGAATATTGAAATAAAATGTTATCATAATCATTGTGGCTACATTTTATGAAGATTTATTTATTTAAAAGGAAATTATTTGTAAATTTTAAAATAACTAAAATATTTCAATGCTGAAAATTAAAAAGAAAATAATATTATTAATTAGCGCGCAATTCCTAAATTCCTGCGTAAAAAATAAACAACACTCGCGACATTGCGCAATGGCACTGCAAAGTGAAACTTAAACTAACAGAAATCAAAAGTGCGCATGCGCGATCCTATCGGCACCCGCCGTCATCGCCGCTTGCCACCGCCGTAATACCGTTTAGCAGTATAAAGTTGTATGTAAAAAAACATTCAACTATCAAAATTTCGAATTTTAAAATTTTTGAACTATCGGAACTGTCGTATTATCGATACTGTCGAATTATGGTTTGTTATTTGATAGGCCGGAGGTCGGGACATCAGAATATGGTCGAATTAAGGTAGAGTGTCGAATTTGCGTGTGTCGAATTAACGAGGTTATACTGTATGCAATGCAAGTCTGACAAGAGATGTGTGAATGAATCAGGCCCAGGCCAGGGACTAGCAGAACGGGCTGCCACCATGGGGTTGGATGGAAGCACCTACTGCAACTGGCAGAAAGTGGTGCAAGAATCTAATACCACCTTTACATTTTAAATATATTCCCACCTTGTTGTTACTTTTTATCCACCTTGTGTTGAGATTACACAAACTCCATGAGTTCATGCTCCTTGAGCTATTTTATGTTAAGCAGCGGCCTCTCCCAAAGGTCCTGTTTAGTGCATCTAATTCAAGACAAACTGTGTTCCTACTTGCTTACATTCTATATACTCAACACACATTCATCTATATATTCCCACCTTACATTCTATATACTCAACACACATTCATTTATATATTCCCACCTTACATTCTATATACTCAACACACATTCATTTATATATTCACCCCATACATTCTATATACTCAACACACATTCATCTATATATCCCCCCCCCCCCTTACATTCTATATACTCAACACACATTCATCTATATATTCCCCCCCTTAAATTCTATATACTCAACACACATTCATCTATATATTCCCCCCCCCCCCCCCCTTACATTCTATATACTCAACCCACATTCATCTATATATTCCCCCCCTTACATTCTATATACTCAACACACATTCATCTATATATTCCCACCTTACATTCTATATACTCAACACACATTCATCTATATATTCCCCCCTTACATTCTATATACTCAACACACATTCATTTATATATTCCCCCATTACATTCTATATACACAACACACATTCATTTATATATTCCCCCCTTACATTCTATATACTCAACACACATTCATCTATATATTCCCCCCCTTACATTCTATATACACAACACACATTCATATATATATATTCCCCCCTTACATTCTATATACTCAACACACATTCATCTATATATTCCCACCTTACATTCTATATACTCAACACACATTCATCTATATATTCCCCCCTTACATTCTATATACTCAACACACATTCATCTATATATTCCCCCCTTACATTCTATATACTCAACACACATTTATCTATATATTCCCTCCCTTACAATCTATATACACAACACACATCCATTTATATATTCCCTCCTTACATTCTATATACTCAACACACATTCATCTATATATTCCTACCTTACATTCTATATACTCAACACACATTCATCTATATATTCCCACCTTACATTCTATATACTCAACACACATTCATTTATATATTCCCCCCTTACATTCTATATACACAACACACATTCATCTATATATTCCCACCCCTCCACTCCTCACTGTATGTGATTTGTTGGTTGGTAAAAAATATTCATTGTTTGATTAAAATAACTTTTCCAAGAGTTTATTCTCAGTATAAAGAAAGCAGCCCAAAGCAATATAAAGGTGGTATGTTAAATTCATGTAAAAATGGGGGGTTACCACTGATGAGAGCCAGGCCTTCTCATTTTTTATTATTGCAGTAAGGGCAGCAGAAAAAAACCCGTTGTTTTTTCTTATCCCTTTTGCAAATATCACAAAATTCCATAAGTCCATGCCATAAATAGTTTACATTTCCAAAAACATTCATGCATCTGTTTATAAAAAAAAATGATTCACACAGGCATCAAATATTTATTGTATATGTATATTAAATGAAATTTTGGTTGAAGACAATAAATAAACATAAATCTCAATAAAGAAAAATGAATTTATAAGGCATGATCCAATTTAGATAACCAAAGATAATTAACAAGAAGGGCAGAGTATATCCCAGGATAGCAGCCATACCTAAAGGCTAGCCATGCGGGTGGAATGCCAGAGATGAAAGTCCCAGGAAGTTGACAGCAAGCGTTGAGGTGCGTCATCACCCCAACCCCACCCAAGCCCCTACAACCCCATCCTGCCTCCTCCCTCTGCCCAAGACATGGTCAACTTCACGCAAAACTTCCACCAGAGTTATCTCCTCCCCATTGTTACAGCAATCAATATAATTTTTATATATATTCAAGAGAGAAAGAGAGATCTCTCTTTCATTGGTAAATAAGATAACAAATTAAGCAGAGATATGATAATAGAATTTTCGAAAAGTCCAAAATTATACGGGTAGGAATATCTTGAAACACTCTAGGTGAGGAGAAGCAGATAGAGTTGGAGTTTCCATTAAGAGAGGTGAATCTTGGGAAGTGGGACAGGATGGTTACGAAGCTCTCACTTGCTCTCTTGTTCTGGTCACAGGCAGGAGGAGCTGCAACTATAAAAAATAGGATTTAGAGTTTGCTTATCACCACACTTTTTGTTTATATTAGAAATGGGGATTGTCACACAATGGCATATATTTAATATAGGGAGGAAAACCTAAGAGTAAAACTTTGTTATAACAAAACTATTCTGGGGCCAACTGCTCACTTTAATTGAGATATAGATATAGGTGTATAGATGATTACCATCCTAAGTAAAACTTTATTTTTACCAAGTAAGAGCCAGCATTAAAAAGTGTAGATATGTAAGGAACATACAGTAAAAGTAAGAACTAAAAAAAAACATCATAATTATACTAGTAAACAAAATTTATTTGAATACAATCTCTTGTAGGAAAAAGCTTTCTGTGCTGATTAATTTGTGATTAAAGGCAGGTGAAAAAAAAATATGTTTGTATTTTATTCACCTGTCTTCATTACAAATTAGTGCTAAAACCCCCAGAAAAAAACTTTTAACAGGTTTCGCAATCTTAGGTTATCTTCAAATACAATCATGTACCTAGTCCAGAGCTATTTTGAATTTTCATAGTTTAGTTTTAATAATAATATATAACATCAAGTTAATTAAATTTGAATGAGAAGTCCCCTATCTCCATTTTTAGCTCATCTGGTCTTAAACAGCCTTGACATCCTAGTAATCGAAAGATTCAACACGCACACTAATAAGTACTGAGCAAGAAACTTTGATTAGAGATGATGGCTATTGAAGCTTCAGACAATATTTATATTCTTGAAGTTTTCATCACCTTTTGAACTTCACATTTGAAAAATAATCTAATGGTTCTCTACCCTTTTTCAAAAAGAAATTAAATAACCTACAAACATCTAAATATAGAAAACCCAGCCACTCACCTGTATATCTTCATGCCAACTACTTTTTTCATATCTACCATAAAATTTGGCTTGTAAAAACTTACCAAGTGTGATTTCACTAATTGCTCTCCACTGATAAGCTAAGGTATAGAGAATTGAACACTCCCCAATAATTAATTGATAGCCAATGAATACACTGATGAATTCCTTAATAAATACACATTTGAAAACAAGATTCTTTCACTGAGGCAAATTATAGGTACCACCAATATAGAAGTCTCTTCCAATTAAAAAATACCCCAGATTGAAGGTGACACCAATATAGATGCCATTCCCAATTAAAGACTACCTCGGGTAAAGGGCGACAACAATATACAGTAAAACCCCGCTATAACGAACCATGGATATAACGAACCTTCCCTTATAACGAACCCACGCCGATTCCCAATTCCATTCCATTGAAAATACCATCGTTATAACGAACTTTGCGATTTTTAGAATAACGAACTACCCCTATAACGAACCTATTTCGGGTCCCAAAATGATAAAATCTATTAAAAATACTATGCTTATAACGAACTTAGAATTGTAATTTAAAAAAAAAATTAAAAAACAAAATTTTGAGCATGTTTAAAGCTCGCGGATCGCGATTTCAAAACAATAAATTTAGCGGCATTGTTTGTTTGATTTTTGCACTTTATTTTTGCTGTATGTTGTATAAATTTTTACACATTATACTTTTTATTAATTAGAATATCTTTGCATCCATTAAATTTGAAATATAAAAAATGCAAATGGCTTCCAAAATGAAGAAAACAAAGGCATTTTAAAACAAAAGCATTATTTCATTTAAAAAAAAAAGGCCATTTTCAGAACTTTTCAAAGTGAAACAACATAGGCAAAATGTTAAGAACATATTAAAATAAGAGAATATAACTTTTCTATTATAAAAGATAAAATATAAAGTTATTAAAAATTGTTACAAAGAGGAATCAACTTCAACTTTTGCCGCGATCGCGATCGTACGTTTTAGAACTTAAAAAAAAAAAAGTCCAAATAAACGGTCCCGTGATGAAACAAAAATTATTTTTATGCCATTAACTATGGTGATTTTAAAGTCAGCAATGTTTTGCATGGCAGGTTAAAAAAAAACGAAATCTAGACCTAGAAGAATATGGGGAAACATGAAATGGAAGAAAAACACTAACTTTATTTGAATGGTGCAATGCTTGGAAGAATGCTTTGAAACAACAAGGTATTAGAGCCATTTTTTCAAGTAAAAATTGTATTATATAATGTGATAATATGATGTTTTAAAATCATTTCATATCTTTGAATATATATTTAATAAAACTTTGCCTAGGATTTGTCTTGATTTTTAACTTAGACATAGAGGTACATGTATGTTAATCATAAGAAGAACCTATTATCTAATGATTTCTATTATTATTCAGTATTAATATAAGGAAATTAGTCAATTAAGGGAATTAAAATAAAGTGACCACTATTAAGAGGCAGCCTCTTCTTGTGTGTATGGCTGTTTTTTAATTATACGGTCTAAAATTTTTGAAAAGTAAAAAAAAATAGCCAAACCGTGGCTATAGTGAACCGTGGCTATAGTGAACCAAAAGCTCTGTCCCATTGGGGTTCACTATAGAGGGGTTTTACTGTAGAGGCTTTTCCTTATTAAAGACCGCCCCAAATTGAGGGCGACCCCAAAATAGTGGCCTCTCCCAATTAAAGACCACCTCAGGTTAAAGGCGACCCCAATATAGTGGCTTCTCTCAATTAAAGACCACCCCAAAAAGAAGGCTAATCCAAAATAGTGGCCTCTCCCAATTGAAGATGACCCCAAATTAAAGGCGACCCCAAAATAGTGGCCTCTCCCAATTAAAGACCACCCCAAATTAAAGGCGACCCTAGAATAGTAGCCTCTCCCAATTAAAGACCCCCCAAATTTAGGGTGACCCCAAAATAGTGGCCGTTCCCAATTAAAGACCTCCTCAGGTAAAAGCGACACCAATATAGTGGATTCTCCCAATTAAAGACCACCTCGGGTTAAAGGTGACACTAATATAGTGGCTTCTCCCAATTGAAGACGACCCAAAAATAGAAGCCTCTCCGAATTAAAGACCACCCCAAATAAAAAGCGACACCAATAAAGTGGTTTCTCCCATTAAAGACCACCTCGGGTTAAAGGCGACACCAATATAGTGACTTCTCCCAATTGAAGACCACCCCACATTGAAGGTGAACCCAAAATAAAAGCCTCTCCCAATTAAAGACCACCACAGGTTAAAGGCGACACCAATCTAGTGTCCTCTGCCAATTAAAGACCACCCAAATTAAAGGTGATCCCGAAAAAGTGGCCTCTCCCAATTAAAGACCACCCCAAATTAAAGGTGACCCCAAAATAGTGGCCTATCCCAATTAAAGACCACCCTGGATTGAAGGTAACACCAACATAGTGACCACTCCCAATTATAGACCACACCGGATTAAAGGCGACAACAATATAGTGGCCACTCCCAATTAAAGACCACCCCAGATTGAAGGTGACATCAATATATATATATATGCCACTCCCAATTAAAGACCACCTTGGATTAAAGGTGTAACCAATATAGTGGCCTCTCCCAATTAAAGACCACCCCGGATTGAAGGTGACCTTAATATAGTGGCCTCTCCCAAATAAAGACCACTCCGGATTGAAGGTGACACCAATATAGATGCCACTCCCAATTAAAGACCACCCCGGATTAAAGGTGACACCAATATAGATGCCACTCCCAATTAAAGACCACCCGGATTGAGGGTGACACCAATATAGATGCCACTCTCAATTAAAGACCACCCAGAATTAAAGGTGACACCAATATAATGGCCACTCCCAATTAAAGACCACCCCGAATTAAAGGTGACACCAATATAATGGCCACTCCCAATTAACACTTTTAAGACCAAGGGCTTGGTTACTAATTACGCTCGTGGGACCGGACAAAAACGAGATATTTTAAAAAAATTGTATCTGAAATTATATGATATATATATTCATAAATTTTTAAATATGTGCTAATAAAACATTATAAAATATAATGACACTGATTAAAAAATTAACAAAAAACATTTATTTTATAAAAGTTGGTATTTTTTTTTTTAAATAATAGAAAGAACTTAATTCACGCCATAAATTATAAAAAATACAAAATCAGGTTAGAATGAATTTACAAACATAAAAATAAAATGATTATGCCCAATATTCAGTTATTGTGTGGTACTTTTCAAAGCAGTTATCAATACAAAGTGATATGCCACATTGTTTGCACATATAGCGCGTGTCTCGACGACAGGCACTTCCGCTGGTTGAGAGTCTTCCTGTGTCTGCACAAACTTTACACTTTCTTTGACCTATTTTTCCATTTTCGAGGACAATTTTAGTTGGAAAATGTCTTCCACTAAGGCGTGAAACATTACATGCAACTTGTGCTCCCTGTTCAGAAAGTTCTATACTAATTTCTTTGAGAAGTGCTTCACCAATGGCCAAGTAGAAGTCTCTCAAATTCATTTTCTTTCCTGGATTTGATTTATTGTAAATGATGTTACTATTTACAAAGCAGAGTCCAAAGAGATGAAAAAATATTTTTTTCCACCATTTCATTGTTTTTCTGGAAAATGAATAATAGGAAAGCATTTGATTACTTCGATCAACTCCTACTTTTCCCTTGTTGTAATCAATGACTACATCTGGTTTCATCATTTCTTTATTTCCCTTGCATTTTGCTGGTAGCATTTTTCCTTCATGAAAGGATGAAAGAGTATATACATCTCTAACATCTTTCCATTTTATGGCCAGAAGATGGTCTTTTCTCATCATGATGGCTTCTCCTCTCTGAAGCTTTTTGGAGAATGCCATTTTAGGCATGCCTTTTCTAGTAGGCATGAGTCCCAACTGCCATAATTTTTTTTCCCCAAAGTTTATCAAATACTTCAGGAGAAGAAAACTATCTATCCATATAAATCACATATCCTTGTTGTTGAAACCGAGATGATAATCTATCTACAATGCTCAGGACTGAATTGTGGTCTTCAGGTTTGCTTTCATCTTTTCCTGTATATATGTCCAAATTATAAACATATCCTGAAACGGCTTCGCATATCTGGAATATTTTCATACCATACCTATGTGGTTTTCCTTTCATATATACACGAAATGTAACCCTTCCTCTAAAAGGGCACATGGCCTCATCAATTGTTAGGTTTTGCTCAGGGGTGTGGGCATTTCCAAATGCATAAATCAGAGAGTTCAAAAATGGTCTAATTTTATGTAATCTGTCATAATTTGGCTTGCCATATGGAATATATTTAGAATTATCGTTCAAATGAAGCATAGATAATATTCTCATAAAAAGAGATCGAGGCATTTTGATTGATTGGCAAAATGTATTTTTCAAAAAATTATTTGTGGACCAATAGTCCTTTAGTTTAGGTTTTTTTACCAAAGACATGTGGATAATGACACAGAAAAATAACTTGAGCTGCACTAATGTAATACCTTTCCATTGGCTAAGAATGCCATGGGGTTGGAGAGGTCCTTTTTTTGACTCGCGATCGATAATGCTTCTAGCATATCGATTAGTTTCTGTCTTTATATTTTTGAAGGTTTCATCTGTAAAAAATAATTTGAAAGCTTCAAAAGGAGTAGATACAGGAGAAGCTAAATTTACACCAGGCTGTGCCGTAAATGGGGGAAGATTTACAGCTTGCCCTCCCGTTGTATCAGCCAGGCGCCAGCCAGGATCTTGGCCGCTAATTTGACCCCCTACTTTTGTCGCTGAATTATTTTTCTTAGTTGTACCACTACTTTGCCTTGGTTTTTTAGCTTGAGGAGGATCAATATATATCAATTTCATTATCACTATAAATAATAGTTTCATCATCTGAACTTTGACAGTCTTCAAATTTATAATCTGGGTCTTTTTCCTCATCATCTATTTCAGATCCCGAGTCAAAAACGTATTCTAAGATATCATCCTCAATATTAGAATCAAAAGATGTGGAAATACCTTTTGAAGTACTCGGATGCTCAAGATGATTCATTATTTATATTATTTAGAGCGACCAAAGTTAGAAAAATAGCGTGATAAGTTAGCAAGAAATAGAGAAAAAAAAAGAAAAATGTAAACAAGTGACTCAATCAGACCGAGTTGCCATTAGTTTCCCTTTACACCGGAAGAAGGGTCAAGACGCCATCTATTGCATCTCAAAGGAACTAATAAACATCAAGGGTTATATTTCCTCAAAGATTCCCGGACGTCGGCCGTTATTTATTTTCCCATGCATTTTAGAAGTATGAGGACGTACCGGTACGTCCTTGGTCCTTTAGTTTCGAAGCCCTAGGACGTACATGTACGTCCTTGGCCACGAAAGTGTTAAAGACCATCCCGGATTGAAGGTGACATCAATATAGTGGCCACTCCCAATTAAAGACCACCCTGGATTAAAGCTGACACCAATATAGTGGCCACTCCCAATTAAAGACCACCCGGATTGAAGATGACACCAATATAGATGCCACTCTCAATTAAAGACCACCCCGGATTGAAGGTGACACGAATATAGATGCCACTCCCAATTAAAGACCACCCTGGATTAAAGGTGACACCAAAATAGTGGCCACTCCCAATTAAAGACCACCCTGGATTGAAGATGACACCAATATAGATGTCACTCTCAATTAAAGACCATCCCGGATTGAAGGTGACACCAATATAGATGCCACTCATATATATTTATCTTGATTCATTTATTCACATCTTATATTCATTCTAAACTTGAAACCAATCCCTTTTGAGAACCAGATGTTTCGAATTGAGAGGCGCGTTACCTGTTTTTAAAATCTTTTTAAAATATATTTTTGTGATGACTTTGTTAAGGAGTTAGTTATAAAAATTTTCAAATTATATTTTAAATTTTCACCTCCAGCCCTTTATTATATTGTTCGTTTTTAACTTGCCTTTTTTAGCCTTTCAAGTAGGCAAAATTTTATTTAAGTGTTATAAATATATTATTAATTTTTCATGTAAAATTTACATATTTTTAATATATTTTTATAATAAGGATAGAAAGTTGTTTTATTCGAAAAAAGAAAATCACGATAAATAGTTACAACTTTGACCAATAGATGGCGCCACTTTGCCCTTAAAATTTAATGTTAATTAAATAGCTTAATTACAAATATTTTAAAGAAGTTCAATGAATTATATAATTATGTTCAGTATTTAGTATAGAATTCTACTATCAAAACACCTATATATTTAATACCTGTTAAATTCCTTTTTGAAAATACTCTGCTTCAGTGCGGGGTATATAAGAAACAGAGTCCCTTACTGTATTGGAGCAGTTTGGTGGCACTAATGCTACTTGTAATGAGTATCTCCACAGTATCCGTTCGAATGTCCTGTTCTTGGCCATTTGTCAACTCCTGTGGAACATCAAATTAGTCATCTAGAACTCTCATCCAAACTTTTACTTAGTTTGGGTGTACTTAATAGATGACACATTGCCCCTAAGCTCCATTTTTTTGGATTGGATGCCATCCAATTACATACGTTTTACTTCCTTTAGACAATAGTGTAGAAGTTTCTTTCTTTTGAACTTCCAGGTTGGGTAGACTAACCTTGTCCAATCTCTACAAAAATTTTATTTTACAATAGATTCATTCTCTTAAAAAAAAAGGTATTTTGCATGTGAAATATTATAAGTCCTATGTGTATTTATATGAAATAAGATTTTGATTATGCGTTATGCGTGTGTTGTGTGTTTATGGGAATCTATGTTGTATGTTTGGTATTGTGTCATATTGTATGTTCCATATGTTGTGCATTGTATGTAAGTTGTTTAGTCTGATTTTATATTTGGAAAAGGTGTTTTATATGCTTTGCAGAGATTAAAATGGGTTGGCTGTATAATATGTATTCTATATGTTGTGTAGCTAATGAATATAACCTACACTTTATAATATATGCGTGTTGTGTAGGTTAATTAACTCTCTCTGTAAAATGAGTGTATATCGAGTGTTTTATTCCAGTTTGTGTTGTACCTAATTGCTTTATGTTTTGTGTGAGTTGAGTAAGTATTCAATGTGTTGTTTTACCGCATATTCAGTTTTCTTATTGAATATGTTTCTGAATATTATGTTAGGTGTAAATGTATTGTCTTTTGAGAATGCTTTAAGATAATATTTAGAGTGTTGGTCTGTTTGTATGTATTGCGTGATGTCTTTTGTTCAACTTGTGTTTTTTTTTTTTGTGTGTGCGTCGTTCATATTATGTTTTAAGATTTTGTTTGTACTATTGTTCACCTGTTGGTTTTTTTGTGTTTTTGTTGAGCTATATATAATATATTGAGTTCATGTGTGGTATTGTGTATTTCTTTTGCTGGTGACGTGTTGGGTAGATATAGTTTGTTTTATGTGTATAGTGTGTTTCTATATTGTAAATGTAAATATTTCTACAATGTTAACTCTTTCTTTCTTTCAAGGTTGTAGAATAGAACAAATCTTTTTCTCAATAGAGCTGCCTTGAAGCAAGTGCGCCAGTCTCGGCGTGTTCTTTAACACTTATTTTGTGCCTACTATTTTTTGGTGAGTTTGTTTTTATCTTTTTCTTCTGTAATTATTTTGGGTACTGACTAAAGATTATTCTCAGGCAAGTGCAAATTTTATGCACAGTGTATTCTAGATTTGCTTTTTTTGTTGTTGTTGTCTTTTGGTTTTATTTTGTATTGGGTATTCTTTGCTGTTAATTTAATTTTGTGTTTTGTTTTTCTACGAATCTTCACTATGTTATTTTTCCTCTTACAAATGTATGTAAATATGTACATGTTTTACATAGCGTTGGATATTTTGTAAAACTTTGTTCGCTGTTAAATACATTTTGAATATAAATTGAAGGTTTATAATTTCCAAGTATTTTCTACATAGGAAAAACTTACCCAATTTTATATAATCTAGTTTACTAGCGATGCCATCATCAAGAAAATTTTAGTATTGTTTTTATTTTTACTACATAACTTTTATTGATTTTTGACAAATATTCTGTGCAAAATGGACTTTCAATGAATATATTTATAAAATAAAGAATTTAAACAAAAATCAAATTGAAATAAAATTTAGAAGGTAATTATAAGAATTTTGGAAGTATTTTAAAATTTTGTTCCTATTTATGGCTTCAATATAATTCTAAATATTTCTTTAAAATTAACAATTATAATTTGTAAATTCGCGGTATTTATATATATAACCCAAGCTTATTACTTCATTTTAAAATGTTGCTTCTCAACAAGCATAAGCAAGAAATCTATGCCATTTTAAAAATAAAGCAACCAAATTGAAAAATGAACTTTTAACTCCAATTTTACTAATATTGTAGGAGGGGCAATTTTTACTTTAAATCAGTCCATTTTATTACTATTTTGTTCTCCCATTATTTAACCCATTTAAAAGATCTCTTCTTGGTTTTGAACAATTTCATAATACCAACAACTTCGTTATTTGGTAATCTGACTTGATCAAATTTTTAAAAATATATAAAACTATTTATGAAAGGAGAGAATTATTGCTTTAAGAATTGTTCCTATACAAAATTAAACGTTATTATTTCTAAGAAATCCAAGCTATTTTTGACACTTATGTTTCTCTTTTAAAATAAAATATAATTTTATAATTCTTTACTGCAAAGATAAAATAATGATAAACATCCTCTTATTATTTTAACATTACAGTAAGGGCAGTAGAACATTGTTTTATTTTAAAAAAGAAATGTACATTTCAAAAATAGATTAATCAGGAATAAATTTTAAAAAATCAACGATTAGTTGATATTTATTCCGATAGGAGGCGTAAGCCATCGGCAACTTTTAGTTTCACGATCAGACGCCCTTTTCTTAATTTATCCACCTGATCCAAGTACGAATTCACTTTTGTACTAAAATTTTCACATTAGAAAAAAAAATATATAAAAAAGACAAATATTTTTTTTTAAATATATCAAATGATACCAAATCCCGAGCGAAATAAAATATATTGAAAATAAGAATAAAATTCAAAAATTATTGTTGAATTCTTTCAGAAGTGAAATCTGAATTTTAAAAACTACCGCAAGGCGGCGTTGGCCGTTGGCGTCCTAGAATCCGAGTTAGTGACCCAATTTTTGACATATATTGTGCTTTCTATATATTTTATGTATTTTTTAATTACCTCTATAATTTTCCTTTATATTTAATATAAATATTTTTAGACATATCTCTTTAATTCATTCAATGTGTATCTATAACATTTTACTTTCAGATGAATCGAAACAGTTAATTCCCTATATATACATTATTTTTATTTAAATATTAAATTTTAAATATAATTTCAACATTAAATAATAAAAATGTATAGAAATCATGAGCTATATCAAAAATTGGGTCACAACTCGAATAAAACGCCTTCCGAAATTCTCCTGCACGCTAACGGTCTGCGCCGCATTGCGGGTTTTGACAATATAACTCTCATCTCTCTATATAACTATATGTTTATAAAATTAAATAAATAGCAAATAATTCTAAAATTATGAAGACTGAATAATGTGTCAAATATAATATTGATAAATAATTATATTGATAAAAGGATCCGGGAACGTACTGCGCTCTTGGAGAACGGATTATAAATATCTCCGTAAAACGAGGTAAGTAATGAATTGGGTGTGTAATTTTTTTCTGCTGTATATGTGTCACTGATCTCACTTTAATCTTGTCCGAGTTTCTAGCAATGTGCTGTTAGTCAATGGTTATGTTTTAATTACTTATAGAGACTCTACTATTAATGGTGATAAGGCGCACACAATTTTTGGATTATTGATTATAAACACAAGGTAATAAGACCAAATCTAAATAAATAAATAGTGTGTAGCATATCAGTAACATCATTTTATCATAATTACACAAAGATTACACATAATCTTTCATTATAATCAGTACTTTTGTGTAATGATGGTATCAATGCTATTACAGAAATATTACACACTATTTATTTATTTGGATTTGGTCGTATTACCTTGTGTTTATTATTAATGGTAAAGATTGCTTATTCCACATTTTTCTTTCTCAATATATAATTGGATTTTGTTTTTTTATTATGACCTATATATAATAATACATATACTATAAGGCTTATAGTATATAATGACAGTAGAAAACATGCCTTTAGGGTTCACCTCATTATATAGAGTTTATATATAAAGTTAATACACATGTATATGAATTAGTCATTTCTGTTCATTTTTTCTAATATTGTTTTTGTGTGTAAATATATATAAATTTGAAGCTAATTCTAAAAATTAGTCATACTTGTGTATTTTGAGACAACTGAACTAGGCCCTTGGATTGAACTATAAACAAATATTTCGAATAAAATTGTTCCTAAATTTCCTATTCATTTTTTGTATAAATCAAATGTAGAGTGAGTAACCAAACATATTGTAGTCTAGAAACATAAGGTAATTAGACCAAATCCAAAATAATAAAAAGTTATTGGTATCATTACCTTGTGTTTCTAATCTATAATCCAAATTGTACCTTATTACATATTGGAGTCTTTTTAAATTTGAAATTTATTAGTTTCTTATGGAAAGTGGGCATATATGACCTTGTTTACATTTGATAGTGAAACAGGCAGTTAAAGGTATATTTAAAAAAAATTCCTTTCAATTTATACCTAGAAAAATATGCCCTCATTGTTAACAAGTTGAGGTAATGTGGTGTAGAAAGGCCTCACAGGGCAGGTAGCACTGAGCTCTGTGCAAATTTCACCAACAGAGCTAACCTTGTGACATCTCTCTTTGGCCTTCCAGAGTAGTTGGCATTCTGCACTTCAGCAACCTGGGTTATAAATTTATCTCTTTCTGTGGCTAATAAAAGGGTGTACCCGAGAGAGGAGGGGGAATTGTTGCCTTTATTGTGTGCTCTCGTTAATTGGTAATTAATTGTGTGGGTTGTTAGGCATTAGTAGCGGTCAGTACAAAGGTGAATGAAATAAGAGAGTCCAGTTAAGACAAGAAGAGCTGCCAAGGGTGTTCCAATAGGAAGCCAAGAATGCTAAAGAAGCCAAAAGCAGCTAGGAGAGATTTTGGAAGATAAAAAAAAAATGTTGCCTTTTATAGTGCCATATATGCAACTTAATAATTTTAATAAATATAAACTATTAACTTTTTTCACAAGACAAAGTGATAAAACCAAATCCATGTTAATAAATTCAAAACTCTCAAAAATTTATCTTCAATGGAAACTCTCACATGTTGACATTGAAGGCAATGAAGCTGCTGATTGTGCTAGAAAAAAAAAGGCACAAGAGAGTCTTTGCCACGGAATTATAAACTTACTTCTAAAGAAATAGACAGTAGCCCAAAAAAATAAAAATAAATAAGAACTAGAGGATCCCACCTAAGCACAGCTGGTACAGTGGAGTGGACCCAATAGAAGCTCTGAACCTCAGAAATAGACAGCACCAAACAACACTTACAAGGTTTAGAACAGGCCATCTTAAGCCATTGAAGATGGAAAATAATAACAAAATCTACCCCACTTGCCCAAAATGTAGCTTGGTACCTGCAGCTCCAGAACACATTTTGGCCTGCATTAGATGCACTAAACAGGACCTTTGGGAGAGGCCGCTGCTTATCTTCAAACAGCTCGAGGATCATGGACTCATTGAATTTGTGTAGTCTTTGCACAAGGGGATGAGAGAAACAACAACATAACAACAAATTAATAAATAGCAAGTAACATTTATGTAGCAGCATTAACATCATCAGACAAAAGTACTGAATTAGAAAAAATTATCTGTACACAATTTGGACTCCTGGAAGAATTGATTTTTAATTATTCTAGAATTGGCCAAATACCCTTTCTCTATTAATCAAGAAAAGCTAACCACATGCGTTTCAGGCTGTTGACCCTCTTCAG
>CP092886.1:134835000-134939166 GCA_030710605.1 Cordylochernes scorpioides | reverse complement strand
CGTGGTGTAAGCTGTATCTCAGTGACCAAAAAATTTGGTCTTTGGCGCATTCTGAAATATCATGAAACAGGTATTTAGGTCATAAGGGCGTGGCAATGCCAAACTATATGAAAAATAGTACAAAATTGAAATTGTACAGAGATCTTAGGTGAATAAATGAAAAAGGTCATTTCCTGATGGCTTGAGCCATCTGTCACCTCTGTGTTCAGGTACAGCTTGCACCATGCTGATTAGGGCCAACAGCCCAAAATGCAAATGTGATTGGCCTTTCTTGATTAATCAACAAAGAGTATTTAGCCAATTCTGGAATAATTAAAAATTAACAATTAGTTAATATTTATTATGGTAGATGGCACAAACAATCAGTGACTTTTAGTTGCCAATCAGGAGATGCCTTTTTCTTAATTTTGTTTCTGAGCTCTCAAATTGTTGGGTAAGGCAGTTCTCTCTTAAGAGAGAGCTTGTAACTTGTTTTCCAGACCTCATTGATATTCTCTTTTATTTCTCTCTTGTGCTTGCTAATTGGAAGTTTACCATATTAAGCTGCTAGTTTTTTGTTCAATGAGGTAATTTTAGCTGCAGCGTCTGCTTCCTCATTTCCATATATTCCTGCATGTCCATTGAAAATACGTTTGGAGACCGAGGTTTGTTTACAAGAGAGATGGATATCTCGGCATTGGTTTTCAAAGGCTTCAATGACTGATTTACTCTCACTGTGTATGAGTGTGCTGTTATTTGTTTCTGGGGCTATCTTACAAGCCTCTACTCTCTATTGCTAGAGCTTCTGCCTGGAATATGAAGCCATCTTCATTCATTCTAAAGAACCTCTTTTCAATCAAAGTTTCTCCATTGTGTCATTGATATTCAAGAAATGAAACCAATTTAGCATGCTCTTTCTTTCCTAAATAAAGTGTTTGATACTGTCCTTAATGCAATTGAAAAATTTTGAAAGGGCCTCATTCATCAATGGTGAACCTTCCCACCTGTTTTTCTAATTTCATCAAACATTCTACTATGATATTGCATCCACACATAATATTGAATTGGGCTATTCTGCTTATATATCCAGAGCACTTGAAAGGAATTCTTAGTAAAGGTATCCATAATATAAGTACCTAGAGTACATGAGAAATATACAGAAATATTTGCATCTAGCAAATAATTTAAAAAATGGCTATTTAGGAATAATTTAATCTTTTTATATAAATTCAAGAAATGAAGCTATTTCAGTATGATTTTTTTTTTTTTACTTTTCCTGAATATAGATGTCACACTATTGCCTCATTTAAATTATGACTACCTAGCATTTTGTGATTTATTTGTTGAAATCCCTTGCTCAATACAAATAATTTTTTCCTAAAAAGTGTTTGATAACTTCAATGGACACAAGCAAAGCATTTTTCTCATCTTTCAATGTTGCAATAAGCTCTCTATCATTCATCAGTTTATGAATTTAAGATTGAATGTGTGTGTGAAAATAACTTCAGTTCTTAGAACAACTAATATTTGGAGAGGTCGGTGGCGAGTGGTATAACCTGCCAGTTATTGAAAGCCAACAACCCGGGATCGAATCCTGCATTGGGCACTTTTTTCTGTATAAAAATTGCTTCAATGGCTCCCGATTCTTGCAGAAGTCCAACCCCACTAGTGAGTGCAAGTACCAAACAGGGATCTGGCATACTTTCAAGTGTAAAAGTCGAACTGCTTTCTACATGTGTGGACATGTGGTGCACTTAGAGTAAAAGCAGTCACTAACTAATTACCATGGTTATCATGGCTTGAACAACATGTGCTTGGGATTTATATCTGGGTCTTTTCTCAAATGGCTCAACCTTATAGGTTACCTGGCATCATTTCAGTTTATAGGTGGTATCAAAGTATATACTGTATCTCTTAAGCAGTTCTTTGAAATCCCATGTTTACAAACAGGTGCAAGGTCTCCTTCACTGGACTATCTACAATTCTTTTTGTTGGGTTCGGGAGATTTTCAACAGAGCCAGCTGCCATGTATCCTCTGTACATGTCACCCAGATTCCTATGAATCTTCCATATTGGTTTCCTTTCTGAAGGTCTGTATGGTGTACAGTTAAGTATTGACTTTGTATTCTGAAAGTAATTATATGGGTCTCCAATGCTTAAGTATAACATCTTCTAATATGAATTATCATAATTTCTACTTCTAGTAGGCATTGTTTTAGCTTTTGTTAGATTGCATTCCACATATCTGTTTCATAATATTTCTTCTTCTTCTTTTGTATCTCCACTCAATCATATTAGGGTATCAAGCTTGTAAAGCTTGAGACTTATGATGGTGTCTCCCGAGGATGAGTAGAGCTCATCAATGGATATGATCTTTCTTCATGTTTGTAATCAACGTCAATTCTAGAGTACTGTCCAAGAGGAAGTGGACCTTTAAAAAGACAGTCTGCACATTGATAAATAACTTTGTGTTAAAATTAAAAATTATCTTTAAAATTCAATCTAATTGAAAAAAAAAAAAATTTTAATCAGCACAAAAAGTTCATCTACAAAAATCTCTTTCATATAAATGAGAGTTTACAAGTTTAATCATCGTGGCTTCTTTTAGTTCTTTCCTTTACTGTGTGTATGTTCACTACATATCCAAAGTTTTTTTTTTTTTTTAAATACTAGCTCCTCCTTGGTAAACATAAAGTTTTCCCTAGAATTTTAAGCAAAAATATTTGTATACATATATATCAATGAAAAAAGGCATCTCCTTATCGCGCAACTGAAAGTTGCTGATGGCTTGCGCCATCTATCGGAATAAATATCAACTATTCTCGTTGATTTTTAATTATTGGCCAGAATTGGCCAAATACCCATTCTTGATTAATCAAGAAAAGCTAACCACGGACGCGTTTCCGGCTGTTGGCCCTCATCAGCATGGTGCAAGCTGTACCTCAACGACCAAAAAAAAAAAAAACTGTTTCATTCAAGGCATCCTGAAAAATCATGAAACGGGTAGTTAAGCCCAGAATTGTGTGAGACGCCACGAGAGACGTAGATGGCGCAAGCCATCAGCAACTTTCAGTTGCACGATAAGGAGATGCCTTTTTTCATAATTATGCACCTTATTCCAGTACAATATCACATTTGTACTATTTTCTCATATATATCAATATATCTTAATTTTTGTGAGTTGTTGGCCATGACCCCAGAACAGCTTTGTTATAAAAAAGTTTAACTTAAGGTAATAAGACCAAATCCAAATAAATAAATTGTGTGTGACGTTTCGGTAACAGCGTTAAATACTTTTTATTCTAAGAATAATATTCTGTGTTTCTCAGATAACCGTCTTCTTCCTATCTGTTATCTTGTTTACACACTTGATAACAGTAACTATTTAAAACATACTGTAGCAAAATTTCTCATTCTATACTTTTGTCTGAAGATGGTAACAACGCTGTTACCGAAACGTCACACACTATTTATTTATTTGGATTTGGTCTTATTACCTTGTGTTTATAATCTATAATCCAAATTGTGCCTTATCAAAGTTTAACTCTTATTTTTACCTCCCTATTAAATATAGCCCATTGTGTATCTATCCCCTGTTCTCTAATACAAACAAAAAATTGTGGTGTTAATCAATAACTAAATGCTGTTTTTATAGTTGCAGCTTCTCTTGTCTGTGATCAGAGCAAGTACAAGCAAGGGCATCTTAGCCAGCCTCTCCCACTTCCCAAGACACACCTCTCCTAATGGAAACTCCAACTCTATCTGCCTCTCCTCACTTTGAGTGTTTCAAGATATTCCTTTCTACCTGTATCATTTTGGACTTAAAAATTGTGTTATCATACCCTTTCTTGAAATAATATATTAATTTGCAATGATCTTGAATATATATAAAAATTATTGATTGTTGCAACAATGGGGAGGAGATAACTCTGGTGGCAGTTTTGCGTAAAGTTGACCATGCCTTGGGCAGTGGGGCAGAGGGAGGTGGCAGGATGGGGTTGTAGGGGCTTGGGTGGGGTTGGGCTGATGACGCACCTCAACGCTCGCTGTCAACTTCCTGGGACCTTCATCTCTGGCATTCCACCCACCTTTCTTTACAGCCAGGGGCATGGCCAGCTTTTAGGTATGGCTGCTATCCCGAGATATACTCTATTCTCCTTGGTAATTAAAAAATTGTATTATAAACTCATTTTTATTTAATATTCATTTTTTCAATTTTTATTATATTCAACCAATACTTCCTGTAATGAATGCACAATAAATAA
Organism: Cordylochernes scorpioides; assembly: GCA_030710605.1. Classification (NCBI taxonomy): domain Eukaryota; kingdom Metazoa; phylum Arthropoda; class Arachnida; order Pseudoscorpiones; family Chernetidae; genus Cordylochernes; species Cordylochernes scorpioides. The sequence goes on along the minus strand of CP092886.1, from coordinate 134,934,922 downwards.
TTGATTATTGAATCATTAGTTTTTTTTATTTTATTTTTCAATTTCTTATGCTCCAGCAAAGCATCACATATGGGTGAATCATATTTCATCAGAGATCACTTTAAAAAATATATATATATATAGTGAAACAAACCTCTATTGAGAAATCACATCTACGAGAGATCAGGCATATCCATGTGGTTGTATTGCATAAGAGGTTAAACTGTCTACTATGCCTTATTTTATGATTCCAAGACTATTGGAGAACAATGCACTATAAGGTAATAAACTACAACTACAGTGTTTTGGTCACCTCTTGAGACACCCATCCTCAACTGGCTTGCCCTCTAACCTACCAAGACCATTAATCCATTACTGGCAATTCCTCAATCTGATCTTTAAAAATCTCATCACTTAATGTTTTCCACAGCATTGCACAGAATGATAAGGTTAGGGGAACAACAATAATGCCAACTTTCCAGAAATTTGGTATAATTGCATAGTCCCTATTTTATTCATTTTATAATTTTTTTAAATTATCCCATATACATGTGGCATAGGCTATGATAATAATGGTGGGTAGTATTTAGTGACTGCTTCTACTGTAAGTCCACCACATATCTACACATTTAATAAGCAGTTTGATTTTTATACTTACAAATATGCCAGGGTCCTGTTTGATTACTTGCACTCACTTGATTTTTGCAATAATTGAAGGCCAATTAGATCAACATTTTTTTCCCCTAAGAAGTGACCAATGAATGGTTTGATATTTGGTTGTGACTATTGGAAATAGACAGTTTTTACCACTTGTTGACCGACCCCTATTTTGTAAAATGATATAACAAAGTTTTGAACAATTTATATAGTTTGTATATATATTTGAAGTTGACATGACTAAACTCCAATAATGAAATCTTTATTTAACACCATTGCTAATAAACACAAGGTAATAAGACCAAATCCAAATTAAAAAATAGTGTATGAAGTTTCGGTAACAGTGTTGTTACCATCTTCAAACAAAAGTGCTGAATGTGGATTATAGATTATAAACACAAGGTAATAAGACCAAATCCAAATAAATAAATAGTGTGATTAGAATAGGGCTATTTTACTAGCTTCCATCAACGCACTTGATGGAAGGCTAGTAAAATGGCCCTATTCCAATCAATGTCATCGCTTTACCAGAAGTGTACTTTTCAGGGAACCAGGTAAAACTGGTGGAAAATGAGCCCTTGACTGTTAAAATATGTGATGGTTTAACTCACTATTTATTTATTTGAATTTTGTCTTATTACTTTGTGTGTTTATAATCTATAATCCAAATTGTGCATTATCACCATTGCTTATGTTATCGGAATGTGGATTGAAATTGTGCAAACAAAGTAGTATAGGTGAAAAAATAAGAAAAATGGTCAGGTGTTGATATTAAAAAGAAAATTGGATTTCCTGACCTCTCACATAAACATTTTAGATGGCAGAGTGCCATCTAGTGGAACAAAAATGAGCTAAAAATTGATTTAGCTTGTTCCAAAAATATTTGGACAACCCATTTTTTTTGATAAATCAAGAAAAGTCGACCACATATGTATTTTAGGCTGTTGGCCCTTATCAGTGTGGTGCAGACTGTACCTCTACGACCAAAGGTTTAGTCCCAGAGGCTTCTTGAGATATCAAGAAATGGGTATTTAAGGCCAAGTTTGTGTAAAAAGACTTTTCATGCAAAAAAAGAAAAAAAAAAAAGATGGTCAGGTATTGATATTAAAAACAAAATTGACACTTCCTGACTGCTCACTTGGGTTGGCCAAATTATCTTTGAAGAAGATAAATCAACATATAGTTAATTTTTGTTTCACTAGATGGCGCTCTGCCATCAAAAGTTTCCATGTGAGTATAGTCAGGAAATGGCAATTTTGTTTTAAAAGTATTATATAGTTTACTCATTTGGTCATGTATTATATCTTTCTTTCACCTAATGTTTTTGTACCCTTGATATTTATATTTGAGGTGCTATATGGATTATCGAAGAAAATCACTAGTTAAGAAAACCCCAAATCCACAAACTAGTTTTTTTATATTAAAAAAGAATAACTACCTATCCAATTCAAATAGATGTAAGCACTGTGTGCCACCTATAATGATGTCTATTCAATATGACAGACTCTGGTTGGTGACAAAACAAGACATAACTCCAGCTTTGGCAGATTGGGAATGAACTTTGATTTCTTAAGATCCATAAGGAAGTCATCAAAACTTCAGAGTTGTTTATCTGTCAATGTGACTAGGCAGATTCTTTGTCCAAAATTGCTATCTATAATTTGTCGCAAGGATATTGATCTATAAAAAGAAAGTGTTGAGTTCCTCCCAATTGTTTCCAAAGCTGACAAACCACATTTCCTTTAACATTGATCCACATGGCAACTCCATGAAATGACCTGCTTCCATTCCCTAATAGCTCTTCTTTGTAAAACTCAGAATAAATGATATGACAACATTATACAGTAGAACCTCCATGAGAGGATACTCAGGCTAGAGGACACCTCTCTACAAAGGACATTTTTTATTTGCAAAATGACCATTTTTACTATTTTGCAACTCTCCGGTAAGAGGACACCTCTCTCTAAAGGACACTTTGGCTCTGCAATTAGGTGCCCTTTAAAGGGAGGTTCTACTGTATTAGAGTTCTTTCAAAATGTGAATGATTTTAAAAGACGAATAAAATTATATGCTAACAGCATTTAAATAATCATTAAAAATTTACATACAGTAGAACCTCCTTGTAAAGGACACCTAGTTGCAGAGCTAAAGTGTCCTTTAGGGAGAAGTGTCCTCTTACTGGAGAGTTTCTTTTTTTTTTTTTTTTTATGGCAAAAAAAATATGAGCATATTACAGTAAAATCCCTCTATAGTGAAACCCAACGAGATTGATCTTTGGTTCACTATAGCACTATAGCTGACTTTCCAGAATGGTTGCAAGATTTTCCCACTATGTACTAAGTGAAATTCTCAACCTGCAACCCCAAAACACATTATTGAATGTATTGACTCATCCATTGATAAGCTCTACTCATCTCCAGAATACACCAAAAGTCTCAAGCTCTACAAGCTTAATACCCTAATATGATTTAGTGGAGATAAGAAAGAAGAAGACACTATAGCAACAGTTCACTATAGACTTTGTGTTTGGCTTTTTTTTCCTATCAACATTTTTAGATGGGTTATAATCAAAGGACAGTCTTCTTCTTTCTTATCTCCACTCAATCATATTAGGATATCAAGTTGTGACCCTTGATGGTGTCTGTTTGACAACCATCATGACTGGATGAAGTAGAATGCATCTGCCTTTGTCATTAAGACTGGGAGCACTACTCAGTGGCAGGCCGACTTAGCTCCAAAAGAAATGGCCGCCTCTGACATGAGGAACAGACGTCATGTGCAGCTGCTCCTAACATGGAGTACAAATGCTGCTCATCCTGTATCCCTGGATTAGGAGCACAGGGTACTATCAGCCGGGCCAGCTGAACCCAGGTTTTTTAGCGAGTTTGTTGCTGCTCCCCCTCCTCCTTTTTCATCCGGGCTTGGGACGGGCAAAGGCGGAGTTATTAAAGGATAGTCATACAGAGAAATAAAAAAGCTACACACACTTAATAATGGTCACTTGGTATTGCCACTTACTTTAGCACCCATGCCTATCCCAGTACTTAGAAACCTGATCACCAAAAATATAACTGTCAATAATCCCCTATCTAAAAGAGTTTCCCCACATGATTTAAATCTGGATGAACTCATTTCTTCTTATATACCATAAGAATTGGGAACTGTGGGTAGTCAGTCATCCAAACCTTTGTATAAATACACCTTTTAATATTGTTAACTTTTTAAAAAAAGAAAGAGAAAATGGTGATAAATGCCAAATATCTATAATGTCCCCCCCCCCCCTTTAAAATTTTTATTTTATTTTTGATAGAGAATACAAATTACATATTCTCAACACAACCCCGACCTCGGGGGTCAGTGGAAGGCTGTTTAAACCGTTTGGTTTTCGACCGCTACGACCCGGGTTCAATTCCCGCATTGGACACTTTTTTCTGTTAAAAAAAAAAAAATGCTCCAATGGCCCCCGATTCTTGCAAAAAGTCCAACCCCACCAGTGAGTGCAAGTAACCAAACGGGACTCTGGCACATTTGTAAGTGCAAAGTCGAACTGCTTTTCACATGTGTAGACATGTGGTGCGCTTACAGTAAAAGCAGTCGCTAACTACCCATCATGATTATCATGGCCTGTACCACGTGTACTAGGGATAAGCAAAAAAAAAAACATAATATCTCTCTAATGATATATCATTTTTTTACTGAAAGAATAGCGGTCCCCCCCCCCCCCTCTCTCAAACTGTTTTCACACTAATTCTCTATGAGGCATACATATTCTATGCTATAACAATGGGTTTATTAAACTGGCAACAATTGTGTGAACCCCTCTTTGTTAAATCCCCCCAGGATCAATGGTAAATTTTGAATTCTCTCCACTCAGGTTCATAATTTCAATTGCACATATGAAAATTAAAATTATTTTAACACAATATTGTATATTATTTTACCCAAAAACATTAAAGAATCTTCTATCAGAATAAATACAAACTAAGTTTTTTTTTAATCTCAAGAACATTGGTCAAATGCACAATTCATCAACACTTTCAGTTGCACACACAAATCAAGAGATTTTCACTTAATTTAATAACCAAATAAAGTACAGGTAAAGTTCATTTTAACACAAATCAATAACGCGCCATCTATACATATAAAATGAAAGGATTTAAAAGCACGAATGTTTATTTTATACATAATACAAACAAATTGGAACTTAGAATTAAATATTCACAAATTTACATGTATTATTCTACAGAATTCATAAAATTCATATATACAAAGTGGCTGAAGTGTTAGATCATTTAAATCAGGGAACAAACGATGTCTCACTTCTGCAAAGTTTGGACAGTCATAGATGAGGTGAAGAGCAGTTTGTTTGGTACTTTTTTCATATAGTTTTGCATTCTTAGACATATTTGCCCGCAAATACCTATTCCTCGATTTTCAGGAAACTTCTAGGACCCACTTTTTCAGTGGTTACGGTACAGCCCGAACCAAGATGACGAGGGCCAACGGCCTGAAACATGTTAGGCATGTGTGTAGTTGGCTTTCTTGATTTATCAAGAAAGAATATTCTGATCAATATTCTGCAGAAAAATTCAATACCATCAATTCATGTTCATTCCAATAGATGGTGCAAGCCATCAGCATCTTTCAGTTGCACAATCAAGGGTTGCTTTATATATATATTCATTGTAAGAACGAGTACAATTTTTTTTTGCTGAGCATTCATTTTATAACATAGATATTACTGTTTTTTAGAAATTAATAGTTTCAATAAAGTTATATCAAAATCAAATAAAATACTCTCTCATATTTTAGATGCCTTGCCACATCACGCAAACATTCTGCCTAAATAACTGTCTTTTGTGCAGCCTTTGGGTTGTAGGGAATAGGCGATTTTATATATAATATATTGTTGCATCGATATCCAAAGGAGGCTAAAACCATTCACACCACATGTGGACCAGGGGGAGCAGATGAACCAATCAGGAAGAAGCCCATCTGCCGAGTAGTGAAGTCATGTTCCTTGTTGTTGACGGCGGCTGTTGGATAATTCTTTCTGCATGTTACTTGCCATGTTCTCCATAATACACAAAGGTAAATAAAGAGGAGCCATGCGCATGAGCAGAGATCCTTATCAGACCCGCATGCTCATTTGACCATCCCTCTGACATGGCAGCGGTGCAACAATATGCACTCATAGACAATATAAAGGAAGTTGTACCTTTTAGCATGTGTAACAGGCTTCAGACACTAACTCTGAAATATATTTGATACACTGTGGCCTTTATTCAAAACACATGAGATTACCAAGTGTGAACAAAATTGCCTCTGTCTCCAAAAAAATAGATGACCGGCACATCAAAGACTTTCCATTTCCTTAAGTTTTGTTCATGATTGTAAGTTGACACAAAAAACACTGCAAGTTTTAAAAATATAAATTTATTATGAACTAATCCAGGTTGCCCATTCTCAACCTATAGGTAAAATAAATGGAAGGTACAGCCTAGAATTAATTGTACAGGTAGCAAATAAAAATATTTGAAAAAAGATAAGTGATTAGGCAGAAAGATAAAAATATATAGAGCAGATAAAATTGTTTTTATTGGAATGGCTGATGCAATGAGAAAATTTAATTGGAAATAGAAGGCAAAGGTACAGAAAAATGATCATAAACTTCCTGATGTAATTGTAACTTATATACATTGAAATATATATTTTTTGAAAATAGAGCAATCCATAAATAAATCTTTAAATAAAAAGGCATATATTAGATCAAAATTTTGATCCAACATATGCCTTTTTATTTAAATTGAAATATATATGTCTGGGGTAATGGAATAGTTCTGGCAATTGGTAAATCACAATTTGGATTAGGTCATATTTTCTTATATTTTAGTTCTGGCAATTCTCAATATGTTTTGTATGGATTTTTTTGTGATTTGATTAGGGGAAGGAACTGCTTTGGGAGTTGATCTATTTAGTTTGGATTCTTTGCTGTGTGCATGGTTTCAAGTGTTAGTCTGGCTGCTGTCTTATAAATATATTGTTGTGTATGATTTTAATATTTTAAAGACCTAGTTATTGTTGATTTGCTGTATGTGTTGAAAATAAGTGAATTTTTTTTATCATTTTGTTTTGGTATTCTTCGATCATTATGTTCATGTTTAAGGGAAGTCAGTGGAAGGATGGTCTAAGCCGTTGGTGTACGACCGCTACGACCCAGGATCAAATCCCGCATTGGGCACTTTTTTCTAATTAAAAAAAAAAATGCTCCAATGGCCCTCGATTCTTGCAATAGTCCAACCCCACCAGCGAGTGCAAGTAATCAAACGGGACTCTGACACATTTGTAAGTGCAAAAGTCGAACTGCTTTTCACATGTGAAGAGATGGGGTGCACTTACAGTAAAAGCAGTCGCTAACTACCCACCATGATTATCATGGCCTGTACCACGTGTACTAGAGATAATTAAGGAAAGGCACAATTTACTGGGTATCTGGTAGATGACATTGCTGAAATTAAAATTTTGAGATCTAGTAATGGTACTGCAGGTTATAGTACCAACTGAGTGGCTATTTTAAAATAGGTCCTGATTCCATTCATCTGCAGTTTGCGGGATATTGCTGACGATGCCTTTTAGAATGGTAAGGATCAGATGGAAATGTAGGGGTCAATCTTGCGTGATGCAATTCTAGCTTTGAATCTGTACCCGTTAATGAAAGATTCGGAAAATCCTGATGCCTGTAAATGTTTGTTGACTAGTTCCATTTCTTTGTGGTAGTCGTTGGTTTTGTAGCAGTGAGTAGAGGCTCTTTTAGTGAGAGTTTTACCACTGTGTGTAATTATTGTGGGCAATGTGAGGCAAAAAGAATCATAAGGCAAAAATTGGGGAATTGCGAAAAAATTCTGGTGGACTTTGGTTGTAATTTGGTTGTTCTTTCTAAGCAATGAGATGTCAAGGGAGGGTAGGTGGCTGTGTGTGTGTTGTTTTTAGTTTTAAAAGTGAATTGAAAGGTTTGGATGGAAGGCATTTACGTATTCATGTATTTATGTTGCACTTTATATTTTTAAATGCCAAATATGCCTTCTATATATCAAAGTCAAAGGGTGATTTAATCTTCTGTTTGGGTGATCAAGTAGTCCAGAAGACTTATTACAATTTCAGCTAATAATGACAACATTGAATTCTCCATTGGTGTTCCTTTGATTTGTTGGTAATTCTGGTGGGAATTGGAAGGTATTGGTTTGGAAGGTATTGGAAGGTCATTAAAATTTCTGGTAATTTTTAGGATATTGTCAGCATCTACGAATTTCTCTTTATTTTTGTTTATAACTGAAGGGATTTTATTATTAGAGTTCATGTGAAGGGGGGGGGGGGGGATAAATACAATTTCTTTTTTTTTTTATGTCATGATATTAGGTTTTCATTATAAATAATCTTGAGGACTCTCTTTCTGTTAGTGTGTAAAGTTTTTTAAGAAATCTTCTGGGATTTTGAATGTCTATTTAGAATTGACGAGTATGGAAAGTAGATCAATTATTTGGCTTCTACAGAGGAGAGGTGATACCCTACTATGGGGTTTCTTTGTGCGATTTTTGCAATTCTGAAGAAAATGTTGGACTGTTCAAGGAGGGCAATCATTTTTTATTCATAGTCTGTTGTGCTCATGATTACTGTTCCATGTTCTTGTCAGGTTTGGTTATTATGTCCTTCTATTTTTTGGCTGCTCCAAGATTTTATGTTTTCTTCTATCCTCTTTGGTAATCTGTTTAGGGATCGGCTGAGAATAGTGAAAACTTTCTAATAGTCTCTATGTGTTGTTGTGTGGTTTAGGTTATATGAATGGAGGTTTCTACAGAACTGATTATTGTTAGTGGGAGTAGCAGTTTTTATGATATTTCTTTGCTTAAAAAAGCTTTAAAAAATCCAAATATCACTTCTACCACTGGCAAATTAATTAGTTCTGAAGAAACCTCCATTCATAGCCTATATCATTGCATTTTATTTTCAACTTAATTCCCTCGTTGAATCAGCCATTCCACTAAAAAACATCTTTTAACTGCTGAATATGTTTTATCTATTTATTTATTTTTGCTGTCTTTGTGATCTTGCATCCTTCTTGTATATTCAATTCTCCACCATACCTTCCAATCTTATTATATAAAGTACAATTTGGGTAATAGATCAGAAATAAAAAGTAATAAGACCAAATCCAAATCAATAAATAGTGTGTGACATTTTGGTAACAGCGTTGTTACATCATCAGACAAAAGACAATGCTGTTACCGAAACGTCACAATATTTATTCATTTAGATGTGGTCTCATTACCTTTTATTTCTTCCAAATGTTTAAGGATTGCAGGTTACGCGTGTACAGATGATGAATGTACCTTCCATTTATTAATCTAATGGTTGAGATAGGGTAAGACCTGAAAGCTCCCAATAAATATTTTTCTAAACTTACGATAAGCGTCATTTATATAATTTTTTTGACCACTTTGTATATCCCACAATTGCCAAAATCTCAATATAATATATATTCCGTCTATAAATCCCTAAACAAAACCTAAATGAAGATGATATAAAAACAAATGTTCAACAAATATATCAACCATTTCAGCTGGATACATCAATTGGAAACATCCTGATTGAGAACACAAGGTAATAAGACCAAATCGAAATAAATAAATAATGTGTGACGTTTCTGTAACAGCATTGTTACCATCTTCAGACAAAAGACTGAATGAGAAATTTGGAAATATCTTTATTTACCACAGCATGTTTTAAATAGTTACTGTTATCAAGTGTGTAAACAAGATAGCAGATAAGAAAAACACTAAAAACTGTTTCTCAGAAAACTATCTTCTTCTTATCTGCTATCTTGTTTACACACTTGATAACAGTAACTGTTGGATCCTATAGTTAATAATTTCCTTAAATTCAATTTTATATATGAAAATTAAGCCAAAATATTCTAAATTCAATTGTACAATATAAATCTTTAATATGTAAATTTTAAAGCAATCAACATGTATGTAAATTTCTAGTTTAGTTAATTAACAGTTTTTTGTTTTCTCTCACTCTCTACCACTAGTATCAAAATCTAAGTCAAATTCATGTATTCTAAAATCATGTGGTAGCTACTCATAACTCTAAAACCCAAAGAAAATAAAATAATTCAAGACAAGTGGCAAAGTGCTTCTTAGTATCTTTTACTGAACATTCAAGCCACGAACATTATGGTCCCTCGAGCCGGATACTTTAAAAAATTAAGGTAAGCCATTTGAAAACTTAAAATTCTTAAAATAAAGTCATGCCCAAATCAGAAGTTAAAATTCGGCACAAATTCAACTTTATTATTCAGGAAATAAAGGATCTGGAATCAGAGAATAAAGCTATTGTAGAATCCAAAAACATACATGGATTAAAGCTATTCCAACAAGAAGTTAATGAAAGGAAAATTAGCCTAAATCAAGTTATCAACACATTATTAGAATCAGAGTTAGATGATACACAATATGACGATTATTCAAAGGCCAAGAAGGATATTTTTAATATGTTGGTGTCTATTGAAGAGGCTTTATCTTTGATTGAAACCAAAGAAAATACTCATAGTGATAAACAACTGCCCGAATCCAATGTTAATTTACCTAAGATAAATTTACCCATTTTCAATGGTGATTCAGCCAATTGGCTTAGTTTTAGAGAAATATTTAACTCCACCATTAATTCAAATCAAACACTAACTGAAATACAAAAATTTCAATATCTAAATGCATCTGTTAAGGGTCCTGCGGAAAAGTTGATTCGGGGTTTTCCCATTTCTGACAAAAACTACCAGCAAGCATGGGATACCTTATGCAATAGATTTAATAACAGAAGAGAATTGGCTTTTTCACAAATTAACAAAATATTCTCCATAAGGCCATTAAAATCTATTTCGGCTGGTTCTCTCTATGAAATCCTTGATGTTTGCAATGAAGGCATTAGAAATCTCTCAGTGCTAGGACTTGAGAAAAACACATTAACAGATCTAATCCTGATCAATTTTTTTGAAAAAAGAATTGGTGAAGCCCTCAGGAAAGAATGGGAATTAACCCTTCAAAATGAAGAATATCCAACATTTGAAAACTTTGTGAATTTTTTAGAAAAACATGCTAGAAGCCTGCAAGGTATGAGAATTCCTTTGTTACAGGAACAAAAAACCTCTAGCAAAAATATGATGGCTCATGGCCTTTATGTCAACAAAGGTCAAAATTGTATTTTATGTCATCAAATTCATAAACTAAATGACTGCCAGAGATTCATAAATCTTCCCTTGCCTAAAAAATGGGAATTAGTTAAAAAACATAAACTTTGTCAAAATTGCCTTAGAGCAAATCATGAGATATCCAAATGTCTCATCACATCAAGATGTAAAAACTGCAAGCAGAACCATCATACTCTTCTGCATGAATACAACTCTGAACCATCCATTCCACAAACAACAACCTCTCAAGAGATGTTGATTTCAACAAATACCATCTGTAATGTGATGCCTTTGGAAACGGAAACAAATATTCTACTGTCAACAGCCCTTATTAAAGTCAAGGCGAAGGATGGCTCATTTGTGCTATGTAGAGCATTAGTCGACAATGGGTCCCAAATAAGCCTAATTTCAGAACAATGTTGCCACAAGTTGGGACTTGAAAAAAGGAAAAATTCTTATACACTAAAAGGTGTAGGTGACATTAGGACAACATCGCAGGTTGAAATAGAGTTCACCCCACATCATAATGATCAATTATTTTCTGCCAGAGCATTTGTGGTTGGGAGGGTAACTGCAGACCTTCCAAACTTCCAAATTCAGTCAGCAGACTTTCCTCATTTAGAAAATTTGCTCTTGGCAGACCCAGAATTCTATGTCACCAAGCCCATAGACCTAATTTTGGGTGCAGATACCTTTGTAGAAATAATTCTAGGTCATAAAACAGATTTAAAGCACCATCCTATAGCACTTAATACCAAGTTAGGTTGGCTTGTTTCTGGGAGAATCCATTCAACTATTAAGTCGAATACTTCGGTAATCAATCACTGTACCACTGAACTTGATTCCAGCATAAGAAAATTCTGGGAACTTGAAGATGTCCCAATTTCTAAGGCCCAGTTGGGTACAAAGAATGCCTGTGAGATATTATTCAAGTCAAACCTCAAAAGAGACATTGAGGGCAGATATTCAGTCAATCTCCCTTTTAAATCAACACCCAATTTAGGTGATTCAAGATCTCAAGCATTGGAAAAAGGGCTACAGGAAAATCCAAGTAAATCTGAAGATAATTCAAGTAAATCTGAAGAAAATCTGAGTAGATCCGAAGATAATCCAAGTAAATCTGAAGAAATTCCAAGTAAATCTAAAAAGTCACGTATCTCCAAGTTAACTCCACAAATTACTTCTAAACAAAACCAATTACTTCCTTCTGAATCAAGTCAACCATCCACTCCAGAACAACCTCTCGCTTCTCAGTCAAGTGAACCACTCTCATCTAAGAAAGAAACTTCGATTATTCCTAAGATAAAGCCACCACCCTATTATAGGCGAAAACGTCAACTTCCTGCTGAGAAAACTTCATGGGATGAACCAATTGAATCAGATATAAAGTCAAATTGGAATAAATTCCAAACTCAACTATCGTGCCTAAAGGAAATCAAAATACCAAGATACCTGAACAGTTCATCTTCTGAAATAGAAGAATTACAACTACATGGATTTTGTGATGCATCCCTTAATGCTTATTCAGCAGTTTTTTACTTGAAAACTAGATTCAAAATTCAAAAGATCAAAATCAATCTGATAACCTCAAAAACTAAGGTTGCACCATTAAAGACCATTACAATTCCAAGACTTGAACTAAGTGCAGCATTGCTTTTGGCTAAACTGAATCAAGTCATTCTTGAATCATTTCCTTTTCAACCTGACAAAACCTTTTTGTGGACTGATTCACAAATCTGCATAGATTGGATAAGATCAGATGCCAGCAGATGGAAGGCCTTTGTTTCGAACAGAGTGTCGTCAATTCAAAATTTGACTCAAATCACTGATTGGTTCCATGTATCCAGTCAAGATAATCCAGCTGATTGCGCATCAAGAGGAATCATACCTCAAGACTTGGTCAATCATAGAATTTGGTGGCGGGGTCCTATTTGGCTTCAAGAAAATAATGTTCGATATATTCCTTCTTCACCAACCCAAGTAAATCTCAATATCATTCAAGAAGAAGTCGGTGAGGGTCAAGTGTTGGATCAAACAACCTTAATTCAAAATTCAGAAACTATGTTAAATCTAGAATTCATTGTAAGGTATTCCACAATGACCAAATTGATCCGAATCACAGCTTGGTGTTGGAGATTCTACTACAATTGCCTCCTCTTTGATCCAATTCGTCAGAAAGGACCTTTGACAACAAGAGAATTAACAAAGGCAATTCAAGTCTTAGTCAAATCAATCCAGCAAGTTGAATTCTGCACAGAAATAAAATTACTGAAGTCAAACAAACAACTACCTCTGTCCAACAAGCTAACTTCTCTAAATCCCTTTTTAGACACTCAAGGACTTCTAAGAGTTGGAGGTAGACTCAAGTATTCCTATTTAAATGAAAATCAAAACTTCCCTCTCTTACAACCGAAACCCTCACGCCAGGAATCACTTATCAAAAATATCTTAACTGAGAATGCCGACATTCCTGAGGCTATTGATGAGAATCAAGAAGATTCTTCAATTTTAGAAACCACTTTTATCATTGAAGACGAAGAGTCTAACAAAGATATCGGGACTCCAAAGATTGAAATCTCCGAAGTTTCGGTTATTGACAAATCGGAAGGCAAAGATTCGAAAGAACCAATGGTCAGTGCAGAAGCTCTGGATAAGAAAGAACTGTGCCATGATGACTCAGCTCACCTCAATGTAGTTGAAGCTGATCTTAATCGACCTAAAGAGGCTACCAGTGGTATAATCAATATTTCTACAGAAGCTAATGAATCGGCAAGCAAAGAGAAAGCTGTATCTGTTGAAATTGTGGATATATCAACAAAGGATTATCTACAGAGCGGTGAAAAGGCTAAATTATCCCGCTGGAAACCCATCGATTCTCTATGCTTAGAAGACGACGATGAAAATTACAGTTCATCGGCATATATAGAATGGCCAGAAATCTTGAAGAAAGAAGTCTTAAGACCCGAAGCTTTAGAAAAGGCAGTCAATCTGGAAGATTTTGAGAAGGCGGCAGAAAGTCGACAACTCTCCAAAGAACATTTAGAGGAATCGACCGAACAAGGCTCATGCATAAAAGCTGAATCAAAAACTTGGGAAGATCCTATTGAATCCGACTTAGCAGCCGCAGAGTCTGATAATCCAGCAGTTCCCGAAAGAGAACTGGCCAACGAATCTGAAAATCTCATCCAAGATTCACCTCAATCGGATACTCAAAGATGGAAGCTGATTCCATTACCTTTCAAACAATGAGAATTGTAATCTTAGCTACATAGTCGGAATCAATTAGTCAAACATCTATACTATTGGAACTCTTTTTTTATTTTTATTTATTTATTTTTTTATTTTTATTTTCTGGTCATCTCTTCCCAGCCGGGGGAGTATGTTGGATCCTATAGTTAATAATTTCCTTAAATTCAATTTTATATATGAAAATTAAGCCAAAATATTCTAAATTCAATTGTACAATATAAATCTTTAATATGTAAATTTTAAAGCAATCAACATGTATGTAAATTTCTAGTTTAGTTAATTAATAGTTTTTTGTTTTCTCTCACTCTCTACCACTAGTATCAAAATCTAAGTCAAATTCATGTATTCTAAAATCATGTGGTAGCTACTCATAACTCTAAAACCCAAAGAAAATAAAATAATTCAAGACAAGTGGCAAAGTGCTTCTTAGTATCTTTTACGGAACATTCAAGCCACGAACAGTAACTATTCAAAACATGCTGTGGTAAAATTTATCATTCTTGTTCACAGTTAATGATACGATCCTGATACTTTTACCGCTCTTCAACGCTCCGATGCTCTCCCGCCATGGATTCCTGCAAGAAGAAGAAGGCCAACAAACCCTCTCAACCCTCGGTGGACATCGCGGCTCTTGTTGAAGAAGACAATATGGTCATCTCCTGCCACTACCAAATCCTGCAATCCCTCGGCCAGCCCTCCCTCGCAGCTCTTCACCTGGACCTTGTCCGCTTAATTGAGCTTAATCAAGTGCCTAGTTAGGGATGTGAAGAACCTCGCGGGCACCGTGAATGACTTCCTGGAGCTGGATGAAATCATGGATGCCTAAATGCCCAAGACCACCTGCCAAACTGTTAAAATCGTGAGTGATTTTATACTTTTACTTTGTTGTTGTTTTTAAAATAACTATTTCCAGATCTCGACATGTCCAAATATTCGGGCGCCAGTGGCTGCAGAAAAGCAGACCACAAATTTATTCATCTATGGCACATGTAGAGACCTAAAGCTGTGCCGGCTAGCAATAAATTTTGATGGGGAAATTAACTAATCTTTTTTTTTTTGGCTAAACATTTTATTTATTCTAATAAAATAAATTTTCAATGTACAACATAAAATTGATAAAAAACAAAAATATATATACTTAAATAATATTATTTGTATATAATATATAAAATAAAAGGATTAAAAAAGACTATATATATAAGGTTAAAAGGGAGGAGTTTAAAGGTATATATAAACTTAAGAAAAAAAAGGCCTATCATGCCAAAGTCCCCAGATTATCCCCATATACCTCGACATCCAGCCAACAAAGTCCAGGATTCGAAAAAGGGCGGCTAAGGCCGCAGCCAACGGCCTGAGCCCTCAGCAACTCCCAATCCTCAGCTTCTCAGGAAGAAATCAAACTCTCACTAAAAAAAATTAAATATCCTGCTTCCTTGCCCCAGTGTTGCTGGACTCACCCCCCCCCCCCCCCCCCCCCCAAGGCTATCATCACCCTTCTTTCTGTGAAAATAAAAATAAAAAAAGCTATCTTTAAAAATAATAAAAATAAATTAAATATAAAAATTATTAAAGAAAAATTCACAAAAAAAAATAAATAAAAATACGAAAATATTAAATTTAAAAAAAAATAATTTTAAAAATATAATTAATATTATTGGATCCGGGCATCTTGGGAAAGGTTCAGGGCTCGTGGTGGAGCTGGTGTTCTGTCTGAAGCACCTTCACCTGAAGCCTGTGGCTTGTCCATAGGCATGCTGGAGTCTGCCTTGGTACTGGTGGAGTCAAGTCAAGCACCATAGGTGAGTGGCTTGACTACAGGGATGGGGCATCTGAGTCCATCTTGGACTCTGGCTTGAGGTCAAGTCGGCCACCATGGGACATGTGGCTCGACCACCAGGAAGCAGTGGCTGAGTCCATCTCTGACTAGCTTGGTAGGGCCAGGTCATCCACCACAGGTCAGGTGGCTTGACCACAGGAAGGGGTGTCTGAGTCCATCTCAGACCAGCTTGGTAGGGCCAGGTCATCCACCACAGGTCAGGTGGCTTGACCACAGGAAGGGGTGTCTGAGTCCATCTCAGACCAGCTTGGTAGGGCCAGGTCATCCACCACAGGTCAGGTGGCTTGACCACAGGAAGAGGATCTCAGTCTCTGGCTCGGTGCTGCCAAGGCTAAAGGCGGCTTCAGGCTCCATCTCGACACCTCGCAACCACTAGAGGTTTGTAGCTTAAATGGACAAAGGTGGGATATGGTTAGGTTAGGTGGGGTTCTGGGTTATTTTGGCATAATATGGTCACGAGGTGTCCTAACAAAACCACTCAAACTGGCCCTGCTCCAACCTCCGAGGACTTTAGCTCTCAGACTGAGCCCATCAAGCCTGCCACCCCCGCTCCAGCTGCTGTCCCTGTGGCAGCACCTGCTCCAACCAAGAGGAAGCAGCCAGAGGCGTCAAACCCGCCCGCTAAGAGGACCAAATTACTGGTTCCAGCCAAGCCTGCATCTTCCCGCCCCCCAAGCCTGCCGTTGCCAAAGGCACACTCAATGGAGAGAAATCTGCGGCCAACATCGTGGTTATTGCAGATAACCCGCAGGCTGACCCACGGGACATCCTCAAAGTTGTCCGCGCTGCCCACACTCTGCCCCAAGACGTCTGGGCGTCTCTGCCCACGGGAGAAAACTGGTGCTGCACTCCAACACTCCTGAGGCCATTCCTGCCGTCAGCTCTGCCCTGGACAACAAGCTCCAAGGCCTGGAAGTCCGGGAACTGAGGCATTTCCTCCCAAGAATCTGCCTCTTCAACGTGGAGGGGGAAACCGCGGATGAGGACATTGTCAAGACCTTCCTTTTCACCAATGCCCTCAGCCAGCTTCCTGGAGACAAGTCTGTCCGAGTGGCACACAGATCTCCGACCAGAAATGGCACCTGCACGGCCTTCATCGAGCTGGACTTGGTTTCCTACAAGGCCATTGGAAGACGCGGCAGCATCATTGTGGACCACGTGATCCTGAACTACGAGGAGTCTGTCCGCGTCTGCTACCGCTGGTGTGGCTACGGCCACAACGCCGATAGGTGCACCAAGGCTACAGTCTCCTGCTTCCACTGCGCTTCTGGTGACCACCAAGGCCGAAGCTGTCCAACTCTCGCCAACCCGCGCATGGCCAAGTGGGCCAACTGCTCAGCCAAGGGCCTCTCTGCCAACTACGAGGCAAGATTAATGTCTTGCCCAACTGCCAAAGCTAGAGCTGCAAAGTTCTAGTCCTCCCGCCCTCTTCCTGCCTCCTGACCTCCACGGACCAATCCGGCCTAACCTGCCTCTTCCCTGACGGAGATCCTGTCCCTAGCCTCCCCAGCCTGGTCATAGTGCTTTGCATATATTACGCTTTACGCGGCCATTGAGGCTCAAAAATAATTTTATTTTAGTTAGCAGCCCCGTAAATAAAGATATCTCCAAATTTTTCATTCAGTACTTTGTCTGAAGATGGCAACAACGCTGTTACTGAAACTTGACTTTTTTCTCAGAAATAACGTGCAACGTTGCCAGGGCGTCCACAGTGGAAGCAGATAGGTCTGTCATCTTCAGCGCACCATTGAGTTCCCTGGTTATTTGTAGGTCCTTCGTAGGTAACCTCGATGGTTCTGGGAAATGAATTGACACCGAGGGCGAAAGCTCTCAGGCTGATGAGGAGCAGAGATTGGAGCTAATGTCTGATGGACTTCACTATGGAAGGCATCCCTCCCCCCTGACAATAAGTGTAAAATCCCAAATGTATGTAAACTCCAACGCGCCAGCTTTTCGGCGGTAATGTAATCTTGCATAAGACAACAAAGTTTAAAAGAGAGTCAGCCACGACCCAAACAAGGTCCATGTAAGAATCGTCGAAATTGCAACACAAAATCGAATTCTCGCATGGACCTTACCCGGGGATCTTCCACAAGTCATTAGTGAGTTTTACGACCAGCCACTGGACGACCGAAATCTCAGATAAGACCCTTCTGAACTTTTGCCCGTGTCGCATCGCTGGCCTCTCTTAAGTGTGTTCCAGCCTGCCTCGTCCTTTGTGTAGAAACCCTAGACGCTTGGAGCCACTGGGCCCCATGACTTCTGTTGCTTGTGGTACGACAACCTTCAGTCGACAGAATTATGCAGAGGATGAAACCTGGAGAGAAAAGCAACGCCAGAGATCCCACCATGCCACCCACAGCCACGGACATCGTGGCACAACTCACGGAACCCATCAAAGACTTCACTGCTCCCAGCCTCGGGGAGATGACCTTCCTCCAAAGGCCACAAACCTTTCATCCCTCTCGCCGTTACAAGTCCAACGTTCCCGCCGAAAATATCCGCACTCTACCTGACGACAAGAACCTTTACCCGCACGACTGTGCCTTCTCCAACCTTCACCAAGGCCACATCGACCAATGCGAACTTTCAGACTACACTACGATAAACATTTTTTTACTGTGAGTATAACTTATTTTAAACCTAATTTTACATTTGTGTGTGTCAACTAGAATTTTAAAATCTTATTATTAAATATTAAATTATATTCTCTTTGCCCCTTAATTGACCTAAAGGTTTCGTTAAAAAACTATGACAACACATCTAACAATTTTCAAAAATTCTTCTTTCATATTAAAACACGTTCCAAATTATCCATGTGTATAACCAAATTTCCCTATCACACAATCAAGACAAATAATCAAAATACATTTCCACAATAGTTGCCTAATTGGTCAGATGTCACCAAAGCCCCGCGGCAGTCTTTATTATCCCCCCCCCCCGCGCTTGATAATTGTCTGCTAAATGATTCCTTCAATTTTATTAGTCTGACATCTTCCCACGCTGCCCCTTCCTGGTAATACGTTTTCTCCACCAATTATATATCTCTCTTGTGATTTAACTTAGTCTACTTTTCTCGGTGAATTACTCTACAAGATATTCTATTCACGTAGCACCAAATACACGCATATCACGCATCATTCACTTTCATATAAATGCCAACACAACACTATGTACATTTTAGTTACAAAACATAATTATAATTCATTTAGACCATTAAGGGCAGCTGCTTAAATTGATATAACCCTTCGATGGTGATGAAATCTAGTAGGGGTCTGGAATCGGGGTGTATACCTATACGCGGATGACACGTCGAGCGTTGTGAAGTATTTGGCGTCCGCAAGCCTCTCCAATATGTTTTCTATTAGTGGGAGGAGATGAATATAGGGGTTGATGATTTCGATCACACGCACACCTTCCTAAAGTCAATACAATTTTTTTTGATTTTGTCCCGCTTGATGACAAAGGTTACTGGACTAGAATAGGGTGAGAACGAAGGCTCGACGATGTGGTTATCCAGCATTTTCTGGACCTGGGAACGTATTTCCTGATGGTCGCAAATAGGAACTCTATATGGACTAAGGACTATTATTTTATCGGATATATTAGATAATTTCACAGGGGGGATATTGAGGCTTGGGACTGCGAACATCTTTTGTGTGAATATCTGTTTGTTCCGTTTTAGGTGTGTTGATAATTGTGGTGGAAAGTATGGACTTTGAACCGCAAGTGTACGTGTGCCTGGGATTGTTTCTGGAGTTGTTGTATGGAGACAATTGTGTGCGGACGTGTGGGCATGCGTGTAAATGGGTGGGAATGTGTTTTCAAGGTTGTGTGAGGTATGAACATGGTGAGCTGGTGTTAACAATGATGAGACATTGTGAACAGGAATGTCCCTGTTTTACGTAACCAACATAGCATGGAAAAAGGCTTTGAGTTGTATATGGGGTATGATGAATGGTGGTACATTGTACATGATTTAGGGATGTATATGTGTCATGGTGAGTGGTCATACGTGTTACACGAGTTAGGTGTGTACCATAGACATGGTGCAAAAATTCTTTGGGTGACTGTATGGAACATGATGGTGATACACCTCGAGTACGAGGTTGGAAAAATGTACAAGGTGGATGTGTGACAAAGGCTGGTGACACGGCATGCTTATCTGACGAATGTGCACATTGGAGGTTCTGTGCGGTAGGAAAAGATAGGGTGCGGGCCTTTAGAATTGACCGCTTGGCATTGTCAATATGTGCATTCGTCAGATACACGTGTGAAATGATAGGTAGAGCATGGCAAGGGGACATGGAGATGAAATAAAGTACCTTTTTCGAAATCAATTTGAATTTTAAAATATTTTAAGGTGTTTATGGAGAGTATTCTAAACGGCGGAGGAGCGCATCCAATATATATGGAACTTCTCTGTCGTGGTTACTTGTCCTATGATTATGGCAGCGTAAAATCAACCTGTCAGTCGAGGTGGGACCTGCTATGGAGCTTATAGGGATAAAACAGGGTTCTATTTGAATATTTATAGACTTTCTATTGAGATATTTATAGATATTGTTAGACACTTATGTTTAAGCTTGCACCCGTGTCAACAAGAAATGGTAGGGACATACATGATAAGGGAAGTTTAACCGTTAGCTGCTGGACGAAAGGAACAGTCTGTTGCATGTAAAAAGGCATCATAGGTATCTACATGGCTCTCCTTGGATCTGTTCGGACTTGATCGAGGGCTCGTGGCTTGCTGGGCTATAAGTCTCCGGCCTTGGTTGCTCTCTGTTAGGTTTCTGGCGGGGATGGGTGTGCATCGCATGTGCACCAGGGCGATGCACTCTATCGTAGCGGCATTCGGAATGTCAGTGGGGGCCATTGCAGTGACGGCAAGGACTGGGCGGGACTGCAGAAGACCCGCGTAGTAGGGGCGTGCTGGTGTAGGGTCCTGACAAGTTCGGCGGAACGTTGCCTTGCTGTTTTGGGGTGTAGACACTTGTTACATGCACTCGCGACATTACGGCGTACGACTTGCTTAACGAATTTGGGGTGGATACTCGAATTAGGCGCTGGTCGACATTCGGGAGAACTTCGGTCAATGTTACCAGTATTACTTCTTGCGGAAGTCCAAGTTGAAAGCCTATTGTACACTTCTTCCGATAATATTCTTTCGAGGCTACTATGGCTTTTCAATTTGGTACCGAAGAATTTGGCGTATGACGCCTCGTTGGTGTCCGGGAACAAGTCTATGAAGGTGCGTCTAACATAGGTGTAGAGTCGCTCGTCGAGCCCTAGCTTTCTAAACAAGGCAAAGACTTCGTCGGCTTGGAAGCGAGGCAGATTGTTTTGTCTTTCGGAGTTCGTTAGGAGGGATTATTCACAAAGCCTATCGTATTGTTTGAAGAAGATGCGGGCGGTGTATTTACCTGTGTAGGTATCGCAGCGGAGTTCTGGTTTGTCCATAGTTCTCGGGGCAATACGCAGGCCGGCAAAGACGATTAACAGCTGGAGGAAGGCGCCGGCAAGACCGCTGTCTGAACCGCCTGACCTTTCCGCGTCAGCTGTGGGAGAGAATTCTATTTTGGTCGGGCTGTGGGGCGGGTGGTATATCTCGTCGTTTTTCTGTCCACTGGTTGCTTCTGTTTCCGTTTTATCCGTTTGCCTAAATTGTTTTTTTTTTTGCGCCATATTATTATATATTTTTTTTAAACACATAAGTCTACGCTAGAGGCTTTAAGGTATCCTGTCGACTCTCTAACGTAAGCTGTCGTGATATCAAAAGTCCTCCAAAAAGATAGAAATATATCCTCTCCAGCTAAACAGCCAATCGAAATTTTCCATCTGGCTTTTGGAGGTTAGGGCTAAGTGATACATAAGATAACGTTTATAAATTGTGGCACATATATGATAGCATTTAATTTACCTCTTTGATTGTTCATAATGAAACTATCTATAAAATTATATACAACTCAACAAACACATAAATTCATACACTTAATTCATAATTTTCATATTCATACAATATGTTTGAGCTTTATGTCATACGACCTTCTAGAAATATGAAACGTCCAATACCTCATATGCAGGTTCATGAAACATGCATAGGTCTTACCACATGCAGAAGTTCACAAATAATGCTATTCAATTGGCAACAAGAGAGCCAATTTATCAAAACTATCACAACCTGTAGAGGTGCATGCAACTTACCTTCAGAGTGTCGAAATGAAAGCCACCATCTAAAACTAGATGTATCAAAGGACTTTGATATTGTACCTTTAATAATATCTAGCCTTAAATGGTAGCATTCCTTGAAAAATATCTATAAATACACTGAGAGAGAACATGCAAAAACCATACGAAATATGTTGTTCAAAATTTTTAACATGAATTATTATAATAATTATACAAGATGTGATCAAACTGTTTTGGGCATGGGGTCATAACCATATTTATCTCTGAAAAACAGATATGTAATTATATTCTTCAAAGAAGTCTCCGTTTGCACATATACAGCGTTTCACACGAATTTACTTAATACGGAAAACGCGGAAAATTGGTTTGAAGAAATACTCTTTAAAACACGCCGCGATTCTTCTTAAATTATTTCCACGCTCTCAAATCTTGCTCCTTTTAAGGCCGATTTCATCATGTGGAATATCAAAGGTCTTTAGGGGGCAGGTTAGGTGAATATGTTGTGTGTGTTTGTGTCAACCACACAAAGTCCGATATTTACAACAATAATTATTATTAAAATTTCCATTTTTTGTTCACCCCAATTTTGAACACCAATATAAAAATCCATATTAAAAATAAGTTAATCCTGAAAATTTATGAATTACAAAAAATATATATATAATAATAAATTGGAAAAAAAAAAGATTAAGAGTGTATCAAATTAAATTAAAAAGTTGGAGAAGAGTAAATACAGAACTGTCCAAAATATTATAAAAAAGAATTTTTGTTTTTATGATTTATTTACACATATACATTCTGATATATTTTCTTTTTCTAAATAAATTATATAACGTGTGCGCGGTCAGGATATGCCTGAAGTATTTCTGAATATATTGAAGCGGTGCAGCAAAGAAGATGAAGAGAATATGTGGGCAAGCCAAGTAAAGAAAGTATGCAGGGCCCCCCTCCACAAGGAAGTGTTGATTGGCAGATTCGAGAGGAGGGGGGGCGGCAGACAGACAGTCCAGCTGGTGTCGTAGTGAAGGAAGGAGCCGAGATAGCGGTCGGCCTGAAGGGGGTTTGTGCGCCGAAAGGACATCGCAGCCTGGGGGAGAAGTCAGTCTTGTGACAACGAGATCTCTGGCAAGGAGAACACGGCGGCGAGTTCCCTCCGGGGCGTGTGGATGATCCTACAAGGCGGCGCCAGGAGAAACTGACATCGGAGCGACCTATAAGGCGGTGTAAGCCAGGCTGCATGTGTATAGCGTGGAGCGGAACGCTTCACAAGAGGACGTCCACGGCGCCAAGGATTCTTCAGACGGGGAGGTTGAAGGCAAGTCCGACTGTTGTATTCCTTCTGCCAAGTGAGCCATAATAAAGAGTTAACTTTAGCTGCAATCCCATCGAACTCACGTGTGTTTCTTTGTGGCATCCTGAACGACGTCTGGGTACGACGTAACATTTGGTGTCAGATGCGGGGATTTGCAGCTTAGTTAATTTTAATTAGTGATTTTATTTTGCGCTAATTAAAAAAAAAGAAAATTGGAAAAACTAACCGACCTCGAAATCTTAAAATTCAAGAAATTGCTCACTCTGATGAACCAGAAAGTAGAGGAGTTCAGATAAGACGTTAGATCCATTAAAAGATTGGAATCTCGATTGAAACGACTCGAGAATAATCGGAATGTCAAATGTTACGCCACACCCATGTCTTGCGAAGTTAAGGTCAATGTACTACCGCCAGAAAATCCTGATGGCTTTTCAAAAACAATCACAGCAACTAATAGCCCACGTTCTCAATGTCTGCGGGGACAAAAGACGAGTCCAGGTGATGAAGATCCTGGCAAGGTCATCAAAACAAAGACCATCACGTCGGGAGACGTCGTAAGGGAACTGCCAGATTCTACGCTAGAAGATTCTCCCGTGATCCAGAAGTCCGCAGAGTATCGACAGCAGGAAATGATCCAGACTGGTTGTGTAGCGGAGGAGGACGAGCTGATCGCCTCCGGCAACGGCTGTGGCACGAGTGTTTTGTACAAAATCAAGCGGACGGAAGGAGAATGCTCTCCAGGTGATATACAGTGCGGAAATTCAACTTTTGGGATCTATTCTAAAATACTCAAGGAAAACAACAACGATTTTGGCGAGCTGCAGTGCGACGGCCTAGCTGACTTCTGCGACAGTGACGGACTGTCAGGGACTACAGCGGCGATCCAACTGGACGGGACGGAGCTGAGTGCGCCGTGGAAGTGTGACAAGACTAGATGGTCGAAGCACCCCGAAGTTGGAGCCGGCGACCCGACTGAACGGGATAGAGCATTGGACGCTCTGTGGAAGTCCGACGACAATGTCTGTGACGCAAAAGTCGCGCGTAATGTGTCAGCGCCGGCGTCTGCGATGCAATCTGAAAAGATGTGCCAATAATGTGTACCTATCATCTTCGTTCCTTCGCACGACGAGGTGCATATCAAACAGCCACCGCCTAGGAAAAGTTCTACCGACGTTGAGACTACCACGGGGTCCGACACCTCCAGAAGGTTTAATAAATTCACAGCCCTGTGCGGGGTCGGCACGAAGAAACCCAAGTTTGAAGGGTTTGGAAAGAGAGAGCTTCTAGAGCAAGAGAATGGTAAACCGAAAGAAGAAAGGAACTTTCCCGACCACCTATGGGAGTTTAAAATGAATGAATTCGTGCTGGGAAGCCACGATATGGACAGCGTGGATCAAGTGGGCAAATCCACTGTAAAGATCGGTGATCTACAGCCCCGTCGCGGAAGGAAGCGGCGAAAGCGCAATACAAAAGATCACAACTCTTTGGAAATGTACATCATGGCTACAGAGCGTTCACAAGGAGAATTCAAAATATCAGATGAAAGCATCGTAGGTAGTGAAATATGGCCGCCATCGTGTGGAGAGCCACCGCCCTGTGCTAGACAGCAAGACCAATCAATGGCGTCGGCACTGGTTGAGAGTGGAAAGAAAGCCCGAGTTGAGATGTGGTTCTACAAACAAGGGTTGGGGCTAATCCTGCCGCTACGTTTCCAGGAGGCTGACGAGCCTCTTGTGGCCAAAGACGTCAGAGAGAACAAAGGGCCGCCGATCAGCGGCCTGACTTGTGTCCAAACCCAGTACCAACTCCTACTCCAGACTGTTGTCCAATTCCTGTACCAACTCCTACTCCAGACTGTTGTACAATTCCTGTACCAACTCCTACTCCAGACTGTTGTCCAATTCCGGTACCAACTCCCATTCCTGACTTGTGTCCAATCCCAGTACCAACTCCTACTCCAGACTGGTGTCCAATTCCTGTACCAACTCCTACTCCAGACTGTTGTCCAATTCCGGTACCAACTCCCATTCCTGACTTGTGTCCAATCCCAGTACCAACTCCTACTCCAGACTGGTGTCCAATTCCGGTACCAACTCCTACTCCAGAATCTTGGCTAATTCTGGTACCAACGTCCCTCCCTTTAAATGCTTTAAAATAATTCATTTTCTTAGTTATCCCCCGAAAAAAAAGTAATTGTGGTGATAAAGAAAGGGAAACAACACTAGTTTTCGAAAATTCATACACAAGCCTCCCCTGTATTGAGGGTAAAAATTTCCTAAACCAGGGTATACAGGTTGGTTTTTGTCTGAATTTGTAAAACCTGGTGAAGATTATTCTTAATACAATATAAGATTATTCTTCATCACCACCATATAAGCGAAATGAATTGTTTCAACGCCATTTATACAGTTGCCCGGCCATCCTTGCAGCCCTCTATATGGCAGACATCAATCCAGAAGAGGACATCCATACAGACAAGGCACCTCAGTTGGCCGGTGTTGTGACCAGAGAATATGTGGGCAAGCCAAGTAAATAAAGTATGCAGGGCCCCCCTCCACAAGGAAGTGTTGATTGACAGATTCGAGAGGAGAGGGGCGGCAGACAGACAGTCCAGCTGGTGTCGTAGTGAAGGAAGGAGCCGAGATAGCGGTCGGCCTGAAGGGTGTTTGTGCGCCGAAAGGACATCGCAGCCTGGGGGAGAAGTCAGTCTGGTGACAACGAGATCTGCGGCAAGGAGAAAATGGCGGCGGGTTCCCTCCGGGGCGTGTGGATGATCCTGCAAGGCGGCGCCAGGAGAAACTGACATCGGAGCGACCTATAAGGCGGTGTAGGCCAGGCTGCATGTGTATAGCGTGGAGCGGAACGCTTCACAAGAGGACGTCCACGGCGCCAAGGATTCTTCAGACGGGGAGGTTGAAGGCAAGTCCGACTGTTGTATTCCTTCTGCCAAGTGAGCCATAATAAAGAGTTAACTTTAGCTGCAATCCCATCGAACTCACGTGTGTTTCTTTGTGGCATCCTGAGTGGACAAAGTACACGAACGACGTCTGGGTACGACGTAACAATATGAATATATATGCAATACAGAGGATACCTCTCCATTTACAATGACAGCAAACAATTTTCGATATTTTATGCGCACAGCCCTCAGAGAGACTCACATAGGTAAATATATACAACATCATATTTTACCAAAACACTGGTGTCAAACACTGGCCTGAATCTGCACGCTTTTTTCAAAGAATATCGAGAAATTGCATTATTTTAATAAATTTTGAAGAGAGAAGATCCCTCATTTTGAACCTGTGTATCATAATTCCGCAAATTATATGGTTTATGCATATAAATGCGATACAAGCATGCGAGGCAATATCTTTGGAAATGCTTCTGGAGCCTGGGTTAACTATATGCGGGAGGATGATATTCAGCTATCGAAAGGGGTATGTTTCTCTTTAAAAATGCGCTGAAACAATGGTGATGGTGGTGTCTTGTCCATGGAGTAGATCAGATCGGTCCGTACACCCTGATCACAACACCGGCCAACTGAGGTGCCTTGTCTGTATGGATGTCCTCTTCTGGATTGATGTCTGCCATATAGAGGGCTGCAAGGATGGCCGGGCAACTGTATGAATGGCGTTGAAACAATTCATTTCGCTTATATGGTGGTGATGAAGAATAATCTTATATTGTATTAAGAATAATCTTCACCAGGTTTTACAAATTCAGACAAAAACCAACCTGTATACCCTGGTTTAGGAAATTTTTACCCTCAATACAGGGGAGGCTTGTGTATGAATTTTCGAAAACTAGCGTTGTTTCCCTTTCTTTATCACCACAATTACTTTTTTTCGGGGGATAACTAAGAAAATGAATTATTTTGAAGCATTTAAAGGGAGGGATTAAAGGTGTCGGTGGAAGGGTGGTCTAAACCGTTGGTTTTCGACCGCTACGACCCGGGTTCGATTCCCGCATTGGGCACTTTTTTATGATTTGAAAAAATTGTTCCAATGGCCCTCGATTCTTGTAAAAGTCCAACCCCACCAGCAAGTGCAAGTAATCAAACGGGGCTCTGGCACATTTGTAAGTGCAAAGTCGAACTGTTTTTCACATGTGTAGACATGTGGTGCACTTACAGTAAAAGCAGTCGCCTACCTCTACCCACCAAACACCAAACTAAACGTTGATTTAGCCTGTTCCCTGATATTTGGCCATTTGCCTCGCTTGAATTGTTTGTGTGTGTGACGCGAAAATATAAATAAAAAGATTTATATGTTGTTGCATCATGATTAATGCGCGTATTTTTAAAATTATTTATAATATTATTTTTAGTATATTTAAAATTTAAATTAAACATTTATTTATTTTTATGAAACAGATTATTACTATAAAATATTATGTACTATAAAACATTTGTATTTTGATACACTAAATACCCCACCTGCTTTAAACTTTGATGTGATAAATAAAGAGAGACTCTAGGTGCTACCTAAATATATAGTTGTCTTATTATTCACTGGTTTAACCTTGTAGGATGGTTGAGACACGTTCTGGAAAGATGCAAGACACGTATGAGGAGAGAATCAAGACTGAATATTCTGCCAAACCGCAGCACAGTGCAACAATTGATAGAGATGCAAGTGCCGACCCAGTTGTCTTGAACCCCAGCATAGACATCCCCAAATATGGTGGAACAGAAGACCCTCGCCCATGGATTGAGTCCCTTGAAGAAATTGGCTTCCTGTACCACTGGGCAGAATATATTATTTCTCGCTTTGCAGCCATGAATATGATTGGTAGCGCCAAAACCTGGCTGGACCTACACAAGATAAGTTGTACCAGCTGGGAACATTTCAAGAGCCGCCTAATTCAGGATTTTGCCTCAGACGCCAACAAAGAAGAAATGAAGATGAGGCTAAACAGAATGCAGCAGTGGAATGAACCTGCAATCAGGTTTGCAGAGGATATCCTGGTTCTGTGCAACAAGGTCGACCCCCAAATGGAAGAAGAGAATAAAATAAATTGGGTTATTGGAGGGTTAAAGAAAGAATACTCTTTTGCCCTCTACTTAAACCCTCCTAAGAATACCAACGAACTCCTAAGATTGTGTAAAAAGATGGATTTGTTTGAAGATAATCATCAAGAACGTATAGAAAAGTCAAAAGCTCTATATAATGGACCACGCTCTCCTCGTTCCCGTCATCAAGAGCAATGGAAGAACGCTCCGTCGTTCAGAAGACCAGACCAGAACACCTCCAAGTCCCAGGCCCCCGCTCCGAGGTACTACCAGAACACCCCCAAGCCCCAGGCCCCCGCTCCGAGGTACTACCAGAACAAGCCGCTGCCTCAGGTATCTGCCCCTAGACGATTTTACACTCCCAATCCTGAGCCAAAACCGGTCTACCCAAGGAAAACATACAATAAGAGTCCAGATTCAAACAGGAATAGGACAGAAGACGGGAGACCAATATGTTTCAAGTGTAACAAGCCAGGACACGTAACGCGGTATTGCAGAGTCAAGTTTGTGAGGATCGTAGAAGAGGACTCCTCAGTTTCCCAAGACAAGAGTCAAGAAAATCTTCAAATGGACGAAAGAAAATATTATACACGGCCTCGCCTCTATGCGGATGTTTGAATGACACACAAACGAATATTCCTACACGGAATAGATATTCCGTGTTGGAAGATTTAAACTAAGTGTCGCGCCTGATTCCTTCAATCAAAGCAAGTCGACCATAAATGGAATTAGAAAGTTGGACCCTAGGTACAAAATTAATATTAATGTGGACAAGATAGGGTTATGCGAAGCTTTGATTGATACAGGCGCCGATCTTTCAGTGGTCGACCTAAGAACAGCACTTTTTGCTGGCCGTGAAATAAATAGTCTCACTAAAACGTGTTCAGGCCCCGATGGGAAAAAATTAGATATGGTAGGTAGCATTATTTTAGATTTAAAAATTGATGACACTGAATTATCCCACGAATTTGTAGTAATGGACGCGCATCTACGAACTCTTATTCTTGGACGAGATTTCCTTTATAAAATGAATGCTAAAATTGATTGTAAACGAGAAACAATAAAATATAATTTGATGAGTAATCATGACGTAAGCAATTATGATCTAAAAAAAATAAAGAGCACTACAGATACCGTTATACCTAAACTATCTATTAAATTGATTAGGGCCTCAATAGAAGCAGAGGATGGCGAATATGTCATCGAAGAGAACAACAGAATGACTCAAACAAATGGTCTTCGATTGGCAAGAAGTTTGCTTACTGTCACGGATAAGAAAACCCATATCTGGATAACGAACCCTTATCCTCGACCTTTAAAAATCATGAAAGACCAAACATTGGCTTATGGAAGTCTTCCTGCAAAGGTAAATTTTATAGAGAATATAGAGAAGCAGAATGAAAATGACGAAATACAATTTCAAATAAACAAAAATTTATCATTTAAAGAACAAGAGAGGTTAAAACAAATTTTGGCCAAGTATACTGATTTGTTCTCATCGAGGTTAGGCAGGACCAATTTGGCAAAACATATGATTCATACAGAAGACGCAAAACCGATAAAGCACAAGCCTTACAGGGTAAGTGCTAAGATACGAACCATCATAAAGGATCAAATAGACGAGATGCTTGAAGAAGGAATAATTAGACCCCATCTTCAAGTCCTTGGTCCTTTCCCGTTATATTGGTCAAAAACGAGATGGCAAATACAGATTTTGTGTGGATTACAGGAAATTAAATGAAGTAACAGTGAAGGATGTTTATCCAATCCCAAGAATTGATGATGTAATGGATACTCTCCAAGGATCCAAGTACTTCTCAGCAATAGATCTCAAATCGGGATATTGGCAAGTCGAAATTAAAGAGAGACAAAGAGAAGACGGCTTTCACTACGGCACATGGGTTATATGAATTCAACGTAATGCCCTTCGGTCTATGCAACGCCCCTGCTACTTTTGAGAGGAACATGGACAATGTCCTCGGAAATTTGAGATGGCAGATTTGCCTTTGCTACCTGGACGATGTGATTATATACAGCTCAGACTTTCCAACCCACATTAAAAGACTTGAAGCTGTCCTCAGATGCTTCAGCGAATCTAATTTAAAACTGAACGCCAAGAAATGCAGATTTGCTTTCGAGGAACTTGAGATCCTTGGTCATATAACCAACTAAGAGGGTATAAAACCTGCCGAATATAATATCAAAGCCGTTAGAGATTTTCCTCAGCCCAAGAAGGCCAAAGAAGTGCAATCATTCCTAGGAATGTGCTTATATTATAAAAAATTCATTAAAGAGTTCTCATTAATCGCTGACCCATTGACCAGCCTCATCAGAAAAAAATGTGCAATTTATCTGGACAGGAAAACAGGAAGAAGCGTTCCAAAACCTTAAAAAAGCTCTTATAAATCCGCCAATTTTAGGTCACTTTGATACAAATGCAGCCACCTGCATTCACACAGATGCCTCTAACATCGGCTTAGGCGCAACACTAATTAAAAATATCGATTGCGAAGAGAAGGTAATATCCTATTTGAGCCGAACCCTAAGTAAACCTGAGCAAAATTATTCAACCACCGAAAAGGAATGTTTAGCTGTGGTGTGGTCGATATCAAAATTACGGCCCTATTTATATGGAAGGCACCTTAGAATCGTCACTGGTCATCACGCACTATGCTGGCTTAAGAATTTGAAAGATCCGACCGGTCGATTAGCACGATGGGCACTGAAGATTCAGGAATACAATTTCGAAATCATACACAAATCGGGAAAAAAAAACATCTGGACGCTGATGGTCTATCTAGAGGACCCTTACCAGAAAACGAATGGGACGAGGATTATGAAAGACTATTTCTAAATCAAATAATAGACGAAAAGGATGATTTTATTGAGAATATCAAGGAGAACCTTAGTGGAAAGAAGCGTTCAATTACACAGAACTTTAAAGAAGAAAATGGGTGTCTCTACAAGAAAAATCCAAATCCTGAAGGTAGAGAATGGTTGCTGGTAGTGCCAAAGAAGAGAAGGAAGGATATCATGAGTGAATACCACAACCATATGCTGAATGGCCATCTGGGCGTCTCCAGAACCACATACCGATCGAAGAATAAATACTATTGGCCTTCCATGCTGAAAGATGTTTCCGAATTTGTAAAGACCTACCATCTTTGCCAAAGTCGGAAAGGTTCAAATCAGTTGCCATCTGGACTTTCACAACCTATTCCCCCAGCTAACTACCCTTTTGAAAGAATCGGAATTGACTTTGTTGGCCCCTTGCCATCAACGAAAAGAAGAAGGAAATGGATAATTGTGTTGACGGATTATTATACCAAGTATGCTGAAACAAAGGCAGTACCAGAAGCGACAGTGAAAGAAGTCTCTACATTTTTAATCGAACATATATTTTTACGTCACGGGGCTCCAAGATTTCTTATCAGCGACAGAGGTTCACAATTCACTAGCAATTTGATGAAGGAGGTTATGAAAATGTGCAAAGTTAAACATTGCTTCACAACGAGCTACCACCCCCAGACTAACGGACTAACGGAACGGCTAAATAGAACTTTAATCAATATGATCAGCATGTATGTGAATACGGATCAGAAGAACTGGGACGAAATCCTACCTTTCATCACCCACGCGTATAATACCACGATTCAAGAAACCACAGGCTACTCTCCATTTTTCCTGTTGTTTGGGAGGGAACCCATGTCCCTCTTAGACGACGAGAATATCTCTTGTAGGGGTGTAGACAAGGTACTTGGTTACACATAGGACAAGAGCCTTGCACTAACTAATTTATTAAAGCATAGGTTATATAAAGATTAAAAGGGAAAGAGAGGAAACAAAGAGGTTACATCCTCCGTAGAAGGTAAACAAACAACTGCGTCGTTAGGCTAAACTTTTTACAGTCAGTAGGAGGGGGGAGGGGTGCCGACGTCATCCTTCCGGTCACGTGTTATACTTGAGCGGCGGCGCAGGTGTCCAACATATCCCCTCCCGGAATAACTTCAGCTGGACGTTTATTCCGATAGTCCATCAGCGCTCTACAGTACTTTTCATGCTGGCTTCTAGCAAGAGGCTTGGTAAGGAAGTCAGCAGGGTTCTCAGCACTCGGAGTGTAGAAAAGTTCGATTGCTTCTTCTGAGATCTTTTCTCGAACAAAATGGTACTTTACGGCAAAATGTCTAGTTTTCGATTTGTCGATGTAATTTTCCGCATGGGAAAGTGCAGCTTGGTTGTCGCAGAATACTTTTGTTTCTCCACAAATCAAACTTGACATTTTCAGCTGTTCCATCAGATTCCGTACCCATGTGATGTCCTTCACAGCTGATGACAGTGCAATGTATTCCGATTCCATAGTACTCAAAGCGGTAACTGTTTGTTTGGTGCTTCTCCAAATTATTGGTGCTCCAGCTAAAATGATGAGATGTCCAGATACTCCTTTTCGATCTACAATGTCTGAGGCCCAACTTGCATCCGAAAAGGCAATCAAAGGTTTGCCAGTGGATCTGTAAGTTATGCCAAAGTCCTTGGTGCTCTTCAGATAACGCAGCACGCGTTTCCCAGCTTCCCAGTGTTTTCTTGTGTAGTTATCACAGTATCTGGATAGGATCCCGACTGCGTAGGCGATGTCGGGCCTGGTTCTCTGAGAAAGGTATGACAGTCCTCCGATCAGTTCACGGTATGGAAACCGCTCATTGGAATTTCCATTATTCCTTACACTCAGGTCAAGGTTGGTTTCCATTGGAGTCGAGACACCTTTTGCATCCTGTAGTCTGAAACGTTGAAGCAGTTCTTCTATGTAGTTACTTTGAGAAAGAGTCATACTTCCATCTTCTGACTTCTTGAAGGATACTCCAAGCATATGAGAAATTGGTCCTAGATACTTCACTTCAAAACTGGAATTTAAGAGTTCTCTGCATTTGTTTCTCGCTGCTTGATTCTCTGAAATGGCAAAGATGTCATCCACATAGATTGAGAGAATGATCCTTCCTTCTTCAAGTTCAACTTCGTAGATGCTCGGATCAATAGGGTTACGTTGGAATCCTATTTCGTGAAGTTGTTTGTTTAAGAATTTATTCCAGCATCTTCCGCTCTGTTTTAATCCATAGATTGATTTCTTAAGCTTGCAGAACAAGTTTTCTTCTCCTGGTTTCTTGAAGCATTCAGGTTGTTCCATGTAAATAGTCTCATTGAGTGTCCCATGAAGATAAGCACTCTTCACGTCGAATTGGTCAATGAACCAGTCCTTTTCTGTTGCTATCGCCGTTAATAGCCTTATAGTTTCAAAACTGGAAACAGGAGTATAGACTTCGTTGTAGTCAATTCCTCTACGTTGAGTGAAGCCTTTGGCGACTAGACGTGCTTTGTATCTAGTGGTACCATCCACTGCATTGATTTTCTTATTTAGTACCCATATACATTTTAAAGGTTTGATACCTTTCGGCAATTCCTGCAGTTGCCATACATCATGTCTTTCGAGCGATTCCCTTTCTTCTTCAATGGCTTCTATCCAATTAACTACCTCAGGGCTGTTCATGGCTTCTTCATAAGTGGGGTTATTGTCCTCTGCACTTGTGGCATTTATCTGTCCACCACTATTATCCTCTTCCGGAGATTCTGCCGTCTTTCCATGACTTCGGAGTGTCATTGGATGGCTTCTCAGGTTCTCTGGGAGAGTCTCAGATAGCTGATCTATTCCACCTGTAGTTCCAATCAGTTCTTCAGTTTCTCGGTCTACTGGTTGATCTGCATTACTTTCTTCTTGAAAGGAGGCCTCTTTCGAGGAGAAATGGGGTAGAGTATCCCTTTCTCTTTTGGGCTGTTTATAGAGGATTTCTTCTTTGAATACACAATTTCTAGATTCCACCACTTGGCGTTTTTCAGGAATCCAGATTCTCCAACCTCGTCCCTGTAGAGAATAACCCACGAGAATTCCTTTAGTGGCTCTTGGCTGAAGCTTCGAATTCCTTCTTTGTTTTGGAACATGAACAAAGGTTTCGCAGCCGATTGCTCTCAGATGTTGCAGAGCAGGTCTTTTTCCAAACCACAATTCAAAAGGCGTTTTCTCTTCATTGTGTCTGTTTGTAACACGATTTCTCAAGTATGCTGCTGTGTTGGTGAGCTCTGCCCAAGAGGCGGTTGGCAGATTGCAACTGTTCACAGTACTCCTCACTAAGTTCAGCAAAGTCCTATTCATGCGTTCGGCGACACCATTCTGTTCAGGTGTGTAGACCATGGTGCGTTCATGTACTATACCATGGGCCTTCGTGAAAATATCCCAAGGAGATGAACAGAACTCTAGTCCGTTATCTGTACGGATCCTCTTGAGGGAAAATCCCGTCTGATTTTCAGCTTCTTTCATCCATTCCTTGAATTTTTCTAGAGTATCGCCCTTCCTTTTGAGGAAATATACCCTTGTATATCTTGATGCGTCATCAATGATGGTCAAGACAAATCTTGATCCACCCCAGCTCTCAATGTTGAACGGTCCCATTAGATCACAGTGAACAAGGGCTAGTGTCTGAGTTTCCTTGGTAGATCTCAAATTCAGGAAAGGTCTTTTTGTCGATTTTCCAATCATACAATCAGAGCACTTATCAGGTTTTTCAGCCTGACAGTTCAAACCAATGACAACTTCTCTTTTCATCATGTCTACTATGGTGTCATAGTTGATATGCATGAGTCTCTGATGCCATAAATTTAGTGGGAATTTACGAAAATTGTTGGTTTGAGCAATGGAATTTGAACATTCTCCTGATTCTGGAAATCTGGACGGAGCAGTCCTGACGAGATAGAGCCTTCCTCTCTTCTCTGCTCTGATCATCAAGTTATGATCATTGTCGTAGATATGACATCCCTTCTTGTCGAAGATAACCTCATGACCATTTTCCACAATTTGTAGAACAGAGAGTACACCATGTCTGATCCCAGGTACGAACATTGCATTCTGAGCAACTATGCTTCTAAGTTGTCCAGAATTGTTGATCAGATCTACTTGAGCATTACCTCTTCCTATGTTTGAATGTGATGTACCATCAATGGTGGTCACTTGTCCTACATTCTCGTCATTCAACGTGGAAAAATACCTTCTGTTCGGAGTCATATGATGCGTGGCACCTGAGTCAATTACCCACGTATTCTCTTCTGATACAACTGCTGCATTATACATCACATTCAAGTTCTTTGCTTCGTGATGTTGATGTATCGCTCCCTTTTCCTGTTGTTTACCGTTATTCTTTTTCAGTTTGAAACAGTCCCGTGCAATATGCCCTGTTTTCCCACATCCGAAACATTTTCTAACAGTTTTAGAACCTTGATGTTCATGAGGGAATTGTTTCTTGTTAGAGTTCCTGACTGACAGTGCACCCATCCCTTCATTTGTTGTAGCATACCGGCGCTCTGCCTCAGCTAACAATTTACGTCTGATGTTGGCGCTGGCGAACTCTGACTCTGGTAAGTTACACATTGTTGATATAACATTATCCCAGTCCTCGGGCATTCCACAAAGAATTAGCATGCTTAGATCACCGTCTTCAATTTTATCCCCTACACCTGTGAATTCACTCACTATTAGATTTATGCTTCCCAAATAGGCATTCATGTTCGCATTTTGACAGAATTTCTGGGAGTACAACTTTCGACGCTGTTGGAGAATTCTGTGTTTGCTATCCCTGGGTGCATAAAGTCTTTGTAATTCATCCCAAACTTCTTTGGGGGAATTTAGATGTCTGATATGGTTCTGCTGCTCCTCATCAATAGAGAGACATATCTTTGCTAAAGCCTTATTCTGCCTCGTATTAAATTTGTTGATTAGACCAACATCCCCTCCCTCGGGTTTGACTTCGCCTGGGTCAACAATTGACCATAAGTCATTGTCCATCAGAATGAGCTTAATTTGGAAGCTCCATGAGGAATAGTTTAATCCATTTAGCTTGGTAATTTTCGTTAAACTTTCGTTAGCTTCCATTATAAGATGGCGTCCACTGAAGGGGGGGGGAGAGAGAGAACAAAAGAATAGGCTTACCGTTCAATGCTTCAGGCAGCTCCAATCAGTCTCATAATTTTTTCTTGTAGGGGTGTAGACAAGGTACTTGGTTACACATAGGACAAGAGCCTTGCACTAACTAATTTATTAAAGCATAGGTTATATAAAGATTAAAAGGGAAAGAGAGGAAACAAAGAGGTTACATCCTCCATAGAAGGTGAACAAACAACTGCGTCGTTAGGCTAAACTTTTTAAAGTCAGTAGGAGGGGGGGGGGGGGGGTGCCGACGTCATCCTTCCGGTCACGTGTTATACTTGAGTGGCGGCGCAGGTGTCCAACAATATCCCAATGGACAATAACATGGACGATTACGACGAATATATAGAAAATTACTTAGATAAAATAGCAAGGACGAGACAGGTAGTAATTAACAACAGAGAAGACTCAGGAAAGAATGAAAAGACACTATGACAAAAAACACAACGAGAGAATCTATGAACCAGGACATTTAGTGGCAGTTTGGACACCAGTCCGGAAAATGTGAAAAACTATTGAGAAAATATTTTGACCCATATCGAATATTAAAGAAGCTGTCCAACGTAAATTACTTAATTGAGCCGAAAGATAATCCTGGCCAAGACCCATTGATTGTCCATGTCTCAAGACTCAAACCCTATTTTTAAAGAATTGATGAGGTCACTCACGAGGACGTGACGACCTCTGGAGAGGAGGAAGTGTTGCATCATGATTAATGCGCGTATTTTTAAAATTATTTATAATATTAACTAGCGGATGTGCCCGGCTTCGCCCGGGTTTTACCCGAGTGAATGTTTGTCTAACGAACATTTGTTAAAACAATTCTCTTTAAACTTATAAAACGTACTCGGCATCGCCCGGGGTTTTACCCGAATAAAGGTTTGTCTAGCGAACATTTGTTAAAACAATTCTCTAAAAACTTATTAAAAAATAAAAAAGATATATTTTGATAATTTGAAACTCGTAAATGATGCCAAAAAAAGGCCATATTTAGGTATTCATTCCATTCCAGATTAGTCCGCGTAAAAAAAGGTTCTTCAAATGAAAAAAAGAAATAGCCAAAAATACTAATCAAAATGCAGCCGAAAATTTTCCTCAGGTTTATAAAAAGCGACATGCAAAATTTGGTACCAATTGGTTCAGTAGTTTTTGAGTTTATCGCGAAACAGACAGACAGACAGAAATTGACTTTTATATATATATATATATATATATAGAGAGAGATTTCCTTTTCATTGTTGGCTTTTTATCTTACATTCATTCTTCATTGTTAGCTTTTTATCTTACATTCACTCTTCATTGTTGGCTTTTTATATTATATTTACTCTTCATTGTTGGCTTTTTATCTTACATTCATTCTTCATTGTTGGCTTTTTATATTACATTTACTCTTCATTGTTGGCTTTTTATCTTACATTCACTCTTCATTGTTGGCTTTTTATCTTACATTCATTCTTCATTGTTGGCTTTTTATATTACATTCACTCTTCATTGTTGGCTTTTTATCTTACATTCATTCTTCATTGTTGGCTTTTTATATTACATTCACTCTTCATTGTTGGCTTTTTATCTTACATTCACTCTGTTGGCTTTTTATATTACATTTACTCTTCAATGTTGGCTTTTTATCTTACATTCACTCTTCATTGTTGGCTTTTTATATTATATTTACTCTTCTTTGTTTGCTTTTTATCTTACATTCATTCTTCATTGTTGGCTTTTTATATTACATTTACTATTCATTGTTGGCTTTTTATCTTACATTCACTCTTCATTGTTGGCTTTTTATCTTACATTCATTCTTCATTGTTGGCTTTTTATATTACATTCACTCTTCATTGTTGGCTTTTTATCTTACATTCATTCTTCATTGTTGGCGTTTTATATTACATTCACTCTTCATTGTTGGCTTTTTATATCATATAGAAAATCATAGTTTTATCTAGTGAACATTTTTTCCCGTGTCACATTGCCGTGTCATCCTGAGATAATCTTACTTTTGATAAATAATATTTAAGATAACAAACTTAGTGATAAGAAAACTTGTTATCATCGTCACAATGGGGGCGCTGCTTGCGAGTTAAATCTACAAATCTGCAAGTAACTCTAAGGATATTCAAGATATTCATGAAATTATTTTTCAAAAACCTTCCCGGTGATATGCCTAATAATATCCCAAAATTTTACGGCGATTGGATGTATGGTTTTTGAATCTATAGAGTACAAACAAACAGACAGACATTCAATTTTATATATATCAGTGTCGGGCAACCTTTTTCGAGTTGCGGCGCACTAAGCTTAATTTCTTTTTTTCGCGGCGCACCTGTGGTTCTCACTATAAATTTCCTCGTAGGTAATTAAAATACAACAATAAATACTAGTAAAAATTTAAACATATATATCACATTTTATTAATTTTCAATATTAAATTAACATAATCAATGCGAGCATTGCGATTGTTTTTGAGAGCATATCAAATCAATACGGGGATCTACTTGTGAAAGACAAACGCGCATCTCCTCATCTATCATTTGAAGTCTTTCGCGCTTCTTAGACTTCATTTCTGTGAGTGTTGAAAAACCTTGCTCACACAGGTAGGAACTTCCAATTGGCAACAATGATTCGATGGCCGCATTACTAAGTTGAGTGAGAATTTCGTAACAAAAATATTTTTTTCCTTTTTTTAACCAACAGATTTTACGGTGTACAAAACTTATTGTGTGAATGTGTGTGTGTTTTACAACATGCAAAAAAAGAAGAATTACTACAGCAATACTTTGACGAAAACTCCGAATAAATTTTTTAAATAAATTTATCATTTTTTTTTGTTTTCTTTTTTTTTTTAAGCTTTGTAGCTTTGAGTCTCTATTAATAAACAGCTGTGACAAAGATTGTAAATGACGGTTAAGTTTGGACATATTATTTTAAAAATTAGGTATTTTCCCGCAGTATGTATTCAACTTTATTAAATAAAGTTGTTTTCGCGGATTGTTTTTTTTTTTTAACTTATGATTTTAAATAGGTACGTACCTATTTGCATTTTTATTTTTTAATAATGGCACGTGCCAGTTATGTACGTCAAGATTATGTACATAGGTTATATGAAATATAAAATTATGCAAACTGTTGTAATTATAATACCAAAATAAGTTTTATATAAAATGAAATTTGCTTTTTTTAAATTTCATTTTTTATATGAAAATTTTTGAAAAAAATTATTAAAATTGAAGAAAAATTATAAAAAATATTTTTTGAAACATTATTTTTATATTTAACCAAAAGTTCTAAATACCTACAAAAATGTTCGCGGCACACCTAGAATTCTTCGCGGCACACCAGTGTGCCACGGCACACCGGTTGCCCGACACTGATATATATATAGATTTAAATATATTTAAATTATACATTTATTTATTTTTATAAAACATATTATTACTATAAAATATTATGTACTATAAAACATTTGTATTTTGATACACTAAATACCCCACCTGCTTTAAACTTTGATGTGATAAATAAAGAGAGATTCTAGATGCTACCTAAATATATACATTGGACCCTCGGTTTGCGAGCATAATCCGTTCCAGAGCCATGCTCGTACTCCAAAACGCTCGTAGTGCGAAACTAATTTCTTATTTTTAATAATTGAAACTCGGGCAATTCTTCTTGCTACGAACAATTGCACAGTTTCCCACATTTTACATATTTCCCGAATCTGATCTGAAGGGAGGGATCCCAGTGAATTTTCATCCATCACGATTACGGGCAACCATCACGAGTTGCTCGTAATGCGAAATTTCACTCGTAATCCGAGGTAAAATTTTTCAAAAAATTTTTCTCGTACTGCGAAAAGCTCGTACTCCAAGGTGCTCGTAAACCGAGGGTCCACTGTAGTTGTCTTATTATTCACTGGTTTAACCTTGTAGGATGGTTGAGACACGTTCTGGAAAGATGCAAGACACGTCTGAGGAGAGACTCAAGACTGAAGAATCTGCCAAACCGAAGCCCAGTGCAACAATATTTCAACATTATGTTTGAGGTTCATGTCAAAAGACCTTCAAGCAATATGAACCATCCCTCATGCTGGTTCATGAAACATGCACAGGTCTTGCAAGGCGCACAGTCAATCATGCCTATGAAATTGAAAAAGAGCCTGTTTATCAATATTCTCACAGCACGTAGAGCTACATGCAACTTACCTTTAAGTCGACGAAATGAAAGCCACCGTTTAAAACAAGATATATCAAAGGGCTTCGCTAATATACCTTTAATAATATCTCGCCTTAAATAGTGTAGCTCTCCTTGCAATATATTCATAAATGGGCAATTTGGAGCACGCAAACCTATACAAAAACAGTGTAACAATTTCAATAGAGTTTATTTAAATAATTATACAATGTATGGTCAAGAAGGCTTGGGTATGTGTAATAACAAAGATATACTTACATTCTTTACTCTCTTTATTCACCTATACAACTGTTTTTTACATGTGTAGACATGTAGTGCACTTACAGTAAAAGCAGTCGCCTACCTCTACCCACCAAACTAAACGTTGAATTAGCCTGTTCCCTGATATTTGGCTATAAAATATCATTTGCCTCTCTTGAATTGTTTATGTGTGTGTAACGCGAAAATATAAATAAAAATATTTCTATATTTCAACATTATGTTTGAGGTTCATGTCAAAGGACCTTCAAGCAATATGAACCATCCCTCATGCTGGTTCATGAAACATGCACAGGTCTTGCAAGGAGCGCAGTCAATCATGCCTATGAAATTGAAAAAGAGCCAGTTTATCAATATTCTCACAGCACGAAGAGCTACATGCAACTTACCTTTAAGTCGACGAAATGAAAGCCACTGTTTAAAACAAGATATATCAAAGGGCTTCGCTAATATACCTTTAATAATATCTCGCCTTAAATAGTGTAGCTCTCCCTCCAATATATTCATTAATGGACAATTTTCGAGCACGCAAACCTATACAAAAACAGTTTAACATTTTCAATATAGCTTATTTAAATAATTATACAATGTATGGTCAAGAAGGCGTGGACAATTTTCGAGCACGCAAACCTATACAAAAACAGTTTAACATTTTCAATAGAGCTTATTTAAATAATTATACAATGTATGGTCAAGAAGGCTTGGGTATGTGTAATAACAAAGATATACTTATATTCTGCACTCCCTTTATTCACCTATACAACCTTTTCTTCAATTGGTCCAGCGGTAACAAAATTTACTTTTTCAAGGCTGATTTATCGGAGGGGGGATAAAAAATGTTTAAGTGGCATGTCATATGATTAGATGTATACCTAAAGTTCCATTTCATAACATCCTACGATAGGAATGGTGATATCGGTTCAACTTTTTTAAAAAAGGTGTTCGTGGGGGACCGAGTTTCAGGCTAGAATATAAAGTTACGGGAGAATCTCTCCCTTTAATTATGCATTAGAACAATGCATTATGGGTAAATTTGACCGCTTTCAAAATTCCTCTCATAGGATGTTATGAAATCGAAACGGCCCTGTACCGATGAGGGCCATAGCCCGAGCCGATGGTATACAAGTTGATTTTTGTTTAAATTTATCAAAATTGGTGTTATAGCTCATTCCTTATCGTCACCAATGAAGTTTGTTACTGGAATGATAAAAATAATGCATTGTTTTAATACATAATTAAAGAGAGAGGTGCCTCTTTTGGTATATGAATATCATCCTCCCTCAACTTTTATGTTCAGTTCCAAAATAACTTTATTAGGTGCCGCTCAAAAAGAGCAACCAAGATCATCACATTTACATTAATGTGTGGGGGATGGTTATATACAATGGTTCATTTAAAATTAAATTATGGTATCAATATCTTTGGGTTCCGAATTTTGGGGCTTTGGGAATCTTGTTTTTGTAGAGGGTTTTCCTGGCTTCTTGATATTTGAAGTACATTTTTATTCTTTTCCACCTTTCATCGTTTTGGCTTAATTAAAATAAAAGTTGTTATTATATAAAGTAATATAATATATATTTTATCCATAGATTTGGTTTAGACGCTTTGCCACCTAAACACCTCTTTGGCGTATTGTGAAGATTTCCCATTAAATCCCTTGTGGATCTCATGAAATAAAGTCCACCCTGGGATGAAGAGAGCCATTAGCTCGAAACTATGATCTCCAGGTGGACGCTTCTCAGTTTTTCAAAGCTAGTGTTGTGGCTTTGTCACCTACCCGAGGCCGCTAGTTTGCGGCGACAGTCAATAGTGGGCATCTAGTTTTGACGTTTATTTTGACGGGAGAGGCGACCCTTATATGCAAGGTGTGATCATCAAGTAGGAAGACAAGGTTGTTAGAATTTTATTTATAGTAGACATACAAAAATAATAACAAGTTTTCTTCAAAGTATGATCTTTGCGCTACACAACAACGTTCCCATCCCTATTTCAGCTACTCAAAACATAGAACAAATTCGTTTTTCGGAAGGTTCTTAACTTTTTCTTCGAATTTACTAGAATCGCGCTTATATATCTGAAAAATGTTTAACCTTCAAGAAAGTTTTTTCTTAGGGAAGAGAAAAAGTCAGTGGAAGAGAGTTCATGGGAGTGGGGAGGGTGAGGAAGTTCGAGGGTTCCGTTCTTCGCCAAATATTGAGCAACCGTGAGCCTTGTGAGGTCGAGCATTGAAAAATATGATCGAAACAATTTTGATTTTTCATTTTTTCCTTATCTTTTGGGTCTTGGTTGCCCACGTTCACTTGACTGGCGTTTTGTATTTGGATCATAAGCGTAAACCCATATCTCATTATACCTATCCCACCGCTGCCACTTTTTATGGGCTCAAAAATCATACGCTTCGGTTAGAAGCCCGTAAAACCATATTCTCTCTCATCACACCTGTGATTATTTGTTTCAGTATGTCTCGGGTATTCCGGTAGCTTTCCAAAAGGTTTTCGCAAATTGAAAGTCTAGCCTCTCGTTGTTAAATTGTTAACAATTTGGGATAAACTGAGTTGCTACTCTATAAGTATATTCAAATAAGAGCTTATCATTGATTGCACCCCCTACGATATCTCTATTTGTCTGCTAAATCTGCTTGTCATTCTATGGTTTTATCGCAAAAGGCTTTTGATTTTCTCGATATTTACCTAGTTTCTGATAATGCCTGATTGACTAAGTCGAACTTCGTCAAAGGTATTTTTCTTCAATTTTTAAAGTAGGCATACCAATTGAAACTTTTGCGCTGGTTTGAGATTCATCTCCATACGCCTCTTTAAAGCATTCGTTTCTGTAGCTGTTTTACCGAATTTCAAACAATTGTAATAGCGATTCGTTGCTCGAGAAAACTATCCATATAATAATAAACGAAATAATTTTAGTTTTTACAATTTATTTTACTTTTTCCATTCTGGTTTGCAAAATACAGGGCATATCTACATTTAAAATTCAGTAAAAAATGCAGTTGTCGATATTTTATGTGCAAA
This sequence comes from Cordylochernes scorpioides, assembly GCA_030710605.1. Taxonomy (NCBI): domain Eukaryota; kingdom Metazoa; phylum Arthropoda; class Arachnida; order Pseudoscorpiones; family Chernetidae; genus Cordylochernes; species Cordylochernes scorpioides. Next base: position 134,890,944 of record CP092886.1, on the reverse strand, counting down.
GAGCCCTCAGACTCAGATGGGTAAATATGCCCAACACCAAATTCTACCAAAAGATTGGTGTCGTGGCATATTCTCCGACCTGAATCCGCGCACTTTGTGCAAAGAATATCGTGAAACCTCAGACATCCAGGAATAAGTTTCTTTTTAAAATCCTAAATCATATCTCTAGCCTTCGGGTATCAAATCCCATCTACAGGAGAAAACATACGATACAACTATTGTATCTTATCGTATGTTTTCTTCTGTAGAAGGGCTTCCATGCCTGAAACCTATATATATTACATTTTTTTTAAATAAAATTTATCTGGAAGCGTGATGCTTTCACCTTAATATTGAATGAAAGGATTATTGAGTTGGGCTATTTTATTGAAAGTGTTATCTAGTCCTTAGATCTTCACTTCGTTAACTCAAGTCAACAGTTGTTTTGACCTCCTTACAATTTCACAAGGCATGTGTCATAGTGTTTCCGAATATAAATGATATATTGATATAAATTGTCAAAATGATATATCAGAGAAAATATTTTATGATTAATATTTACAATAACCACAAAACTAAAAATTAGTAAATAAAAATGTGCTATATATTCTTACATGTACATCATACAACTATATACAGAACGAAATTTGACAATTATACCGCAAATGTTTCTTTTGAACGAAAAATCGAAATTTATATTAAGGACAAATAACGATTATTTCTAACCTTAGAGATGAAGTATGATAGGATGAATTGTGAAGAGTAATGATAAACGGAAAAATAAAGTGTCCAGGGATGGGAATTTCGTTCAAAAAATTTGCGGTATAATTGTCAAATTTCGTTCTACAATCATAAGCCGCAATATATTATATTGTATTATAAATATATATATGTATATGAAAAAACAATAGAAAAAAATAAAAGATAAGTGTGTCAGGTTTTGATATTAAAAATAAAGAAGGCATTCCATTTGCATTTTTAAAAAATGTAATGCAATTATATATATATTTCAACACATCACATACTTAATTAAAATTTTTCATAAACACAAGGTAATAATACCAAATTCGAATAAATAATTAGTGTGTGACGTTTCGATAACAACGATGTTACCGAAACGTCGCACACCAATTATTTATTTGGATTTGGTCTTATTACCTTGTGTTTATAATCTACAATCCAAATTGTGGCTTGTCATTAAAAATTTCATATTTTAACAATATGTTTGAGGTTCATTTCATACGATTTTCTAATAATTTGAACAGTCCAATACCTCATATGCTGGTTCATTAAACACGCACAGTCCTCACAACGTGTACAGCTTCACAAATCATGCCTCTGAAGTTGCAACAAGAGCCAGTTTTCAATATTCTCACAACACGTAGAACTGCATGCAACTTACCTTCAGGGCGACGAAATGAAAGCCCCCATCTAAAACAAGATATACCATAGGAGTGCTATGATACCTATAATAGTATCTTGCCTTAAATGGGATAGCATTCCTCCACAAATATTCATTAATACATAGAAAATACACACAGAACACATGCAAAACTATACAAAATATATAAAAAAAAAAAAAAACATGACGCAAATTGAAACGACGCAAAGTGAAAATATGTGAAGGCGCAATCAAAAACAAAAGTGTTGCCATATTTTAGGAAAAAAAGTTAAAAAAAAATAATAATAATAATAAAGACTCGAATCCAAAACAACGCAACTTCGAAAATCTAACGACGCACAGTGAAAATCAGTAAAAATTAAGCAGCGACGCAACTTCGAAAAAACGCAAAACGAAACGACGCAAAGCGAGGTATTGGTGTATCTCAAACAGTTTTGGGTATGGGGTCATTACCATTTATTTTAACAAACATATATTTATATTCTCTTTAAATAACTCTCTTTTGGCGCCTATATAATGCTTCATACGACTTTATTTAATACGGAATACGCGTAAAATTGGTCCGAAGAAATACTCCATTTGTTTCTACGTTGCTAAATCTTGCTCCTTTCAAGGCCAATTTCATCGGAGGTAGGTTGGATAGAAAAGAGTCTTTAGGGGAATATCGGGTGAATAGCAAGGTTTGAAAAAATTATAATAAATATTTATTTAACAGTCTGAGAACAAAATATAAAGTAGCCTATGCAAAATATAAATTTGGTTATTACAACATGTGAAAACTATTGAAAATATAAACATATATATTACACAAATAGTACAAAATCATAATTAAAAATATAAACTTGTGTAGTAAAAATATAAGGAAATATATTACAAAAATGAAAAATTTATACAATAACACGTACACGGAAAGAGTTTACAGATATTCATATAAGCTCTTCTGGACAGTTGAGGTCCCGGATGCCTTGGATGATGGTATGTCTTTGAACCATGTCAAAGAGGCGTGGCTGATGTTCAAGCTTATGGATACTATCTTCTTTCAGTGCTGCAGGCCGTCGTTGATAAATTTGTTGAGTCAAGGGCTCCTTCCGCCAAATGCCCAGGGACGAAGCCAAATTGTATAAACGAGAACCAGTCATGCGGATCTGCTAACTATTGCAGCCTCGCTAGGATGCACCGTTCAAAAACTTTAGCTAAGATATTGATCGTAGTGATTGGACGATACTTGTCCAGTGGGTTGGATGAGGCGAAGTTTTGTTTGGGGTTGAGGACCAGTAGTCCAGATTTCCACGAGGTTGGAAGTGTCCGAGGCGCAAGCATTTGGTGAAGAGTTGCGATAGATGTTCGTGTAGTGCTGGTCCACCAAGGAGTAGACACCTGACTCCAAGCCTGTCGGGACCCGAGGACTTTCTTCATCCACACCGTCGGATCGCGCGGAGGATTTCAGCCGCTGTGAAGGTAGGTTCATGTTTGGAGACTGGGAACCAGTACACTGCTGGTCTTGGCACAGTCCAATCTGTTGGAAAATAGTACTTAAGTACTTCTTGGCAGGTTTCCTCTGGGATTAGTGGGATACCGTCTTTGTGTTTGAGCAGAGATGGCCCCAGAGAAACTCTCTGGCCTATGGAGATATATCGGTGGATGGAGCTCCATGCGGTTGAGGAGACCTCTTGGCACAGTGATAGCCAGGATAGATGCCTTTCCCACCTTATAGCGGCTTTGAGTTTATTGTGTAAGGCTCTGTTTATAGACCTTTGAAGAATCTCCTGGTGTGAAAGAAGGTGTTTTGGGAGCAACGTCAGAGACCACCACGATATTGCGGAGCTTAGAAAGTTATTTGTTTTACCAAGGTGTCGATAGTCTTGGGGACTTGGACTTCTTCTTCGTCATGAATGACTTACAGGCTTCTTGGAGACAAGTGGTGAGAAGAATAACTACTTCGTCAATGTCGCCTGGTGTAAGCACTGTCTGGAGGCGTGAGGCGATGTGATAGAGGGTGTTCCCTAGGAAGCCTGCAAACGTTTTTCCCAGATATGAAGACTTAACTTGCGAACTAGTGGGTTATGAAGTTAGGATGACAGCTAAATTGGTAAGGATTGGGAGATGGTCTGAGAAAGCCATTTCATGGAGGTAAGCTCTATTGGCATTGGCGATGATGCGTTTTTTATGTATTAAGTAATAATAAATCACTATAATATATAAACTGTATTTATTTAATGCATACCTTAGGTATTATATAGATATTCTTCTAAACAAGTAATAGCTGTATATATATAAAAAAAAAACAGAAAAAAAAAATCTATGATTATAAGTTATACATAAATTATTATTATTGGTTCAAGTTATCATATCCTTTACCTCCTGCATTTGGAAGGATCCGATGGATGATTCCTTAGAGGTCCAAGGTCTTGAGCTTCCGTAAGATTCTTCCATATCTGGTTCTGATACTTGGAGATGGGTCACTCGGCGGAATCTCACCTGGCCTTGTCTCACTTCTTTGCCTGGCAAGAGAAATCAAGGAATGATCCTCCTCACTCTCTCTCTCTTTTGGTGGGACCTAGTTTTGATTTCTAAAAGACAAGTCTTGTTGATATGGAGGTTGTCTGCCCAGTCTTGAAGTTCAGTGAGATGCAGCTGGATGTACCATTTTCGGTTCTGTAGCATCCTGGCAGAGAAACATTCTATTCCCATTAAGTTTTGTTTCAGGCCATCCTGTACCTTTTTTTCCACATCTGATCAATTTGTCTATTCCATTAGAATTCATCAATTGACTTTTTTAAAAAATTGTAACAATGGCTCTTGCCCATTTTCTTCCCTTTCTGAAGTCTCGTGTCCATACATGCTCTCCCACTAAAAATGTACTCAATCGTTTCCCTCTATAATGCTTATATTCTTCCCGTTGTTCTCTTATTTTGGTTTCTTCCTGTGGTTTCAAAAGAGAGATATTCAAACTTGATCTTGACATTCTTCCGAACCATAGTTCGCATGGAGCACATCCAGTTGTCGTATGTGGAGTACATCGGTACACACCTAAAAATTTTATAATGGCTTCTTGAATTTAAAATTCTTCCTTCAAGCTTGCTTTCAATGCCTTCTTAGTAGTGCCCACAAAATTCTCTGTAGCACTGTTCGTGGCTGGATGTCCTTGAGGTTTGAAAACATGTTTAGTTACACAAATTTTGGTGAATGATGCAAATTCCGCTGCGGTAAATTGGGAACCGTTGTCCGTTACCAACCTCTCTGGTATACCATAGAGAGAAAATATCTGCGTGCACCCTCTGCCATGGTTTATTCGGATATTCCTTGGGATGCAGAAATTCCAAAAACGGGTTATCCTTAGTCTCTCGACGCGTCCTGCAAGATTTTGTCAAGTATTCTAATTCAGTATCTAACTCTGGCCACCAAACATACAGTCTTACTAGGGATTTCATCTTTGATGCTCCAACGTGACCTGTGTGCAGTTCATCCAATGTTTTCTTTGTGCACGCAATGATAATAATAAATCTCTGAGCCAAAGGAGGCAATCTACTTCAATTGGCGTTTTTTTAATCTTCGAGCAAATGGTTTCAGCTTTTCATCATATATCTTATTTGGCCATCCATATCGGGGCATTTGCAGCACTTCTGATAAGATAGGATCCCTTCTTGTATGGATTCTGATGTCCTTCGATGTTACTGAAATATTTTGAAAAATGTTCAATTGCAGACATGCAGATTTTGTCTCAAGTTTGCATCTCCCGAATCTTTAATCGGCTTCCTAGATAGCATATCGCTAAGATATTATCCTTTGTGTTGGTGAATTACAATCGATAATTATATCCCATGAGGGTGATAATACAACGTTGCATTCTTGCCGAAATAATAATAGGTATAGCTTTTGATTGATCAAAAAGGGTAATCAATGGTTTATGATCAGTCCACAAGGTGAAAAATCTTCCTCTCAAATAAAGATCAAACTTCTTGACTGCAAACATAATTGCAAGAGCTTCGCGCTCAATTTGTGAGTAACCTTGCTCTGCCTCAATAAGCGTTCTATAAACAAATTCTATCGGTTTATTTTTATCACCTGGCTTCGTTTGTAGCAATGCGGCACATTGACCATAACTGAAGGCTTCTGTCTGTTAGTTTCTAAGCTGCTCGATGGATCATAGTGCGTGAGTATAGCTCCATTCAAAAGATATTCCTTGATCTTGTATTCAATAGAGCAGTTCTTGGTCCACTTCCACCTTTGATTTTTCTTGAGCAGGCTATATAGCGGTTTTAGTGTTTGTGACATGTTTGGCGAAATCTGCTTTAATTGTTGATCAGGCAAAGAAAACCCATAATTTTTTTACATCCCTTGGCTGTAGAGCATTAGCGATGGCTTCTAACTTTGCTTTTTGCGGTTGAACTCCACTCTTCGAGTTGGTGACCCAAATATTCTACAGATTCCTTCTGGAATTGACATTTGTCTCTTGAAAGTTTAACTCCCGAAACTCCGAGATGTTGTGTAGTACTTGATCTAGTATTCTTAAATGCTGCTCTTCATTCCTTACTTTGATGATGATGTCATATTGAAATAGCTATACAAATTCCCAAGGTCTCAATATTTTATACATCTGTCTTTAGAATATTGCCGGGGCGGATGCAATGCCAAACGTATAACTTTGAAGAGACTTATGTGTGCGTTGATTGTGCGTATTTATTGCCCAGATTAATTTAATTCAATTTGATGCTGATTTTTAAATTAAATATTTTACAATTAGATATTATGACTCGAATATTTCGGGTTCTTCTCGAGGGAATGTTTTCCCAACGAAAAGTACTTTGACAATTATTATTTATTATGATTCTATCTTATTTTTTCGTGCAATGAGCTGGCTAGAAGGGGTCAAGAAAACTACTGGAAGGTCATTAGATGAGCTGCGAGCGATAGTCATTAACAGATGAATTTGGAGAATATTTGTAAATATAGTCACCAAAAGTTGAACACGACTTGATGGGCGCTAACAACAAAAATCTTATTATCACTTAAAGGTGAAATAGTTTAAAAAATAAAAATTTAAATGAAACATAAAATGATAGAAAAAAATGGTACATTAATTGGAATCATCAAGACTATTTTTAGATTTATATAATGATATAATTATATTGGATAAAATTTTTAAAAGCAAATTTCGTCTGGCAAACATTTACTTGGGGAGAAACCGGGAAAGCTGGGTCAGTATATATTGATTTGTATTATTTTTCAAACTCCCATATATGGAAAATGGTTTGTTTTTGCCTATTTTTTTTTAATAGCTTATATGTTAACCTATGTATTTACAATGCTTTATTCATTAAGTTTGATAAAGAAAAGTAAAAAAAAAACATTGGTTTATCTTGATAATAATATATTCAGTATGGCGTGAATGTTTGTCCTGAAAATATTGTTTTAACAAATGTTCGTTAAGCAAACTTTCAGGCAGGTAAAAGCCGAGCGAAGCCGGGTACATTCGCTATATATATATTGTAATAAGGGTATCAATATATTTATAAATTAACACAATAACGCCTCTATTTTATGTTAAAATTATTTTAACATGTGTGTATAGAAGCGTTTCAAATAAATAAAATAAAAATGACATTGAAGAAATAATTATCTAAGTCTCTCTCTCTCTCTCTCTCAATATGTTCGAGCCTCATTCATACGCGACATTCTATAAATATAGACCATCCAAAACCTCATATATGCTAGTTCAGGAAACACGCACAGGTCTTGCAACATGCAGAAGTTGACAAATAATGCTATTGATATGGCAACAGGAGCCAGTGTTTATCAATACTCTGACAACACCTAGAACTGCATGCAACTTACCTTCAGGGCGAGAAAATGAAAGCCACCATCTAAAACCAGATGTATCAAAGGATTTGCTATTATACCTTTAATAATATCTAGCCTTAAATGGTAGCATTCCTTGGTAGATATTTATAAATACATTGAGAACAAACGTGCAAAAACTTTACTAAATACGTAGTGTGTAATATATATATATATATATATTTCAATCAGGCATTTTATAATAGTTATACAAGGTGCAAACACGGCATGGGGTCATAACCACATTTATAAAAATATATAATATATTTAATCATATTCTTCAACTAAAACTCTTATTTCACACCTATACAACGTTTCATACGACTTTACTTAATATCTCAAACGCGGAAAATTGGCCTGAAGAAATACTCCTTAAAAAACGCCGCGATTCTTCTTTAATTGATTTCCCAATAAATCTCGCTCATTTTGAAGTCAATTTCATCGGAAGGAATATAAAATGTCTTTAGGGGGCAGGTCAAGTGAATACGATTTCAACCACAGTTAAAGATTTATATTAAATTAATTTTCATTTTCAATTTTTGCTTTGTTCACCAACTTTTGGATATCAGTATAAGCCAGAATAAAAAATGTTAATCCTGAAAATTTATAAAATGAAAAACTAAATAAGTGAGAAAGAGTTAGTTGGAGAGAGAGTGTCCCAAATTATATTCAAAATTAAGGAGAAAGTGAAAATATATCACAATGATAATTTTTTTTTTATTTCACAAATGTATAAAAATATATATATATATATATATTTTTTTTTGAAGATTGAGCAATCCATAATTAAAATTATATTTTTAAAAAGATGCATATATTGGATTTATAATGAATTTATTGTTCCAATATTTCGAGGGGCAACTCGCCTCTCTTTATCGAGGATGTTTGTGTTTTCACTAAAGCATGCGCGCACGTGTACACCACTCTCGTTCTACAAGGCCAATGAAAGAATTGTATCTTTGATTTAAACATTACATTCAGTATATATACAGCTAATAATTATATACATTATTACAGATAAATACCATTATTATTATTTTGTCTACACATTGTGCTTGAAATAGAGATTTATATATAACAGTGTAACCGTAAATAAATGTGTGCATACATATTAATTCTAAATTAATGATAAAATTTTAAGGGTAATAAATGAGTAAATTAAAAGTATATACATAGTTATTTACAATCAATTAGGATATGAATTCTTTATAAATTTCTGGAAAATCAATTTTTCTGTTTATACTGTGTTTGTCTTCGGCAGAAGCCCAACTTTCTAAAAACAGTCTACAATGCTTTTCTGTAATATTTTTGTATATAATTGATGCTTGTTTGAAATCAGGTATATGGCTATTATTTATGGAGTGGTCAACTAGGAGGGATAATGGTTTGTAGTTTTTTAAAGCTGCTTTATGTTGATTAATACGATCTTTAAGTGATTTACCTGTTTCTCCAATGTATGTAGCTTGACATGTTTGGCAGGGAATTTTGTAAATTACATTGGTTGTATTTTCTTGGTTTGAAATATTTTTTGTATCTGAGTGGCGTAAGATTTGTTGTAGATTTTGTGCAGATTGATATGTTGTAATTATATTATATCTCTTTAATCTTACGCCACTCAGATACAAAAAATATTTCAAACCAAGAAAATACAACCAATGTAATTTACAAAATTCCCTGCCAAACATGTCAAGCTACATACATTGGAGAAACAGGTAAATCACTTAAAGATCGTATTAATCAACATAAAGCAGCTTTAAAAAACTACAAACCATTATCCCTCCTAGTTGACCACTCCATAAATAATAGCCATATACCTGATTTCAAACAAGCATCAATTATATACAAAAATATTACAGAAAAGCATTGTAGACTGTTTTTAGAAAGTTGGGCTTCTGCCGAAGACAAACACAGTATAAACAGAAAAATTGATTTTCCAGAAATTTATAAAGAATTCATATCCTAATTGATTGTAAATAACTATGTATATACTTTTAATTTACTCATTTATTACCCTTAAAATTTTATCATTAATTTAGAATTAATATGTATGCACACATTTATTTACGGTTACACTGTTATATATAAATCTCTATTTCAAGCACAATGTGTAGACAAAATAATAATAATGGTATTTATCTGTAATAATGTATATAATTATTAGCTGTATATATACTGAATGTAATGTTTAAATCAAAGATACAATTCTTTCATTGGCCTTGTAGAACGAGAGTGGTGTACACGTGCGCGCATGCTTTAGTGAAAACACAAACATCCTCGATAAAGAGAGGCGAGTTGCCCCTCGAAATATTGGAACAATAAATTCATTATAAATCCAATATATGCATCTTTTTAAAAAAAAATATATATATATATAAATAATTGTTTTTACGATTTATTATTATTTTTTAATCAATAACACACACGCGCCATCTATATATAAGAAATAGAACTATAAGCACGAATGTTTCTTTCACAACCAAAATAAACTTTCTACTGTTCTTATTGCTATGAAAAATGGTTGGAAGGCTTGATTCATCAGTTATGATCCCTCCCATCTCTCTTCGCTAATTTAATCCACAAGACTATTTTTAAATCTCTAATACTTTGTTGGACGATTCTGCTTATATACGCAACACTGAAAGGTTAAATCTCAGAAATGGTATTCTAGAAAACTATAGACTTAAGCCTTTAGGACAGCAGAACTACATATAAATTTTTGCATTGAGAAATGTCTTCCGCAAAAAAAAAAAAAAAACTGATCTTCTGTTAGTCATGAATTAATTATAAAGCAATAACGCGCTACATTTATAAATAAAAATATAACTATAAAGCAAGAATGTTTCTCTTACGAACAATCCTTACTGATATGAAAAATAGTGGGAATGTTTGACTTTTAAGTGGTGAACCTTCCCAGCCGTTTCGCTAATTAAACCACCAGAACTATTTTTAGAGCTCATACGGTATTTTACGATTCTGCTTATATATGCGACAACATAATACTTATGGCATATGAAAACTATGGACATAATATTTTTAAGACAGTAGAACTAAATATAAACAGTGATCGATGCAAAGATGTATTCTTAAGGATTGACAAAGTAAAAAAAAAACGAGTCACCTTTTCAAGGATCATACCTAAAAATAGAAAGATATGAACTATACTAAGATATAACTATATACTATTGTGACTTTGTAATTTATATTTGTGTTTAAATCATGTCTAGTTAGCGTTTTAAAAGAGTAGCTAAAATATTTCAAAGTTGATTATTTGTGTGTGAATGCAAAAATATAAAATAAATAAATTAACAGATGTTCAAATAAGTGTATATATTTATATTGGGAATTAATTATTTATAAATATTTCTAAATATAAATATAAACATGTGTGTATATCTGAAAATAAAATAATTCAAAAATTTAATGATCATCGTTAAAATGAAAATAAACAGTTATAAGATCAAGAAAAAGGCATCTCCTTATCGTGCAACTGAAAGTTTCTGATGACTTGCGCCATCTATCGGAATAAATATCAACTGTTCATTGATTTTTAATTATTCCAGAATTGGCCAAATACCCATTCTTGATTAATCAAGAATAGCTAACCACGTACGCATTTCAGGCTGTTGGCCCTCGTCAGAGTGGTGCAAGTTGTATCTCAACGACCAAAAAAAAAAAAAAACTGGTCGTTCAGGCATCCTGAAAAATCATGAAACGGGTAGTTAAGGCCAGAATTGCGTAAGACCGCTAAACAATGTGAAAAAATAGTAAAAATGTGACATTGTACTGGGATAAGGTTCATAAATTAAGAAAAAGGCATCTCCTTCTCGTGCAACTGAGAGCAATATCGTGACGAGGGCCAACAGCCTGAAACGCGTTCGTGGTTATCTTTTCTTGATTAATCAAGAATGGGTATTTGGCCAATTCTGGAATAATTAAAAATCAATGAATAGTTGATATTAATTCCGATAGATGGCGCAAGCCATCAGCAACTTTCAGTTGCACAATAAGGATATGCCTTTTTCTTAATTTATGAACCTTATCCCAGTACAATGTCACATTTGTACTATTTTTCACATAGTTATAAGATCGTTTTCTGTTTTTGATATTCTTCAATTCTATAAACGACTTTAAAAATCCTGATAAAAGCTACTTTTAGCAAAAGAGGCGCTACAAGTTCATCACCCAACTGCTGCCTTCCTACGTGTTTGGGGGGAAGAAACTTCTCACCACTCGCCATGTGTAAATAGCCTGGACAAGGTGATTCGCGAGCTGTGTTCAAATCTAACACCTATAAACTGAGACAACATTTTAAAAATTCATATACGATAAACATTTTATTTTCACTTTAATTGTTTATTATGTAACTATTTTTAAATTTATATATATATATATACATATATATATATATATATATAATTCAGCATATCAAATACTTCATTACTTCATGTCAATACAACCTTCAAGCAATATAAACTGGCCAATATTTCATATGCTGGTTCATGAGACATGCACAGGTCTTGCAACATGCAGAGATTAATAATCATGCCATTGAAATACAAACAGGAGCCAGTTTATCAACACTCTTACAACACGTAGAACTGCATGCAACTTACCTTCAGAGTGACGAAATGAAAGCCACCATCTAAAACTAGATATATCAAAGGACTTTGCTATTATACCTTTAATAATATCTAGCCTTAAATGGTAGCATTCCTTTAAAAATATTTATAAATACATTGAGAACATGCTAAACTTAACAAGTAGCATACAAATTTCAATTAGGGTTATTATAATAAAATACAAGGTAAAAAATGCATGCAGATTATAATGGTATAATTTATTTTTTAATATTTTAATTATTTAATATTGATTGCAAAAACTTTTGGAGTGACCCTTGTTTATACAAGGTGTGAGATTAAACTCTTCTGAGTACGTGGTCATAACCATTTCTATAAACGAATATATAATTATATTCTACTAAGAAAACTCTTATTTAGTACCTATATAACGTTTAATACGACTTTACGTAATACGGAGAACGCGGAAAATTGGCCTAGAGAAATACTATTTAAAATACACCGCTATTTTTCTTCAATTGCTTCCACGCTATCAAATCTTGTTTCGTATAAGGTCGATTTCATCGAAAGGAATATAAAACGTCTTTAGGGAGCAGGTCAGATGAATACAAAGTATCGATCATAGTTTAAGATTTATAAGGTTTTAAATATAAATTTTCATTTTTTAAGAGTTTGTTCATCCAATTTTGTTCACCAGTATAAAAAAGCCCAAGGGAATAAAAAGAAGTTAAACATGAAAATTTATAAAATGAATAAACTAAAAAGTTATAAAGCTAGTAGAAGTGTGTCAGATTAAGTTCAAAATTGAGGATAAAAATCAAATACAGAACTATGATAATTATTTTTTAAATGTATGAAAATCCAAATAATTTTTTTCTTACGATTTATCTTTATGAAGCAATAACGTGCCATCTCTCCTCTTTCTATCTTAAGAAATATAATTATAGAGCACGGAGATTTGTGTTTTACAAACAAAATAAACTTTATACTGTCTTTACTGCCATGAAAAATATTGGGAAGGCTTAACTAATCAATGGTGAACCCTCCCAGCTGTTTCAGAAATATAATCCAACAGACCGCTCTTAGAACTATAATAATGTATTGGACGATTCTGTTTATATATGCGACAATGAAGAATATAATCGTAGTTATGGTATTATAGCAAACTATAGACACGAGCTTTTAGGACAGGAGAACTACATATAAATATTTGCACTGATGCAAGGAATTATTCTTAAGGATTGACAAAGTTGAAAAAGCACTCAAGCCATGTTTACAAGGACCATTAAGGTTAAATGAAAGACATTAAAAATGTTTTCTCTTGACAATAACAGGACAAAAATATTCATATCCACAAAGAAAGTTCAAAGGCCACTTTAACGCTTTCCCAATAAAACTCTTAATAGAAAATTATCAAATTAATAATATGTATAGATTAAAATGCAGTTTAAAATATAGACTATATAAAAATCCTATTCAAATTGAACCAATAACTATTTTAAATCTTTGTTATAATATAAAAAAATGGTTAAATATGAAAGGATTTAACCCCAGAATAGAAATTTTTCAAATTTACCACTAACCTGACTTTTTTTTTGTGGTCAGAAAATGCGATAGTAATTTTTCTACATTGCTTTTAATAATGCATTCTTATAATATAATGATAGAACATTAGCCCGTTCTATGAATAGGTCCAAAACAGAAGCCATTCTTAAGGCGTATTAAGGTTTATCTTAATAATGTTAAGAATAAATAACACGTGTGAAACTATGTCTTACAAAATATTTTGAGTTCTACTTATAAGGTATATTGAATAAAAAAACTGCTTATCAGGATATAATCGTGTGCAATTAGCGTGCCATATGTTATAAGAAATTCAAAGGTCCTCCTATTATTTTATCATTGCAGTAAGGGGAGTGTTAAATTACTTTATTTTATAAAAGAAACATGCGCGTGAAAATTAGTTTGAATTTTTTTTATCAGAATATAATGTTTACAATACATTTTAAAATTATTTTCTAATAATATAAAACAATATCTGCCACCTTACACACTCAATTTTATTTAAGTCATAAAAAGCGTTTTATATCAATGGTATTTCGGCATTTTACCTACTTACTCATTCGCGATGATAATTCAATTATTTGGGTTATTTTTTTAAATTGGGTCATTTTTCAAATATTAATAATAGAATTATGACCAAATTGATTAAAATACGTATAACTAGCTGAATGAACGTGGCAATGCCCAGGTACTCCCCGAGTGTATGTTTGCCCAAGGAATAATGCTTCAGAAAATATGATTTATTATGATTAAATATCATAATTCCAAATTTAAATAATTTGAAAATAAAATTTTAAATAAGCACAAAACTATTATGATAGCAATAATGATATATTAATTGGAATCATCAATATATACTACTAGAGTTATAACGATATCATCATAAGAAATAACATTTGTTAAAGCAATATTCAACTGGAAAACATTACTCGGGGAGAAGCCTGGCGAATCTGTGTCATTCAGTTAGTATATGCTTATTGTGATAATTATATATATGACTCCAAAATATGAACAATTTTAGGTTTGAATAGCTTTTATGTTAATCTATATACTTAGCTATACATGCAAAATATTCCAATGGTTTTTTTACCAGTAGTTTTAGTGGAGAATAGAAGGAAACATCAATTATCTTTCGAAGTAGTTTTAGTATTTATTTCGTGAAAACGACACATTTCCCATGGATAGTAAAGATTATGATGATGAAATTCATTCATTATCATTAAACATCTCATTGCTTTGAAGAAATTAAAAAATACCTCAGGATTCTGTTAGAGTGGATCTATGCCCAAAAATACTGTTTTTTAAAAATGTTAATCATTTGCTTATACAATTATTATTGTTTTCTAGCCGAATGACGCAGGCAATGTCCGGGATTTATTTGAGTGCCTATGCATAGAATAAAAATATGCTTTTGAAAATCACACACACATAAAATTTTTACATTTATGTATTATGATCCGGCTTGGTTCGGGTTCTCCTCGAATGAACTTTGCTCAATGAATGCTTAAACAGGTATTATTTTTTTTTTATAATTGTATCTAAATTCGAAACTATTTTAAAGGCGTAAGATTCTTTTTGAAATTAAAAAATACCTCAGGATTCTGTTAGAGTGGATGTATGCCCAAAAATACTGTTTTTAAAAATGTTAATCTAAATTCTTAGATACAAAATTCTCTTACGCCTTTAAAATAGTTTCGAATTTTGATAACAGATGGCGCGCTAGTGCATCATAATTAAAATATACATGTATCAGAGAGTCATCAATCAATTCTTAATTCTGTCACCGTTGCTTTTGAGAATGGAATAAATACCCAAATATGGCCATTTCTTATAAGCATCGGTAGTTCAATGGCGAGAATGCTCGCCTGCCACGCGGGCGGCTCGGTTCGATTCCCGGCCGATGCATTTTTTTTTTTTTTTACAATTTTTAAAACTCATTTATATTATGGTTCAAATTCACATAAATAGGTACCGCTCAGCGTAGCAACCTAGTTCATGATAATTGAACAATAAATAATATGTGAAGGTTATTCACATATTAAACAAAATTTTAACGGGGGATTCAATCCCGGTTCATGACTGTCGGGAATCGAGGGGGTTACCCACTCGTCCACCGACTTATTATATTTATATTATTACAAGAATGACATCCACGGCGCCAATTTATAATTGTAACGAATAGTATTTGAATAAAAGCATTTAATCGGGTAAAACCCGGGCGTTGCCCGGGTCATTCGGCTAGTTGTATCTATTAATCACTCAAAATGAATGTATTTGAAAAAAAAAAAAAAAGAAATCGAAAATGAAAATGAGGATGATAGTAATATAAGTATACATTAATTAGTATTCTCATGACTACCAATTAGTGTATTAATGATATGATTATAATTAATAACGTCCAATCCCTCCTCTACGTGGCGGGCGGAAAAAGCAGCACAAGTAAGGGACTGCCCTGTAGGGCGAAGTACGGTGTCGTGAGCCCCGAGCCGCTACGGTAACCGTGAAGGCTTACAGGGAACTCTGAAATGTGGCTGACTAACGGGGCAATGGCACCCTCCCTTTCCATGGAGCAACAAAATCATAAATTGAAGATCCATTGGACAAGACACCACCACCACCACCATAATTAATAACATTTGCTAAAGCAAAATTCGCCTGGCAAACATTCACTAGGGTAGAACCATGGGGAAGGTGGGTCATTTAGAGTCGGCATATAATAATTATTCTAATTTTGTAACTATAACATATGAGAAATGGGTTTTTAATTGTATAATTTTAGTATTTGAATATCACAAATGAAGATGTACAATTTAGAAACAAAACTTAACTCACAGGAACTCCTCATATTTCACATAGCAAGACTCATACCATTAAAGAAAGTCAACTTAAGGGCACAAATCTGAAACATAATAAAATTAAGATCGAAAAAATAAAACCAATGGTTGACATAGCTAAAAACGAACGATTCATGTATTGGAATATAAACGGCTTTTTTAGGATAAATTCTCTCTTTCCACTGTTTGAATATTTGAAACAATTTGAGATGTTCGCGCTTACAGAAACTTGGTGCCACTTCAATATCGACTTGAACCTGGCGAACTTCGGAATGTATCAATCACCTGCTGTAAAGTCAACAGATAAAGGGAGAAGCTCTGGAGGTACAATTCTTGGCATAAATAAAAAACTACAGCCCCAAATTGACAATGTTGAAATTGAAACCACTTGGATTGCAGTCACACTCAATCCAAATTTAGACAATGACTCACCAGCGATCTGTGTAATATTCGTATATCTACCCCCAAACGACACACATGCTACAAACCTTGGACGACTATTTCATTTGATGGAAAATAAGATATATAACGGGCTTGAAATAATACTGGTCGGCGACCTGAATGTCCGTATTGGCAATCTGGGGGGTTACCATAATTTGATAGATACTTCAAACCTTATTTCAACTACCCGAAATTCCTGTGATCTAACAAAATCTGCCAAAGCGGAAATATTTATTGACTTTCTTGACAAAAATTATTTAACTATAATAAATGGTAGATCCATTAATGATAAAAGTGGTAAATTTACATTCATCTCCGGAAGAGGCTCTTCTGTGTTAGATCTGGCGATTGTCTCACCTGCGGTGCTTGAACACATAGCAGATTTTGAAATTGGTTGTATGCCATATTCGGATCACTTACCAATAATATTAAAGTTTATCGGCCCAAATAATAAAACTGAAAATTGTTACATGAAGCCTAGTGCTAAGATTAAATTTTCCTGGTCAGTAGATAAAATCCCAACATATATAGAAACTTTAAAAGAACTAACTCCCGAACATCCAGCTGACTCCACAAATAATATTCAGGTTGAGGATTTTACTGGTTTAATTCAAACAGCAATGTTAAGCTCGGGGACGCGGATGGAGGCAAAAACAAAAAATATAAAATCTAACCCATGGTTTGACAAAGACTGTTATTTGGCTAAAAAGGAAATGAAACAAAATCTTAAATTATACGTAAAACATAATATCTCGGCCGATAAAATTGCATACTTGTCGAGTAAGAAGAAATATTCAGCCATCCTAAATCTCAAAAAAAGAGAATATACTGACAAAATTCAAGTTATCCTCAGTAATGTAAAAGATCCTTCCCAATTTTGGAAGACTATTAATTCACTTAAATATAGGAATAACCTACAAGGGGAAATTTCGATTGCAGACTGCCAGGTCTTCTATCGGGAGTTACTTTGTTCAAATCCAACCAAAGTTGTACAGCTACCACTTGAGATATTGGACATTGACCCCGAAGTAGATTGTGAAATATCTCTAACTGAGGTCACCACAGAAATTTCCAAATTGGGTAAAAATAAGGCTACAGGACTTGATGAAATTCTCAACGAAGCGATTAAATATTTATTAGAAGAACATACAATTTATCTCAGGAACTTATTTAATAAAATCTTAGGGACATCCCAAGTTCCTCAACAATGGACAAAAACGATAATCCACCCAATATTTAAAAATGGAGATCTGGACAACCCGTCAAATTACAGAGGAATATCCCTGATTTCTAACCTATCGAAATTATTTACATCTATCTTGAAGACAAGAATGAATGATTGGATGGAGAGAAAATCAATTTTGGCAGAAAATCAGGCTGGTTTTAGAAAAGGCTACTCTTGTCAGGACCACATTTTCACGCTCGTATCATTAATTCAAATGACCCTTAGCCGTAGAAGGGGAAAGTTATATGCCTTATTCATTGACCTAAGGAAGGCCTTTGATACTGTGCCGCACCATCTACTTTGGAAAAAATTGGCATTAAATGGTCTGAGCTGTCGATTTATTAAACTAATTAAGAACTATTATACTCAAATGACGGCAACAGTCAGATGGCGGGGTTCCTTCACGGAGGCTATCAAAATACAAGCGGGAGTATTGCAGAGGGAGCCGTTGTCACCTTATTTATTCATTCTCTTCCTAAACGATCTGGTACCCCTGTTCGATGAATCAGAATTGCCAGGCATAAATCTTGAGAATTATGGAACTATATACACCTTTTACTGTATGCAGACGACATAGTGATCCTAGGAGAATCGAAAATAAATTTGCAACTGAAGATTAACTTACTTAAAAAGTACTTAGAAGAGAACTGCCTAACGTTAAACCAAAATAAATCTAAAATAATGGTGTTTAGAAACGGTGGTAGCACAGCTCGTTCCGAGACATGGTTTTGGGCTCAGCAACCCCATACAATAGTAGCCAAGTATACATATCTGGGTTATCCTCTGACTACAAAAATTTCGACCCAATATGCTTCCCAATACTTTATAAACAAAGCAATGAATGCAATTACTGCACTTTGGAGAATCCTTACAAAGGCGCGAATAAAGTCCTTTACCTCGGTGATAAAACTTCTTGACAATATTGTTCTTCCTACGTTACTATATGCGGCACCAATGTGGGCAATTAACCAGCTGAAGACAGTCAATAATATCCAAGATGCATTTCTTCGTCGTCTCTTAGACTTACCAAACTTCACACCAGGATATATCCTCAGAAGAGAATGTGGAAGAATATCAACTGAACTTAATGCGCTGTAAAACTCACATTAAAGTTTTGGGTCAGGATCTTAAAAATGGAGACGAGCAGATTACCACATGCTTGCTTAAACTATCTCTGGAAAGTCACCGCGAAAAAGGAAATAGAAAACAGTTTTACTCAAAATTTAATAAAAATTTTAGACTCTAAGGGATATTCCTTTCTTAAGGGCTGCGAAGACTACTTAGCCATACAGAAAGAAATGCCAGGCATAATTAGAACCACCACAGACCAACTAATTCAAAACGATCAGATTAAAATCATTGATTCAACCCACTTTGCTCACTACAAATTTTTGAGTGAATCATTCATGACAGAGGAGTACCTACGATTAAATATCTCTCTACCCTACAAAAGACTAGTTGCACAACATAGAGTTTTATGGCAAATTTTCAGGGAAGAAAGAAAATACTTCTGGAAAGAAAATGGCCGGAACTGTTTACTTTGTAAGGATCTCATGGATGATAATTTGGTTCACTATTTCTTCCAATGCCCTCTCTTAACAGAAAAACGTACTGAAATTTCCCAAGCCCTAACTCTGGTCAATTTAGATACCATCGCATATGTCAACTTCTCTCTTCAGCTCTAGATGATGAATTACTGATTGTTAGATACTTTAAGTTCTGCACAGAAGCTGGGCGCATGAGAAAGAATGCAGGGCAAAGGATGCTGGAGGATGACCTATCTGTAAATAGCTAACTGAATGTGAGAAAAATTTATTTTGTTGTAAATGTTTCCTCTTCCCTCTCCTCTTGTTGATGTGTAAATACGGCGAATCCTATATGGGGCGGAATGCCCTAAATGAAGGCTTTTCTTGTTATTGTTGTTGTATTTGAATATCTTATATTTCAATCTATATATTCATCTATCTACATGAAAAATTCTTCATTATTTTATTCAGTAGTTTTAGTGGAGAAAAGTGGTAGAGATTGAATGTTTGCTTCGAAAATATTGTTTTAATAAATTTTCGTTATGTAAACTTACACTTGGTAAGAACCGGGCAAAGCTGGGTACATTGCTAGTAGAGGATTAACATCCCATTTGCCTCTTTGATTGTTCATAATGAAACTATTTTTTTTATGAAATTATTTAATTCAACATATTATGAAATTCATTTAAACTTTTCATCTTTATATACAATATGATAGAGATTCATCTCATACGACTTTCCAGCAATATGAATCAGACAATACCTCATATGCTGGTTCATGGACCATGCACAGGTCTTGCAACATGCAGGGGTTCACAAATAATGCAATTGATTTGGCAACAGGAGACGTTTATCGATGCTCTCACAACACGTAGAACTGCATGCAACTTACCTTTTGAGCCACGAAATGAAAGCCACCATCTAAAACTAGAGATATCAAAGGACTTTGCTATTATACCTTTAATAATATCTAGCCTTAAATGGTAGCATTCCTTGAAAAAATATTTATAAAAACACACCCACAATGACACATACACAACATGCAAAAACTATAAAAATACCTAGTTAACATTTTTAAAAAAGGCTTATTATAATAATTATACAAGATGCGATCAAATTGTTCTGAGTATAGGGATATAACCAAACATATCAACAAATAAATAATTATATTCTCCAACGAACAGTCTCCTTTGGCACCTATTCAACGTAATAGGCCTTAATACGGAAATATTTAAAACACGCCGCGATTCTTCTTCGATTTCTCCCACGCCAATAAATATTGTTCCATATACCAATACTCGTAAGGCCGATTTCATCGGAGCGAATATAAAGGTATTAGGGGGAAGGTCAGGTGAATACGATGGTGAGAAAGAGAGACCACAGTTCAAGATTTATAATACTTAAAAAATGTATTTTTGTGTTTGTTCCCCTAATTTTGGACACTAGTATAAAAAATTCCAGAATAAAAAATATATATATATAAGTTAATTCTAAAAGATTTCTAAATAATCTATATATAAGTAATAGTGTGCTAGAAAGCAAGTAGAAGTATGCCAGATTAAATTAAGGAGAATAATAAAATACAGAACTATGATAATTGGATTTTTAAATGTATAAAAAAATTAAAATATTCTTCTCTAACAATTTTTTTTATTAAGAAATAACGTTCCATCTATAAGAAATAGAAATATAAGGAACAAATGTTTCTTTTTTAGACAAAATAATTTTCTACTCTCCTTACTGCCATGAAAATGTGGAAGACTTGACTCATTAGTAATGATCCTTCCCAACTCTTTCGATAATTTAATCCACCAGACCGCTTTTAGAGCTCTGATACTGCATTGGACGATTCTGCTTATATGCGACAATGAAGGTCAGAATCGTAGTTATGGCATTTTAGAAAACTATGCAAATAAGCCTTTAAAACAGCAGAAGTACGATCGATAAAGATATGTATTATTAAGAATTGACAAAATTCAAAATCACTTGAGCCACCTTAACAAGGACCCTTCATAAAGGATAATCGAAAAAATGAAATATTTCATTTTTGACATTAACGGCAAGAATATATCCATATCAATTGATAAATTATAACCGACATTTTACCTGCATAAACACCCTGATAATAACACGAATAAATAAAACTTTCACCCTACTGATAAAACTGTTACATGTGTTTTTTGTATAAATCAAAGTGGAGGCAAATAACCTGTAAGATTCAACCCAGGCCTTACTTTATATTGACCAAGCGTAACTTGGTTACAGGACGGGCAATGATGTAGCGAACTCGAGAAATATAAATTCTAAACTTGTAAATAAGTAATTGAATGATTTTTTCTAATTAATTAAAATAATTTTTAGTAGTTTTGTAATAATATTTAAAGAATTTTATCCTGTGTGTGTATTTAATATTTCTGACTCTTGATTATTTATATTTATGTTTATATTCTGAGAGAGAGAGAGAGAGAGAGAGAGAGAGACTATATATATAACGTTGTAATAGAGTAGCTCCAGGAATCTGGGTTACCTCAAGAGAGAGAGAGAGTAAAAGAATAGCTAAAAATAGTTTTTTTTTGTTTATTCGAAAGTAAAATTTTAAAATAATTGATATTAACAGCTGTGTAATAAAATACCTTATATATTATATATATAATAAGCAAATGAGCAAAGGATAAAAATAAGCAAAATGTTAAGTATCATCATAAAAAAAATAAAATAAAAAGATATAAGATCGCTTTGCGTGTGCGTGTTGATATTCTATCTTCTTCTTTCTTATCTCCACACTGGGTGAAGTAAAATGCGTCTGCTTTTGTCATTAAGACTGGGAGCACTACTCAGTGGCAGGCCGACTTAGCTTTTATATTCTATAAATATATTAAACGAAACATTGTGTGTCTGAACAACCAATAAAAATATATAATGACTTGTTCAAAAATTAATCTTGATAGAGGTTATTTGTAGCAAAACGTGCTGCTACAAAATAATCATTCCATAGCTGCCCTCCTGAGAGGTTTGGGGGAAGCACCTCTATTCATCAATTCGCCATGTGGTAAATTGCGTTGACAAGGTGGATGACTCGCAAGCTATGTTCTAATTTAACACATTGAAACTGAGACAAAATGAAGAAATAAATTTATATACGATAAGCATTTCATTTTCTTCTTTGTTTATTTATGATGAAAGGAAATATAATACATATGACTTTATATATTTACACGTCGAATACTTAATTAAAATTTTATTATATCCTAAATATGATTGAGCTTCATCTCATGCGACTTTCCAGCAATATGACCCGGCCAATACCTCATATGTAGGCTCATGAAACATGCAAATTTCTTGCAACTTGCAGAGGTTAACAAATCATGCTATTGAATTGGCATGAGAGCGCCAGTATATCAACACTCTCACAACACGCAGAACTTCATGCAACTTACCTTCAGGGCGACAAAATGAAAGCCACCAATCTAAAGCTTGATATATCAAAGGACTTTGCTATTATACCTTTAATAATATCTAGCCTTGAATGGTAGCATTCCTTGAAAGATATTTATAAATACATTGAGAACACACATGCAAGAAATAAAATACTAAATACGTAGTGTTCAAAAATTTCAATAAGGCTTATTATAACAAATTAAAACATTAAGACGCGAATTTTCGAACCTAATGTGATTTAATATGTAGCAGCTGATTTTTATAAGTGTTTGCTATATTTTTACCTCTTCTCTAAATATGATCGTCCCCCGCCGCTCTTAATTTCACTCAGATACATCTAATTGCTCAATGACAGAAGATACAATATTTTATTTTTCCTTTTCAAACTTTTATTTAAATGCACTAAAAGCATTTAAATAAAAGCTTTTTTAAAATGTATTTTTACTTATTAATTATTTAGTGAGTTTTTAGTCATCAATTTACAATACTTAGAATCAAAAGTTCAGTGGGGGTTAGGCTTTAAATATACGGAAGCCTGCTCGCGGCGGATTGATCAATTCTTTGTAAGGGGCGTAACATAAGACTTAAAAAGTAATAGAGAAATTTGTTAATTCCTGGCTATTCCGACCACCCAGAAGTCTGAAAATTTGTAAACTTGCATTGTTCATTGGACTGAGTGAGTGTTACAAGTTTCATACTTCTATGTGATCTGGAAGTATATCAAAATTAATTTACAAAATTTGAAAGGAAATTTGGAAATTTGTCCATTCCCCCATACCCTGACAACCCAGAAGTCTGAAAATTTGTCAACTTGCATTGTCATCGGATTCTGAAAAGTGCACCAAATTTCAGATTTCTACGTGATCTAAAAGTATATTTAAATCGATTGCAAGGTTTGTGGACAGACAGACAGACGGAAGGACGGACTGACAGACAGGGAAGCAAGTTAAAAAAAAGCTTTTAAAAACTTCCTAATTGGCCTCGGCTACGAAGAGCATACTACGCAAACATTTTCAAAGAAGATCCTATTTTCCCAAGTGCTAGAATGAAGACCAAACAGTGGATCATCTCCGTTTATCTGCTCAGCCTTCGAATACCAAAGATTTCAGATGGCCACTCTCATAGGAATTTGCAACCTCAACCTTGTATAGCTGGAAAATTTTTCTTATAAATAACTGTTTAACGCTATTCAATATCTTTGACTTTAGCCACAATTGTAAATAAAATCAAAAATATTTAAGTCTGACTGACATCCCGGGTAGTTAGAGACATTTTGAACGCTCCAGGAACCTGGGTTATATACATATACTAGCCGAATTACCCGGGCAACGCCCGTGTTTTACCCGATTGAATGTTTTGATTCAAATACTATTTGTTACAATTATAAATTGGCGCCTTAAATAAATGCATATGTTAGTTAATAACTATAGCTTATGTGCTTTATCTGTCTATGTACTGTTGGCTTCCGTAGGCGTCTCTTACTGGGAAAAAGAAAGAGAGGATTCCATTTGGTTATTTACTAATATATGCATTTATTTAAGGAGCGACCCGCTCCAACACAATAGTTACAAAAACGAAAAAGCGAGTGGGGGGGGGGGGGCATGATGGGGGGGGGGGGGGGGGCAAAGGTGGCGTGATCGTAGCCAACCAATAGGAGGGCGCCATTCCAAATAAAAAGCAAACGGTGACAAGAGACGAAAACTGATTAAGAGATGAAGAATTGATGAAGCTCGTAACTGTATATAGAATATTTTAATATGATACATAGTATGCGAATGTTTATATATATATATATATATATATATATATATATATATATATATATCTACTTATATATTTGCCTTATTCTGTCTGTTTGAAGCTCACGGATGGGATTTTTCATAACCATCGGTGGTTCAGTGGTAGAATGCTCGCCTGCCACGCGGGCGGCCCGGGTTCGATTCCCGGCCGATGCATTTTTTTTTTTTTTTTTACAATTTTTAAAACTCATTTATATATTATACAAGAATGACATCCACGGCGCCAATTTATAATTGTAACGAATAGTATTTGAATAAAAGCATTTAATCGGGTAAAACCCGGGCGTTGCCCGGGTCATTCATATATAATAATAATTGTATAAACGAATGCAAGACAAAATCACCGCGAATGTTTCTTTTTTTTTAAGGCAATTTCTTTTTAAGGCAATTATCGTTATTTATCGTTAATTTTTGTTTCGATTTTATTGAAAAAAAAAACGATATGGTGCCTTTAAAAAATGATCTTTATTACTATGCAGTTTTCTATTTAGTCAATATACCTAAGTTCATGTTGCAAATGTAATTATCTCTATCGATTTAGTAGGTGAAATGCAAAAAAAAAATCGACATGATGAAATCTTTATGAAAATTCACATTTTTATTTTTATATTTTCAAGACACACACAGTTTGGGGCGGGACGTTTCACAAGAGAGACATCCACGGCGCCAATTTATAATTGTAACGAATAGTATTTTAATTAAAACATTTTAAAAACACACAGTTTGGAACGGGACGTTTCACAAGAGTGACATCCATGGCGCCAATTTATAATTGTAACGAATAGTATTTGAATTAAAACGTTTTTAAAATATATGCGCACTCGGATAAAACCCGGGCGTTGCCCGGGCCATTCGTATAGTATATATTCCTAATAATACCGGGTTTAATATTGATATGCATATTTGAATATTTTGTTATAATTCATATACACACAAGTATATGTATATCATAAGTATATGTTTGATTTATATTTTGTAGCGTAGTGTAATGGATGACTAGA
Source organism: Cordylochernes scorpioides (assembly GCA_030710605.1). NCBI lineage: Eukaryota > Metazoa > Arthropoda > Arachnida > Pseudoscorpiones > Chernetidae > Cordylochernes > Cordylochernes scorpioides. Next base: position 134,865,321 of record CP092886.1, on the reverse strand, counting down.
CAGATCACAATGGTAAAGCAAAAAATTATTCATTTATTACTTCAGCGCGACTAGGCGACAACAATTAAACTAACCAATTATTTACAGCTTGAGAGAGATATTTATAACCCAGGTTCCTGGAGTGCAGAGCGCCAGCGGCACTAAAGAATATTGAACTACAAGGCTATGGAACATATATGATGATTTCATAAATACAGTTATATTCTGCTGTGTATTTTCATTGATTAATTAAATAATAAGTTATATTTTTTTATTAACCACAATATATATATATATACATACTGTGATCAATAATTTCCAGGAATGCTAAATATTTAAAGAAATACACAAGAGTATAATAAAGTTTTATTTAAAATTTCTCAAAATAATCACCGTCACTATCTATACACTTGTTCCATATTTTTTTCAAGATATCAAAACACCTCTGAAAATCCTCATCTTTCAGGCTTTTCAAAATATTCTTCGTATTCTCCTTTATTTCAAGTATTGAGTCAAATCGACGTCCTTTTAATACCTTTTTACTTTTAGGGTAAAGGAAAAAGTTACTGGGAGCTAGGACACGAGAATAGGGTGGCTGGGGTAGTAAAGCAATTCCGTGTTTAGCCAAATAGAGTTGTACAGTGACGGCCGTATGTGGCCGTGCTTTGTCATGATGCAAGAACCAATTTTTCTGATGCCATTTTTCAGGTCGTTTCTGACGCACAGCCTCCCTTAAACGTCGCAATACATCAATATAGTAATGTCTATTAATGGTCTGACCCCCGGGCACGAATTCATAGTGTACCAATCCCTTTACATCAAAGAAAGTGATAAGAAGACACTTAAGCTTCGATTTGATCATCCTGGTTCTCCAGGCTCTAGCCACTGGCTTGATTGCCTCTTAGTCTCGGGATCATATCCGTACACCCATGTTTCATCTCCCATGATAACATTTTTGAGTCAATGGGGATCAGAATTAAACATTTCGACCATGTTTTTGCACGTTTCTTTGCGATGCTCTTTCTGCTCATTCGTTAAGAGATGTAGCACAAATTTAGCCGGGGTTCGTTTAAGAGGCAGATCATTCTTTATGATGGTTTGGAATGTTCCAAAAGAGATATCCAAGTCTTCTGATAGCTCTCTGATAGTTATTCTTGGGGTTTCTTTGATCGATGACTTGATTTTGAGTGCATTTTCGGGGTTTATTATCGATAAAGGTCTGCCAGTGTGTAGATCATCCTTGACGCTTGTTCGACCAGCTTTGAATCGTGCAAACCATTCAAATGTCCTCGATTATGATAGTGAATCTTCTTTAAAAGCCTGCTTCAACATTTGAAATGATTCGGAAGCTGTTTTCCCTAATTTAAAGCAAAACTCTATGCAGACTCGCTGTTTTTCAATACAAACTGAAGTTAGAAAATGTTCTGATATACTCGAGCTTATAAATTCGAAAAAACGTGAGTGCGTGCGTCTGTGTGATCAATTTTTTTCTACGTGTTGATAAATGTTTTATCTATAAGGTCCTTATAGAATTATTTAATTATTTTGAATATTTTACGTGATCCAGTCTCATCCCTGGAAATTATTGATCACACGTTGTATATTCTAGATACGCTCCAGGAGCCTGGGTCTATTTATTTTATTTCGTCTCAGTTTAAAAGGTGTTACATTCGAGCACAGCTCGTGAGTTACCTTGTCCTGGCTATTTACACATGGCGAGTTGGAGTAGAGGTGCCCCCCAAACTTGCAAGAGGGCAGCTGTTGGGGCTCGGTAACAGGAATTGATATCCCCATTATTTTGAAGACTATCTTGTATAGTTGGATTTTTGACGAATTTTGCAGTTGAAGATATAATTCCATAACAAAAATTTGATACATATCTTCTAGATCGGGTTGGTTTAAGTCCTCCTTCAGTATCCTGTTTGATAGGCTGAATGGAGCTCTTATGCTTTTCCGAAGGCAAATTCTCATGAATGCGTTTATTCTATTTTTGTCTGTGGTTGTGATATATTTGCACCAAACTGGGAGTGCGCATGTTATTATCGAGAGAATACATAAACTTTTGTTTTCAGACAAAAAAAAAGTTTCTATAGTTAAACAGACTTGATAGTGTTATTTTTGCGATCTGCCTTCTTCATGGTATTTTTAACATGCAGGTTGACTTTCAGCTTGGAGTTCAAGGTAACCATCAAGATATTCAATATGGTCGATCCCGTTAATAGGGCCTGAATTTACCTTTATAATGGATTGTGTGGCTTGAATTTTTTATTGTCTAGTGGAGGAAAAATTATAGCCTCTCTTTTTTTGGGTTGATGCTTAACTTCCAATTATTGTACCATTTGGTTATAACATTTATGTAATTTTGGAGTTGTGTAGTTATTATTCTCATTGATTTGGGGTTTGTTAATATTGCTGCGTCGTTTACGAAAAGCTTTGTTTGGCATTTTTGATGTGGAGGGAAATCGTTGATGTAAATGTTGAATAGATAGGGTCCAAGGATAGAGCTTTGGGGGACTCCAATCTGGGTTGGCTTTGCCGTGGTTATAAAATCCCCATGTTTTATAGAAAAGGTCCTGTCCTGGATGTAGTTTTTCAAAAATTTAATAAATTACCTTGGAAATTGATTTTTTACATTCTTCCTATCAAGCCATCATGCCATATTCTGTATGGTGTATTGCCTTGTAATAAATGAGAAGATACTCTTACCTTAAGGATTTATATCTTAGTTTTATTTATTTAACTATTTACAAGGTAATTATTAAACTTATAACAATCACAGCTATGGCGGAACTTCCGCCAGCCTAAGGTAAACAAAACAGTTCTAATGTGATGATGATCATAACTTACTCTCAACACATCTCCCCCTTTTCTTCTAGAGGTTTAGCCTGTCTGGCGGCTTTATCACGCGTCCACTCCTGGTCTTTAATGGTTCCGGTGATCTCTGGAATGTCCTCGGTTCACTGTCACAAGTAGTGTTGTCCCCAGTAGATGTGAAGCACTGACTCATCTCAGGAGACTCCATCTCTTCATCTTCCTGTCAATCTTTTCACCCTGTGGGTTTGGTAGTAGGTGGAATCTATTTCTTCTTAAAATTCCTTTTGGAGAGTTGACTATATAAGATCTTGGACTTCCAGCGTCTTCAAGTACCACACCGGGAACTCTCAAGTCTTTCACCCATACTCTAGTTCCTTCATCCAGATGGGGCAATTCTCTTGCACGATGATGTATATCAAAATGGGTTTTCTTTTTGTGCCGTTGATTTTTTCTCTCATTTCTAGATTTTCAAGATCAGGTATTCTTGACTGGAGTTGAACTGGTGATATCGGCACAGTTGTTCTGAGTTTCCTGTTCATGCATAGTTCAGCAGGGCTGTACCCATTTTCCAATGGAGCGGTTCGATAACCAAGAAGAGAAAGATATGGATCTCTTCCTTTCTTCAATTGGTTTTTGATATTCTTCACCATCGATTCGATGAAGCCATTGCTTTGAGGAAATCTGGGACTAGATGTTATGTGGTGGAAACCGTATTCTTTTTTGCAAACTTTTTGAATTCTAACCCAAACTGTGGTCCGTTATCTGATCTAACCTCTTCGGGTATTCCATGGCGAGCAAAAATTGACTTGCAATGTATAATTGTTGAATGTGTTGTTTGATCTTCCAGCAATGCCAACTCTGGGAATCTAGAGTAATAGTCTGCAATTAGAAGATAGTATTTGCCCTTTAAGTAAAAATGGTCGATTCCCACTTTCTCCCATGGCCTGCTTGGGAAATTGGAAACAATTAATGGCTGCTGGGGATTAGATCTTTCTTCAATACAATTTGGGCAGTTCCTCACAAGTTCTCCAATTTCTTGACTGATTCTAGGCCACCACACAGATGATCTGGCACGGCCTCTACATTTTTCGATGCCAAGATGACTTTCATGGAGGCTGTTTAGAACCTTTGATCTGAGGGACTTAGGAATATAAATCCTGGAATTTCTCATTAGAAGACCATCTATGACAGACATTTCATATCTGAGAAACCAAAAGGCTTTTGCTTCTGCAGAAAGCTCATTCTTTGTAGGCCAGCCCTTTTCACAATAGTCTTTTATTTCTCTACACTCTTTCTCTTCATTTTGATATTGCCAGATTTCTTTCATATTTTCATCCTTGAATGGAGGACATGAAGTGATCTGTTGAACAAAACTACAGATTTCATTCTCCAGATCTTTCTCATGCGATATCTTAATTGGGCTTCTGGACAAAGCATCAGCAACAACAATGTCCTTGCCTGGCGTGTGATGAATGCTATATGAGTAGCGCATCATCCGAAGTCGTAGTCGCTGTATGCGTGGTCATTTCATCTAGATTTTTGGTTGAAAATATTGGAATGAGAGGTTTATGGTCAGTTTCAATGGAAAATGTATTTCCCATCAGATAGTCTTGAAATCTTTCACAGGCCCAAACTATTGCTAGAGATTCTTTCTCAATTTGAGCCCATCTCTTTTCAGTTTCAGACATAGTCCTGGAGGCATATGCAACTGCTTTTTGGTATCCATCTTCAGATTTTTGTAAAAACACTGCTCCTAGTCCATATGAAGAGGCATCTGCAGACACTGTAGTTGGTAGATTGGGGTCAAAAAGTGTTAGTGTTGGAGAAGTTGAAAGAAGTTTCTTCACTTTTTCAAATGCTTCCTCCTGAGCACTATCCTATCTCCAATCATTTCTCTTTACTAGGAGTTGATTAAGTGGGTAGAGGATAGTTGAAAGGTCCGGTATAAATTTACCTGTGAAGTTCACCATTCCCAGGAATCTGCGCACTTCAGAAATGCTTGAAGGTGATGAAAACTCCTTGATGGCCTGGACTTTGTTTGGATCAGGTAGCACTCCTCTTTCTGTAATCAGGTGACCAAGAAATTTGATTTCCTTCACTGAGAAAATGCATTTCTCTTTATTCAGGGTCAGTCCTGAATCTTGAAGCTTCCTAAGGACGCATCTTAACCTTTCATCATGTTCTTCTTGTGTAGCTCCCCAAATCACAATGTCGTCCATGTGACAATTTACTCCAGATTGGCTCTCCAGTAGATTGCTCATCTTTCTCTGGAATACCTCAGGGGCAAAAGAAATTCCGAAGGGTAGCCGTTTGAATCTGTATCTGCCAAATGGTGTCAGGAAGGTTGTAAGGCTAGATGATTCCTCTGACAGGGGTATCTGCCAAAACCCACTGTTGGCATCCAGTTTTGAAAACAATTTAGCTCCTCCCATTTGTGCCAAGGTATATTCCACTGATGGAATTGGATAATGTTCTCTTTTAACAAACTTGTTTAGAGCTGTCAGATCTACACAAATCCTTAGATCATTAGAAGACAGTTTGGGCACAATGACCATTGGAGCACACCAATCCGTTGGTTGCTCAACTTTTTCAATTACTCCTTTTTCAACCATTTGATCAAGTTGTTCTTTTATTTTATTCAAAAGTGGAATGGGTATTCTTCTGGGAGTATATATAGCATGAGGCTGTGATTCATCCTTCAATTTAATTGTGTAGCTCCCTTGGAGTGTTCCGAGTCGTGTGAAAAGCTTTGGATATTCTTCAAAAGGATTAAGCGAATTCCTTTTCTCAATTGACTGAAGTCTTTTGATTAGGTTTAGGGATTCACTGGCTTTTCCGCTCAAGAGTGGTTGCATTAGTTGAGGAACAACAAATATTTCTCCAGGGATGCTTCTCCCATCTTTTTCTATCAAAGCTGTGAATTTTCCTATTACATGCAATTTAACCTGTCTAGGTCCTAAAAGTTGAATATCAGGTTTGCATAACTTCTTGTGAGCAAAATTTTTAAAATAAATCTCTTGGGGTATTATATTTACATCCGATCCTGTATCCATTTTAAAAAGTGTTTTAATCTTATCTACTTTTACATAAACCTTCCAATCATTTGAGTTTTATAAGTACTGGAATCCCTTCAATAAAGTACGATAAAATTCAAGAATCAAGGGACAAGTTTCTTTTTTATACGATGATTTATTACAAAACGCTCAAGCTTTCGGGCTGGCCGGCCCTTCTACAGGAGAAAAGTGAAAACATATGGAACATTGAACACTATATAGGAATGAGACTATTTACATATTTAAAAACTATAGGGACTTTGCATATCTATGAAATGTTGAGAGGAATAATTAGCATACCAGGAAATTATGGAAAGGAGAAATTAACATGCATGATAATAGCTATTGAATGTAGTAGAGTTAGGAATATTTTCTAATGTCTATGAGGGAGGAGGGGGGGGGAGATACGCACAGATGGAGGATACAAGGCTATGGGAACAGGGATTGGTAGGATTCAGGGAGGTCGATGTGTCTATTGATGGCATGGAAGCCCTGGGAAACGAGAGCTTCCAAGGTGAGGCACTGCTGCTTGTTGTATATGCGGCTATAGTGCACAGATGGATTGGCCAGATCGAAAGAGTGGTTGGAGGTCCGGATGTGTTGATATATAGCTGATTTCTCATCTTGTCTGGAGATGTTTTTGCTGTGCTCCTCGAGTCTTGTCCCTATGCTCCTGCCTGTCTCACCAACGTAGACAACGTCGCAGTCAGCGCAGGGGATGGAGTAGACACAGCCAGACAAGAGAGATGGGTTATATGGGCTATTGCTTTTTGTGTCTGGGTTCCTAATGAGGGAGCTGATGTTAGGGGAGTTGGAGTAAAGGGTCCCGACTCCAAATTTGCTTAGGGCTCGGGCTATGGAGGAGCTAGTGGGGGAATATGGGAGGACACATATGGATTTATATATGGGGTTGGAAGGGGTGTGGTTGGGGTTGTGGAAGTGGCGTAATATGAAGGACTTCGGGTATTGGAATTTCATGAGATTGGCAATGACTCTATTGGTCTCCATGGTTTTGAAATCAGAGGTGGAACAGTGGGTGTGAACTCGTTTAGATAGGGTTTTGACGGTGTTGATTTTGTGACTTAGGGGGCAGAAGGAGTTGAAGTGAATATAATTGGGTCTAAACAAATTTTTGTAATGTACTGTGGAGTGGAATCTGGTTGGGGTCCGGATGATTAGGAAATCTAAGAATGGGAGGGCGTTGTAAGTTTCGGTTTCATGGGTGAAGGCAAGGTCAGGATGGTAACTAATAAGTTTTGAGAGGATATTTTCAACCTGGCTTTTTGTGCATATGCAGAACACATCATTTATGTATCTACGCCAAAGGCGGATATCGGATGGAAAATCTGAGGTGATCTGCATATCTATAGACCGCATAACAATCTCTGCAGCAGCTGAGGATAGAGGGTTCCCCATTGGGGACCCTTTTTATCTGTAGAAAAAACTGGGAGTTGAAAGAGCAGACTGAAGATTGTAAACAGAGATGGGTGAGTTCTATAATTTTGGAGGAGGTATGATAATCGACATGGGAATCAACTAGAAAGGACCTAAGGGAGTTTACAATTAAATCATGGGGGAGGCTAGGGTATAACGATACTACATCAAATGAAAATATGACGAGGTTCGGACAAGGAGGGGCACTATACACATAATCAATTAAAGAACTGGTGGAGGTGATGGAGGTAAGGGAAGAAGTACCTTTCAGGAGGGACGAGAGGAAAGACGAAATGAACTTGGAGACCGGGGCCATGGGAGATAGGAAGTGGGCCACGATTGGTCTTAACGGAATTCTGGGCTTGTGGAGCTTGGGCAGGCCATATATATAGGATTCGGTAGCGGTATCAGGGAGAAAGGACTTGTGTTCTTCTGGGGAAATGATCTGGTTTCTTTTCAGACGGTTGAGTTCTTTGCGGAAGGAGGAGTATATAGAGGCTCTGTTTTGGGCAGAGATGGGTTTGAAAGTGGAGATGTCGGAGAGAACAACCTGCAATTTTTCCTTAAAATCTTTAGTTTTCATAATGACTGTTTGGGAGCCTTTATCCGATTGCATAATGACTAAATGGTTTTTCTGCCGTAATTTTCGGATGATATCGAATTCAAGCCGGGAAGCACGGGGTTGGGTGAACGGGAGGCTCAGTATGTTGGAAACTGTGTGGCGTATTTTATATTTATCTGAATTATTAAGGTTGCGGATGCCAGTTTCAACAGCACTGATGATTTTCAGGGGATCTGGCCTAGAGACAGGTCTAAACTTGAGGCCTTTACTTAGAAGGGTGGCTTCATGGGGAGTGAGATCCGTTGAGGAGAGGTTGACAAGATTGGAGGAATGGTCGGTGTCATGGAGTTGTAGTCGAAATTTAACTGACCAGTAGCGGAGTTTTTTATCGTGTCAGATTCTTATATTCTTCTGTAGGAGCTTTACTTCTGAGGTTATATTGGTTATGATGTGGGTTAACTGGTTTGGGGGGGATTGTCTGGGAGATGATGCATGCGAGCTGTTTGAGGGTCTTGGAAAGAAAGCGTATGTTAGAGCGGCATCCCTGTATTCGGGCGTGGAGGAGACGTTTCTGTTTTGTCCATTCTCATAGATATTACCAACAAAATGGTAGTCATCACCTTGGGTGACTTGTCCTACTGTCTTATTGTAGCACACCTTTGCAAAATGTCCTACCTTTTTACATTTATGGCATTTAACTTCTTTTGCTGGGCAGTCTTTATATGGATGGAATTTTGAAGCACATCTTATACATCCAGATTTTTCAGGCTTGCTCCACTTCTAAAATTTACTTTTCTTTGAAGCGTCTCTTTTCCCAAATGTAGAATTGAACCTTCTTGGTGGTAACTTTTTTTCATAGACTTGGTCTACATTGGCATCCTGTGTTGTTGTTGATCGAAGAATAGTCTATTGTTGCTTCACACATTCTGTCTGGCAAGCAGCTTGGATAGCCCTTTCCAAGGTCAAGTTAGGCTATAGTTGCAACTTCTCTGAAAGTTGCAGATTTTTTACTCCTACAACTATTCTATCTCTAATCATTTCTTCTTTCAGAGATCCATAGTTACAATTTTCGGCCATTTTGTGAAGCACTCTTATGTATTCCTCGACAGCTTCTCCATCCTGCTGATATCTACGATTAAAATGTGCTCTTTCAAAGATGACATTTTGTTTACCTATAAAGTGCTCTTCAAATTTCTTAACAACTATTTCATAGTTGTTTATTTCTATTTCAGTTAAATTGAATGATATTAGAGCATCTTCGGCTTTTTCACCTAATATGTAAATTAGAGCATTTACCTGCTCTTCCTCCTTTTTCGATTTTAATTCTGACGCTTTTCTAAAACGTTCAAATCTTTTAATCCAATTCGGCCATTCATTTGGATTATTAAAATTAAATTGCTCTGGAGGTTTTATATTTTGCATTCCTTTTTTTTTCCTTTATGAAAAATTATTATTTTTGTTTTTACTAGTAATTAGATTAGGCTTAGGGCACTATCGCCAATTAGCTGCCACCATGTATGGTGTATTGCCTCGTAATAAATAAGAAGATACTCTTACCTTAAGAATTTATATCTTAGTTTTATTTATTTAACTATTTACAAGGTAATTATTAAACTTATAACAATCACAGCTGTGGCGGAACTTCCGCCAGCCTAAAGTAAACAAAACAGTTCTAATGTGATGATGATCGTAACTTACTCTCAACACATATTCTATCAAAGGCTTGCTTAATGTCTAGAAAAACAGCACCTAATGCCTCCTTGTGAGACTTTCTCAAAACTATCCTTTTGATGGGAAGATTTTTGTCATTTGTGCCGTAATATTGTCGTGGCCTGGAACTTTGTGATTACCCAGGTTTTTAATCACTTCCTTGACTTAATTTTGTGTTGTCATCGATAGTATTTTTTCTTGGGGATATGTTGATAAGTGTTATCGGTTAGATGGAACCTCATCCTCTCCACCTTGGAAAAGTGTTTGAAAAATGCTTTACAAGACCAATTTCAATTTCTTTGTCAATCAGCAAGGTTTTCCATTTGCTTTTAAACTAATAATTTTTCCTTTTTTTCCTGATGGGGGTTTTTTTTTTTCTAGAAGCCCTTTGGGCTCGATTCAAGTTTGCTTTTAAATCAATTCCAATTTTCAGATTTTTCTGCTTCAAAAAAAAGGGCTTGGTCTACATTTCCTTGAAGATTCAGGTAAGTAGCTCTAGAGCTAGATACCAGGTTGCTTGCCATCTTTTCGGGGCTTTATTTCCCTCATTAAAGCTTTGGTATTTGGGTTCTTTATCAACTTCGAGAATGAGACTGGTGTTTTTCGAATAACTATTATTGATTTTCTCATTTAAAATTTCAATTTCTGATTCAATCTATACTTCTATTTTAAAGGGGAGTCTGGGGGGCATGGTGAAGATTATATCTTGTTGAAAAAGAACCCAATTAGTTACTCAGCTGAGCCTAGTTGTGAATTCAATCTTTGGACAATTTAATTCCAAGATTAAAGAGAGATGGTCAGATGATAGTCGGTGGTACTGGCCTTTAGGGTCCAGTCAATGTTTTTAAAACAGCAAAGTCTAGAATATCGGGAATGCTGAATGGACTGTAATGCGTGGGTGAAGAAGATGCGAAAATGTCGAGGATTTCTTTTTCAGGAAATTGTGCAGTAGATTCCACTATTATTAGAAGTCGTTAATACCCAGAGAGGTTGCTTGGAGATCCAGTCTCCTGCAACGATTGTTGAATGGTTGTGTTGTGTCGGTAGGTTCAAATCTTCTTCCAAGAGTGGTGCATCAGGCTTCTTATGAATTGCAGATATTTACACGAGGGTTTTCCCATCTGGTTTGATCAAAATTGAAGTATTCTCCAAGTTAGAAGTATTAATTTGCATATTTTTATATTTAAAAAAGGATTTTATAATGATGGCTGTTCCCCCACCTTTTCCTATGCTTGGGTCAGTTCTAACGGTTTGATAGTTCTCGAACTTTAGATCAATTGAGCATTTAAGGTGAGTTTAACTGAGCAGAGCAATGCCTATTGAGTTATATTCTAAAAAGTGCAATAATTCTTATTTCTGATAAAACACAATTTGGATTATAGATTATAAACACAAGGTAATAAGATCAAATCCAAATAAATAAATAGTGTGTGACATTTCAGTAACAACGCTCTTACCAAAACATCACACACTATATTTTTGGATTTGGTCTATTACCTTGTGTTTATAATTCTTATTTATTTCATCTGATTGCATTACAATTACAATCAATAATTTAGAAAGTTGATTGCAATTCATCTTTTTAAACTAAATCTTTCTATATTTGTAACACCAATGCTAATTAGGCAGCTAGAGCCTATAAACTGCCAATAGTGAAACTCACCAAGTACATTGGTTCGTACATTGAATGGCTGAGCTTGTGGCATATTTTTAAGATGATTCATAATGATTCTGGCCTATCAGAAGTGGACAAATATCAATACTTGATTCAGTTCATGAAACAAGACACTAGAGCAGGAAGATTGATGATTAGTTACCCCCTGACAGCAGCAAATTATCCAAAAGTAATTGTCACTTTGACAGATCGTTTGAGCAACACAGTGACCCTATCATCAGTCTATGTTCGTCATATTTTGTACCTGGTTATTAACAACACCCAAAAAGACTAATGTCTCAAGACAGCCTTTATGATCAATCTTTGGAATCATTGGGTATAAATCCACAGCAAAATGATAAGAGTTCAGCTAACCTGAAGAGCTCCTCAAGATAAGGCAGAGGAGCTCCGTGTCTGGGTATAATGAGGATGACCTGGGCTTACTTAAATCTGTGGGCAATGAATTAGATTTGCTATTGAAGCTCCTAAGGATGGAAGTGAAGGGTGCAGGGCATCTTGCCTATGTGAAGGTGGGATAAGTGAATCCTCTCGACCTAAATAGGTGTAGTTACCAGTGAGAAAATTGCATGCAGCTAAGGTGAGAGAAGAGTCTAAGCCTGGAAATAAAAATGCATTTTGTGCAAAGTACACCATTGGGTACAACATTGTCCTACTTGAATATTACTGCCCATAAGAAAGAATGGAAGTACTGTAGTGACACAAGGCATGTTTTCAATGTCTGAAAGTGGGGCATGTGGGATATCATTGTACAAGGAGTACAAGGAACATAAAATGTATGATTTGTAAACAGAATCATAACACCTTGTTGCACCTCGGGGAGGAAGAAGGACAACACCAAGATGAGGTTAAAACGCTTGAAAAATGAAAGAAGCATCATCAAACCAGAGAAGTAAGGATATCTCCCCTAGGATGCATGTTAGAATGGCAGTACCCAAAATTCTCTTGGTTACTGCTTTGGTCCGCATCGTTAACCAAAGAAGAGAAAAGGTTTGTCAATTGAGTTCCGTTAGATCAAGGCTCCCAATCCTCTTTCATCTGTCAGGATGTATTGCATCACACAGATAAAGCTGCCCATATTTAAAGTGAGCATCCAGGTATATGGCATTACTGCTACAAAGGGTAAGGACATAAGGGAATTGAACTACATTGAAATTGAGTCCTTGGTAGATCTAAGTTAGAGGAGGCCAAAACAGCCTTTAGTGTTCAAAAGGATGACAGGGTTGTTGCCAAGCTGGAACATTTCTGTTCCTCGCCAGAAGCATTCAAGAATACTGAACTGACAGATCCCCATTTCGACAAGAGTGGAAGAAAATACCTAAAAATAGGAGATGATGCTTATGGCTTCTAGTTTTTGCCAGAGGTCCAGAGAATCGAGAAGACTAAGATCTATACACACTCAAAGGAACAGGTGGGCTGGACAATATTGAGGAGGCTGGATGAAGAAAATACAACAGATCCCACTCAGGTGTTCCCCATCTCTATTCATTGCAATGAGAGCAACAATGGGATATTGAGTAGTTTCTGGGAGATTGAAGAGGTGCAATCAAGAAATGAAGTGTCAAAAGAAGAGTTCTGGAAAACACTCTATCAAAAGAAAGTTTGATGCATGGCTGATGGAGGCTGTGTTGTACCTCCTGTTTGATCCTGAAGTGAAACCACATGACTATTTTGGAACCTCTCTCAATTATTATATTCAGTTGCAGGTCTCTCTAGAAAGATGTCTGTCTAAAGATAGTGAACTCAGGCGGGCTTATAGTGACTTAATGAATGAATATGAAAGGTTGGGACAAATGATTTATCTAGATGAACTTTTATCAAATGCCTAAGAAGGCTTTTTTCTTGCCCTATCATGCCGCCAATTAGCTAAAATGAAAATAAGAGTAGTATTTGATGCCTCTTCGGAAACTTTAAATGGATTGTCTTTCAATGACAGACTATGCTGGTCCAAAGTTGCAGAGAGGGATATATTCAATATCCTCATGAACTGTAGACAGTATATGATTGTTTTCTCAGAAGCGATCAAGATGTACCGACAAATCCTGGTTTGACCAAATGATGCAGATAAACAAAGAATAGTTTGGTGAGATTAGCCCGAAGACAGCTTGAAGATATTTAGACTCAATACCACAACATATGGAACTGCTTCTGCTTCATTTTTAGTTATTAGAAGCTTGAGACAATTGGGGCAGGATGAGGGACACAAATTTCCTAGAGTGTCAGGGGTGCTCATGTGCTCTTCCACAAAGATGTCATCATGGGTGCAAATAATTTGGAAGAGACATTGCACTTCAGAAATGATCACATTGATCTATTAAATTGCAGTGGTTTCCCTCTAAAGCAGTGGTCGTCGAATGCCTTGGAGTTTCTGCGCAATGTTTTGGATGGTCAAAATTGACACTTGATGGTAGTTAAAACTCTTGGACTTTAGTGGAATCCCCACCAAGATTATTTTATGCCTTATGTGCAACATCCAGCAATGCCGCCTATTGCTACCAAAAGGGAAATGTCATTTGTGGAAAAGTTCCATGACCCTCTGGGATGTGGTAGGTGTGTTGAGAATAAGTTACGATCTGACAACCCGGCGGATTCATCGGGAAGGTGATCATCATCAAATTATTACTTTTTTGTTTACCATAGGCTGGCGGAAGTTCCGGCATAGCTGTGATTGTTATAAGTTTAATAATTACCTTGTAAATAGTTAAATAAATAAAACTAAGATATAAATCCTTAAGGTAAGAGTATCTTGTTATTTATAACAAGGCAATACACCATAGTAGGCTCTTGTTGTTATTACAGGAAAGATAATTATTCAGAAACTGTGGATCACTGGATTTAAATGGAATGAGTACGTCAAAGAGCTTGTGAACGGAGAGTAGAAATAATTATTGGGAAGAATTGACTGGTTTGAGAACACTGCAAAAACTGTGGTGGCTGTGTCTTGATAGAAGTACACAAGGAGTAGAGCTGCCTGGTTTCATCTGGATGCATCTGAGGATGCATATGCAGCAGTTATCTACATGTGAACAACGAATATGAATGGGGTTAAAGTAACTCTATTGTTATAAAATACCACAGAAATAAACAAAACCCACATGGCCCCCTATGAGCTTAACAAATCTCAGGACCTGATCTCTCTCTTATTCAAGCAACACAACTTTATTATTTCCCTAAAGTAAGGAAGAGCTTATTAAAACTAGGCATAATGGAAAACAAGTAAAATCCATATCCTAACTTCATGTATTCATGGTTCAGGAATCATCAGAGTGGGTGGCAGACTCGAATGGGCCCCCACTCTATTGTTTGAACAAAAACATTTAGTCATTGCCAGGCACAGGATAAGACTTACCCAATTGATTGTAGAGCTGCTTAAAATATTGGTGAAGTTGTTGTTCTGTCTGCTACAACCATCCTTCAAATTCTCCTATTCTCTCTCTCTCTGTTATTACTCTAGGATGACCTGCGCCAGGTCTTCTTCAACTTTTCTCTTCCTCTGACCACTGAGACCAAATATTCACAACAGTATATTGAGTGTAGCCTACTTTCATAGCAATATCTCTAGTCAAAATTCCACCTTCTTATAAAAACAAGATAACTTTAATGATACACTAGGAGGCTCTTTAAATACCCTCATGAAAAAATAAGGCTATTTTTATGCACTTATTTTCTAGTTACGGTTTCAGATAACTGATCATTTACATGCTTTAATGTTCTTATCAGATATGCAAAATTTCTAAAAAATTTAGTGTTTATAGGTGATGCAATTTTTTTTGCCCATTGTATTAAGATTGAAACATCTTTATTACATCATTCAAATATGATTATATAAGGTTAAATACAAAGTTGATTAGGTACAATTTAGTTTATAGATTTGAAATACAAGGTAATAAGACCATATCTAAGTAAATAAATAGTGCGTGATGTGTTGTGTTTCGGTAACAGCTTTGTTACCATCAGACAAAAGCACTGAATGACATACATACACCAAAGAGCCAGGCCTGCAGATCTTAGAACAGATCACAGGAGTCAAACACCCCCCAAAGTAGGGATCGCATGACTAAGAAGCTCCAATACCTGTGGGTCAGCGACTCATCACTGGACTTACAGGAAAATCATCTCTACCTTGTGCTTCACATAATAGCTGGAGCTGGCGTTTTCCTGGAGTAGTTGCTGGCAGAAAGCTCCCAGGTGCTGAACATCCAGGAGCACAGCCCATGTTGGGTGCACAAGGATCTCCAGCAGGTCTAGTGGCTACAGAAATATTTTGCCACTTTGAAGATGCAGGGACCTCAGGAGTTACAGGAACCCATTCAACCAGCTCAAGGATGCTAGAGGTGGCCTCCTAGAAGCTCGTAAGTCTCCCACTCCTCAGTGAAAGCCAAATGTCAGGAGCAGGTGGGGTCAGCCAAGCCCTGGGGTGTGAGCCAGCCAAGAGTAGCCATTGGTGACACTGCACAGTGGGGCCTGGACCCCCTTCAGGCAGGAAGGCAGAACTAGCCTGCGATGTCCAGCAGGCCAACGCCACCTTCAGAGTCTGAAAGCGCCAGAATACTTCTGATAATCCATGAGACTCGGCTTAAACCCCTCCAGCTGCGCCAGTAACCTGCCGAAGGTGATTTCAGATGGTAGTTGCCCTGGAGGTGGTGCAGTATGGATCCCAGGACCAGGCTGTTGGCTGTGCGGGCACAACCCACTAGCGATAGGCCATGAGTGAGTGAGAGCATCTTACAAGCCTTTAGTAGCCCCATCAGTTGGGAGGCCTGAGAGGTGACATTGTTCTCGGCAGTGATCACGCAGCCCAGGACAGTCAGCAACTCGTACGTCCATGAGATCCCCAAAGGAGAATCCATCCAGTGCTTCCAGGAACCTCACCAAAACCCACAGCTCTTGCAGAAGTTTACAGCCACCCCAGAGGCCAAGCAGAATTCTTCAAAGATTAAGGGCACAAACTCATACTGAGCATTGTCCCTAATGAAAAGTACGTCATCTGCATTGGAACCCATGCAAACACAGCCAGAGATCCTCTCAAGGCAGTATAGCAGAGGCCAAACACTAATTCTGAAAAGGCGGCGCAGAGGCAGCAGTTCTGCCTTGCCCCATTGAGAAGCGGAAGGGCCCTGGTGTGGACATTTCCCATTTAATAATAAAGAGAAAAAAATTAGGTGTTGAAGTTTCATTTTGAAACATATAAAAGGAAAAGAAAAAAAAATCAATTTTTGTCCCAAATGTGTATATAAACAGTAAGATATCTTATTAGTGATCATACAATGAATTGTAACAGCAAAAAATATTCAAGTGATGTTTTATAATACTATTTTTATTAAATTTAAGCAAATAATTAATATATAATTTATACAAATAAATTATCAGATAATAAAATAAAGTTATTTGTAAGTTTTGTCATCATTGGGTTTGTATCTTCTCCTTTCACATTGTGTGCTTCCTGGCCTCAATTCCACGAGTTTAAATCTTCTTCTCTGCTTCCTAGCTACCTTTTGTGTAAATAACTGAGTGACCAAATCTCTGCATGACCATTTCTGTAAAAATAATTTGAGTTGACCTAACCCAACCTACAATGATAAAGATAACCTCTGGAAGATATCTATATTTTAAATGATCTTTTATAGAAAGTTTTATTATCATATTAGATGTAAGGGAAGTGAATTAGAATTTGGCAGGCTATCATCTCTGCAGACAAATAAATGCCTCACCAAAAGAATAAAGAAAAAAGCTTAATGAATATAGAAGATATAGATGAAGAATTAAAAATGGAAGTTTGGTGATACCATGACTCAAATAGCGCACACACACTCAATAAATCCTGGATAAAATAAATGCATTAAATTTATTTTACAATTATTTTTATTCAAAAGGTACAAATGGGGTAAAAAATGTCACTGGGTAGCAACATAAATGTGTGGTGGTGATGTCTTGTCCATGGAGCAGATCAGATCGGTCCGTGTACCCTGATCACAATATCAGCCAACAAAGGTGCCTTGTCTGTATGGTGGCCTCTTCTGGATTGATGTCTGCCATATAGAGGGCTGCAAGGATGGCTGGGCAACTGTATATGTGGTCTGGAGTGAGTTGGGTGTTGTGACAGTTATTGCAGTTTCTGTAGGATCTAGTCATGTCTTCATTCCTTTAAAATGTCCTGTTCTGATTCTTGATATTGTTGCCGTTAATTCTCTGTTAATTTTGAGGTTGCATATGGGCTGGGGTATTCACGGTAATCATGAAGGCCTACAGGAAACTCTGAAATGTGGCTGACTAACGGGGCAATGGCAACCCCTCATTCCATGGAGCAACAAACATAAATGTGTAATTTACCTGCAGGATTTTGTAACACACTATCTATAAAATTTGTAGATAATCTATAAACATTATTCTTCTGGTCTTTCCTGGAGGTGGCTTCTTATTGGAGATAAGTCTAGGCAGACCATTTTTGTAATTACAAAATTAAAAAGATTTTAGTCTATTATTAGACCTCAGAAAATATGTAGTCCTATTACAAAGTATAGTCTAACCTCTTTAATTCTTTCCATGATAATGTATCTTTTTTGCATGTCCCAACCTGCAGCCTATCATATACCCAACATTAATATGACCAATAATAAATAAACACATTGATTGATAATTATTTGCAAACTTTTAGGTCAGCTAAAAGTGATGTTTTGTGGTGGTGAAAATATAGGTGGTGTCATATATTGCATCGACACCACCCATGTCATGCCTGATGCTCATTTCCCATGGATAATTTAGGCATCACATGGCTGCATTGGTTCAATAATCTAACCTAAGTTACAGACATACAGAAAAGGCATCTTGGAGTGATTAACATTCTGACATTTTAACACTTTGAGGTCAGTCGATTCCATACGACCCATGGACCATGGGTCGTATTGATATTGAGTTGTTTATAAAAATGTTTAATAAATAAAAAAAATCATTTTGCAAATGCAATTTTCATTTTAATATAATCTATAGAGAGATTGAAATAATAAATAAAAATACTGTATTTTATTTTTTGAATGTCGCTCAATTTTTTTTAGCTTGTACAAAATATAAATTCACTCTGCATACTAGACAGTGAGTAGAGAGCAAAAGGTAAAATAAAGGGCAAATATTATCGGGTAAGCTATATTTACACATTTATCTAATATTTATTTGAAGATAAAGAGATAAAAGTTACTTCCAAAAGCTTATCTTAGTATGACAAACTATGAAGCAGTCTTCATACAAAGAGGCACTTGGCATCAGTTATATACTCTATATCCTCTAACAAACTTTCAGATTTTAATATTGAGTGGTAAATGTACTAAGTACACAGATTTCATTTCAATAAAGTGTTAGAAAAGTATTAAAAAAGCAAGCAAAGAAAAATGAAAAAACAAGGAACAAAGATAGGTAGGTAATAAGGGGAGCTGGAATGGTGGATGTACATGATTTTTTACATTGGGTCAGCTGACATCCACCCAACCCACTGGTATTTAGGCAGGAAGGTATGGGACAAGATCCCAGTAGACTCAAATTCGCATCAGCTGCCGGCTATTTTATTTTCATTTTTAGAAATCGGGGAAGCAAATTTGCGTTCTTTGGGTTTGAGGCCTGGTAGGTAAGGATGTGAATTATGTCCATCGGGTTCTAGCACTAACGAACTAAACAGGGGGGGGGAAGGCATTTATGCCTTCAAAGATTGATCTGCTAGAATGCACCCCGAATAAGGTTCTAACCCAAAAGCAAGCAACAATAAAGGATTTATTTTAAAAGATCATGAATATTTAAATAAAGATTTAGCCTTTTCAGAATTTTTTAAATTTGTGCTTTTCTTCCAGGTGCAATTATTTACTTGATTAAAATAGTACTTTTAATTTTTTTAAAGTTGAAAAATGTGTTTGAATGAAATAAAAAAAAGATCCAAAATATGGTATATCAATTCATAATAATAATTAATATAACAGGAGTATTTTCAAAAATCCTTTTTTAGTGATTTAATAATTTGAAAATTATTTTGACTTGCTTTGATTCAACACCATCTTTAATTCATGGCAAATCTCTAATCCCTTGGAGTGTTGAATTAAAGAAGTTAGAATCTATACTAAGTATTTAAGAATGGAGCTGGAAGTCATGGAGACATGACTATGCTAGAAGAAAAAAAGGAGGATATCTACTCACAAAGGTAGATCTGGAAGTCCATGGCATATGCACAGTAGGCACCAAACTTTGTGATGACCAGAGACTTGATAGGTCCTTTCACGAGTATCTTGGCTATTGGAGATGACTGCACAAATAACACTTAACAGTTAAAATCTTCCTTGCCTTACAATTATCTTGGAGTCTAGTGATGTTATAATATATTCTTGGCTTTTAATATCCAGGCTCTAGAATCCCGCTTTTTGATTGCAGAAATGGTAAATGGCTTCAATAATTATTCAGCCAGTGACCGCAAGCAAATAGTTTTGAAATCTTGTAAGTGAAAAGTCTATTCTCCACATGTGTAGTCATGTGATGAAGTATAAGCATTGGAAACCTTTGACCCACCATGATTATCATGGCCTGTACCATGTGTTTTTGTAAGATATTGGTGTGCCCCATCTTTATATAATAATAAAAACAATTTAGCACAATTTTTTACACATTTATATCCTCTGGCGAACTTAGTAGTTATGCTTGTGGGACCAGTCAAAAGCAAGTTTTTTTTTATTATAACAAAAATATTAAGAAGAAGTTGTTTGATTTATATAAAAATATGTAAACAAAGATGTTCCAGCTAAACATGCAAATGATTAAAATTTGTTGGCCGAGTTATGCAGAGCAAGATATCCAGCGCATCCGAATTTGGCATCCAGCACGAGTATCCTAGACTCAATATTCAGCGTGGCATGAGCTGATTTTAAAAATTTCCATCAAATTTTTTGAGTAAGCCTATTTCTACTGTATCAATGCTTCGCCAAAAGATTTGCGCTCATTACAAACATATTGATGAGACTGAGGTGGGGATGTAATGCTTATTTTATTTAGAGACTGCAGTGCATGGTCCTGATGGGTTATGGTTACCAGGGCCCGTTCCAGTGCTGGGTTCGTGGTCCGGTCTCCGAGGGTCGTTGGGGTTCGTTCGTCCAGTAGCCGTAACCAATATGTGGTTTCTTTTATCCAGTCAGTAATCTCATATGGTCCCACGTACTTCGGAAGTTATTTTTTCCATTTTGCCCAGTTTACTTCGTGAAGATTCTAATAGCACTAAGTCCCCAACTTCAAACTTACAAAAGTGTTCCAGATTTTTATGTCAAAGTGCCATTTGTTCATCATAGTCCAGTCTTTGTAATTCTTACTGGCCATGTCCTTGAGTCGTTCGTTTTCTAGTATGCGGTCCGTTACATACTTGTCGAATGTTTTTATCGGTTCGTCCATTGTCGGTAAACTTACGTCTAATGACGTCCTTGGTTCTCTGCCGAAGACAATTCTAGGCGATGTAACTTTCGTCGAAGATTGGACTGACGAATTGTACACGAACGTTGCTGATTTCACGAACTTCGTCCATTATGCGTGGTCATCTGCAAGATAAGATCTGATGCCATTTTTTATTATACCGTTGAGTTTCTCGCCGTCCGTTAGTTGAGGATGTGCTACTGACGCCATTATGTGTTTTTATTCCGTAAAGTCGGGTAAAGTCTCTGAACATGCCTGAGTTGAATGCTTTCCCTTGATCCGATATTACACACTTAGGTGTACCGAAAACGTACAAGTTTTCCGCAAGTGCATTACAAGCAGTTTCCGCTTTGGTGTCCTTAACTGGAATCGCTAAAGCGTATTTACAAAAGTGGTCCATGATCATGAAAATGTGTTCGTACCCTTCCGCCGATTTCTTAAATGGCCCTTGAAAGTCTACACCTACACGTTCCCATACATCCTTCATGGGTGGTAGTAGTTCAAGCGGCGCTGCCGGTTTGAATTTTGGCGTTTTGAATGCTTGGCATTTTCTACAGAACTTTATATACTTCCGCACGTCCTCATCGAGACCTTTCCAATAAAACCCTTGTTTAACACAGTGAATCGTTTTTAGCCACGCCCATGTGACCCGCCTCTGGTATGTCGTGTGCTAGTTTCATTATCTCAAGAATACTATGTTTGGGAGCGACTACTAGCTATTGATTCCATGTGGTGCGTGGTTTTTTCTATACAAGACACCGTTAATCATTTTAAATTCGTCCTTAACCTCGTTACTCGACATTTTTTATTTATCTCGCGACAAAATTGGTCATCCCTCTGCGTGTTTTCGTCAATGCATACTGTCCATGCCGCCAAATCATTAAAATTTTCTTCATCCCTCGCGTCAGTTTTGTAGAACGGGTTATGAGACAATGCATCTGGAGCAACATTCTTCCTGCCCGCACTGTGTACTATCTCGAAATCGTATTCCATTAGTTTTAGGCCCCATCTCGTAAGTCTCGAGCATGGATCGTGCACATTTGCTAACCAAGTTAACACACTATGGTTGGTTACTACTCTAAAGCTTCTACAAAAATGTACGGTCTTAATTTATGTAACACCCAGACTATAGTTAAACATTCTAATTCTGAGATGCCGTATTTACACTCATGTTTAGATGTGGTTCTCGATGAGTAATGTACAGGGTGAAGAAACCCTTCTTTGTCAGGTTGCATTAGAATGGCTCCTAACCCCACCATCGATGTGTCCGTATGAATTTCAATTCTTGCTTCCGGGTTGAAATGTGCTAAAATTGGCTCCTCTGTCAATTTTTTTCAAGGTTTTGAAAGCCTGTTTCGGCCAGCCCTATGACGAATTTCTTATCTTTTTCTGTTAAGACACGTCAGCGGTTTGCTTATCTTTGAAAAATTTCTGATAAAATGGCGATAATAGCCACAAAGACCCAGAAACGAATGAACCTGATTAACATTTTTCGGTATAGAAAATTCCTTAACTGTCTCGATTTTATCTGTAGCTGGTTCAACGCCATTTTCCGATACCACATGTCCCAAAATTGTCATTTTTGGTAGGAAAATCTACATTTTGAAGGCTTCAGAGATAAGCCTGCCCCGCGGAAACATTCCAGGACATTTTTTAACCGTTAGTTGTGTTCACGTATGTCTTTCCTGTACAGGATGACGTCGTCTAAATAAACCATGCATTCGGACCATTTCAGTTCAGCTAAGAGTGTATCCATGATTCTTTCGAAATGACCGGGTGCCCCGGTTAAACCAAACGGTAAAACTTGAAACTCATACAACCCGTTGCCTTTCGTGAACGCTGTAAATGGCTTGCTTGTTTCACCAGTGGGCACTGCCATTACCCACTAACAAAATCTGTGTAAGAGAAATATTTCATTCCTGCTAAACGGTCTAGGCAGTCGGTGATATCCGGTAATGGATACGAGAATTTTTCCGTTACATTATTAACTTTCCTATAATCCACGCAAAATCGATAAGATCTGTCCGATTTTTTAACCAAAACGACCGGGCTCACCCATGGAGATGTTGATTTCCTAATAACCCCTTTTTCACACATTTCCTTAACCTGGTCCTCTATAATCTCTCGTTCCTTAGGGCTACGGCGATAAGCTTTTTGTCGAATTAGTTCCATGTTTGATTTAAGTTTAATGTGGTACGGTTCAATGTCTGTCGCCTTATTCCACTCTTCCGAGAAAAGCTCCCAATACCTGTACAATACGTCCAGTACGTCAATTTTTTCGCCGTCCGATAACTCCGGGTTTATATCAAACTTATGTGGTTCGTATTTGCATGTGGCCGTCGTACTGTATCCCACCTGTTCACTTAGGAAAAAAACATTCGCTATCTCCTTGCTGGATCGCAACATACACGAATTACCTACCAATCATACCGGTTCATTCCTAGTATTGATGACATCAATGAGTATTTCGGATACCGGTTTGAAAACGTGTACTGACGGTATTAGTAGACCCGTTTTTCTTACGCAGTCTGGGTGAGGTTCCAAAATACCCACCATTACTGTTGGCCCTTTTAACTTAACCCTCATTTTACAGCGTGGTGCAATTTCAAGGTCATCTGGGATGCAGTACTTTTGTTTGGGTTTTTTTCCGATCGTTTGTTATTGCGCCTAATCTCACAAGCTCCTGTTCTTCGTTTAATTCTACCACGTGGTTGTCCGTGCCAATTTTTGGCCTATACAATTCAACCGATTAGTCTCTAAACATGATTTTGCAATGGTAGTCGGCTAGAATATCGACGCCGAAAATAATCTTTTCCCTATTTCCCGGAATTATGATGAACCTGCCACATAAGTTGAATCCATCAATGTTGACTTCCAAGTACGCGCACGTGTTCGAGACTACTGACCCACTTATTCCCTGTATAAGTATTTTGGAAGGCATTCAAGCACATTCTAGCACGTTGGCTCCTGTCTCATCTATACAGCTAACATTAGCCCCCAAATCGAAGATTAGTTTGGCTACACGTTTCTCACTGATGTGCGTGATTAGGCAGAAATTTTTCATACCTGTCCAACAAAATTTTTCCATTAATGTACCCCCAATTTTTAAAATGGATTTTCCTACCGCTGCCTTATTTAGTGTTTGTCTCTCGTTAACACCCGGTTGTCCTTTTACCTTAAAATTTATGTGATTGGTGTCGGTGGTACAAGCAACCTCGGATAATACACGTGGTACACTCTCTACACTATGTGAAACTTTAACCACAGGATTAGAGGCAAAATTGTATTTACCACATGGCCTCATTTTCGGGCAATCCCTGTGTTTATGCCCCGTCTGGAAACACGTGAAGCACCTAGGTGTCCCGTCTGGCAGCATGAATCGCCTTGCCTTCTCCGTTAGTGTTTCGGACCGTTGCTTTTGTTCTCCTGCTTGTTCCCAATCTTCCACCATCCTCCTCACAGTTTCCGTAAGAATGGCTGCCGGTGGTTCACTTGCCTCCTTCCGTTATCTTTCCCATTTGTTCGTTTTGTCGAGGAATTTTGCCGCCTGGAGGAAATCAGCCTCTTCTGGGTTCCGTGTGGTACTCCATGCAGCTGCCAGCAGTAGGCAGTCTTTGGGCGCCAATTCTCACAGTGCCTCTCTTCTCGATTAGAAAGGCGAAAACTCACCTGCTGTTGCGTGGGCCGTAATGAGATTATATATCTCCAGGTGGATTCCGTTGATTGAGGCCGTCTCCTTTTCCTCAGTTCATTGCTCCTCTTACGTGCCCGGCCGTCGGTCTTTGAATAACATAATTTAATGTTTCCAATACGTCTTCAAGTGCGATTGAGGGTTCAAATCTGCACTTGATAAATTCGCGGCCGTCAAGTGGGAGCCGCCGCACTAGGGCCTTCATCCAGTGGCACTTTGCTAGTCGTCAGCCACATCTTAAACTCCTCTACGTAATCTTCAATATCTTCCTCCTCTGGGTTAAAGAGCGGTGCCTCTAAGTAGCCGATATTATATAACGTTTGTGGCTCGAGGTGCTGGGCCGACACTGCACTCCACCATGTGATGAGACAGAGGTGGGGATGTAATGCTCATTTTATTTAGAGACTGCAGTGCATTGTCCTGATGGGTTATGGTCACCAGGGCCCGTTCCAGTGCTGGGTTCGTGGTCTGGTCTCAGAGGGTCGTTGGGGTCCGGTTCTCATCGGCGTGGATGTTGGAGGGGTTATAGCTGTGACAGGACATCTTTCGTTCACTGGTCAAGAAAAAAAAAAAGAAAAAAAAAATAGGACGAAGGTCAAAAGATAACTGGCACGTTGTATTTAACACATTGCGGCGAAACAGTGGTCAAAGGTCAAATACAATTTAACCCCATCCTCTCTGTGGTGCTGTTTCTATGATAAGTAATTAATTTTTAAAAAATAAAATAAAATAAAATGAAAAATGAAAATAATTTGTACTGCTCCTGTGTACCATCGGTCGGCTACTTGTTGACACACAACAATATACCAGATTTTGAAATCATGTAATCTCATTATTCACATGCCTTTGGATTGAAAGAAGCTTGTTGGTCAAATTGACTAATCTCGTAACATCTTTGTCAAAGTCTCTTGGATGATGTTGAAGAGTGGGTCAACAACGGAAGAATGCAATGGCAGGATGGAAGCGGTTGACAAAAAGACAACAAAACGGAAGGACAGAGTGAGTCAGAATGGCTGTCACCGCACCAAATTCTATGTTATCTACCATCCCATGTGTGACCGGCACATTAGTGTCCAAAATGACCATCAAAAGAAAACGGAGAGAGCGAAATCTTAGAACACGCCTACAATTACGGTACATACCCCTCATAACTGTACACTGACAAGTCCGACTAGAGTGATGTTGGGAGTAATCAACTTGGAACTGTGCTGACTGGGAATGCATAGTCTTTAGTGATAAGTCCTGTTTCTTACTGTGTCATGACGACCATCGCAAAAATGTCTGGAGATGTCCTGGGCAGAGTGTGGATCCTGACCTTACATTTGAATGCCACATAGGTCCACAACAGGGCATAATGGCCTGGGGTACCATTTTATCTGATAGCAGAACCCCCATTGGTAGCTATTCCTGGCACCCTAACAGCAAAACAGTACATATATGACATTTTATAGCCTGTTTTGTTGTTTTTCCTCTCACCTTACCCTGGACTTACTTTTCGACAAGATAATGCCTGGCCACACATGGCACGTGTTACTATGGATTGTCTTCAATCTTGCTGAACTCTTTGGTTGCCAGCAAGGTCACCTGATCTCTAACCCATAGAGCACATCTGGGACATGATTAGAAGGCGATTGTAGACATCCTGGAATGTTGACTATTTAGCCCAAAATTTGGAGAGAAACTGCTAATAAATCCAGCAACACACCATCCTGATTATTATCAGTCCATTTCTTTAATAATTATTGAGTTGATGAATCTCTGGAATTTTGCAGGTGCATTACAGAGTCCAAAAGGGGTTCTCAAATATTTATATTGTCCATTGGGAACTATAAATGATGTTAGCTTACGAATATCTTCTGCTGCTGGAATATGAAAAAAATCCATTTTTAGACCTATGGTGCTGAAAAGTCTTTCTGCTTGCAGTTTATCTATCTCTGGTAGTCAATAAGTGACAATGGGTATCTATCTTTTAGTTTACTTGTTAAGCCACAGCTTTAGGCCATCATAACTGAAGCCATCAGAGAAAATGCCTAGGTCCTTGGTGACCTGAATATTTCAGAGCCCACAAATGACATAAGCTCTGGTTCAGTAGAAGCCCTAACAGAACTTCTGGACTAAGCCAACCTTGTGGAGCTGCATACCTCTTAGAGGCTGCACACCTAGCAACTAAGTTCGTCCCACTCGGAAGCCGGATCAGCACAAGTCATTTTGATTGAGTCTTTCTACCATCTAGGCTCTCTGACCATGTCACCCATTAGTGAGAAACTATAGGCTGTCAGACCACCGTGCTGTGATTTTTCAGTTGGGCCAACAACCTCCTCTATGCCCGCCCTGCATCACTGCCATGCTTCACTTAAAGATCATTATTGCAAAGGGGACAATGCTCTTTATCTAGGCATCTAGGGCTATCATGGACTTGTCCAACAGGGAACTTGAAGAAATTGGACTTCCATCAAAGCAAATATAGTCTCACAGATTATATGCCTTAATGTCCCCCATATCGCTGAAGATGGTTATGTCAACCATGCCAGTTGGTTACTGCAAGCCAAGCTCAAAGCCGCATCCATGGACGCAGGCTATCCAACACTACCGGACATTAGCCAAGTGCTCTATGTGCATCGCTCGGAATTGAACATCTATGATGAGAATGGCGTCCCAAGGAAGGTCAGGTGGTGCGTTGCAAGATCTTCATAACCTTCCGGGAACACTTTTCCTACTGGTTCAATGACTTACATTACCGTAGATTTCCTGCATGAAGTAATGACCTCCATCACCCGAAAAATCAGTAATTATTTACACAGGCATGAGATTTCTTTGGAGAAGATAACTGCAACCATTCACCCTTGCCTGCTGCTTGAAAGAGCAGCTGGATGGGATGGAATACAATGTATACATATGATTGCCTTTGATGAGTTCTTCATTGGTGATCTCCAGCGAATCTTTGAGACATTGCAAATTTGCGGGGGCCTTATCTTCTTCATCCCGATGGAATTGCATCTGTTTCATATCCAAGTCAAATGGTGGTCCAGGCCTCAGTGGCTATAGGCCCATCTCTATTCTATAACAGACTATTGGGTTCTCCACAGCATTCTCCTTGGGTGACTTCGACCTCATTTTCTTGCCTAGCACTAGACTTATGCTATTCCGGGATGGTTCTCCCCTTGGAATAAAGTTCATGTGTCTGACGAGGTCGCTGCAGCCTCAGCCTGGAACAACACATCACTAGTTGTCATCTCCTCAGACCTTGAGTCTGCCTTCGACTCCTTGGACTGGAATTTCCTGATTTTTCTAATGGTGTAACTTTGGCTGCTGCCTACCTTCATCAATGAATCCTCATACTCTATGCTGGAAAAGAGGCTACAAAGTAAACAAGCACTAAACACAATCCTTCCATCTCCTGAGAGGAGTCAAATAGGGCTGCGCTGCCTTGTTCAGCCTTGCGACAAGACCACTCCTGTGTCATCTAGAGCGGGTACTCTGCCAAAGAAATGTCCTGGCCTATGCAGACATCAACCTATTCATCCAGAATGATGAGCAATTCCAACTCTTCAAAAATATCTTCAATGAATTCTGGCATGCTTCAAGTGTACAAGTAAGCCACAAGAGCAAAGGTCGTTGGTGTGGTGCCTCGAGAAACCAAGTCGATATCCCTTTGGACATCTGCTAGTCTACAGCAGCATTGTAGGTGCTGGGCTATTTAGTGAATACAGGACAAGAAACGTCAGTTCAGGAGAACTATCTCATGGAGCTTATGGAGACTGCCGCTGCAAGATAGTTCCCCTTTGTCTGCAGCTTGTCTCTCATTGGGTGGGCGAGAGCTGCAAACTCCTTGGTACTCGCCTCAGTGGTACACTATCTTCACGGAGACCAGCGCATCGACTCCACCATCTTTAAGCTCCAAGTTGGACTGATGCATTTCATATTGGTACTTGAGTACACTGCCTGGCTGCTGAGAGGTGTTCTAGTGCATCCTGTCTCAATGGGTGGCTTTGACCTCCTCAATGTTAGCACTTAGCTGAGACTGGCCTGTATGAAAAGAGTTTAAGCTGGGCATCGTGAAAGTCTCAATGCCTACTCTTGACTCACTGACAGTGAAGCTTGGTCAACATCCTATCATCCGGGACATGGCTTCCATCTCACGTCGCAGACTCCTGAAGATATGGGAAGCAGTTACTGACTTCTTAGCGCTGGACCACCAGATAGTGCCAACATACCAGCTGAGTTACCTCACCATTAATGGAGAATGCAGGTTCCTCTGGCCACCCGACATCTTAGCCTACAAACAATGGATTCCTATCGTATTGAGGACCTCAATGGCCCTGTGTCACCTCTCACTCATCCAATGCGATGCACTCTTGCAGACACCACAGCATTGGCAAACTTTTGCAATAGGCTGTTAGCAGGAAACCTCCGTGGATTCCCCCGGGCAGACTACCTAGGTGAAGCTGTGGTGCTGTGTGGGGGGTAACCCTATTCATACATCTAACCACTTGCAGCATCTGCTGTGGGTGCTCAAGCATACAGCGAAAGAAGAAAAATTGAAAAATAAATAATAAAAATAAAATGGCGACATTTTAAACATTGTAAATCAGTTCTGATTGTTTTGCCTAAATTCCTAAGAGGTTCAAGTGAGGAAATTGGAATTTATAGTTTATAATTTGAAGTCCTAAGCAATAATCGTCTTTCTATATATAAAATTACATTTTTCTCTATTTATTTGTTTAGCCTATGTTTCGACAATACTTAAACTATCCAGTTTCAATTTTGATATAATATATAGAAGTATGTCAAGAATGAACTGCTGTCATAGTTACGAGCTTGTGATATGTTAATTATTATTAGTTAATATTTTCTTGATTTTCAAGAAATTGGGTTGGCCAAATATCAGGGAAATGGCTAAATCAATGTTTAGTTGATTTCTGTTCCACCAGATGGCGCTCTGCCTTCTGTAAAGCACATGTGCTCCTGGTCAGGATATGCTTTTTTTATTTTTAATATATATATATAGTGTATTCAAGTGATTTATATAATATTTATATCGGAGTATATATATAAAAGTAGAAGGTAGTTTTATTTTTTAAATTTTTGCAAAATAACTTCCATTTCTTACAAGGACTGTGGTCACAAAATGCATAAACAGTGAGTATAGTTTATACTTGATTATTGTTAAATATAGTGCTTTTTAACATAAATATTTAATGTGTGTTATTTATTTGTTGTGTAAACATTTGAATAAGTATATTTGACATTTTTACTTGTAAGCCATCATTGAACATTAAAAAGCTTGATTCTGAAATGATAGAACGGATACATGATGGTACATTCACAAAATATCTAATGAAAATGCCACGGAAACCTAAATTTCACCATTGTAATAGAAAAGACATAACTGATTGCTATTTTAGATATATTAATCATCGAGATGACAAAATATTCTTCACCGTATTTGTTACAAATAGACCTTTCAACCTTAGTACCTCATTTTGATTCATATGGCCCCATATCCTATAAAGCAATAGTTGTCATGATACTTGATATTGATACATATCATGATAGAGAATCCATAAATAGAGATCACTCCGACTACTAAAATCATCAAATAAAAGTGTGAAATCTAAACGTAGCAATTTTAACCCAAAGGACGCGAATTCGTGTCCCCGATTTCTAAAAATAAATATAAAATTGCCGGTGGCCGACGTGAATTCACATCTACTGGGATCTTGTCCCATACCTTCTTGCATATCTATCAGTGGGCTGGGGGGATGTCAGCTGACCTAATGTAACTGTAAAATGGCCTAGGCGTCCGCCGTTCCAGCAGCTCCTATTGCCTGCCTATCTTTCTTCCTCGTTTGTTCATTTTTCTTTGTTTGCATGCTTTTTTTTTTATCACTTTCCTATCGCTTTTTTTAGATGAAACCTGTACCTAGTACATTTACAACTCAATATTACTTAAAATATGAGAGTTTGTTAGATGATA
>CP092886.1:134755465-134834900 GCA_030710605.1 Cordylochernes scorpioides | reverse complement strand
AACCCGAGGCGGAAGAAGGCGTAAAGAACCTGTAAGATTTTCCCAAACCCAACCCTACATTGACCAAGCGTAACTTAGTTACTGGTGAGGGAGTGATGTAACGGACGCTAGAAATATAAAAATACATTTGTAATATATTGTAATAAGGGTATCAATATATTTATAAATTAACACAATAACGCCTCTATTTTATGTTAAAAATATTTTTAACATGTGTATAGAAGCGTTTTCAAATAAATAAAATGAAAATGACATTGAAGAAATAATTATCTAAGTCTCTCTCTCTCTCTCAATATGTTCGAGCCTCATTCATACGCGACATTCTATAAATATAGACCATCCAAAACCTCATATATGCTAGTTCAGGAAACACGCACAGGTCTTGCAACATGCAGAAGTTGACAAATAATGCTATTGATATGGCAACAGGAGCCAGTGTTTATCAATACTCTGACAACACCTAGAACTGCATGCAACTTACCTTCAGGGCGAGAAAATGAAAGCCACCATCTAAAACCAGATGTATCAAAGGATTTGCTATTATACCTTTAATAATATCTAGCCTTAAATGGTAGCATTCCTTGGTAGATATTTATAAATACATTGAGAACAAACGTGCAAAAACTTTACTAAATACGTAGTGTGTAATATATATATATATATATATATATTTCAATCAGGCATATTATAATAGTTATACAAGGTGCAAACACGGCATGGGGTCATAATCACATTTATAAATATATATATATATATATATATATCAACATATTCTCCAACTAAAACTCTTATTTCACACCTATACAACGTTTCATACGACTTTACTTAATATCTCAAACGCGGAAAATTGGCCTGAAGAAATACTCCTTAAAACACGCCGCGATTCTTCTTTAATTGATTTCCAATAAATTTCGCTCATTTTGAAGTCAATTTCATCGGAAGGAATATAAAATGTCTTTAGGGGGCAGGTCAAGTGAATACGATTTCAACCACAGTTAAAGATTTATATTAAATTAATTTTAATTTTCATTTTTTGCTTTGTTCACCCACTTTTGGATACCAGTATAAGCCAGAATAAAAAATGTTAATCCTGAAAATTTATAAAATGAAAACTAAATAAGTGAGAAAGAGTTAGTTGGAGAGAGAGTGTCCCAAATTATATTCAAAATTAAGGAGAAAGTGAAAATATATCACAATGATAATTTTTTTTTTATTTCACAAATGTATAAAAAAAATATATATATAAATAATTGTTTTTACGATTTTTTAATCAATAACACACACGCGCCATCTATATATAAGAAATAGAACTATAAGCACGAATGTTTCTTTCACAAACAAAATAAACTTTCTACTGTTCTTATTGCTATGAAAAATGGTTGGAAGGCTTGATTCATCAGTTATGATCCCTCCCATCTCTCTTCGCTAATTTAATCCACAAGACTATTTTTAAATCTCTAATACTTTGTTGGACGGTTCTGCTTATATACGCAACACTGAAAGGTTAAATCTCAGAAATGGTATTCTAGAAAACTATAGACATAAGCCTTTAGGACAGCAGAACTACATATAAATTTTTGCATTGAGAAATGTCTTCCGCAAAAAAAAAAAAAAACCTGATCTTCTGTTAGTCATGAATTAATTATAAAGCAATAACGCGCTACATTTATAAATAAAAATATAACTATAAAGCAAGAATGTTTCTCTTACGAACAATCCTTACTGATATGAAAAATAGTGGGAATGTTTGACTTTTAAGTGGTGAACCTTCCCAGCCGTTTCGCTAATTAAACCACCAGAACTATTTTTAGAGCTCATACGGTATTTTACGATTCTGCTTATATATGCGACAACATAATACTTATGGCATATGAAAACTATGGACATAATATTTTTAAGACAGTAGAACTAAATATAAACAGTGATCGATGCAAAGATGTATTCTTAAGGATTGACAAAGTAAAAAAAAAAACGAGTCACCTTTTCAAGGATCATACCTAAAAATAGAAAGATATGAACTATACTAAGATATAACTATATACTATTGTGACTTTGTAATTTATATTTGTGTTTAAATCATGTCTAGTTAGCGTTTTAAAAGAGTAGCTAAAATATTTCAAAGTTGATTATTTGTGTGTGAATGCAAAAATATAAAATAAATAAATTAACAGATGTTCAAATAAGTGTATATATTTATATTGGGAATTAATTATTTATAAATATTTCTAAATATAAATATAAACATGTGTGTATATCTGAAAATAAAATAATTCAAAAATTTAATGATCATCGTTAAAATGAAAATAAACAGTTATAAGATCAAGAAAATGGCATCTCCTTATCGTGCAACTGAAAGTTTCTGATGACTTGCGCCATCTATCGGAATAAATATCAGCTGTTCATTGATTTTTAATTATTCCAGAATTGGCCAAATACCCATTCTTGATTAATCAAGAATAGCTAACCACGTACGCATTTCAGGCTGTTGGCCCTCGTCAGAGTGGTGCAAGTTGTATCTCAACGACCAAAAAAAAAAAAAAAAACTGGTCGTTCAGGCATCCTGAAAAATCATGAAACGGGTAGTTAAGGCCAGAATTGCGTAAGACCGCTAAACAATGTGAAAAAATAGTAAAAATGTGACATTGTACTGGGATAAGGTTCATAAATTAAGAAAAAGGCATCTCCTTCTCGTGCAACTGAGAGCAATATCGTGACGAGGGCCAACAGCCTGAAACGCGTTCGTGGTTATCTTTTCTTGATTAATCAAGAATGGGTATTTGGCCAATTCTGGAATAATTAAAAATCAATGAATAGTTGATATTAATTCCGATAGATGGCGCAAGCCATCAGCAACTTTCAGTTGCACGATAAAGAGATGCCTTTTTCTTAATTTATGAACCTTATCCCAGTACAATGTCACATTTGTACTATTTTTCACATAGTTATAAGATCGTTTTCTGTTTTTGATATTCTTCAATTTTATAAACGACTTTAAAAATCCTGATAAAAGCTACTTTTAGCAAAAGAGGCGCTACAAGTTCATCACCCAACTGCTGCCTTCCTACGTGTTTGGGGGGAAGAAACTTCTCACCACTCGCCATGTGTAAATAGCCTGGACAAGGTGATTCGCGAGCTGTGTTCAAATCTAACACCTATAAACTGAGACAACATTTTAAAAATTCATATACGATAAACATTTTATTTTCCACTTTAATTGTTTATTATGTAACTATTTTTAAATTTATATATATATATATATATATATAATTCAGCATATCAAATACTTCATTACTTCATGTCAATACAACCTTCAAGCAATATAAACTGGCCAATATTTCATATGCTGGTTCATGAGACATGCACAGGTCTTGCAACATGCAGAGATTAATAATCATGCCATTGAAATACAAACAGGAGCCAGTTTATCAACACTCTTACAACACGTAGAACTGCATGCAACTTACCTTCAGAGTGACGAAATGAAAGCCACCATCTAAAACTAGATATATCAAAGGACTTTGCTATTATACCTTTAATAATATCTAGCCTTAAATGGTAGCATTCCTTTAAAAATATTTATAAATACATTGAGAACATGCTAAACTTAACAAGTAGCATACAAATTTCAATTAGGGTTATTATAATAAAATACAAGGTAAAAAATGCATGCAGATTATAATGGTATAATTTATTTTTTAATATTTTAATTATTTAATATTGATTGCAAAAAACTTTTGGAGTGACCCTTGTTTATACAAGGTGTGAGATTAAACTCTTCTGAGTACGTGGTCATAACCATTTCTATAAACGAATATATAATTATATTCTACTAAGAAAACTCTTATTTAGTACCTATATAACGTTTAATACGACTTTACGTAATACGGAGAACGCGGAAAATTGGCCTAGAGAATAACTATTTAAAATACACCGCGATTTTTCTTCAATTGCTTCCACGCTATCAAATCTTGTTTCGTATAAGGTCGATTTCATCGAAAGGAATATAAAACGTCTTTAGGGAGCAGGTCAGATGAATACAAAGTATCGATCATAGTTTAAGATTTATAAGGTTTTAAATATAAATTTTCATTTTTTAAGAGTTTGTTCATCCAATTTTGTTCACCAGTATAAAAAAGCCCAGGGGGGAATAAAAAGAAGTTGAACATGAAAATTTATAAAATGAATAAACTAAAAAGTTATAAAGCTAGTAGAAGTGTGTCAGATTAAGTTCAAAATTGAAGATAAAAATCAAATACAGAACTATGATAATTATTTTTTAAATGTATGAAAATCCAAATAATTTTTTTCTTACGATTTATCTTTATGAAGCAATAACGTGCCATCTCTCCTCTTTCTATCTTTAAGAAATATAATTATAGAGCACGGAGATTTGTGTTTTACAAGCAAAATAAACTTTATACTGTCTTTACTGCCATGAAAAATATTGGGAAGGCTTAACTAATCAATGGTGAACCCTCCCAGCTGTTTCGGAAATATAATCCAACAGACCGCTCTTAGAACTATAATAATGTATTGGACGATTCTGTTTATATATGCGACAATGAAGGACGGAATCGTATTATGGTATTATAGCAAACTATGGACACGAGCTTTTAGGACAGGAGAACTACATATAAATATTTGCACAGATACAATGAATTATTCTTAAGGATTGACAAAGTTTAAAAAGCACTCGAGCCATGTTTACAAGGATCATTAAGGTTAAATGAAAGACATTAAAAATGTTTTCTCTTGACAATAACAGGACAAGAATATTCATATACACAAAAAAAGTTCAAAGGCCACTTTAACGCTTTCCCAATAAAACTCTTAATAGAAAATTATCAAATTAATAATATGTATAGATTAAAATGCAGTTTAAAATATAGACTATATAAAAATCCTATTCAAATTGAACCAATAACTATTTTAAATATTTGTTATAATATAAAAAATGGTTAAATATGAAAGGATTTAACCCCAGAATAGAAAATTTTCAAATTTACCACTAACCTGACTTTTTTTTTGTGGTCAGAAAATGCGATAGTAATTTTTCTACATTGCTTTTAATAATGCATTCTTATAATATAATGATAGAACATTAGCCCGTTCTATGAATAGGTCCAAAACAGAAGCCATTCTTAAGGCGTATTAAGGTTTATCTTAATAATGTTAAGAATAAATAACACGTGTGAAACTATGTCTTACAAAATATTTTGAGTTCTACTTATAAGGTATATTGAATAAAAAAACTGCTTATCAGGATATAATCGTGTGCAATTAGCGTGCCATATGTTATAAGAAATTCAAAGGTCCTCTTAGTATTTTATCATTGCAGTAAGGGGAGTGTTAAATTACTTTATTTTATAAAAGAAACATACGTGTAAAAATAGTTTGAATTTATTATCAGGATATAATGTTTCCAATACACACACACACACACATTTTAAAATTATTTTCTAACAATATATAATGATATCTGCCACCTTTCACACTCAATTTTATTTAAGTCATAAAAAGCGTTTCATGTCAATTTTGGTATTTAGGCATTTTACCTACTTACTTATTCGCGATGATAATTCAATTATTTGGGTTTTTTAAATTGGGTCATTTTTCAAATATTAATAATAGAACCAATTTGATTAAAATATGTATAACTAGCTGAATAAACATGGCAATGCCCGGTACTCCGCGAGTGAATGTTTGCCCAAGGAATAATGCTTCAGCAAATATGATTTATTATGATTATGTATCATAAGTCCAAATTTAAATAATTTGAAAACAAAAATATAAAATAAACACACACAAAACGATGATGATATCAATAATGATAAATTTATTGGAATCTTCATTGCTACTAATTCGAGTTATAATGATATCATCGTAATAAATAACATTTGTTAAAGCAATCTTCAACTGGCAAACATTACTCGGGGAGAAGCCTGGAGAATCTGTGTCATTCAGTTAGTATATGATTATTATGATAATTATATATATGACTCCAAAATATGCACAATTTTAGGTTTGAATAGCTTTTATGTTTATCTATATACTTAGAGCACATCTATACAACAACAACAACAACAACAAAACGCCTTTATTTAGGGCCTCTCGCCCTATACAGGATTCGCCAGTTCACAATGGATGGGGAGAACACTGTGTGGCCTTTTTCCGGGATATAGTCTTGTGGAATCCAAATATCGCCATCGCTATATACCTATTCTTTGATATTTCAAGAGCACATCTATATACTTACATGCACATTTTTCCAATTGTTTTTTTCAGTAGTTTTAGTGGAGAATAGAAGGAAACATCAATTATCTTTCGAAGTAGTTTTAGTATTTATTTCGTGGAAACGACAAATTTCAAATTTCCCATGGATAATAAAGATTATGATGATGATATTAATTCATTATCATTAAACATCTTCATTTCTCTGAAGAAATAAAAAAAATACCTCAGGTTTCTGATAGAGTGGATGTATGCCCAAAAATACTGTTTAAAAATAATTATTGTTCGTTTATACAACAATTATTATTGTCTTCTAGCCGAATGACGCAGGCAATACCCGGGATTTACTTGGGATCATATGTGTAGAATAAAAATATGCTTTTGAAAATCGCACACAAATACAATTTTTACACTTATGTATTTGGCCAATTCTGGATTAATTAAAAAATCAACGATTAGTTGATGTTTATTCCTATAGATGGCGCAAGCCATCAGCAACTTTCAGTTGCTCGATCAGGAAATGCCTTTTTTCTTACGTATTATGATCCGGCTTAGCCTGGGCTTTTTCCCAGAATGAACATTGCTCAATGAATGCTTTAACAGATATTATTTTTTACAATTGTATCATATCTTTTAATCACTCTAAATGAATATATTGGAACAAAAAAAAATCGAAAAAGAAAATGAGAATAATAGTAATAAGTATACATTAATTAGTATCCTCATGACTACTAATTAGCGTTAATGATATGATTGTAATTAATAACATTTGTTAAAGCAAAATTCGCCTGGCCAACATTCACTAGGGTAGAACCATGGCGAAGCTGGGTCATTTAGAGTCGGTATATAATAATTATTCTAATTTTGTAGCGCTATAACATATGAGAAATAGTTTTTTTAATTGTATAATTTTAGTATTTGAATATCTTATATTTCAAACTATATATTCATATATCTACATGAGACATTCTTCATTATTTTATTCAGTAGTTTCAGTGAAGAAAAATAGCAGAGATTGAATGTTTGCTTCGAAAATATTGTTTTAATAAATTTTCGTTATGTAAACTTGCACTTGGTAAGAACCGGGCAAAGCTGGGCACATTGCTAGTAGAGGATTAACATCCCATTTGCCTCTTTGACTGTTCATAATGAAACTATTTTTATGAAATTATTTAATTCAACATATTATGAAATTCATTTAAACTTTTCTTCTTTATATACAATATAATAGAGATTCATCTTATACGACTTTCCAGCAATATGAATCAGCCAATACCTCATATGCTGGTTCATGGACCATGCACAGGTCTTGCAACATGCATAGGTTCACAAATAATGCAATTGAATTGGCAACAGGAGCCGTTTATCGATGCTCTCACAACACGTAGAACTGCATGCAACTTACCTTTTGAGCCACGAAATGAAAGCCACCATCTAAAACTAGAGATATCAAAGGACTTTGCTATTATACCTTTAATAATATCTAGCCTTAAATGGTAGCATTCCTTGAAAAAATATTTATAAAAACACACCCACAATGACACATACACACAACATGCAAAAACTATAAAAAATACCTAGTTAAATTTTTTAATAAGGCTTATTATTTGAAAAAGTAAAAATTAAAATCAGGTGAAAAGTTTATTTTTAATTAAATTTGCAAGCTTTCGAGCAAATATACTGCTCTTCAACGGGCTGATATTCTTTGTACAATCTCTAAATAATATATATACAGAATAATTTAAAATTTTGTTATTAGCATGTGCTCTCGCGGGCGTGCATCAGACTGTTTCCAGCTAAAGTAAAATATATTATACTTTGAAGCTAATATACACTGCGTGACATTGAAAATGGAACACCAAGAAATAGTGGCCAGAAAATTATGCAAATTTCAGGGTAGACGCGCCTAACCGAGTTATGCAAATGATGTAAAATGCGCAGCTCTCGTGCGCACATGGAGTAAGATATAAGGGAAGGAACTTGCAGAAAGGACAGTATTCGTGTCGTTATTTCTTCAAGGAAAATCATTGTAGAAATTTTGTTCTTGTGTCAAAAGACACGTGTAATAACAGAGAATGCCAGGTCATCGTAAACGGAGGCAGTTCAAGCAGACAGACGCTTTTACGAGGGGCATGGTGATCGGACTGAAAAGGGCAGGTTGGTCCATACGTCAAATCGCAGCTGATACACACCTTGGTGCGTCCACGGTGCACCGACTGTGGAGAAGATGGTTGGAACAAGGAAATGTGGCAATTTATAGGAATGTCGGTGCAACCAGAGTGACGTCAGCACGTGTGGATCGGCGTATCCTTCGACAAGCAGTGGCGGCCCCACAAGCCACTTGTACCGCCATCCTGCAACATGTGCAAGACACCCTAGATCATTCCATCTCGACCAGAACCATTTCCCGTCGATTGGTTGCTAATGGCTTGCACTCATGCCGTCCGCTAAGAAGACTGCCATTGACCCCACCGAATAGGCGCCAA
Organism: Cordylochernes scorpioides; assembly: GCA_030710605.1. Lineage (NCBI taxonomy): Eukaryota > Metazoa > Arthropoda > Arachnida > Pseudoscorpiones > Chernetidae > Cordylochernes > Cordylochernes scorpioides. Next base: position 134,826,183 of record CP092886.1, on the reverse strand, counting down.
CGTTTGGAATGGTGCCGGGCTAGATCGACGTGGATGACGGAATGGCACAGGGTCGTGTTCTCAGATGAGTCGCGTTTCTGCTTGTCCAGTGATAGTCGCCGTGTACGCGTGTGGCGTCGACGTGGAGAAAGGTCCAATCCGGCAGCAATTGTGGAACGCCCCACTGTGCGACAACGTGGAATCATGGTTTGGGGCGCAATCGCGTATGATTCCAGGTCACCTTTACTTCGTATTCAGGGCACTATGACGGCCCAACGATACGTTGATGATGTCCTGCGACCGGTGACACTCCCCTACCTTCAGGGGGTACCCAATGCCCTTTATCAGCAGGATAACGCCCGACCGCACACTGCTCGCATTAGCCAACAAGCTCTGCAAGATGTACAGATGCTTCCCTGGCCACCGTACTCTCCTGATCTCTCACCAATCGAGCACGTCTGGGACATCATTGGACGCCGTTTGCATGCCTTGCCACAGCCGCGTTCAGAAGACGAACTGTGGCAAATGGTTGAGAGGGAATGGAGAGCCATCCCTCAGGACGCCATCCGTACTCTGATTGACTCTCTACCTAGACGTGTTGCTGCGTGTATCGCCGTCCGCGGTGGTCCTACTTGCTACTAAGCCGACGCCGTTCTCGCTCTGTATTATGACTATCATTTTGAAATAAAGATCACTTATTGTTCGTCCCTGTCTCTCTCTGTCTGCCGAGTTTCATCACTTTCTGGCCACTATTTCTTGGTGTTCCATTTTCAATGTCACGCAGTGTATATACATTCCAATAATTATTAATATTTAGATTATTTGTCAGAGATATTGTTATAATGGGTTGAAAGGTCAATTTTTCTATTGATGCTATTTATTTTGATGATACCAGTGCTTCCAGGAATAATCGTTGTTGCTTTCTTTCTATGTCATGATAATGGGCTATTGCTTTTTGAGATTAAATGTGTGTCCAGTGGTGCAGGTGTGTTGATATATTAAGGATCTATTGTCTTTGTATCTTATGTTTCTCTCGTGTTCTTTTAGTCTGGTCTCTATTGTCCTACTGGTTTCTCCTACATATGTGGCATTGCATTGGTTACATTTGACAGAGTATATTGCATTAGATTTAAATAGGGGATCGGAACTAATATTTTTGGTAATTGGGTTTCTCAGCAAAGAACCGAGATTTAATGCAATATACTCTGTCAAATCGTATATTATTTAGAGATTGTACAAAGAATATCAGCCCGTTGAAGAGCAGTATATTTGCTCGAAAGCTTGCAAATTTAATTAAAAATAAACTTTTTACCTGATTTTAATTTTTACTTTTTCAAATAATTTCTGGGTAACTATTGCTCACATAAAAAAGGCTTATTTTAATAATTATACTAGATGCGATCAAATTTTTCTGAGTATAGGGATATAACCAAATATATAAACAAATAAATAATTATATTCTCCAACGAACGTCTCCTTTGGCACCTATTCAACGTAATAGGCCTTAATACGGAAAACGCGGAAATATTTAAAACACGCCGCGATTCTTCTTCGATTTCTCCCTCTCCAATAAATATTGTTCCATATACCAGTACTCGTAAGGCCGATTTCATCGGAGGGAATATAAAGGTATTAGGGGGAAGGTCAGGTGAATACGATGGTGAGAAAGAGAGACCACAGTTCAAGATTTATAATACTTAAAAAATGTATTTTTGTGTTTGTTCCCCTAATTTTGGACACTAGTATAAAAATTCCAGAATAAAAATAAGTTAATTCTAAAAAAAATCTAAATAATATATATATAAGTAATAGTGTGCTAGAAAGCAAGTAGAAGTATGCCAGATTAAATTAAGGAGAATGATAAAATACAGAACTATGATAATTGGATTTTTAAATGTATAAAAAAATTATATAATTGTATAAAATATTTTTCTCTAACATTTTTTTTATTAAGAAATATAACGTGCCATCTATAAGAAATAGAAATATAAGGAACAAATGTTTCTTTTTTAAACAAAATAATTTTCTACTCTCCTTACTGCCATGAAAATGTGGAAGACTTGACTCATTAGTAATGATCCTTCCCAACTCTTTCGATAATTTAATCCACCAGACCGCTTTTAGAGCTCTGATACTGCATTGGACGATTCTGCTTATATGCGACAATGAAGGTCAGAATCGTAGTTATGGCATTTTAGAAAACTATGCAAATAAGCCTTTAAAACAGCAGAAGTACGATCGATAAAGATATGTATTATTAAAAATTGACAAAATTCAAAATCACTTGAGCCACCTTAACAAGGACCCTTCATAAAGGATAATCGAAAAAATGAAATATTTCATTTTTGACATTAACGGCAAGAATATATCCATATCAATTGATAAATTATAACCGACATTTTACCTGCATAAACACCCTGATAATAACACGAATAAATAAAACTTTCACCCTACTGATAAAACTGTTACATGTGTTTTTTGTATAAATCAAAGTGGAGGCAAATAACCTGAAGATTCAACCCAGGCCTTACTTTATATTGACCAAGCGTAACTTGGTTACAGGACGGGCAATGATGTAGCGGACCCTAGAAATATAAACTCTAAACTTGTAAATAAGTAATTGAATGATTTTTTCTAATTAATTAAAATATTTTTTAGTAGTTTTGTAATAATATTTAAATAATTTTATCCTGTATTTAATATTTCTGACTCTTTATTATTTATATTTATGTTTATATTCTGACTATATATATAACGTTGTAATAGAGTAGCTCCAGGAATCTGGGTTACCTCAAGAGAGAGAGAGTGAAAGAATAGCTAAAAATAGTTCTTTTTTTTTTGTTTATTCTAAAGTAAAATTTTAAAATAATTGATATTAACAGCTGTGTGATAAAATACTTAAATATTATCTATATATATAATAAGCAAAGGATAAAAATAAGCAAAATGTTAAGCATCATCATCAAAAAAATTAAATAAAAAGATATAAGATCGCTTTGCGTGTGCGTGTTGATATTCTATCTTCTTCTTTCTTATCTCCACACTGGGTGAAGTAAAATGCGTCTGCCTTTGTCATTAAGACTGGGAGCACTACTCAGTGGCAGGCCGACTTAGCTTTTATATTCTATAAATATAATAAACGAAACATTGTTTGTGTCTGAACAACCAATAAAAATATATAATGACTTGTTCAAAAATTAATCTTGATAGAGGTAATTTGTAGCAAAACGTGGTGCTACAAACTAATCATTCCATAGCTGCCCTCCTGAGAGGTTTGGGGGAAGCACCTCTATTCATCAATTCGCCATGTGGTAAATTGCGTTGACAAGGTGACTCGCAAGCTATGTTCTAATGTAACACATTGAAACTGAGACAAAATGAAGAAATAAATTCATATACAATAAACATTTCATTTACTTCTTTGTTTATTTATGATGAAAGGAAATATAATACATATGAATTATATAATTTACACGTCGAATACTTAATTAAAATTTTCTTATATCCTAAATATGATTGAGCTTCATCTCATGCGACTTTCCAGCAATATGACCCGGCCAATACCTCATATGTAGGCTCATGAAACATGCAAATTTCTTGCAACTTGCAGAGGTTAACAAATCATGCTATTGAATTGGCATGAGAGCGCCAGTTTATCAACACTCTCACAACACGCAGAACTTCATGCAACTTACCTTCAGGGCGACAAAATGAAAGCCACCAATCTAAAGCTTGATATATCAAAGGACTTTGCTATTATACCTTTAATAATATCTAGCCTTGAATGGTAGCATTCCTTGAAAGATATTTATAAATACATTGAGAACACACATGCAAGAAATAAAATACTAAATACGTAGTGTTCAAAAATTTCAATAAGGCTTATTATAACAAATTAAAACATTAAGACGCGAATTTTCGAGCCTAATGTGATTTATTATGTAGCAGCTGATTTTTATAAGTGTTTGCTATATTTTTTACCTCTTCTCTAAATATGATCGTCCCCCGCCGCTCTTAATTTCACTCAGATACATCTAATTGCTCAATGACAGAAGATACAATATTTTATTTTTCCTTTTCAAACTTTTATTTAAATGCACTAAAAGCATTTAAATAAAAGCTTTTTTAAAATGTATTTTTACTTATTAATTATTTAGTGAGTTTTTAGTCATCAATTTACAATACTTAGAATCAAAAGTTCAGTGGGGGTTAGGCTTTAAATATACGGAAGCCTGCTCGCGGCGGATTGATCAATTCTTTGTAAGGGGCGTAACATAAGACTTAAAAAGTAATATAGAAATTTGTTAATTCCTGGCTATTCCGACCACCCAGAAGTCTGAAAATTTGTAAACTTGCATTGTTCATTGGACTGAGTGAGTGTTACAAGTTTCATACTTCTATGTGATCTGGAAGTATATCAAAATTAATTTACAAAATTTGAAAGGAAATTTGGAAATTTGTCCATTCCCCCATACCCTGACAACCCAGAAGTCTGAAAATTTGTCAACTTGCATTGTCATCGGATTCTGAAAAGTGTACCAAATTTCAGATTCCTACGTGATCTAAAAGTATATTTAAATCGATTGCAAGGTTTGTGGACAGACAGACAGACGGACGGACTGACAGACAGGGAAGCAAGTTAAATAAAAGCTTTTAAAAACTTCCTAATTGGCCTCGGCTACGAAGAGCATACTACGCAAACATTTTCAAAGAATATCCTATTTTCCCAAGTGCTAGAATGAAGACCAAACAGTGGATCATCTCCGTTTATCTGCTCAGCCTTCGAATACCAAAGATTTCAGAAGGCCACTCTCATAGGAATTTGCAACCTCAACCTTGTATAGCTGGAAAATTTTTCTTATAAATAACTGTTTAACGCTATTCACAATTGTGGCTAAAGCCAAAGATATTGAATAGCGTTAAACAGTTAAACATCCCGGGTAGTTAGAGACATTTTGAACGCTCCAGGAACCTGGGTTATATACATATACTAGCCGAATGACCCGGGCAACGCCCGTGTTTTACCCGATTGAATGTTTTGATTCAAATACTATTTGTTACAATTATAAATTGGCGCCTTAAATAAATGCATATGTTAGTTAATAACTATAGCTTATGTGCTTTATCTGTCTATGTACTGTTGGCTTCCGTAGGCGTCTCTTACTGGGAAAAAGAAAGAGAGGATTCCATTTGGTTATTAACTAATATATGCATTTATTTAAGGAGCGACCCGCTCCAACACAATAGTTACAAAAACGAAAAAGCGAGTGGGGGGGGGGGGGGGGCATGATGGGGGGGGGGGGCAAAGGTGGCGTGATCGTAGCCAACCAATAGGAGGGCGCCATTCCAAATAAAAAGCAAACGGTGACAAGAGACGAAAACTGATTAAGAGATGAAGAATTGATGACGCTCGTAACTGTATCTACTTATATATTTGCCTTATTCTGTCTGTTTGTTTGTCTGTTTGTCTGAAGCTCACGGATGGGATTTTTCATAACCATCGGTGGTTCAGTGGTAGAATGCTCGCCTGCCACGCGGGCGGCCCGGGTTCGATTCCCGGCCGATGCATTTTTTTTTTTTTTTTACAATTTTTAAAACTCATTTATATATTATACAAGAATGACATCCACGGCGCCAATTTATAATTGTAACGAATAGTATTTGAACAAAAGCATTTAATCGGGTAAAACCCGGGCGTTGCCCGGGTCATTCGTATATAATAATTGTATAAACGAATGCAAGACAAAATCACCGCGAATGTTTCTTTTTTTTTAAGGCAATTTCTTTTTAAGGCAATTATCGTTATTTATCGTTAATTTTTGTTTCGATTTTATTGAAAAAAAAACGATATGGTGCCTTTAAAAAATGATCTTTATTACTTTCCTTTTTTTTTTTTTAGTCAATATACCTAAGTTCATGTTGCAAATGTAATTATCTCTATCGATTTAGTAGGTGAAATGCAAAAAAAAAAAAAAATCGACATGATATAATCTTTATGAAAATTCACATTTTTATTTTTATATTTTCAAGACACACACAGTTTGGGGCGGGACGTTTCACAAGAGAGACATCCACGGCGCCAATTTATAATTGTAACGAATAGTATTTTAATTAAAACGTTTAAAAAACACACAGTTTGGAACGCGACGTTTCACAAGAGTGACATCCATGGCGCCAATTTATAATTGTAACGAATAGTATTTGAATTAAAACGTTTTTTAAATATATACGCACTCGGGTAAAACCCGGGCGTTGCCCGGGCCATTCGTCTAGTATAGAATATTTTAATATGATACATAGTATGCGAATGTTTATATATATACGTATATATATTCCTAATAATACCGGGTTTAATATTGATATGCATATTTGAATATTTTGTTATAATTCATATACACATAAGTATATGTATATCATAAGTATATGTTTGATTTATATTTTGTAGCGTAGTGTAATGGATGACTAGACAGATCACAATGGTAAAGCAAAAAATTATTCAATCATTACTTCAGCACGACTAGGCGACAACAATTCAACTAACCAATTATTTACAGCTTGAGAGAGATATTTATAACCCAGGTTCCTGGAGTGCAGAGCGCCAGCGGCACTAAAGAATATTGAACTACAAGGCTATGGAACATATATGATGATTTCATAAATACAGAGTTATATTCTGCTGTGTATTTTCATTGATTAATTAAATAATAAGTTATAATTTTTTTCTCTTAACCACAATATATATATATATATACATACTGTTATCAATAATTTCCAGGAATGCTAAATATTTAAAGAAATACACAAGAGTATAATAAAGTTTTATTTAAAATTTCTCAAAATAATCACCGTCACTATCTATACACTTGTTCCATATTTTTTTCAAGATATCAAAACACCTCTGAAAATCCTCATCTTTCAGGCTTTTCAAAATATTCTTCGTATTCTCCTTTATTTCAAGTATTGAGTCAAATCGACGTCCTTTTAATACCTTTTTACTTTTAGGGTAAAGGAATGTGGCCGTGCTTTGTCATGATGCAAGAACCAATTTTTCTGATGCCATTTTTCAGGTCGTTTCTGACGCACAGCCTCCCTTAAACGTCGCAATACATCAATATAGTAATGTCTATTAATGGTCTGACCCCCGGGCACGAATTCATAGTGTACCAATCCCTTTACATCAAAGAAAGTGATAAGAAGACACTTAAGCTTCGATTTGATCATCCTTGCTTTCTTGAATCCTGGTTCTCCAGGCTCTAGCCACTGATTTGATTGCCTCTTAGTCTCGGGATCATATCCGTACACCCATGTTTCATCTCCCATGATAACATTTTTGAGTCAATGGGGATCAGAATTAAACATTTCGACCATGTTTTTGCACGTTTCTTTGCGATGCTCTTTCTGCTCATTCGTTAAGAGATGTAGCACAAATTTAGCCGGGGTTCGTTTAAGAGGCAGATCATTCTTTATGATGGTTTGGAATGTTCCAAAAGAGATATCCAAGTCTTCTGATAGCTCTCTGATAGTTATTCTTGGGGTATCTTTGATCGATGACTTGATTTTGAGTGCATTTTCGGGGTTTATTATCGATAAAGGTCTGCCAGTGTGTAGATCATCCTTGACGCTTGTTCGACCAGCTTTGAATCGTGCAAACCATTCAAATGTCCTCGATTATGATAGTGAATCTTCTTTAAAAGCCTGCTTCAACATTTGAAATGATTCGGAAGCTGTTTTCCCTAATTTAAAGCAAAACTCTATGCAGACTCGCTGTTTTTCAATACAAAACTGAAGTTAGAAAATGTTCTGATATACTCGAGCTTATAAATTCGAAAAAACGTGAGTGCGTGCGTCTGTGTGATCAATTTTTTTCTACGTGTTGATAAATGTTTTATCTATAAGGTCCTTATAGAATTATTTAATTATTTTGAATATTTTACGTGATCCAGTCTCATCCCTGGAAATTATTGATCACACGTTGTATATTCTAGATACGCTCCAGGAGCCTGGGTCTATTTATTTTATTTCGTCTCAGTTTAAAAGGTGTTACATTCGAGCACAGCTCGTGAGTTACCTTGTCCTGGCTATTTACACATGGCGAGTTGGAGTAGAGGTGCCCCCCGAACTTGCAGGAGGGCAGCTGTTGGGGCTCGGTAACAGGAATTGATATCCCCATTATTTTGAAGACTATCTTGTATAGTTGGATTTGATAAATTTTGCAGTTGAAGATATAATTCCATAACAAAAATTTGATACATATCTTCTAGATCGGGTTGGTTTAAGTCCTCCTTCAGTATCCTGTTTGATAGGCTGAATGGAGCTCTTATGCTTTTCCGAAGGCAAATTCTCATGAATGCGTTTATTCTATTTTTGTCTGTGGTTGTGATATATTTGCACCAAACTGGGAGTGCGCATGTTATTATCGAGAGAATACATAAACTTTTGTTTTCAGACAAAAAAAAGTTTCTATAGTTAAACAGACTTGATAGTGTTATTTTTGCGATCTGCCTTCTTCATGGTATTTTTAACATGCAGGTTGACTTTCAGCTTGGAGTTCAAGGTAACCATCAAGATATTCAATATGGTCGATCCCGTTAATAGGGCCTGAATTTACCTTTATAATGGATTGTGTGGCTTGAATTTTTTATTGTCTAGTGGAGGAAAAATTATAGCCTCTCTTTTTTATGGGTTGATGCTTAACTTCCAATTATTGTACCATTTGGTTATAACATTTATGTAATTTTGGAGTTGTGTAGTTATTATTCTCATTGATTTGGGGTTTGTTAATATTGCTGCGTCGTTTACGAAAAGCTTTGTTTGGCATTTTGGATGTGGAGGGAAATCGTTGATGTAAATGTTGAATAGATAGGGTCCAAGGATAGAGCTTTGGGGGACTCCAATCTGGGTTGGCTTTGCCGTGGTTATAAAATCCCCATGTTTTATAGAAAAGGTCCTGTCCTGGATGTAGTTTTTCAAAAATTTAATAAATTACCTTGGAAATTGATTTTTTACATTCTTCCTATCAAGCCATCATGCCATATTCTGTATGGTGTATTGCCTTGTAATAAATGAGAAGATACTCTTGCCTTAAGGATTTATATCTTAGTTTTATTTATTTAACTATTTACAAGGTAATTATTAAACTTATAACAATCACAGCTATGGCGGAACTTCCGCCAGCCTAAGGTAAACAAAACAGTTCTAATGTGATGATGATCATAACTTACTCTCAACACATCTCCCCCTTTTCTTCTAGAGGTTTAGCCTGTTTGGCGGCTTTATCACGCGTCCACTCCTGGTCTTTAATGGTTCCGGTGATCTCTGGAATGTCCTCGGTTCACTGTCACAAGTAGTGTTGTCCCCAGTAGATGTGAAGCACTGACTCATCTCAGGAGACTCCATCTCTTCATCTTCCATGTCAATCTTTTCACCCTGTGGGTTTGGTAGTAGGTGGAATCTATTTCTTCTTAAAATTCCTTTTGGAGAGTTGACTATATAAGATCTTGGACTTCCAGCGTCTTCAAGTACCACACTGGGAACTCTCAAGTCTTTCACCCATACTCTAGTTCCTTCATCCAGATGGGGCAATTCTCTTGCACGATGATGTATATCAAAATGGGTTTTCTTTTTGTGCCGTTGATTTTTTTCTCTCATTTCTAGATTTTCAAGATCAGGTATTCTTGACTGGAGTTGAACTGGTGATATCGGCACAGTTGTTCTGAGTTTCCTGTTCATGCATAGTTCAGCAGGGCTGTACCCATTTTCCAATGGAGCGGTTCGATAACCAAGAAGAGAAAGATATGGATCTCTTCCTTTCTTCAATTGGTTTTTGATATTCTTCACCATCGATTCGATGAAGCCATTGCTTTGAGGAAATCTGGGACTAGATGTTATGTGGTGGAAACCGTATTCTTTTGCAAACTTTTTGAATTCTAACCCAAACTGTGGTCCGTTATCTGATCTAACCTCTTCGGGTATTCCATGGCGAGCAAAAATTGACTTGCAATGTATAATTGTTGAATGTGTTGTTTGATCCTCCAGCAATGCCAACTCTGGGAATCTAGAGTAATAGTCTGCAATTAGAAGATAGTATTTGCCCTTTAAGTAAAAATGGTCGATTCCCACTTTCTCCCATGGCCTGCTTGGGAAATTGGAAACAATTAATGGCTGCTGGGGATTAGATCTTTCTTCAATACAATTTGGGCAGTTCCTCACAAGTTCTCCAATTTCTTGACTGATTCAAGGCCACCACACAGATGATCTGGCACGGCCTCTACATTTTTCGATGCCAAGATGACTTTCATGGAGGCTGTTTAGAACCTTTGATCTGAGGGACTTAGGAATATAAATCCTGGAATTTCTCATTAGAAGACCATCTATGACAGACATTTCATATCTGAGAAACCAAAAGGCTTTTGCTTCTGCAGAAAGCTCATTCTTTGTAGGCCAGCCCTTTTCACAATAGTCTTTTATTTCTCTACACTCTTTCTCTTCATTTTGATATTGCCAGATTTCTTTCATATTTTCATCCTTGAATGGAGGACATGAAGTGATCTGTTGAACAAAACTATAGATTTCATTCTCCAGATCTTTCTCATGCGATATCTTAATTGGGCTTCTGGACAAAGCATCAGCAACAACAATGTCCTTGCCTGGCGTGTGATGAATGCTATATGAGTAGCGCATCATCCGAAGTCGTAGTCGCTGTATGCGTGGTCATTTCATCTAGATTTTTGGTTGAAAATATTGGAATGAGAGGTTTATGGTCAGTTTCAATGGAAAATGTATTTCCCATCAGATAGTCTTGAAATCTTTCACAGGCCCAAACTATTGCTAGAGATTCTTTCTCAATTTGAGCCCATCTCTTTTCAGTTTCAGACATAGTCCTGGAGGCATATGCAACTGCTTTTTGGTATCCATCTTCAGATTTTTGTAAAAACACTGCTCCTAGTCCATATGAAGAGGCATCTGCAGACACTGTAGTTGGTAGATTGGGGTCAAAAAGTGTTAGTGTTGGAGAAGTTGAAAGAAGTTTCTTCACTTTTTCAAATGCTTCCTCCTGAGCACTATCCTATCTCCAATCATTTCTCTTTACTAGGAGTTGATTAAGTGGGTAGAGGATAGTTGAAAGGTCCAGTATAAATTTACCTGTGAAGTTCACCATTCCCAGGAATCTGCGCACTTCAGAAATGCTTGAAGGTGATGAAAACTCCTTGATGGCCTGGACTTTGTTTGGATCAGGTAGCACTCCTCTTTCTGTAATCAGGTGACCAAGAAATTTGATTTCCTTCACTGAGAAAATGCATTTCTCTTTATTCAGGGTCAGTCCTGAATCTTGAAGCTTCCTAAGGACGCATCTTAACCTTTCATCATGTTCTTCTTGTGTAGCTCCCCAAATCACAATGTCGTCCATGTGACAATTTACTCCAGATTGGCTCTCCAGTAGATTGCTCATCTTTCTCTGGAATACCTCAGGGGCAAAAGAAATTCCGAAGGGTAGCCGTTTGAATCTGTATCTGCCAAATGGTGTCAGGAAGGTTGTAAGGCTAGATGATTCCTCTGACAGGGGTATCTGCCAAAACCCACTGTTGGCATCCAGTTTTGAAAACAATTTAGCTCCTCCCATTTGTGCCAAGGTATATTCCACTGATGGAATTGGATAATGTTCTCTTTTAACAAACTTGTTTAGAGCTGTCAGATCTACACAAATCCTTAGATCATTAGAAGACAGTTTGGGCACAATGACCATTGGAGCACACCAATCCGTTGGTTGCTCAACTTTTTCAATTACTCCTTTTTCAACCATTTGATCAAGTTGTTCTTTTATTTTATTCAAAAGTGGAATGGGTATTCTTCTGGGAGTATATATAGCATGAGGCTGTGATTCATCCTTCAATTTAATTGTGTAGCTCCCTTGGAGTGTTCCGAGTCGTGTGAAAAGCTTTGGATATTCTTCAAAAGGATTAAGCGAATTCCTTTTCTCAATTGACTGAAGTCTTTTGATTAGGTTTAGGGATTCACTGGCTTTTCCGCTCAAGAGTGGTTGCATTAGTTGAGGAACAACAAATATTTCTCCAGGGATGCTTCTCCCATCTTTTCTATCAAAGCTGTGAATTTTCCTATTACATGCAATTTAACCTGTCTAGGTCCTAAAAGTTGAATATCAGGTTTGCATAACTTCTTGTGAGCAAAATTTTTAAAATAAATCTCTTGGGGTATTATATTTACATCCGATCCTGTATCCATTTTAAAAAGTGTTTTAATCTTATCTACTTTTACATAAACCTTCCAATCATTTGAGTTTTATATAAGTACTGGAATCCCTTCAATAAAGTACGATAAAATTCAAGAATCAAGGGACAAGTTTCTTTTATACGATGATTTATTACAAAACGCTCAAGCTTTCGGGCTGGCCGGCCCTTCTACAGGAGAAAAGTGAAAACATATGGAACATTGAACACTATATAGGAATGAGACTATTTACATATTTAAAAACTATAGGGACTTTGCATATCTATGAAATGTTGAGAGGAATAATTAGCATACCAGGAAATTATGGAAAGGAGAAATTAACATGCATGATAATAGCTATTGAATGTAGTAGAGTTAGGAATATTTTCTAATGTCTATGAGGGAGGAGGGGGGGGGGGAGATACGCACAGATGGAGGATACAAGGCTATGGGAACAGGGATTGGTAGGATTCAGGGAGGTCGATGTGTCTATTGATGGCATGGAAGCCCTGGGAAACGAGAGCTTCCAAGGTGAGGCACTGCTGCTTGTTGTATATGCGGCTATAGTGCACAGATGGATTGGCCAGATCGAAAGAGTGGTTGGAGGTCCGGATGTGTTGATATATAGCTGATTTCTCATCTTGTCTGGAGATGTTTTTGCTGTGCTCCTCGAGTCTTGTCCCTACGCTCCTGCCTGTCTCACCAACGTAGACAACGTCGCAGTCAGCGCAGGGGATGGAGTAGACACAGCCAGACAAGAGAGATGGGTTATATGGGCTATTGCTTTTTGTGTCTGGGTTCCTAATGAGGGAGCTGATGTTAGGGGAGTTGGAGTAAAGGGTCCCGACTCCAAATTTGCTTAGGGCTCGGGCTATGGAGGAGCTAGTGGGGGAATATGGGAGGACACATATGGATTTATATATGGAGTTGGAAGGGGTGTGGTTGGGGTTGTGTAAGTGGCGTAATATGAAGGACTTCGGGTATTGGAATTTCATGAGATTGGCTATGACTCTATTGGTCTCCATGGTTTTGAAATCAGAGGTGGAACAGTGGGTGTGAACTCGTTTAGATAGGGTTTTGACGGTGTTGATTTTGTGACTTAGGGGGCAGAAGGAGTTGAAGTGAATATAATTGGGTCTAAACAAATTTTTGTAATGTACTGTGGAGTGGTATCTGGTTGGGGTCCGGATGATTAGGAAATCTAAGAATGGGAGGGCGTTGTAAGTTTCGGTTTCATGGGTGAAGGCAAGGTCAGGATGGTAACTAATAAGTTTTGAGAGGATATTTTCAACCTGGCTTTTTGTGCATATGCAGAACACATCATCTATGTATCTACGCCAAAGGCGGATATCGGATGGAAAATCTGAGGTGATCTGCATATCTATAGACCGCATAACAATCTCTGCAGCAGCTGAGGATAGAGGGTTCCCCATTGGGGACCCTTTTTATCTGTAGAAAAAACTGGGAGTTGAAAGAGCAGACTGAAGATTGTAAACAGAGATGGGTGAGTTCTATAATTTTGGAGGAGGTATGATAATCGACATGGGAATCAACTAGAAAGGACCTAAGGGAGTCTACAATTAAATCATGGGGGAGGCTAGGGTATAACGATACTACATCAAATGAAAATATGACGAGGGTTCGGACAAGGAGGGGTACTATACACATAATCAATTAAAGAACTGGTGGAGGTGATGGAGGTAAGGGAAGAAGTACCTTTCAGGAGGGACGAGAGGAAAGACGAAATGAACTTGGAAACCGGGGCCATGGGAGATAGGAAGTGAGCCACGATTGGTCTTAACGGAATTCTGGGCTTGTGGAGCTTGGGCAGGCCATATATATAGGATTCGGTAGCGGTATCAGGGAGAAAGGACTTGTGTTCTTCTGGGGAAATGATCTGGTTTCTTTTCAGACGATTGAGTTCTTTGCGGAAGGAGGAGTATATGGAGGCTCTGTTTTGGGCAGAGATGGGTTTGAAAGTGGAGATGTCGGAGAGAACAACCTGCAATTTTTCCTTAAAATCTTTAGTTTTCATAATGACTGTTTGGGAGCCTTTATCCGATTGCATAATGACTAAATGGTTTTTTTGCCGTAATTTTCGGATGATATCGAATTCAAGCCGGGAAGCACGGGGTTGGGTGAACGGGAGGCTCAGTATGTTGGAAACTGTGTGGCGTATTTTATATTTATCTGAATTATTAAGGTTGCGGATGCCAGTTTCAACAGCACTGATGATTTTCAGGGGATCTGGCCTAGAGACAGGTCTAAACTTGAGGCCTTTACTTAGAAGGGTGGCTTCATGGGGAGTGAGATCCGTTGAGGAGAGGTTGACAAGATTGGAGGAATGGTTGGTGTCATGGAGTTGTAGTCGAAATTTAACTGACCAGTAGCGGAGTTTTTTATCGTGTCAGATTCTTATATTCTTCTGTAGGAGCTTTACTTCTGAGGTTATATTGGTTATGATGTGGGTCAACTGGTTTGGGGGGATTGTCTGGGAGATGATGCATGCGAGCTGTTTGAGGGTCTTGGAAAGAAAGCGTATGTTAGAGCGGCATCCCTGTATTCGGGCGTGGAGGAGACGTTTCTGTTTTGTCCATTCTCATAGATATTACCAACAAAATGGTAGTCATCACCTTGGGTGACTTGTCCTACTGTCTTATTGTAGCACACCTTTGAAAAATGTCCTACCTTTTTACATTTATGGCATTTAACTTCTTTTGCTGGGCAGTCTTTATATGGATGGAATTTTGAAGCACATCTTATACATCTAGATTTTTCAGGCTTGCTCCACTTCTAAAATTTACTTTTCTTTGAAGCGTCTCTTTTCCCAAATGTAGAATTGAACCTTCTTGGTGGTAACTTTTTTTCATAGACTTGGTCTACATTGGCAGCCTGTGTTGTTGTTGATAGAAGAATAGTCTATTGTTGCTTCACACATTCTGTCTGGCAAGCAGCTTGGATAGCCTTTTCCAAGGTCAAGTTAGGCTATAGTTGCAACTTCTCTGAAAGTTGCAGATTTTTTACTCCTACAACTATTCTATCTCTAATCATTTCTTCTTTCAGAGATCCATAGTTACAATTTTCGGCCATTTTGTGAAGCACTCTTATGTATTCCTCGACAGCTTCTCCATCCTGCTGATATCTACGATTAAAATGTGCTCTTTCAAAGATGACATTTTGTTTACCTATAAAGTGCTCTTCAAATTTCTTAACAACTATTTCATAGTTGTTTATTTCTATTTCAGTTAAATTGAATGATATTAGAGCATCTTCGGCTTTTTCACCTAATATGTAAATTAGAGCATTTACCTGCTCTTCCTCCTTTTTCGATTTTAATTCTGACGCTTTTCTAAAACGTTCAAATCTTTTAATCCAATTCGGCCATTCATTTGGATTATTAAAATTAAATTGCTCTGGAGGTTTTATATTTTGCATTCCTTTTTTTTTCCTTTATGCAAAAATAATTCTTTTTGTTTTTACTAGTAATTAGATTAGGCTTAGGGCACTATCACCAATTAGCTGCCACCATGTATGGTGTATTGCCTCGTAATAAATAAGAAGATACTCTTACCTTAAGAATTTATATCTTAGTTTTATTTATTTAACTATTTACAAGGTAATTATTAAACTTATAACAATCACAGCTGTGGCGGAACTTCCGCCAGCCTAAAGTAAACAAAACAGTTCTAATGTGATGATGATCGTAACTTACTCTCAACACATATTCTATCAAAGGCTTGCTTAATGTCTAGAAAAACAGCGCCTAATGCCTCCTTGTGAGACTTTCTCAAAACTATCCTTTTGATGGGAAGATTTTTGTCATTTGTGCCGTAATATTGTCGTGGCTTGGAACTTTGTGATTACCCAGGTTTTTAATCACTTCCTTGACTTAATTTTGCGTTGTCATCGATAGTATTTTTTCTTGGGGATATGTTGATAAGTGTTATCGGTTAGATGGAACCTCATCCTCTCCACCTTGGAAAAGTGTTTGAAAAATGCTTTACAAGACCAATTTCAATTTCTTTGTCAATCAGCAAGGTTTTCCATTTGCATTTAAACTAATGATTTTGTCCGTTTTTTCCTGATGGGGTTTTTTTTTTCTAGAAGCCCTTTGGGCTCGATTCAAGTTTGCTTTTAAATCAATTCCAATTTTCAGATTTTTCTGCTTAAAAAAAAAGGGCTTGGTCTACATTTCCTTGAAGATTCAGGTAAGTAGCTCTAGAGCTAGATACCAGGTTGCTTGCCATCTTTTCGAGGCTTTATTTATTTCCCTCATTAAAGCTTTGGTATTTGGGTTCTTTATCAACTTCGAGAATGAGACTATGGTGTTTTTCGAATAACTATTATTGATTTTCTCATTTAAAATTTCAATTTCTGATTCAATCTATACTTCTATTTTAAAGGGGAGTCTGGGGGGCGTGGTGAAGATTATATCTTGTTGAAAAAGAACCCAATTAGTTACTCAGCTGAGCCTAGTTGTGAATTCAATCTTTGGACAATTTAATTCCAAGATTAAAGAGAGATGGTCAGATGATAGTCGGTGGTACTGGCCTTTAGGGTCCAGTCAATGTTTTTAAAACAGCAAAGTCTAGAATATCGGGAATGCTGAATGGACTGTAATGCGTGGGTGAAGAAGATGCGAAAATGTCGAGGATTTCTTTTTCAGGAAATTGTGCAGTAGATTCCACTATTATTAGAAGTCGTTAATACCCAGAGAGGTTGCTTGGAGATCCAGTCTCCTGCAACGATTGTTGAATGGTTGTGTTGTGTCGGTAGGTTCAAATCTTCTTCCAAGAGTGGTGCATCAGGCTTCTTATGAATTGCAGATATTTACAAGAGGGTTTTCCCATCTGGTTTGATCAAATTGAAGTATTCTCCAAGTTAGAAGTATTAATTTGCATATTTTTATATTTAAAAAAGGATTTTATAATGATGGCTGTTCCCCCACCATTTCCTATGCTTGGGTCAGTTCTAACGGTTTGATAGTTCTCGAACTTTAGATCAATTGAGCATTTAAGGTGAGTTTAACTGAGCAGAGCAATGCCTATTGAGTTATATTCTAAAAAGTGCAATAATTCTTATTTCTGATAAAACACAATTTGGATTATAGATTATAAACACAAGGTAATAAGATCAAATCCAAATAAATAAATAGTGTGTGACATTTCAGTAACAACGCTCTTACCAAAACATCACACACTATATTTTTGGATTTGGTCTATTACCTTGTGTTTATAATTCTTATTTATTTCATCTGATTGCATTACAATTACAATCAATAATTTAGAAAGTTGATTGCAATTCATCTTTTTAAACTAAATCTTTCTATATTTGTAACACCAATGCTAATTAGGCAGCTAGAGCCTATAAACTGCCAATAGTGAAACTCACCAAGTACATTGGTTCGTACATTGAATGGCTGAGCTTGTGGCATATTTTTAAGATGATTCATAATGATTCTAGCCTATCAGAAGTGGACAAATATCAATACTTGATTCAGTTCATGAAACAAGACACTAGAGCAGGAAGATTGATGATTAGTTACCCCCTGACAGCAGCAAATTATCCAAAAGTAATTGTCACTTTGACAGATCGTTTGGGCAACACAGTGACCCTATCATCAGTCTATGTTCGTCATATTTTGTACCTGGTTATTAACAACACCCAAAAAGACTAATGTCTCTAGACAGCCTTTATGATCAATCTTTGGAATCATTGGGTATAAATCCACAGCAAAATGATAAGAGTTCAGCTAACCTGAAGAGCTCCTCAAGATAAGGCAGAGGAGCTCCGTGTCTGGGTATAATGAGGATGACCTGGGCTTACTTAAATCTGTGGGCAATGAATTAGATTTGCTATTGAAGCTCCTAAGGATGGAAGTGAAGGGTGCAGAGCATCTTGCCTATGTGAAGGTGGGATAAGTGAATCCTCTCGACCTAAATAGGTGTAGTTACCAGTGAGAAAATTGCATGCAGCTAAGGTGAGAGAAGAGTCTAAGCCTGGAAATAAAAATGCATTTTGTGTAAAGTACACCATTGGGTACAACATTGTCCTACTTGAATATTACTGCCCATAAGAAAGAATGGAAGTACTGTAGTGACACAAGGCATGTTTTCAATGTCTGAAAGTGGGGCATGTGGGATATCATTGTACAAGGAGTACAAGGAACATAAAATGTATGATTTGTAAACAGAATCATAACACCTTGTTGCACCTCGGGGAGGAAGAAGGACAACACCAAGATGAGGTTAAAACGCTTGAAAAATGAAAGAAGCATCATCAAACCAGAGAAGTAAGGATATCTCCCCTAGGATGCATGTTAGAATGGCAGTACCCAAAATTCTCTTGGTTACTGCTTTGGTCCGCATCGTTAACCAAAGAAGAGAAAAGGTTTGTCAATTGAGTTCCGTTAGATCAAGGCTCCCAATCCTCTTTCATCTGTCAGGATGTATTGCATCACACAGATAAAGCTGCCCATATTTAAAGTGAGCATCCAGGTATATGGCATTACTGCTACAAAGGGTAAGGACATAAGGGAATTGAACTACATTGAAATTGAGTCCTTGGTAGATCTAAGTTAGAGGAGGCCAAAACAGCCTTTAGTGTTCAAAAGGATGACGGGGTTGTTGCCAAGCTGGAACATTTCTGTTCCTCGCCAGAAGCATTCAAGAATACTGAACTGACAGATCCCCATTTCGACAAGAGTGGAAGAAAATACCTAAAAATAGGAGATGATGCTTATGGCTTCTAGTTTTTGCCAGAGGTCCAGAGAATCGAGAAGACTAAGATCTATACACACTCAAAGGAACAGGTGGGCTGGACAATATTGAGGAGGCTGGATGAAGAAAATACAACAGATCCCACTCAGGTGTTCCCCATCTCTATTCATTGCAATGAGAGCAACAATGGGATATTGAGTAGTTTCTGGGAGATTGAAGAGGTGCAATCAAGAAACGAAGTGTCAAAAGAAGAGTTCTGGAAAACACTATCAAAAGAAAGTTTGATGCATGGCTGATGGAGGCTGTGTTGTACCTCCTGTTTGATCCTGAAGTGAAACCACATGACTATTTTGGAACCTCTCTCAATTATTATATTCAGTTGCAGGTCTCTCTAGAAAGATGTCTGTCTAAAGATAGTGAACTCAGGCGGGCTTATAGTGACTTAATGAATGAATATGAAAGGTTGGGACAAATGATTTATCTAGATGAACTTTTATCAAATGCCTAAGAAGGCTTTTTTCTTGCCCTATCATGCCGCCAATTAGCTAAAATGAAAATAAGAGTAGTATTTGATGCCTCTTCGGAAACTTTAAATGGATTGTCTTTCAATGACAGACTCTATGCTGGTCCAAAGTTGCAGAGAGGGATATATTCAATATCCTCATGAACTGTAGACAGTATATGATTGTTTTCTCAGAAGTAATCAAGATGTACCGACAAATCCTGGTTTGACCAAATGATGCAGATAAACAAAGAATAGTTTGGTGAGATTAGCCCGAAGACAGCTTGAAGATATTTAGACTCAATACCACAACATATGGAACTGCTTCTGCTTCATTTTTAGCTATTAGAAGCTTGAGACAATTGGGGCAGGATGAGGGACACAAATTTCCTAGAGTGTCAGGGGTGCTCATGTGCTCTTCCACAAAGATGTCATCATGGGTGCAAATAATTTGGAAGAGACATTGCACTTCAGAAATGATCACATTGATCTATTAAATTGCAGTGGTTTCCCTCTAAAACAGTGGTCGTCGAATGCCTTGGAGTTTCTGCGCAATGTTTTGGATGGTCAAAATTGACACTTGATGGTAGTTAAAACTCTTGGACTTTTGTGGAATCCCCACCAAGATTATTTTATGCCTTATGTGCAACATCCAGCAATGCCGCCTATTGCTACCAAAAGGGAAATGTCATTTGTGGAAAAGTTCCATGACCCTCTGGGATGTGGTAGGTGTGTTGAGAATAAGTTACGATCTGACAACCCGGCGGATTCATCGGGAAGGTGATCATCATCAAATTATTACTTTTTTGTTTACCATAGGCTGGCGGAAGTTCCGGCATAGCTGTGATTGTTATAAGTTTAATAATTACCTTGTAAATAGTTAAATAAATAAAACTAAGATATAAATCCTTAAGGTAAGAGTATCTTGTTATTTATAACAAGGCAATACACCATAGTAGGCTCTTGTTGTTATTACAGGAAAGATAATTATTCAGAAACTGTGGATCACTGGATTTAAATGGAATGAGTACGTCAAAGAGCTTGTGAACGGAGAGTAGAAATAATTATTGGGAAGAATTGACTGGTTTGAGAACACTGCAAAAACTGTGGTGGCTGTGTCTTGATAGAAGTACACAAGGAGTAGAGCTGCCTGGTTTCATCTGGATGCATCTGAGGATGCATATGCAGCAGTTATCTACATGTGAACAACGAATATGAATGGGGTTAAAGTAACTCTATTGTTATAAAATACCACAGAAATAAACAAAACCCACATGGCCCCCTATGAGCTTAACAAATCTCAGGACCTGATCTCTCTCTTATTCAAGCAACACAACTTTATTATTTCCCTAAAGTAAGGAAGAGCTTATTAAAACTAGGCATAATGGAAAACAAGTAAAATCCATATCCTAACTTCATGTATTCATGGTTCAGGAATCATCAGAGTGGGTGGCAGACTCGAATGGGCCCCCACTCTATTGTTTGAACAAAAACATTTAGTCATTGCCAGGCACAGGATAAGACTTACCCAATTGATTGTAGAGCTGCTTAAAATATTGGTGAAGTTGTTGTTCTGTCTGCTACAACCATCCTTCAAATTCTCCTATTCTCTCTCTCTCTGTTATTACTCTAGGGTGACCTGCGCCAGGTCTTCTTCAACTTTTCTCTTCCTCTGACCACTGAGACCAAATATTTACAACAGTATATTGAGTGTAGCCTACTTTCATAGCAATATCTCTAGTCAAAATTCCACCTTCTTATAAAAACAAGATAACTTTAATGATACACTAGGAGGCTCTTTAAATACCCTCATGAAAAAATAAGGCTATTTTTATGCACTTATTTTCTAGTTACGGTTTCAGATAACTGATCATTTACATGCTTTAATGTTCTTATCAGATATGCAAAATTTCTAAAAAATTTAGTGTTTATAGGTGATGCAATTTTTTTTGCCCATTGTATTAAGATTGAAACATCTTTATTACATCATTCAAATATGATTATATAAGGTTAAATACAAAGTTGATTAGGTACAATTTAGTTTATAGATTTGAAATACAAGGTAATAAGACCATATCTAAGTAAATAAATAGTGCGTGATGTGTTGTGTTTCGGTAACAGCTTTGTTACCATCAGACAAAAGCACTGAATGACATACATATACCAAAGAGCCAGGCCTGCAGATCTTAGAACAGATCACAGGAGTCAAACACCCCCCAAAGTAGGGATCGCATGACTAAGAAGCTCCAATACCTGTGGGTCAGCGACTCATCACTGGACTTACAGGAAAATCATCTCTACCTTGTGCTTCACATAATAGCTGGAGCTGGCGTTTTCCTGGAGTAGTTGCTGGCAGAAAGCTCCCAGGTGCTGAACATCCAGGAGCACAGCCCATGTTGGGTGCACAAGGATCTCCAGCAGGTCTAGTTGCTACAGAAATATTTTGCCACTTTGAAGATGCAGGGACCTCAGGAGTTACAGGAACCCATTCAACCAGCTCAAGGATGCTAGAGGTGGCCTCCTAGAAGCTCGTAAGTCTCCCACTCCTCAGTGAAAGCCAAATGTCAGGAGCAGGTGGGGTCAGCCAAGCCCTGGGGTGTGAGCCAGCCAAGAGTAGCCATTGGTGACACTGCACAGTGGGGCCTGGACCCCCTTCAGGCAGGAAGGCAGAACTAGCCTGCGATGTCCAGCAGGCCAACGCCACCTTCAGAGTCTGAAAGCGCCAGAATACTTCTGATAATCCATGAGACTCGGCTTAAACCCCTCCAGCTGCGCCAGTAACCTGCCGAAGGTGATTTCAGATGGTAGTTGCCCTGGAGGTGGTGCAGTATGGATCCCAGGACCAGGCTGTTGGCTGTGCGGGCACAACCCACTAGCGATAGGCCATGAGTGAGTGAGAGCATCTTACAAGCCTTTAGTAGCCCCATCAGTTGGGAGGCCTGAGAGGTGACATTGTTCTCGGCAGTGATCACGCAGCCCAGGACAGTCAGCAACTCGTACGTCCATGAGATCCCCAAAGGAGAATCCATCCAGTGCTTCCAGGAACCTCACCAAAACCCACAGCTCTTGCAGAAGTTTACAGCCACCCCAGAGGCCAAGCAGAATTCTTCAAAGATTAAGGGCACAAACTCATACTGAGCATTGTCCCTAATGAAAAGTACAATGTCATCTGCATTGGAACCCATGCAAACACAGCCAGAGATCCTCTCAAGGCAGTATAGCAGAGGCCAAACACTAATTCTGAAAAGGCGGCGCAGAGGCAGCAGTTCTGCCTTGCCCCATTGAGAAGCGGAAGGGCCCTGGTGTGGACATTTCCCATTTAATAATAAAGAGAAAAAAATTATGTGTTGAAGTTTCATTTTGAAACATATAAAAGGAAAAGAAAAAAAAATCAATTTTTGTCCCAAATGTGTATATAAACAGTAAGATATCTTATTAGTGATCATACAATGAATTGTAACAGCAAAAAATATTCAAGTGATGTTTTATAATACTATTTTTATTAAATTTAAGCAAATAATTAATATATAATTTATACGAATAAATTATCAGATAATAAAATAAAGTTATTTGTAAGTTTTGTCATCATTGGGTTTGTATCTTCTCCTTTCACATTGTGTGCTTCCTGGCCTCAATTCCACGAGTTTAAATCTTCTTCTCTGCTTCCTAGCTACCTTTTGTGTAAATAACTGAGTGACCAAATCTCTGCATGACCATTTCTGTAAAAATAATTTGAGTTGACCTAACCCAACCTACAATGATAAAGATAACCTCTGGAAGATATCTATATTTTAAATGATCTTTTATGGAAAGTTTTATTATCATATTAGATGTAAGGGAAGTGAATTAGAATTTGGCAGGCTATCATCTCTGCAGACAAATAAATGCCTCACCAAAAGAATAAAGAAAAAAGCTTAATGAATATAGAAGATATAGATGAAGAATTAAAAATGGAAGTTTGGTGATACCATGACTCAAATAGCGCACACACACTCAATAAATCCTGGATAAAATAAATGCATTAAATTTATTTTACAATTATTTTTATTCAAAAGGTACAAATGGGGTAAAAAATGTCACTGGGTAGCAACATAAATGTGTGGTGGTGATGTCTTGTCCATGGAGCAGATCAGATCGGTCCGTGTACCCTGATCACAATATCAGCCAACAAAGGTGCCTTGTCTGTATGGTGGCCTCTTCTGGATTGATGTCTGCCATATAGAGGGCTGCAAGGATGGCTGGGCAACTGTATATGTGGTCTGGAGTGAGTTGGGTGTTGTGACAGTTATTGCAGTTTCTGTAGGATCTAGTCATGTCTTCATTCCTTTAAAATGTCCTGTTCTGATTCTTGATATTGTTGTTGTTAATTCTCTGTTAATTTTGAGGTTGCATATGGGCTGGGGTATTCACGGTAATCATGAAGGCCTACAGGAAACTCTGAAATGTGGCTGAATAACGGGGCAATGGCAACCCCTCATTCCATGGAGCAACAAACATAAATGTGTAATTTACCTGCAGGATTTTGTAACACACTATCTATAAAATTTGTAGATAATCTATAAACATTATTCTTCTGGTCTTTCCTGGAGGTGGCTTCTTATTGGAGATAAGTCTAGGCAGACCATTTTTGTAATTACAAAATTAAAAAGATTTTAGTCTATTATTAGACCTCAGAAAATATGTAGTCCTATTACAAAGTATAGTCTAACCTCTTTAATTCTTTCCATGATAATGTATCTTTTTTGCATGTCCCAACCTGCAGCCTATCATATACCCAACATTAATATGACCAATAATAAATAAACACATTGATGGATAATTATTTGCAAACTTTTAGGTCAGCTAAAAGTGATGTTTTGTGGTGGTGAAAATATAGGTGGTGTCATATATTGCATCGACACCACCCATGTCATGCCTGATGCTCATTTCCCATGGATAATTTAGGCATCACATGGCTGCATTGGTTCAATAATCTAACCTAAGTTACAGACATACAGAAAAGGCATCTTGGAGTGATTAACATTCTGACATTTTAACACTTTGAGGTCAGTCGATTCCATACGACCCATGGACCATGGGTCGTATTGATATTGAGTTGTTTATAAAAATGTTTAATAAATAAAAAAATCATTTTGCAAATGCAATTTTCATTTTAATATAATCTATAGAGAGATTGAAATAATAAATAAAAATACTGTATTTTATTTTTTGAATGTCGCTCAATTTTTTTTAGCTTGTACAAAATATAAATTCACTCTGCATACTAGACAGTGAGTAGAGAGCAAAAGGTAAAATAAAGGGCAAATATTATCGGGTAAGCTATATTTACACATTCATCTAATATTTATTTGAAGATAAAGAGATAAAAGTTACTTCCAAAAGCTTATCTTAGTATGACAAACTATGAACAAGTCTTCATACAAAGAGGCACTTGGCATCAGTTATATACTCTATATCCTCTAACAAACTTTCAGATTTTAATATTGAGTGGTAAATGTACTAAGTACACAGATTTCATTTCAATAAAGTGTTAGAAAAGTATTAAAAAAGCAAGCAAAGAAAAATGAAAAAACAAGGAACAAAGATAGGTAGGTAATAAGGGGAGCTGGAATGGTGGATGTACATGATTTTTTACATTGGGTCAGCTGACATCCACCCAACCCACTGGTATTTAGGCAGGAAGGTATGGGACAAGATCCCAGTAGACTCAAATTCGCATCAGCTGCCGGCTATTTTATTTTCATTTTTAGAAATCGGGGAAGCAAATTTGCGTTCTTTGGGTTTGAGGCCTGGTAGGTAAGGATGTGAATTATGTCCATCGGGTTCTAGCACTAACGAACTAAACAGGGGGGGGAAAGGCATTTATGCCTTCAAAGATTGATCTGCTAGAATGCACCCCGAATAAGGTTCTAACCCAAAAGCAAGCAACAATAAAGGATTTATTTTAAAAGATCATGAATATTTAAATAAATATTTAGCCTTTTCAGAATTTTTTAAATTTGTGCTTTTCTTCCAGGTGCAATTATTTACTTGATTAAAATAGTACTTTTAATTTTTTAAAAGTTGAAAAATGTGTTTGAATGAAATAAAAAAAGATCCAAAATATGGTATATCAATTCATATTAATAATTAATATAACAGGAGTATTTTCAAAAATCCTTTTTTAGTGATTTAATAATTTGAAAATTATTTTGACTTGCTTTGATTCAACACCATCTTTAATTCATGGCAAATCTCTAATCCCTTGGAGTGTTGAATTAAAGAAGTTAGAATCTATACTAAGTATTTAAGAATGGAGCTGGAAGTCATGGAGACATGACTATGCTAGAAGAAAAAAAGGAGGATATCTACTCACAAAGGTAGATCTGGAAGTCCATGGCATATGCACAGTAGGCACCAAACTTTGTGATGACCAGAGACTTGATAGGTCCTTTCACGAGTATCTTGGCTATTGGAGATGACTGCACAAATAACACTTAACAGTTAAAATCTTCCTTGCCTTACAATTATCTTGGAGTCTAGTGATGTTATAATATATTCTTGGCTTTTAATATCCAGGCTCTAGAATCCCGCTTTTTGATTGCAGAAATGGCAAATGGCTTCAATAATTATTCAGCCAGTGACCGCAAGCAAATAGTTTTGAAATCTTGTAAGTGAAAAGTCTATTCTCCACATGTGTAGTCATGTGATGAAGTATAAGCATTGGAAACCTTTGACCCACCATGATTATCATGGCCTGTACCATGTGTTTTTGTAAGATATTGGTGTGCCCCATCTTTATATAATAATAAAAACAATTTAGCACAATTTTTTACACATTTATATCCTCTGGCGAACTTAGTAGTTATGCTTGTGGGACCAGTCAAAAGCAAGTTTTTTTTTATTATAACAAAAATATTAAATTAGTATTAAAGAGTAAATGAATATTATTATATACTCTAAAACAAAAAAAAAATCAACGCACCAAGAAGAAGTTGTTTGATTTATATAAAAATATGTAAACAAAGATGTTCCAGCCAAACATGCAAATGATTAAAATTTGTTGGCCGAGTTATGCAGAGCAAGATATCCAGCGCATCCGAATTTGGCATCCAGCACGAGTATCCTAGACTCAATATTCAGCGTGGCATGAGCTGATTTTCAAAATTTCCATCACATTTTTTGAGTAAACCTATTTCTACTGTATCAATGCTTCGCCAAAAGATTTGCACTCATTACAAACATATTGATGAGACTGAGGTGGGGATGTAATGCTTATTTTATTTAGAGACTGCAGTGCATGGTCCTGATGGGTTATGGTTACCAGGGCCCATTCCAGTGCTGGGTTCGTGGTCCGGTCTCCGAGGGTCGTTGGGGTTCGTTCGTCCAGTAGCCGTAACCTATATGTGGTTTCTTTTATCCGGTCAGTAATCTCATATGGTCCCACGTACTTCGGAAGTTATTTTTCCATTTTGCCCAGTTTACTTTGTGAAGATTCTAATAGCACTAAGTCCCCAACTTCAAACTTACAAAAGTGTTCCAGATTTTTATGTCAAAGTGCCATTTGTTCATCATAATCCAGTCTTTGTAATTCTTACTGGCCATGTCCTTGAGTCGTTCGTTTTCTAGTATGCGGTCCGTTACATACTTGTCGAATGTTTTTATCGGTTCGGCCATTGTCGGTAAACTTACGTCTAATGACGTCCTTGGTTCTCTGCCGAAGACAATTCTAGGCGATGTAACTTTCGTCGAAGATTGGACTGACGAATTGTACACGAACGTTGCTGATTTCACGAACTTCGTCCATTATGCGTGGTCATCTGCAAGATAAGATCTGATACCATTTTTTATTATACCGTTGAGTTTCTCGCAGTCCGTTAGTTTGAGGATGTGCTACTGACGCCATTATGTGTTTTATTCCGTAAAGTCGGGTAAAGTCTCTGAACATGCCTGAGTTGAATGCTTTCCCTTGATCCGATATTACACACTTAGGTGTACCGAAAACGTACAAGTTTTCCGCAAGTGCATTACAAGCAGTTTCCGCTTTGGTGTCCTTAACTGGAATCGCTAAAGCGTATTTACAAAAGTGGTCCATGATCATGAAAATGTGTTCGTACCCTTCCGCCGATTTCTTAAATGGCCCTTGAAAGTCTACACCTACACGTTCCCATACATCCTTCATGGGTGGTAGTAGTTCAAGCGGCGCTGCCGGTTTGAATTTTGGCGTTTTGAATGCTTGGCATTTTCTACAGAACTTTATATACTTCCGCACGTCCTCATCGAGACCTTTCCAATAAAACCCTTGTTTAACACAGTGAATCATTTTAGCCACGCCCATGTGACCCGCCTCTGGTATGTCGTAAGCTAGTTTCATTATCTCAAGAATACTATGTTTGGGAGCGACTACTAGCTATTGATTCCCATGTGGTGCGTGGTTTTTTCTATACAAGACACCGTTAATCATTTTAAATTCGTCCTTAACATCGTTACTCGACATTTTTTATTTATCTCGCGACAAAATTGGTCATCCCTCTGTGTGTTTTCGTCAATGCATACTGTCCATGCCGCCAAATCATTAAAATTTTCTTCATCCCTCGCGTCAGTTTTGTAGAACGGGTTATGAGACAATGCATCTGGAGCAACATTCTTCCTGCCCGCACTGTGTACTATCTCGAAATCGTATTCCATTAGTTTTAGGCCCCATCTCGTAAGTCTCGAGCATGGATCGTGCACATTTGCTAACCAAGTTAACGCACTATGGTTGGTTACTACTCTAAAGCTTCTACAAAAATGTACGGTGTTAATTTATGTAACACCCAGACTATAGTTAAACATTCTAATTCTGAGATGCCGTATTTACACTCATGTTTAGATGTGGTTCTCGATGAGTAATGTACAGGGTGAAGAAACCCTTCTTTGTCAGGTTGCATTAGAATGGCTCCTAACCCCACCATCGATGTGTCCGTATGGATTTCAATTCTTGCTTCCGGGTTGAAATGTGCTAAAATTGGCTCCTCTGTCAATTTTTTTCAAGGTTTTGAAAGCCTGTTTCGGCCAGCCCTATGACGAATTTCTTATCTTTTTCTGTTAAGACACGTCAGCGGTTTGCTTATCTTTGAAAATTTTCTGATAAAATGGCGATAATAGCCACAAAGACCCAGAAACGAATGAACCTGATTAACATTTTTCGGTATAGGAAATTCCTTAACTGCCTCGATTTTATCTGTAGCTGGTTCAACGCCATTTTCCGATACCACATGTCCCAAAATTGTTATTTTTGGTAGGAAAATCTACATTTTGAAGGCTTCAGAGATAAGCCTGCCCCGCAGAAACATTCCAGAACATTTTTTAACCGTTAGTTGTGTTCACGTATGTCTTTCCCGTACAGGATGACGTCGTCTAAATAAACCATGCATTCGGACCATTTCAGTTCAGCTAAGAGTGTATCCATGATTCTTTCGAAATGACCGGGTGCCCCGGTTAAACCAAACGGTAAAACTTGAAACTCATACAACCCGTTGCCTTTCGTGAACGCTGTAAATGGCTTGCTTGTTTCACCAGTGGGCACTGCCATTACCCACTAACAAAATCTGTGTAAGAGAAATATTTCATTCCTGCTAAACGGTCTAGGCAGTCGGTGATATCCGGTAATGGATACGAGAATTTTTCCGTTACATTATTAACTTTCCTATAATCCACGCAAAATCGATAAGATCTGTCCGATTTTTTAACCAAAACGACCGGGCTCACCCATGGAGATGTTGATTTCCTAATAACCCCTTTTTCACACATTTCCTTAACCTGGTCCTCTATAATCTCTCGTTCCTTAGGGCTACGGCGATAAGCTTTTGTCGAATTAGTTCCATGTTTGATTTAAGTTTAATGTGGTACGGTTCAATGTCTGTCGCCTTATTCCACTCTTCCGAGAAAAGCTCCCGATAC
The DNA here is from genome assembly GCA_030710605.1 of Cordylochernes scorpioides. Taxonomy (NCBI): domain Eukaryota; kingdom Metazoa; phylum Arthropoda; class Arachnida; order Pseudoscorpiones; family Chernetidae; genus Cordylochernes; species Cordylochernes scorpioides. The sequence continues at coordinate 134,796,837 of CP092886.1, read as the reverse complement.
CTGTACAATACGTCCAGTACGTCGATTTTTTCGCCGTCCGATAACTCCGGGTTTATATCAAACTTATGTGGTTCGTATTTGCATGTGGCCGTCGTACTGTATCCCACCTGTTCACTTAGGAAAAAAACATTCGCTATCTCCTTGCTGGATCGCAACATACACGAATTACCTACCAATCATACCGGTTCATTCCTAGTATTGATGACATCAATGAGTATTTCGGATACCGGTTTGAAAACGTGTACTGACGGTATTAGTAGACCCGTTTTTCTTACGCAGTCTGGGTGAGGTTCCAAAATACCCGCCATTACTGTTGGCCCTTTTAACTTAACCCTCATTTTACAGCGTGGTGCAATTTCAAGGTCATCTGGGACGCAGTACTTTTGTTTGGGTTTTTTTCCGATCGTTTGTTATTGCGCCTAATCTCACAAGCTCCTGTTCTTCGTTTAATTCTACCACGTGGTTGTCCGTGCCAATTTTTGGCCTATACAATTCAACCGATTAGTCTCTAAACATGATTTTGCAATGGTAGTCAGCTAGAATATCGACGCCGAAAATAATCTTTTCCCTATTTCCCGGAATTATGATGAACCTGCCACATAAGTTGAATCCATCAATGTTGACTTCCAAGTACGCGCACGTGTTCGAGACTACTGACCCACTTATTCCCTGTATAAGTATTTTGGAAGGCATTCAAGCACATCCTAGCACGTTGGCTCCTGCCTCATCTATACAGCTAACATTAGCCCCCAAATCTAAGATTATTTTGGCTACACGTTTCTCACTGATGTGCGTGATTAGGCAGAAATTTTTCATACCTGTCCAACAAAATTTTTCCATTAATGTACCCCCAATTTTTAAAATGGATTTTCCTACCGCTGCCTTATTTAGTGTTTGTCTCTCGTTAACACCCCGGTTGTCCTTTTACCTTAAAATTTATGTGATTGGTGTCGGTGGTACAAGCAACCTCGGATAATACACGTGGTACACTCTCTACACTATGTGAAACTTTAACCACAGGATTAGAGGCAAAATTGTATTTACCACGTGGCCTCATTTTCGGGCAATCCCTGTGTTTATGCCCCGTCTGGAAACACGTGAAGCACCTAGGTGTCCCGTCTGGCAGCATGAATTGCCTTGCCTTCTCCGTTAGTGTTTCGGACCGTTGCTTTTGTTCTCCTGCTTGTTCCCAATCTTCCACCATCCTCCTCACAGTTTCCGTAAGAATGGCTGCCGGTGGTTCACTTGCCTCCTTCCGTTATCTTTCCCATTTGTTCGTTTTGTCGAGGAATTTTGCCGCCTGGAGGAAATCAGCCTCTTCTGGGTTCCGTGTGGTACTCCATGCAGCTGCCAGCAGTAGGCAGTCTTTGGGCGCCAATTCTCACAGTGCCTCTCTTCTCGATTAGAAAGGCGAAAACTCACCTGCTGTTGCGTGGGCCGTAATGAGATTATATATCTCCAGGTGGATTCCGTTGATTGAGGCCGTCTCCTTTTCCTCAGTTCATTGCTCCTCTTACGTGCCCGGCCGTCGGTCTTTGAATAACATAATTTAATGTTTCCAATACGTCTTCAGTGCGATTGAGGGTTCAAATCTGCACTTGATAAATTCGCGGCCGTCAAGTGGGAGCCGCCGCACTAGGGCCTTCATCCAGTGGCACTTTGCTAGTCGTCAGCCACATCTTAAACTCCTCTACGTAATCTTCAATATCTTCCTCCTCGGGGTTAAAGAGCGGTGCCTCTAAGTAGCCGATATTATATAACGTTTGTGGCTCGAGGTGCTGGGCCGACACTGCACTCCACCATGTGATGAGACAGAGGTGGGGATGTAATGCTCATTTTATTTAGACTGCAGTGCATTGTCCTGATGGGTTATGGTCACCAGGGCCCGTTCCAGTGCTGGGTTCGTGGTCTGGTCTCAGAGGGTCGTTGGGGTCCGGTTCTCATCGGCGTGGATGTTGGAGGGGTTATAGCTGTGACAGGACATCTTTCGTTCGCTGGTCAAGAAAAAAAAAATTAAAAAAAAATAGGACGAAGGTCAAAAGATAACTGGCACGTTGTATTTAACACATTGCGGCGAAACAGTGGTCAAAGGTCAAATACAATTTAACCCCATCCTCTCTGTGGTGCTGTTTCTATGATAAGTAATTAATTTTTAAAAAATAAAATAAAATAAAATGAAAAATGAAAATAATTTGTACTGCTCCTGTGTACCATCGGTCGGCTACTTGTTGACACACAACAATATACCAGAGTTTGAAATCATGTAATATCATTATTCACATGCCTTTGGATTGAAAGAAGCTTGTTGGTCAAATTGACTAATCTCGTAACATCTTTGTCAAAGTCTCTTGGATGATGTTGAAGAGTGGGTCAACAACGGAAGAATGCAATGGCAGGATGGAAGCGGTTGACAAAAAGACAACAAAACGGAAGGACAGAGTGAGTCAGAATGGCTGTCACCGCACCAAATTCTATGTTATCTACCATCCCATGTGTGACCGGCACATTAGTGTCCAAAATGACCATCAAAAGACAACGGAGAGAGCGAAATCTTAGAACACGCCTACAATTACGGTACATACCCCTCATAACTGTACACTGACAAGTCCGACTAGAGTGATGTTGGGAGTAATCAACTTGGAACTGTGCTGACTGGGAATGCATAGTCTTTAGTGATAAGTCCTGTTTCTTACTGTGTCATGACGACCATCGCAAAAATCTCTGGAGATGTCCTGGGCAGAGTGTGGATCCTGACCTTACATTTGAATGCCACATAGGTCCACAACAGGGCATAATGGCCTGGGGTACCATTTTATCTGATAGCAGAACCCCCATTGGTAGCCATTCCTGGCACCCTAACAGCAAAACAGTACATATATGACATTTTATGGCCTGTTTTGTTGTTTTTCCTCTCACCTTACCCTGGACTTACTTTTCGACAAGATAATGCCTGGCCACACATGGCACGTGTTACTATGGATTGTCTTCAATCTTGCTGAACTCTTTGGTTGCCAGCAAGGTCACCTGATCTCTAACCCATAGAGCACATCTGGGACATGATTAGAAGGCGATTGTAGACATCCTGGAATGTTGACTATTTAGCCCAAAATTTGGAGAGAAACTGCTAATAAATCCAGCAACACACCATCCTGATTATTATCAGTCCATTTCTTTAATAATTATTGAGTTGATGAATCTCTGGAATTTTGCAGGTGCATTACAGAGTCCAAAAGGGGTTCTCAAATATTTATATTGTCCATTGGGAACTATAAATGATGTTAGCTTACGAATATCTTCTGCTGCTGGAATATGAAAAAAATCCATTTTTAGACCTATGGTGCTGAAAAGTCTTTCTGCTTGCAGTTTATCTATCTCTGATGGTGACAATGGGTATCTATCTTTTAGTTTACTTGTTAAGCCACAGCTTTAGGCCATCATAACTGAAGCCATCAGAGAAAATGCCTAGGTCCTCGGTGACCTGAATATTTCAGAGCCCACAAATGACATAAGCTCTGGTTCAGTAGAAGCCCTAACAGAACTTCTGGACTAAGCCAAACTTGTGGAGCTGCATACCTCTTAGAGGCTGCACACCTAGCAACTAAGTTCGTCCCACTCGGAAGCCGGATCAGCACAAGTCATTTTGATTGAGTCTTTCTACCATCTACGCTCTCTGACCATGTCACCCATTAGTGAGAAACTATAGGCTGTCAGACCACCGTGCTGTGATTTTTCAGTTGGGCCAACAACCTCCTCTATGCCCGCCCTGCATCACTGCCATGCTTCACTTAAAGATCATTATTGCAAAGGGGACAATGCTCTTTATCTAGGCATCTAGGGCTATCATGGACTTGTCCAACAGGGAACTTGAAGAAATTGGACTTCCATCAAAGCAAATATAGTCTCACAGATTATATGCCTTAATGTCCCCCATATCGCTGAAGATGGTTATGTCAACCATGCCAGTTGGTTACTGCAAGCCAAGCTCAAAGCCGCATCCATGGACGCAGGCTATCCAACACTACCGGACATTAGCCAAGTGCTCTATGTGCATCGCTCGGAATTGAACATCTATGATGAGAATGGCGTCCCAAGGAAGGTCAGGCGGTGCGTTGCAAGATCTTCATAACCTTCCGGGAACACTTTTCCTACTGGTTCAATGACTCTTACATTACCGTAGATTTCCTGCATGAAGTAATGACCTCCATCACCCGAAAAATCAGTAATTATTTACACAGGCATGAGATTTCTTTGGAGAAGATAACTGCAACCATTCACCCTTGCCTGCTGCTTGAAAGAGCAGCTGGATGGGATGGAATACAATGTATACATATGATTGCCTTTGATGAGTTCTTCATTGGTGATCTCCAGCGAATCTTTGAGACATTGCAAATTTGCGGGGCCTTATCTTCTTCATCCCGATGGAATTGCATCTGTTTCATATCCAAGTCAAATGGTGGTCCAGGCCTCAGTGGCTATAGGCCCATCTCTATTCTATAACAGACTATTGGGTTCTCCACAGCATTCTCCTTGGGTGACTTCGACCTCATTTTCTTGCCTAGCACTAGACTTATGCTATTCCGGGATGGTTCTCCCCTTGGAATAAAGTTCATGTGTCTGACGAGGTCGCTGCAGCCTCAGCCTGGAACAACACATCACTAGTTGTCATCTCCTCAGACCTTGAGTCTGCCTTCGACTCCTTGGACTGGAATTTCCTGATTTTTCTACTGGTGTAACTTTGGCTGCTGCCTACCTTCATCAATGAATCCTCATACTCTATGCTGGAAAAGAGGCTACAAAGTAAACAAGCACTAAACACAATCCTTCCATCTCCTGAGAGGAGTCAAATAGGGCTGCGCTGCCTTGTTCAGCCTTGCGACAAGACCACTTCTGTGTCATCTAGAGCGGGTATTCTGCCAAAGAAATGTCCTGGCCTATGCAGACATCAACCTATTCATCCAGAATGATGAGCAATTCCAACTCTTCAAAAATATCTTCAATGAATTCTGGCATGCTTCAAGTGTACAAGTAAGCCACAAGAGCAAAGGTCGTTGGTGTGGTGCCTCGAGAAACCAAGTCGATATCCCTTTGGACATCTGCTAGTCTACAGCAGCATTGTAGGTGCTGGGCTATTTAGTGAATACAGGACAAGAAACGTCAGTTCAGGAGAACTATCTCAAGGAGCTTATGGAGACTGCCGCTGCAAGATAGTCCCCCTTTGTCTGCAGCTTGTCTCTCATTGGGTGGGCGAGAGCTGCAAACTCCTTGGTACTCGCCTCAGTGGTACACTATCTTCACGGAGACCAGCGCATCGACTCCACCATCTTTAAGCTCCAAGTCGGACTGATGCATTTCATATTGGTACTTGAGTACACTGCCTGGCTGCTGAGAGGTGTTCTAGTGCATCCTGTCTCAATGGGTGGCTTTGACCTCCTCAATGTTAGCACTTAGCTGAGACTGGCCTGTATGAAAAGAGTTTAAGCTGGGCATCGTGAAAGTCTCAATGCCTACTCTTGACTCACTGACAGTGAAGCTTGGTCAACATCCTATCATCCGGGACATGGCTTCCATCTCACGTCGCAGACTCCTGAAGATATGGGAAGCAGTTACTGACTTCTTAGCGCTGGACCACCAGATAGTGCCAACATACCAGCTGAGTTACCTCACCATTAATGGAGAATGCAGGTTCCTCTGGTCACCCGACATCTTAGCCTACAAACAATGGATTCCTATCGTATTGAGGACCTCAATGGCCCTGTGTCACCTCTCACTCATCCAATGCGATGCACTCTTGCAGACACCACAGCATTGGCAAACTTTTGCAATAGGCTGTTAGCAGGAAACCTCCGTGGATTCCCCCGGGCAGACTACCTAGGTGAAGCTGTGGTGCTGTGTGGGGGGTAACCCTATTCATACATCTAACCACTTGCAGCATCTGCTGTGGGTGCTCAAGCATACAGCAAAAGAAGAAAAATTGAAAATAAATAATAAAAATAAAATGGCGACATTTTAAACATTGTAAATCAGTTCTGATTGTTTTGCCTAAATTCCTAAGAGGTTCAAGTGAGGAAATTGGAATTTATAGTTTATAATTTGAAGTCCTAAGCAATAATCATCTTTCTATATATAAAATTACATTTTTCTCTATTTATTTGTTTAGCCTATGTTTCGACAATACTTAAACTATCCAGTTTCAATTTTGATATAATATATAGAAGTAGGTCAAGAATGAACTGCTGTCATAGTTACGAGCTTGAGATATGTTAATTATTATTAGTTAATATTTTCTTGATTTTCAAGAAATTGGGTTGGCCAAATATCAGGGAAATGGCTAAATCAATGTTTAGTTGATTTCTGTTCCACCAGATGGCGCTCTGCCTTCTGTAAAGCACATGTGCTCCTGGTCAGGATATGCTTTTTTTATTTTTAATATATATATATAGTGTATTCAAGTGATTTATATAATATTTATATCGGAGTATATATATAAAAGTAGAAGGTAGTTTTATTTTTTAAATTTTTGCAAAATAACTTCCATTTCTTACAAGGACTGTGGTCACAAAATGCATAAACAGTGAGTATAGTTTATACTTGATTATTGTTAAATATAGTGCTTTTTAACATAAATATTTAATGTGTGTTATTTATTTGTTGTGTAAACATTTGAATAAGTATATTTGACATTTTTACTTGTAAGCCATCATTGAACATTAAAAAGCTTGATTCTGAAATGATAGAACGGATACATGATGGTACATTCACAAAATATCTAATGAAAATGCCACGGAAACCTAAATTTCACCATTGTAATAGAAAAGACATAACTGATTGCTATTTTAGATATATTAATCATCGAGATGACAAAATATTCTTCACCGTATTTGTTACAAATAGACCTTTCAACCTTAGTACCTCATTTTGATTCATATGGCCCCATATCCTATAAAGCAATAGTTGTCATGATACTTGATATTGATACATTTCATGATAGAGAATCCATAAATAGAGATCACTCCGACTACTAAAATCATCAAATAAAAGTGTGAAATCTAAAAGTAGCAATTTTAACCCAAAGGACGCGAATTCGTGTCCCCGATTTCTAAAAATAAATATAAAATTGCCGGTGGCCGACGTGAATTCACATCTACTGGGATCTTGTCCCATACCTTCTTGCATATCTATCAGTGGGCTGGGGGGGATGTCAGCTGACCTAATGTAACTGTAAAATGGCCTAGGCGTCCGCCGTTCCAGCAGCTCCTATTGCCTGCCTATCTTTCTTCCTCGTTTGTTCATTTTTCTTTGTTTGCATGCCTTTTTTTATCACTTTCCTATCGCTTTTTTTAGATGAAACCTGTACCTAGTACATTTAGTACATGAATTCTCAGGAGGATACTTCAGTAAAACCAGGTGGTGACACTGAAAATGACTCAACACAAACTGAACCGACAGTGGAAATATGCGTAAAAGGAGGAAGAAAGAAAGGAGAAACAAAGAGCATCTTAGAAGAACAGCACAAAGCAAGACTTGAAGAACAAGAAAGGAAATTGATCAAAGAAGGAGTTTGACGCTCACAAAGGATAAAGGATAGGAATGAGGCAAATTTAATTAAGGAAATAGATCATAATGGCTCAAAGCAATGGAAGAAGATCTCAGTGAGATAGAAAAACATAAAGTATGGACACTAGTACCAAGGGAAAATGGTATGAAAGTCATCAAAAGTAAATGGAAGCAAACTGGCATACACTAAAATGAAGACATGGAGGTGGATATACTAATGAAGAGTCTACCTAAGGACAAACTATGGAAATGTGCAGATAGCCTTGGACTTGCTGATTAGGGCTTACACACAGGGGAGTGTGTGTTGTACATGTATTAATTATTTGTTACCACAGAGTGTGTGTAAGCTCACAGGTAAATATGCGCCGAGAGCGTATTAGTTTCCCTTTTATATTTTGATCTCTCTCTTGTAAGTCAATAAATATAATGTTTAATTAATAATATTCTTGGAATCAGTTTCTTTAAAAATTCTAAGCAAAGTCAACATTTTGCAATCCATTTTGAACAAATATTGTTGAAATTTCTGAGGAAAAGCTTAAGGTAAATTTTCTATAAATCTTGTTAATAATCATTATTTCTAAAAGTGAACTTTGTTACTTTTTATTATTCTTAGTGTTAACAAGCCAAAAACTTTCACCATCAAGCATCTGAGAAAATGCATGGGGATTAGTACCAGTAAATGTTCTTGAGACCTACCCCAACATAGAGGTTCCATACAAAGAGCTGCATCTTGTCCTTGATGGAAGAGATGGAATAAGGGGAGAGAAGTGGAAGCTCCAAAGATAAGGAAGGAATTCTGCGTTGACTTGCCACCCATAAGTATACATAGTTCTTCCTTGGTCTCCAGATTCAAGATGAGGGAATTGTATACCTCTTCGCTGCTGTCCAACGCCATGGCAGCCTGAACAACCAGAAAAGTTTAGCTCACAGGAAAATATACAGCTAATATTGTGATACATAATACTATACCAAATGTTAAAAATATACAGTGGACTCATTATAATAGCAACATGGTTGCAAAATCCTAATTCTAAAGTCTCAAATTTTAAGTGCTCATAAGTGCTTTAATCATGGTCATAACAATAAAATAGTTATATACCAACATAAAATCATGGTCTCATAGTGAAAACAGCTGAATGCTTGCTAAAAATAAAGTCCAACCTCAAGAGTAACTACCTTTCTGATGAGTGACCTCCTTTGTAAAGTCAAAAATGATCTGACCCGAGATAGCCATACAACCTAAACAAACCACCTCAGAGGAAGACCTAGAGTATCCATATTTCATGGGACATTCTACTACTATAGTGGCATCAACTATTTACATAAACAATTGACTGAATGAATGTTTAGCAAACTTGTATTCTTTTGCCTAATCAATATAGTGAATATAAAATTTGGAATATGGAGCAATCCAAAATATTTATTTTTTAAAGATGGCGCTTATTTTGAATCAAATAAATATTTTATTTCCATTATTTCATTTAAGATATTTCAATGGACTAATCATCTATCTTTTATGAGACTTTTTGTTTTGAAAACAGCAAGCTTTGTGCTGCAGGTGAGCCAAGGATGTCTGGCTAGCTTATTGAGTGAAAATCAATTTTTAAAAAATGCAAATTAAGCTAAAATAAAATAATTTAATAAACACACATATATATATTGATAATAAAAAAAAATAACTACTATAAAGTAGTTAGTAAGATGGAATATTTGGCAGCGACTTGTGTTGCTGGTCAAGTGATGTCAGATACGAGATAGAGAGAGGAACCAACTTATAACATGTGATGTAGATAATCATATTTAGAACGTGTCTAATCTAGCAGGAATGTGGACTCTATTCTGTCTGTATGTCTACAAATTCACCTATGCCCCTGAAGGTCAGACACAGCAACACCTAAACAAAAATACCTCTTCTCCAGGAGAGAGATACAGGCATTTGTATTGCCCTAGAAAGGTCTACAATTATCAGCTTGCAAATAAAATCTGCTTATTTGATTTCCTGTGACTTTCTTTCATTAGAATATATATTACCACAAAGCCCAATGATGTGAGCTTGAGCACAGTATAGTTTTATAAAAAGATTTGCTAAAAAAATTAAGGGCTATTACAAAAATATTTATAATATATATTATAATTCTTAAAATATATTCAATTTTATTCATTTTTTTTAATTAGAAACATTTTACCCTTAATTTTACAATGTCATTATCTTTTTTAAATTGTTTTTCTTTTAGTTAATTCTTAAGAACAATGTGAATATTGTGAAAAAATAGTACAAATGTGACATTGTACTCGATAAGGTTCATAAATTAAGAAAAAGGCATCTCCTTATTGTGCAACTGAAAGTTGATGGCTTGCACCATCTATCAGAATAAATAACAACTATTCATTGATTTTTAATTATTCCAGAATTGGCCAAATTACCATTCTTGATTAATCAAGAAAAGCTAACCATGTACGCGTGTCGAGCTGTTGGCCCTGGTCAGCGTGGTGCAAGCTGTACCTCAAAGACCAAAAAACTGGTCATTCAGGAATAATTCTGGAAGTCAATTCTGGAGTAATTAAAAATCAATGAATAGTTGATATTTATTCCGATAGATGGTGCAAGCCATCAGCAACTTTCAGTTGCACGATAAGGAGATGCCCTTTTCTTAATTTATGAACCTTATTCCAGTACAATGTCACATTTGTACTATTTTTTTCACATTGTTTCGCAGTCTCACGCAATTCTGGCCTTAACTACCCATTTCATGATTCTCAGGATACCTGAATGACTAGTTTGTTGGTCATTGAGGTACAGCTTGCACCACGCTAACGAGGGCCAACAGCCCGAAAGGTGTACGTGGTTAGCTTTTCTTGATTAATCATGTTAGAAATGTGAAATTTATAGTCGCTGTTTCATCCCAAGTCGACCTTCGGCACATGTACACTGCGGCGGCGCCACCTGCTACCATGTGTGACGTCACTACCTAACCCTTTCTCCCTTCCTGCCTGCTGCTGGTTGTTTACAACTGTCATTCTATCGCTCTTTTGATTTTCTCTAAACTTGTATAATCAATAAATCAATTGGCACTCTGCTTTAACGAGTCATTCGTTAATATTTCCAATAGGTTATGGGTCCTGACTACGCCCCAAATTTGAAGAAGCAAACCTAAAGTGAAACTGCTAAGCCTAACTCGTGCTAAATATGACGCACCTTGAGAATCAAGTCCGCCAGTTCAAAGGCGAAAACTTCTCCCTTTGGAAATTTCAGTTCCGACTACTATTAGAGCAAAATCAACTTTTGGATATCGTGGACGGCAAAGAAATCAAACCAGAGGTAAGTGACGCTACCTCTGCTATACAGGATGCATGGCACGCCAAAGATATCAAAGCCCGAATGCTTATATCACAGGCACTTGAATTAAGATTTCTAGAACCTTTGATGTCCTGTAAAACTGCCGCTCAAATGTGGACAAGGCTCATGTCCATCCACGAACAGAGATCAGAGATCGCAATTGGCATGTTGTGGCAACAATTTTTTGACGCCCGAATGTCGTCATCAGAGGATGTCAGCAGCTATATCGCCAAGATTGAAAATCTTAGTGCAAGAATTCAGGATGCAGGAGGAACGATTACAGATGACCAGAAAGTGGCAAAGATAATAAACTCTCTTCCTTCGAGCATGCGGTATTTCATCCCAGCATGGGAGTCTCAAGCGCCGATTATGCAGACTCTAGAGAACTTATCAGCACGTCTTCTGATTGAAGAATGTAGAAACCAGCAGGCCGATTCCTCGCAAGGTACAGCATTCTACCAACAGACTAAACCAAGAATCAAAGAAGATAACATAAAGAAGACTGATTCAGGAAAGATATCAGAACTAAAGAAAAAGACTGAATGCCATTATTGTCACAAGATTGGTCATTGGTCACGGGAATGTCGGAAACGGATTGCCGACCAGCAGAAGAAAAACGAGAAGCGGAAGAACCAAGCAGGAGATTGTGATCATAAAGGTTTCAACGCTGATACCATCCTAAAGTGGAATGATTGCAACATATGGTGGGCAGATAGCGGAGCTAGCTGCAGCATGACCTTCCGACGTGAATGGTTCAAGTCCTTCACTCCGATCCACAACGATCATAGAATATACCTTGGAGACAACACTTCCGTCCTTGCAGAAGGTACAGGTGACATTGAAATCCTTGCCATGGTGAATGGAGAATGGATTACAACATCAATCAGGAATGTGCTCTACTCTTCGAAGCTCAAGAAAAATTTGTTCAGCCTGGGAGTGTGCACTGAAAAGGGATACCGAGTAGACATCGACAAGGATGAGCTGCGCATCTACTCAAGAAAAGATCTGAAAGCAGTTGGACAACGCCATGATGGGCTCTACAAGATGATGTTCCGAGTTACTTCATCTTCACAAAGATTTTCTGCAAAGATCAACAACCTCCAACTGTGGCACGAAAGACTAGCACACATCTCACTCACCACTATTCGAGAAATGGCCAAGAAAGGATTGATCAACGGTTTGCAACCCGAGGACATAAAAGAAGACGATTTCTTCTGTCAAGGCTGCCAAGAAGGAAAAGCTCACAGAAAGCCTAGTCATTTGTCTGAAACAAAGGAGTACAATCCTGGTGAGTTCATTCTAAGTGATATCTGCGGCCCTATGCCAACACAATCAATAGGAGGATCACTTTATTTCATTTTATTCAAAGATTATTCCAGTGGCTTTCGCCATATAGATTTCATTAGACACAAATCCGATATTTTACACAAATTTGAAAACTTTGCTAGATTCAGTTATAATCAAACAGGCAATAAAATTAAAGTGATTAGAACCGACAATGCACTAGAATATACCAGTAAATATTTCACAAATACTTGCAGAAAGTTCGGAATAGTGCATGAATTGTCAGCTCCATATGTTCACGAACAGATAGGGCGCGTAGAACGAGACAATAGATCTATTGTCGAAGCAGCTCGATCGATGCTGTGCGCACGAAATCTTCCCGAAGAACTTTGGGCAGAAGCTTGCAATACTGCAACCTTCATTCTAAACCGAACATTCACTAAACAAGCTCCCAATACCACACCCTATGAACTCTTTTTCGGAAGAAAAGTTAGTTTATATAATCTAAAGATTTTCGGCTGTGAAGCATGGTTGCATACACCTAAAGAACGTAGAAGGAAATGGAATAAGAAATCACAAAAGATGATTTTCTTAGGGTACGATAAAACATGCACTAACTTTCGACTCTGGAACCCTTCTACTAGAAAGATTTCTATCTCTAAAGATGTTACTTTTAACGAGACAAAACTCCAACATTACGAACTAGAGGAAGAAAACCTCATCCCAATAAACATTGACTTTAACCCGCCGGCACCACCGACCGAGGATGAATCACCTACAACGCTACAATTTCCCACGCCGCCAGCATTCCACCCGATGATAACTCGATCTAAAAAGAAAGCAGATTCTTGTAACTACCATTCTGTCGATGAGCCTTCAACCTATAAAGATGCTATGGAAAGTCCAAATGCCGAAAAATGGTTGGATGCAATGAAAGAAGAAATAAAAGCGTTAGAATCTAATAACACATGGTCACTCGAAACCCTACCAGACGGATATAAGCCAATAGGAAGTAAATGGGTTTATAAGCTAAAATCCCATCCCAACTCTACGGCACCTAAATTTAAGGCTAGACTTGTAGCTAAGGGTTACACACAAAGGAAGAACGTAGACTATTTCGACACCTTCAGTCCTGTTGTCAGATATGATTCACTTCGAGTGTTACTAGCAAACGCGGCATCAGAAAGAATGTTCTTAAAACAATTTGACGTAAAGACTGCATTTTTATATGGTGACCTAGACGAAGTCATATACTTAGAACAACCAGAAGGTTTCTCTCAAGGACACAATTTTGTTTGTAAACTACAAAAGAGTCTATATGGACTGAAACAATCGTCCAGAAATTGGAATAGGAAGTTTAAATCCTTCTTAGAGAAACACAATTTTTTTCAGTCTAATGCAGATCAATGTGTTTTCACCGGAACTATTAACGACACTCAAATGTTCCTTGCTCTTTACGCCGATGATGGACTTCTCATGTCTCGGAACAAGGACGATATCGATTCTATCGTCCAGGAACTATCTCACGAGTTCAATATAACGTCTAGAGATGCAGATTATTTCGTAGGACTTCAGATTGAACAATCAGAGGATAGATCGAATATCTATATCCACCAATCTTCATACATAAACAAGATTTTAGATAAATTCAACATGATTGATTGCAAACCCGCAGCAGTACCCATGGACCCGAGTACAGTCCTAACTAAAGCTGATTGCCCAGACTTAGATAAAAATGGAAATTCACCAAAATTTCCTTACAGAGAAGCCGTAGGCTCACTAATGTTTGCCTCTTCTGTTTCTAGACCGGACATAGCTTTTGCAACATCACAGTTAAGTAAATACCTTGACAACCCAGGACAGACACACTGGACAGCAATTAAAAATGTTTTTTGCTACTTGAAAGCAACACCACAATTAGGAATATTGTACGCTAGCCATCAAGAGTTAACAGGTTACTCAGATAGCGATTATGCTAGGGACATTGATTCAAGGAAAAGTACTACAGGTTACATCTTCATGTTAAACCATGGTGCTGTTTCATGGTCAAGCCAAAAGCAATCGACAGTTGCCCTCTCGACAACAGAAAGTGAATATATTGCTGTCTGTGCTGCTACTAAAGAAATGGTCTGGCTACGCAGACTTCTTAAGGATATCGGGATTAAGATGGACAGACCCACAGTACTCAACATGGATAATCAAGCAGCCATAAAGCTAGTGCAGAATCCCGAGTTCCATAAGAGAACGAAGCACATTGATGTACGATATCACTACATTCGTACTAAACAGGAAGATGGTGAGCTGATCACAAGATATGTCAGCACTCTTCAGCAGACGGCTGACCTCCTGACGAAACCTTTGGGACCGAAACACTTCAGGTGGCTCCTAGAAAACTTGAACGTTATAAATTTCAAGAGGGAGTGTTAGAAATGTGAAATTTATAGAGTCGCTGTTTCATCCCAAGTCGACTTTCGGCACATGTACACTGCGGCGGCGCCACCTGCTACCATGTGTGACGTCACTACCTAACCCTTTCTCCCTTCCTGCCTGCTGCTGGTTGTTTACAACTGTCATTCTATCGCTCTTTTGATTTTCTCTAAACTTGTATAACCAATAAATCAATTGGCACTCTGCTTTAACGAGTCATTCGTTAATATTTCCAATAAATCAAGAATGGGTATTTGGCCAATTCTGAAATAATTAAAAATCAATGAATTGTTGATATTTATTCCAATAGATGGTGCAAGCAATCAACTGAAAGTTGCACGATAAGGAGATGCCTTTTTCTTAATGTAAATATTGTAAATATTTTTCCTTATTTTTATCATGCATAATAATATAGAATTAACTTGACAAATTCTATATTGACTATGAGATATTTCAAATTGAAAATATACTCTAAAATATTTTATAAGCTCGATTAGCTACACTCATTGACAAGGCTTAAGGAAGTGGAAAGTCTTTGATGTCGCCAGTCATCTATTTTTTTATGGAGACAGTGGCAATTTTTTTCATATTTGGCTATTAGTCTTCAATAAAGGTCACTGTGTATCAAATATCTTTCAACGTTATTCTTTGAATCCTAATATGCATGCTAAAAGGTACAATTTCTTTAAATTTTGCCCATGAGTGTATATGAATACATATAATGTAACTCCGCCTTTGCCAGTCCCAAGCCCGGATGAAAAAGGAGGAGGGATAGCAGTAACAAGCTCGCTAAAAACCTGTGCCCAGCTGGCCCGGCTGATAGTACCCTGTAAGGGCTCCTGATCCAGGGATACAGGATGAGCAGCGTCTGTACTCCATGTTAGGAGCGGCTGCACATGACGTCTGTTCATGTCAGAGGCGGCCTTTTCTTCTGGAGCTAAGTCGGCCTGCCACTGAGTAGTGCTCCCAGTCTTAATGACAAAGGCAGATGCATTCTACTTCACCCACAGTCATGATGAAGATAAGAAAGAAGAAGATATATATAATGTCTGTATAAATGTGATCCAAGATTTTAACTTGCAAACTTTTGCAATTTAGATGATTTTTGGAGCTTAAAGTAACAAGACCACATCAAAATTAGGGTAATAATAATGTTACTGAAATAGCACATAGTTTATTCCTTTTCCTAATTCATAATACAAATTTCACCTCATGATTTAGGAAATATTGTTTCACAAAACTTTAAAGGAGATAGAAATCCAAAAATTCAGGTTACTGTCTTTAGTCCCTTTTGGAAATAAAATTAAAAACTCATATTTTAATGTGAATAAAATGTATTTGTTATTATTTTTAATCTGTTTAAAAATCACCATGCATACAATTTCTTTCAATTATTTTAAGAAAGTATCTTTGAAGAAGTGGTTTAAATATCAAAGTGGAAAAGGGATACTTGAATTGTTGTTTGGTCAGTTTTTGTATGGATATGAAAAGATTGGACAATAGTCAAAGAACTGTAGCAAAAACTAGAGCAAACTTTTTTGACATCTGATATCCTAGAATTCTCAAGATCAAATTGACAGATAGAATGACAAACAGAAAAATTTGGAGAATAATCCCTTCTATATAAAGTAATCAAGAAGAAATGTTGCTTACAGGACATGTACTTCGATGGTCAATGGAAGATATATATATATATTTTTTGCTTATCCCTAGTACACATGGTACAAGTCATGTAATCATGGTGGGTAGATATAGGCGACTGCTTTTACTGTAAGTGCACCACATGTCTACACATGTGAAAAGCAGGTTGCACTTACAAATGTGCCAGAGCACTGTTTAGTTACTTGCACTCACTGGTGGGGTTGGACTTTTGAAAGAATCGGGAACCATTGAAACATTTTTTTTTTTTTTTAATCAGAAAAAAGTGCCCAATGCAGGAATCAAACCCAGGTCATAGTGGTTGAAAACAAACAGCTTAGACCATCCTTCCACCGACCTCCAATGGGAGATCATTTATTGACTATACTGGAATGATACAGCTTGAAGAATGAAGAGTGTTAGACCAAGGAAGGATTGGTTCAATATTGTAATAGAACAGTCTGGAATAAGATACGAGGACATTGTTCAGAACATGGTGACAATCCATTTGGGCACAGCTCTGTATTAGAGATGGCTCTACATGTATGTGATGATGATATCTGTTCTTACTGTTTTATAAGTAATGTGGATATATATTAATTTTTTTCTTTGTAAATTAAATATACATAAGATATATTTTTAACTACACTTTAATCAACAATAAAAAAAAACATGGTGACAATCCATTTGGGCACAGCTCTGTATTAGAGATGGCTCTACATGTATGTGATGATGATATCTGTTCTTACTGTTTTATAAGTAATGTGGATATATATTAATTTTTTTCTTTGTAAATTAAATATACATAAGATATATTTTTAACTACACTTTAATCAACAATAAAAAAAAATTGTGCATTTTTCTAAAAATTATCCTATAAAAATTCAACATGAGTTAAAAATAAATGTTGAAATGATCAAAAAAATGTTTATATTGAAAAAACTTTTAAAGTAAATGTTTTTTTATTAAAAAAAAAAATAAAAAGGGTAAGCAGTATATATGGCAGCACTCTTCATAAAATGGGCACCTAGTTGCAGAGCCTAAGTGTCCTTTACAGAGAGGTGTAATTTTACCGGCGAGTTCTTTTTTTTTTATTAAAACTGAAAAATATATTTACGAGAATATATAATAGTTATTTATTATTATAGCTTATTATATACTTGTTTAACACTTAATAAACTGGGTATAGTAACTAGTTAAATACTATTTAACATAGAAACTAATTTTTATTTTTAAAATATAATTTCTTTTTCACAACTTGCAAAACCATATTATGTTATTCCATCGAGCATTTTCCATTACAATTTAAGACTTTTTGTACTGTTTTCATATTTTTGGAATATTTAAATAATATATTTTCGTATCTTTTTTAAAAAGTCGGAAATTTGCGCGCGCGCGTCTTACATTTCATTCGCCATCTGACGAACTCTTTCCATTTTTCTACATTTGAATAAATTCATATCGATCATTAAAATATGAAGATATTAGGTTTAATGTGCATTAATTTGAATAAAAATAAGTTTATTAATGTTTTTATTAATTTATCAAGAATAAAAATGACGGACTGAGAGGTAAACAAAAACTACTGGATTACTAAACAGAGTATATTTGTAAGTTTTTTATTTATTTAAAAAATATAATTTTTTTAATATAGATTTTTTTAAACGAACTCATTTTTGCTTTTGGTAATTTTTTTTTGTCCGCTAACGGAATATATCTATTATATATAAAATCAATAAATAATACATTGGGAAAGCGTTCGTTTTTGGAGAAGTCCACTAGCAAGAATACCCCTTAGGGCGCTCGTATTTTCAAAGGAAGGGCTATTTTGTCGAAGAAATTTGTACGCAGTTTAGAGGTGTCCGCTAGCGCGAGTAGATTTCTAAATACGAGGGAGACATTGTTTTCATACATTCTCTTTATAATTTTGATTTCTAATAGAAATATTTAAAATGATAAGGTAGGTTTTGGTTCTGAATGATTCTTTGAATGAGCTATTTTTCTATATATGCAGCTGTGACCCTTTAAGTATCAGCACTTTTACCAGAAATTGCTTCCTTGGGGCCACTAATTAAAAAAATAGTGAAGTTGAAATTTACTTAAAAGTTTTATGATTTCACATATATATAATTTACAATAAATGTTCAAACACACTTTTTGTTTAAAATAAATTTTATTTTCCAATATTTCATATGGCTACATGCCAAACTTCAAGGAAAAATCGGTTTTGAGAGGCTCGCTTATATAACTTCACGAATAGAATCTACAAAATATTATTTATTTTAGATTAATTGCAGTCTTAAAATTAGGGTAATTAATAAGCGACCCCTTAAGACAGCTTTCCCCCCCCCCCCAGGAAGTTTCGCGTGTGACAATGCATAAAATTGGAAAAAATAACAATGTTCAATCCTAAATAAGTATTTTTAATAAAATAAGAATTTAATAAATAAAATATGGATTGTTCACAGTTTTCATACCTAAATTAATATTCCGATTTTTCAAGACAAAACATCACTGTGGTTTAGGGCCGACTGTCATTTTGGGCTCTTTCGGAGAACAGACAATTTTCTAGTTATATAGTATTTATTAAGATATTTCAGAATGAACTATGATTATGAAATATCTTTATCTATATATATATACTTCTTTAAAAAGCTCTATATAACCCATTTGATGAGCCAAAATAAATGCACAAAAACTTTTGTTTCACAAATGAAGCAAAAATCTTCAATTTACAACACCTATTTAAAATAATAAGGTAGGTTTTGGTTCTGAATGATTCTTTGAATGAGCTATTTTTCTATATATGCAGCTGTGACCCTTTAAGTATCAGCACTTTTACCAGAAATTGCTTCCTTGGGGCCACTAATTAAAAAAATAGTGAAGTTGAAATTTACTTAAAAGTTTTATGATTTCACATATACCTATATTACTGATTTGATTCAAAATACACTTGTGCTAATTTTATTCTGTGAATAAATTTGACCAAAAAAATAGGTTAATAATTCGAGTTTTATTTTTAAAAATATTTTACTAAAAAATTAAATAGATCTGTTTGATTAAAACTTCAAAATATTTGGGACTACTCTCTGAGAAAATGTTTTTATAAAGTACTAGACGCCCAAGAATTCCCGAGTACAATTTCCTTCATACTGAAAGTACATCAATAATAAATAGTAGAAGTGCCATAGAATAGCAATACAGAAGTAACACATAAACCACAGGCAAAAAGTGTGTGATGGAAAAATTGTATTATATTAATGTTTAGGTATTTGATTTAATTATTTTTTGTAATCCATTTAGTTGTTTAAAAATTAATATAGTTTAAATAGATGGTAGCTTTTCCACCCAACCCCCCCCCCCCCCCCCAGGTACCCGCTCCAGCGCATTAACCTTGAAATTGCCCGAGTTGAGTGAATGACTGCGATGCCCATCTCAGTAAGAATAAGAAAAAAATAGGTTCATAAAAAATTAATCCAAAATACTAGCATGTAAATATTTTTATGTAAAAAATAAAAGAGCACATGGAAATTGGGCAAACATATGTGTAAAGTTTTTTAAAATTTCATTGTGTGCACTTATCATAACTTAGTTAGTAATATGAATTTCTCTCTCAATACTCAATACTTTTGTAAAAAAAGTAACACTCGTATAAAAAGATATTTCAAAAAAGTACGCAAGCAACTTGAAAAAAAAAATGCAGAAGGCTCATTAGTCGCTTAATTGGCCTGGTGTTGTTACTTCGCCTCGTATTAACTCCCCATAAAAAAATTCTTCAAATGAAAAAAAATAAATAGCCAAAAATACTAATCAAAATGTAGCCGAATATTTTTCTCAGGTTTATAAAAAGCGACATGCAAAACTTGGTACCAATTGGTTCAGTAGTTTTTGAGTTTATCGCGAAACAGACAACAGACATTGACTTTTATATATAAGATGTAGGGACTTTAATCTGATGTGTACTAAAAAGTATAAAATATTTATTTTATCGAAAAACAAACAAACAAACGAACAAAAACTATATATATGTAGTATAAAACCTGCCCTTTTATATGTAAATTGCATTTTACCAATAAAGCTAACTTAGAGGCAACCCAGGGAGAGACGGGTGGGTAAAGTCCGGCCACTTGAGATACCAGCAAAATAGAGACATTCCAAGGGCGACCACTGGGGCCCGTTAGTTAACACCTCGGGACCTTTAGGACAGTTGGGGATTGTGTGCGACACGAACGGTCTCCCTGCTGTCAGTCCCATCTCTCTATGATGGTGGTCCGGGTCTACAGGCATTCAGGCCTATCAGCCTGCCAACGACCGACTACAGGGTCCTCAGCGGCGTTCTCATGGCCCGTCTGCGTCGTCATCTGCCAGACCTGGTGCCCGACTGTCAGACCTACGCCGTTCCAGGATGGTCATCCTCCTGGAATATCGCGCGAGTGTCTGACGAAGCCGCCGGGGCATCCAGACATGACACGCCGCTGGGTGTCATCTCTTTGGACCTGAAGTCGGCCTTCGACAACCTGAGCAGGAGCTACCTGTTCGCCCTTCTGGAGAAGCTGGGCCTACCATCTACCTTCCTAGGATAGATTGCTGTTCTCTACGGGGAAGCAGACGCCTTAATCCAGGTCGGAGATGTATACACCAAGGCCTTCCTGCTTCTAAACGGGGTGAGGCAGGGCTGCGGTCTCAGCGCCGCGCTCTTCAGTATCGGAGTTGGACCTTTACTACGTCTCCTCGAGAGGACTTTGGGCCGCAGCAACGTGGTCGCCTATGCGGATGACATCGTACTCTTCATCAGGGACGACGCTCAGTTTGAGCTCGTGCCCCTGATCTTCGAAGAGTTCCGCATGTCCTCCGGGGTGGCTGTCAACTTCACGAAGAGCTGCGGGCTCTGGTCGGTTCCTGGAAGCACCGGACGGATTCTCCTCTGGGAATCTCCTGGACGTCCGAGTCGCTGACCGTTCTGGGCTGCACCATCACGACCAGAAACACCGTCGCCTCCCAGGCCTCACACCTGATGGGGCTGCTAAAGCGAGCCATCGCGAGGTGGTCATCCTTTACCCGCGGCCTGTCGCTGGTGGGTCGTGCCCGCGCGGCCAACAGCCTGGTCTTGGGTTTCATCCTGCACCACCTCCACGGCTACCTTCCACCTGAAACCACCGTCGGCCGGATGAAGGCTCGGTTGGCGCGCTTCGTGTGGGGTACGAGCCGAGTCTCGTGGCTCCTTCGGCACATCCTAGCTCGTCCAGTCTCCGATGATGGCGTCGGCCTGCTTGACATCGCGGGCCAGCTTCGGCTCGCCTGCCTGAAGGGGTACAGGCCTCTCTTCGCGGCGCCGCCAACGGCTACTCTTGGCTGGTCCTCAGCCGGGCGTGGCCTAGGAGGAGGAGACTTCTGAGCCTCTGGGAGGCCGCGTCCAGCGTTATCGAGCTTGACCACCGGGTTCTTCATCCCGCCAGCCTGAGGTCCCTGCGTCTTCGAGGCGACAACAGATTCCTGTGGCCGCCAGACCTGCTGGCTCCCGAGCGCTGGATACAGGCGACTGTCGGGGACTTCTCCGATGGCGCCCCTGCACTAGCTCGCTCAACGCGGGCCGCGCTCCTGCGCAGCACCTGGGGCCCTTCTGCCAACGTCTCCTGCGGGAAAACGCCAGCTCCAGCTATCATGCGGAGTACGAGGCGGAGACCATCGTCCTGCGGGGATCGGCGACCCCTATCACTCGTCTAACCAGCCAGAGGGCCCGCCGGGCATTGGACTCGGCATGGCTCCAGGCGTATCCTACTGCAGAGCTGGCTGCCCGGTGGAACCCCACCGTGGATGTGCCCCGCTCCATCCCCTGGGCCGACCTGCGTCGGAACTGCTTCTCGGGGCACGAGGCAGATGTCGCCCTACAGCTGGCCCTCCACGCCCTACCCCATCCTGACCATCCTGCCTCGAGGCCAGCCAACTGTGCCACCTGTGGGTCCAGCGACGGGTCGCTGATCCACAGGTATTGGAGTTGCCGAGCCGTGCGACTCCTGCTCCGGGAGGTGTTTGCCTGCAAAGTGCCCCTGGATCTGCAGGCCTGGCTGTTCGGCGTCGGCCTCCATCCCGAGGCAATAAATATCACAAGTGTGGCGAAGGCTACCATCTACAAGTACCATCTTGGTCTTGAGTTGGGTAATGCCAGCCATCTTATCGACCTGCCCACTCTGTGGGAAAGAACTCTCGCAGTCCACCGGTAGCGGAGTCTTTCTCGAGGTGGGCGCCACCAATGACGACTTTTATATATATTTTATATATAAATGTATATTTATTTATCAATTATCTTTATCTATTTATATCTATTTATTACTACATTTATCATTATATTGTTACGACTCTTCTCAGCCGTCGATGTTTGCGTTCAAGGTTTCTAAGATAACAATGTGGGTTCGTTTTGGATACAGCTTAGTACTATGGATTTATTACCAAAGCTTTAAAAGGGATATTAATAACTATACATCGGAGATTGACTTGCCTTCAATGTCTGCCACTAGAGGGATCCTCCTCTGCTACCGTCTTCCCGGTCAGTCCATGCGGCCACACGTCCGGAGCCCACCTGCTGCATCTGTTGTCACCGCCGTTTTCCTCGCTGCAGGTCCCGTTGTCACCAGACAGACTTCTCTTCCCAGACTGCCAGGTCTTCTCGGCACACAAATCCCCGGCAGGCCGGCCGGCTTCCTTCCACCACGGCACCAGCTGGACTCCCGTCTGCCGCCCCCTCCTCTGGAATTTGTCAATCAACACTTCCTGGAAGGGGCCTGTTAAGGTATAAGAGGTCAAATTGAAGAAACCTCCTTTAACATATAAAAACTTTTACCCAAAGTCTTGATATTGTTTGGGCTGCCTCGGGTGATCAAGCAAGAAAGAAAATAAGGAAGACAAAACCAGCGGCTACACCAGTAAAGCTCTCGCTCTACTAAAAAAACTCTTTATTTAAACAACACGGCTAAGTTATATACATTCAAAAGGAAATTTACATAATAATTTATACATTCAATAGAAATCTACATTCCTAGTCATACATTCAAAAAGATATTTACATACTATATGTCATGACTTTTAACATACCCCCACCTTTCTTTTTTTGTAAAACAAGAAAGAAAAAATCCGTTCCACCGTGATGGGGGGATCCTGGTAGGTGGGACACCGTTGCAGGGAGCCCAGGCTCTTATCCAGGAAAACCATCTTCTCCTCGGCACACTGCGGCACCCTCTCCATACACACCACCGGAGATTGCCCCATAAGCGTCCATCTTCTTCTTCCAAAGAAATCGGAGGTAGTCCCAATCATTTTCCTTGATGGCCATCACCTGGAAATATCTCCTCATGTGTCGGCCAAAACTCAGAACTTATTTTCCCGAAGTTTTATCCCTATTTCCGGGATTCTTCTCAGCAGAATGGGTCCCCTCCTTAAATATCGTTTCAAGGAAAGTCCGTTATATCCCCGACAGGAAGCGTCGTCAAATACTGGCCGTATAGGCGTCGTTTTGGACCCACTCTTAAACAAAAAGCGACGGGGCAAATAGTGTCCTTTTACCTCAGGTGGATCTTCATTAACTCCTTCGATGAACCCCTCATTCAACCAATCCTTTGGATCAATAATTTTTTCTCCCACCTTTGAATCAGCACCCTGTTCTGCATCTAGCTTTTCTTCCACCTTTGAATGAGTACCCTGTTCTACATCTAGCTTTTCTTCCACCTTTGAATCAGTACCCTATTCTGCATCTAGCTTTTCTTCCACCTTTGAATCAGTACCCTGTTCTGCATCTAGCTTTTCTTCCACCTTTGAATCAGTACCCTGTTCTACATCTAGCTTTTCTTCCACCTTTGAATCAGTACCCTGTTCTACATCTAGCTTTTCTTCTTCCACCTTTGAATCAGTACCCTGTTCTGCATCTAGCTTTTCTTCCACCTTTGAATCAGTACCCTGTTCTACATCTAGCTTTTCTTCCACCTTTGAATCAGTACCCTGTTCTACATCTAGCTTTTCTTCTTCCACCTTTGAATCAGTACCCTGTTCTGCATCTAGCTTTTCTTCTTCCACCTTTGAATCAGTACCTTGTTCTGCGTCTATATTTTTCGCTTCATTTCCATCATGATCTTTTCCCCCGTTGTATTTATCGTCCTTATTCTCTGCATAATCAGATTTATTTATGATTTACAAATCTTGGGATTCTGTTTCCTTATAATTATCCTTTATTTTAAATTCCGTATCTCCAGTTGGTCTTGCTTCCACCAATTTCCTCGATGCTTGAACTTTGACAACTCTTTCCTCATTATCATCAATCGATTTAGTTTCATCATCTGAAATCTTCACTTGATCAGCACCTTCAGCTACTGCTTTAGAATTGTTCACCGATTCATAACCTTTAATTGCTGTTCCAGAATCCTTTACTCCATTACCCTTGATTTCAGCTTCCGAATCCCCTATTCTATCGCCTTTGGACTCAGCTTCAGAATCTTCCTTATTCTTTAAATTTGCATCTTCACATTTTTCACTAGCAATTTCTTCTTGCTCCAACTCTTCCTTATTAAAGTCCATTTCTAATATATATTCATCACTTGAGACTTTGTCTCCCTTTATATTTGCTTCTCCAAATTCAACTCCATTCTTACCATCAGTAGAAAGAGCATCCCTATCCTGCTCACGCATTACGCGAATTCTAGCCTCTAAATAAAATCTTTCCATTATATAGGTTTCACACTCCTCAAACTCCCCATCTATCTCATCATCGCTAATAGCCTCTTGGGCCAATAAAATTCCCTGGCACTGTTCATTCAATGCCACCAGCTCCAAATGGAGAGATTCCAACCTATCATACCTCGCATATATGCCACTCCTATCAATGGAAGGATCCCTCAACTCTGCATTCAAACCATTGACCTGCTCAGCAAATCTACCTCTGGCAGCCTCTCTTATTTTGCTCAACTCCTCCATTTCACCTTGTAGTTGTCCTTTCACCTTGCAGGTATCCTTTCACCTTGTAGGTAGCCTTTCACCTTGTAGGTATCCTTTCACCTTGTAGGTATCCTTTCACCTTGTAGGTAGCCTTTCACCTTGTAGGTATCCTTTCACCTTGTAGGTATCCTTTCACCTTGTAGGTATCCTTTCACTTTGTAGATATCCTTTCACCTTGTAGATATCCTTTCACCTTGTAGGTAGCCTTTAGCCTTGTAGGTATCCTTTCACCTTGTAGGTATCCTTTCACCTTGTAGTTATCCTTTCACCTTGTAGGTATCCTTTCACATTGTAAGTATCCTTTCACCTTGTAGGTATCCTTTCACCTTGTAGGTAGCCTTTCACCTTGTAGGTAGCCTTTCACCTTGTCCCCCTAGATTTATCTTAGCTTCCTTGAGTTCTTTAGATTTTCCTTTAACCTCTTAGAATTCTTTAACCTTATCTTGAGCTTCTTCAACTTCTTTATCCCTACTTGAGCTTCCTCAACTTCTTTATCCTTACTTGAGCTTCACTTTTCCCTTGAGCTCCCCTAAACCTTTAACAAAGGGCTTTTTTTGAGCTCCTTTAAACCTTGAGCTTCACTTTTCCCTTGAGCTCCCTTTAACCTTTAACAAAGGGCTTTTTGAGCTCCTTTAAACCTTGAGCTTCACTTTTCCCTTGAGCTCCCCTAAACCTTTAACAAAGGGCTTTTTGAGCTCCTTTAAACCTTGAGCTTCACTTTTCCCTTGAGCTCCTTTTAACCTTTAACAAAGGGCTTTTTGAGCTCCTTTAAACCTTTAACAAAGGGATTTTTTTCTTTTCTCCTCAACTTGACCAGCCCATGCAGCCCACCCGGGGACGCCACAAATGTTAAGGTATAAGAGGTCAAATTAAAGAAACCTCCTTTAACATATAAAAACTTTTACCCAAAGTCTTGATATTGTTTGGGCTGCCTCGGGTGATCAAGCAAGAAAGAAAATAAGGAAGACAAAACCAGCGGCTACACCTGTAAAGCTCTTCTGCTCTACTAAAAAACTCTTTATTTAAACAACACGGCTAAGTTATATACATTCAAAAGGAAATTTACATAATAATTTATACATTCAATAGAAATCTACATTCCTAGTCATACATTCAAAAAGATATTTACATACTATATGTCATGACTTTTAACAGGGCCCCTGCATACCTTCTTCTCTTGGCTTTCCCAGTTCTTCCCTTCTACTTCTCTGCTGCATCGCTTCAATATGATCTTATTTATTCGTATTTATTCGATATTCGTATTTTATCTTATATGAGCATTGTAATAAATCAGTTTCAATCTCAATCTCTCTCTATCTTTGATTGCCTCTCTAGGGCCCTCTTTCAAATTATGATGTGATTATTTCTCTCCCCACTTTTTATTACCACATACATATGTCGTAAACCCGGGCGAGCCGACAAGTGAGTTGGAAGCAGCCAGGGTTGAGTTGCAAGGCGTGAAAAGTGGGATGTACGCACGTGACAGTAAGGACAAAGTTTGGGATTAAAAGGCGCTCTCCCAGGACGTCTCAGGTGGCACCGGGACCAGGGGGAAGTCGAGGACTACCAAAGGAAGGCTAGGCGTCCGGCCTGGATCCGCGGGGGCAGGGAGGGGGGCATCCGATATGACGACCAAGATGGCCGCCGTGAGATGACAATGGACCTAATACTAAGCGTGCCTGTCAGAAATATGAACTGTGAATTGTCCTTTGTCCCAAACCATCACTTTTTGTCTTGCCCGGATCCCCGGGGATTGATTCTGATTGGTCAGTGACTTATGTAAGTCATCCTCCCCTCCCCTGCGGTCCGGTTGCAAACTGGCGCCGTCCTGAGACGACTGGGATGACGTCATACTCTATTATTTACATAATGCAGATTGTGATATTTTAAAGCAATATAGTGAGTAAATATAATTAATAATGTTATAATTTATATGGATTTATACCAACTTAACAATGGTACAAAAATAATAAAGATTTAAGTTATATTAATAAAAAATTTCTTGGTTTTTCAGGAAGCCACTGGGACCAAAAAATCTTTTTTGGTCGCAGTGGTACAGCCTACTCCACGCTGACGAGCGCCAAGAGCGCGAAACGCGTTCGTGGATGGCTTTTCTTGATTTATCAAGAAATTGGGTTAGCCAAATATCAGGGAACAGGTTAAATCAATGAATAGTTGATTTCTGTTCCACCAGATGGCGCTCTGCCTTCTGAAAAGCACATGTGCTCCTGGTCAGGATATGCCTACTTTGTTTTAAAATAATGTTGTAATTAATTACATGAAGTATGTGGTGAAAGGATATTGGGAATGGTAATTAATATGGTACAAGTTTAAATAAGGACTATTAACTTATATAACTATGTTTAAATTGCGATATATATTTGAATTAACTAAGAACACTGAGGAGGGTACTGTATATTGAGTGAATTAAAAAAAATCTCAAAACCATATAAAACTTCTTAACCAATTGCTACACGTTGACACTAATTACTCGCGCTCTATATCCCCCAAGACATTCTTCCAAATCTCAAAAACAAATATTATAGATAAAATTTCTTGAAATTTATTCTTTTTATTAAATCCTTAGTACATAATTGATACCTGTGATATATCAAAGAGTACTCTGTGAAATGCACTCTGTGTTCTTATTACTATCATCATTAATCTTTATGCGCTCAAGTTAGATAATGTAAAACACTTTTATTTTGGAATGTGAATAAGTAATATTAGATGGCGTCTATATTATGTTTAATTATATGTGGCGTCCAGTTTTGGCGTCTTTTGATAGCCGACCTTTATTTTTATAGGTAATTATCCACCTGGCAATATTTCATTAATATTATTTTGTGATTGAGGCTGCGCTTATTAGTACAAGATATTACATTGGCGACGAAATTCATCACAGGGCAATGCAGATGCACTATCTCATTTACCAGTTGGCTATTGAGAAGTATATTTATTTATTTATTTCGTTTCAGTTTACAGGTGTTACATTCGAGCACAGCTCGTGAGTCACCTTGTCCTGGCTGCATTTACACATGGCGAGTTGGTGAAGTAGAGGTGGCCCACCTCCAGACCTTGTAAAAGGGCAGCTGTTGGGTGATGAGCTCCTAACTAAGCGTCAGAGCCGGGTCGTCGGTATCGGGAATTGATATCTCCTTTATGTCTTGTATAGATGGATTAGATTAATTTTCAGTTAAGGTATAATTTCTTAATGGGGAAATTTGGTACATATCTTCTAGATCGGGTTGGTAGTATGGCTTCTGAAGCCAACTGTCGGACGTGTTTTGCTTCGCTCGTCTCGTTAAGCTAAGTACTTTTTTCTTTCCTCTTTTAAATTTAATATTACCTTATATATCTTTCTATCCTAAATTATTTATATCATAAGTATAGTATTAATATCACTTCAATAAGATTTTACTTCCCCCCCCCCCTTTTTTTTTCTTTTTGGACAGAAGACATGGATCGTATTTTTAAATCAATAGATGTCAAACTCGATGAAATCTATATAGATAATAGGCTAACAGAGTTTCCGGTTGTAAAGTTTGAAGCTATCTCCTCCAAAGATACTTAACTATAAATAGCCATCTATATACCAAAATTATCGTTATTTTTTGCTTCACATGACCGTTTTTTTTCCAAATATTAATATTTTATTTATTTTTAATTTATTCGATTTTGCAATCGTAGATTTTTTGCCTTCAAATGTGTTGCTTATCTTATTTATCATCTCTAATTGTTTGTTTTTAAAACAATGGACAGCTCTATGTGGCTTTTTAATGTGTTTAATAGAGACATTGCAGCAGATAGTACAGACCGGATTCACAAAACACAGAATGTAAAAATAATATGTAAATATAAATATAGTTTCTCACCTGAAAGGAATTTTTTGTAATTAATTTTTTTATTCACTAATAAACTATGTATTATCAATTATTTTGATTATCGGTCTTCTCTTTATTTACCTATTCCCCCACTGCTCTATACATTAATTTTCTACATTTTTGCACTGTGCTGTCAATTCAAAAGATTACACCCATTCCAATTTTTAAGCCACTATCTATACTATTAATGTCTAAATAGTTATAAAACGAAGAGAAAAGTAGCCCATGCATTTTAATAAAAAAAAATTTTTTTCTCTTCGTTTTATAACTATTTAAAAATTTTTCTCTTCGTTTTATAACTATTTACAATTCTATAAGAGAAATTTTCATGATTCATGTTACTATTAATGTCTCTGCGGGCCCTTTGGGTAAACCCGGCTAACTAAATATTAAGTATATACAGTATAACTAAGTAAAGCC
This sequence comes from Cordylochernes scorpioides, assembly GCA_030710605.1. Taxonomy (NCBI): domain Eukaryota; kingdom Metazoa; phylum Arthropoda; class Arachnida; order Pseudoscorpiones; family Chernetidae; genus Cordylochernes; species Cordylochernes scorpioides. Next base: position 134,767,314 of record CP092886.1, on the reverse strand, counting down.
AACCCAGTATATTCTGGGACTTTTTAATCTAATTTTTATTTAATAAAAGGGGAGAGCGCGTACGCAGTCCCCACTACCAAAAATTACGCGCCCCAGCTATCCCAGTTTGGGAAAGTGGCCAGGGTCAACCCAACCGCAGTGCAATGGCTGGGCCTCTCCTGGGGGCACGGGTTTGTTGAGCCCCGTGACACCGACGCCAGGTAAGTATGCCTAACCGCGGTCTGGGCGCCCTCCCAACTTCAACCTACACTTTTACCAAATGGGTAGTTAAAGAAATATTAAAGTTATTTGATAACTAACATTATATTTTATATTTATTTAGTATAATTTTATTATATATTTATTCATTTTTTAGGTATTTAACGAGTTTTACTATATTTTGAAAAAAATATTTATGGCAGCGCCATCTGTTAACCAATTCTTAAACTATTTTGAGTATTTCGCAATTTTTACCAAAAAAAAACTTAATATTTTCAAATTTATGAATAAATTCCTCGCATGTAACTATTTAAAAAATATATATTTTAATGAGCCATGCCCTTTTTTTTACGAGTTTCCAATATAATTATACATTAAGAGAACTGGCATATCACAATCAAATATTAAACTGATAGAGACATTGCAGCAGATGGTACAGACCGGATTCACAAAAAAAAAAAAAAAAAAAAAAACAGAATGTAAATATAATATAATATATATATGATATACCCCTGTACATAACTATTGTGATTGTACATTTATGATCTAGGTTGCTCTTACTGAACAACACCTAATAAGTTTATTTTGAGCTGGAGATCAAATATTGAAACTTTTTTTTTTTTTGGAATTAAATCTTTAAACTTTAACAGCACATTTAAATAATAAACCAAATAGCTTCAAGATTTCCAACAACAATAAATGTCAGTTTACAGGGAGTCCAGGTAAACCCCAGTCAGGTATGTGGGGCCGTACAGTATATTTGGGAGTTGAACTAAGTTAAAAGTATCTCTGTATATTGAATTAAATCTATATTGCTGCATCATGATGTATATATCATTTTTGTTATCAAAATTATAATATATATATATTTTTGTATAATTCCTTTAAATGGTCAAATTATATTGGCAAACATAAGCAGTTTTATCTTACCTCAGTTTTTAGAGGGAAGAATGTTGTTTTTATAATATGATGCACTAGCGCGCCATCTGTTATCAAAATTCAAAACTATTTTAAAGGCGAAAGATTCTTTTTGATATTAAACAATTTCTACTGCCCTTACTGCAATGGAAAAATTAATGAGAGGGCCTGGCTCATCAGTGGTGAACCCTCTCGGCTGTTTCGCCAGTTTAATCTACCATACCGCTGTTATATTGCATTTTTGGAACTTCCTTTTATAGTGATACTGTTGATAGACTCTTTGAATGGGTATTTTAGAACTATGGACATAAGCTTTGTGAGGACAGCAGAATTACATACATTTTAAAATATATAATATGCTTCGAGCAATTTGCGGAAGAGCGATTGCTCGAAGCATATTATATATTTTGAAATGTATGTAATTCTGCTGTCCTCAAAGCTTATGTCCATAGTTCTTCTAAAATACCCATTCAAAGAGTCTATCAACAGTATCACTATAAAAGGAAGTTCCAAAAATGCAATATAACAGCGGTATGGTAGATTAAACTGGCGAAACCGCTGAGAGGGTTCACCACTGATGAGCCAGGCCCTCTCATTAATTTTTCCATTGCAGTAAGGGCAGTAGAAATTGTTTAATATCAAAAAGAATCTTACGCCTTTAAAATAGTTTTGAATGTTGTTTTTGTTTGTTAAGTAAAACGATCTCTAACGCCTTCTCATTGGACGAATGTGGCAATGTTTGTATATAAGAGGGGGCTATGGTAAATGCGAGGAGAGGGCTCAAAAATCATCCATTTTGATTCGTAGCCCCGTAAATAATCGTTGCTAGCTAGCTCTCGCTCTGGTAAGACCTCTGCCTCCCAGCTCTCGCCATGGATCCCGCTTGGAAGAAAAGGAAGAAGTTCTACAAGCCCATCGTGGAGGTCGCAGCGCTGGAGAAGGAAGATGAAATGGTGATCTCCCGCAACCACCATATCCTGCGCTCCATTGGCCATCCCTCCCTCAAGTCCATGCACGAGGACATGATCCGCTTCATCGCGATGCGAACGGAGCTTATCAAGGCCCTGCTTGCTGAGGTGGAGAACCTTACAGGCACCCTCGAGGCCTTCGCGGAGCTGGACGACGTCATGGAAGAAAACAAGCCCCAGACTGCCTGCCACAGCCCCCAAACCAGCCCAGTTCCTTCCTGCAAGGACTCCAGCTCCCAGACTGACCCAGTCAAGCCTGCCACCCCTGCTCCAGTTGCTGTCCCTGCGAAAGCATCTGCCCCCAAGTTTCCAGCCCCTGCTCCAACAAAGAGGAAGCAGCCTGAAGCACCCAACCCGCCTGCAAAGAGGACCAACACGCAAGGTCCTTCCAAGCCAGCGCCTTCCTGCGCCTCCAAGCCTGCGGCCTCCCGAGTGACCCTCCATGAAGAAAAATCGGCGGCCCACACAGTGGTTATTTCAGAATAACCCGCAGGCTGACCCAAGGGAAATGCTTAAAGCAGTCCGCGCCGCCCACACTCTCCCCCAAAGCGTTTGGGCTTCCCTGCGCACCAAGGGGAAACTGATCCTGCATTCAAGCAACCCAGACACCATCCCCGCAGTGACAACCTCCCTGGCCAACAAGCTGGATGGAATGAAGGTCCAAGTGGACCAGGAGACATCCAACTTCACAATAGAAGAGACCTTCCTGGCAACCCCTTCTGTCAGCCAACTCCCTGATGACAAGGTGGTACGCGTGGTGCACCGATCTGCGACCAAGAACGGGACCTGCACCGCCTACATTGAGGTGGACCTGAAGACCATCAGAGCCCTGGGTGTGCGCGGGAGGATCGTGGTGGATGGAGTTATCCTCAACTTCGAGGAGTCCATCCGCGCCCGCGTCTGCTTCCGCTGTTGTGGCTTCGGCCACAACTCCGCACAGTGCTCCAGGGCCCCAAAGTTCTTCCACTGCGGTGAAGAAGGTCATGAGGGCCGTGCCTGTCCATCCCTTGCCAACCAGCGCACCTTCAAGTGTGCTAACTGCTGCGCCAAGGGCCTTCCTGACAAGCATGAGGCGAGAGCCTCAAGTTGCCCCATCCTGAAGTCTAGGGCCCTCAAGTTCTAGGCTTCCAGGACCTCCTGCCTCCACCTTCAACTGCCTCTTCTACTGGACTTCATCCCCTGCCAAGACTCTTGCTTCTCTCTGCTTCAAGGCGCTGTTTCCCTGCCATCTCCAAGCTTCCTCCACCCCTGCGAAGACATCTCTGCTGCCAGATCTTAGGATCCCTTGCCACCAGTTCGCGTTCTGCAGCCATGATAGAGGCTAGACGACCTTGCTACTAAAAGGCCAATTAGCCCGGAAGAAAAGAAACTCGAATAAAGGCGAGAGGCGTTCGTGTCCCGGCTGGGGTGCTTTTTTTCCTGACGGAAATCCTGTCCCTAGCCTCCCCAGCCTGGTCATAGTGCTTTACGCGGCCATTGGGGCTCAAAAATAATTTTATTTTGGTTAGCAGCCCCGTAAATAAAGATATTTCCATTCCAATGCGAGAGGCCAGTGTGGTGGATTATTGTGTGGAGACGCTTAAAGTGTTCTCTGCGTGTTTTATCCGTGTCTGGTGATCTCCTTGATTACATCCCTACCAACACTACAATAAAGTAGTGTTTTTTTTTTTTAATATCAAATCGCGAATTTTTATTTACTTCTGTTTTATTGTTGTCGTTGTACTCTTGAGTGCATGCTTTTCTGTATGTTAAGTAACTCTTACTTTAGGCCCTAGTAAATTGCACTAGTATTGTCTAGTATTACATATAATAAATTTTGATAACAAATTTAAAACTAATCAAAAAAATCTAACAAAAAATGATATAACTTATTTATCTTCAATGATTAACCAAGCAAAAATGGAATTGAATCTATATCTGAGTTGAATAAACAATATACAATAGATAGTTTGACCGACACAATAGAAAAGGCTATAGATAATAAACTAGATAAAGTTCTTAAAGAGATTCCGAGACAGACACCTTCTTATGCTCAAGTTGTGCGACAGGAAGCAGAACTAATCAAAATGAAACAGCAGTCATTCAAAGATGAATCTACTTTAATTGTGGCTTTAAACGATGGTGTACCTCAGGCATGTCAAACTCGCGGCCCGCGGGCCTCATGCGGCCCACAACGAATAAATTTGCGGCCCACCAGACAATATATTTTAATAATTTTTTTTTATAACTTTAAAAAAATTTCCCCCGAAGTAGGAAAGATGGTAGCATAAAAGAGATGCCAAATATCAGGGAGAAAATATTAACTTTACTTTCTTTTTTCTTATTAGTATTTTTTAAAATAAACCTACATAAATGTTACTATAAAAATTTAATTACTTGTTTTCTTTTTTTGCGGCCCACATAATCTTATTACTTTTTTATTTGGCCCGTGTTAGGATTTGAGTTTGACATGCTTGGTGTACCTAATTCTGATTCACTTCAAAAAATTTTATAATAATATTAAAAATGTCAGAGAAAATGGTAAAAATATTAAGATTAATAGAATTATAAACGCTAAAAAGTCTGTAATTATAAAGGTTCCAAACCAAACTGATAATAAAATACTACTGGATGAATTAAACAAATCAGAAGATTTGAAATTGATTAGTAAAATTTACATCCCGACACTAAGAGATCCAACTATAGTAGTCAAAAGCGTATCCAAAATTACAGATATGGCAAGCTTCGTTCAAACCATATGCAGAATGAATTCTGATCTAGAAAACTTGGAAAATGAAATAAAAGTTATATTTACAATGAGATCTAACTCTCCATATCACAATATAGTATATTAAGAGTAACTCCTAAAGTTTACCAAATTCTAAGAAAAATGGGTAATGAGATATACACCGATTTTGAGCGATATTCTATACAAGACAGAATATTTGTAAGACAATGCCAAAATTGTTTTGAATTTAATCCGAACCACAAAACAAAATAATGCCAAAACATTAAATTATGTAAAATATGCGGTGTATAGGGTAGCCACAACTGTATTGAAGCACCAAATTGTCACAATTGCTCTAAGCACCCTAAATTTAAAAACCTTTCTACAAACTATAAATCTAATTCAAGTGCATGCCCGATTTACAAATCACAAATAGACAGAATTATCCAAAGGACACAATATTCACAAATATACGAGGGAAATGATGTATCAAATATAATTTAAAGTTTAATCTTAAATAGATTAATATCCTATACGATTGATAATGAGAATTTTATTTAAAAAAAAACTACTAAATTCCATTGGAACGCTTTTATTTAGAAATTAATTCTTTTAGTTTTGCTTTAATTAAATAATTCTCTAATATCTAGCATATTTTCATTCTAAAATATTCCTTAAAACTCTTTTCAATCTGTAAATTGCTTTTCTTGAATACACACAATACTTTACAATTTGATTTCATTTAACTAAATTTGCATATCAACCCTTTGTACATATATCAATTGTGTTGATATATATATTTTTTATCTTTTCTTCTAACTAACTTGGATACTAATTCTGTACATATTTAAAATATCTTTCTTTTCTTTCAAAATTTTGTTTATCTTTAAAGTGTAAGTGTCCCTAGGGGGACATAGGGCTCTAAGTCGAAATAAAGAAAAAAAAAAAGTCCTAATTCAATATATTGTTTGATAGGTTGAATGGAGCTCCTATACTTGTTCGAAGGCAGATTCTCATGAATGCGTTATGAAGAAGTACTCAAAAGAAGTGGAATATATAAGTTGTAATTAATAGAAGTTTACCATTTAAAGAGCGGGAGATTTTGATGTTAGCGATGTGAAAGACACTATGTTATATAATTATTTGTAAATATCTGTGGTAACCTTAATAAATTTAAAATAGAATCAAGGGATGCTTACTGAAGGATGCAAAGTTAAAAAACAACAAAAAGGAATCCATCTCTATGTGAGAATGTTGTGGCGGTGGAGGCTACCACAAAGCCTCAGTCAACTGTAAGCCTAATCCCAATAGCCACCTGGACCCTGACTGTTGTAACATGGTAACATGCAGCCCGAAGATACAAAAATCTGGGCAATTCCACTCCATCTAGTGGCCCAAAAGCTCATGGACACCTGCAAGATGACACAGAGTATAAGTTTTATTGGTGGCGCAGCATGTAAGACTGGTAGGCACACATTTTGAAAAAAATGATCAGTTGGCATTCAGTCAATGATAGAGGCGGGTGGCTGCAGTTCCACAATGTAAGTCCTTTTAATCTTATTTTAATTTATTTAGGCCTGCAACAAACAACCTTATAATACAAATTGTGTACCAAAGCCAAACTATCAGAAGAAACCCTACAATAAGAGTCCAGAAGCAAATAAAAATAGAACGGAAGACAGAACACCAATATGTTTCAAGTGTAATAAGCCAGGAAACGTCGCGCGTTATTGCATAGTCAGGTATGTAAGAATTGTGAAAGAGGACCCCATAGTCAAGCAAGACAAGGTCGAAGAAGAAATCCAAATAGATAAGGGAATCAATAAGTCGAGACCTCTGCTCTACGCTGACGTAAGTAATAGCACACACATTTAAACTAAGCATAGCGTCTGAGTCGGTTAATCAAAGCAAGTCGACCATAAATAAAATTTAAAAGTCGGACCCCATATACAAAAATTATATTAATGTGAATAGAATCGTATTTTGCGAAGCTTTGATACAGGCGCCGATCTTTTAGTGATCGACCTTAAGACAGCTCTTAATACAGGCCTTGAGATAATAAATCCTGATAAAATGTATGTTGCATATATATTTTAAGTTTAATTAATTAATTGATCCCACACAGTATGTGTGTAAGATCACAAGTAAATAGGCGCTAACTGTAGGAAGATAAGTTTCTCTTTGTTTAATATGTTATAAGTTTCTCATTTATTTTGTTCTCTCACTTGTAAATCTATAAATATAACATTTGATCAATCTTCTTAGAAAAAGTATATTTAAAAAGAATAAGCAAAGTTAACAATTGGTAGCAGAGTCCCATGGTTTGATATAAAACTCAAAAGCGAAAATATTTAATCAGAAGATTAAGCCAGGATTTTATTCTAATTGGTAACTTGAAGCGCGCTTCTGAGAATATTTAAGGTCTGGGACTCATTGAGAAAAACGTACACAGGCAATTTGGAAGATAAAATAATTCTCATATAGGGTTAGAATTATAGAACATTGGAATGAAATTAAATGAAACTGTAGACAAATATATAACGAGGGCAAAAAAATATTGCTGAGAGAAGTTCGTTATTAAGGCATCAATTTCCCTCTAGAGAGCTTTCGTTTCAAATTGTTAGAGGCAGAAATCCAAAGTATGGAAATATTGTTATTGTCACACCTACGATCTAAGAGAGAGGCAACAATTGAAGAGATTCAACAAACTCTAAGAGAAGAGGAGTCAAGAAGAAATATGAGATTAAATCAATCGGTTGAGAATGGACATGAACAAGCATACAGACTTAAAGATAGAAATGTTAAACAATTTCAGCCAAAAATATGTTTTATTTGTAATAAAAAAGGACATCTATTTAAGGATTGCTGGTTTCTAGATAAGCAGAAACAAGGATATAAAAAAATGGACTCCTGATTTTAGATAGAAATCACAAATACAGTAGAAAACATTATAATAACCTAGTGAGTACTGTGAAAATTAGAATTAATGAGCAAGCATATGAAACATATGTAAAAGATTCGAAGATTCATCAGATAAAAGAAATGATAGACAAATATGGCGTATAGATTCAGGATGCACTGCACATTTAACCCCAAACCTAACTTTGATGGAAAATGTGACAGAGTACAAAAGTGAAATCAACCTAGCTGAGAATGGGAAAAACTACTCAAGCCATAGCCAAAGGAGATATGAGACTTACTAAATGCACAAGTGAAGGCCAAGAAAGGGAATATTAATCAGTTATTCCAGTAAAATAAAAGCCTACAGAATATATGATATAATGAAAAAGAGAATTCATGAAGTCAGATCGGTAAAATTTAACGAAGAGAGGAATCGATTATGCAAATTATCTTCAGGAAGATATTAATTGTGATAATTTGATCTATAAAAGAAATTGCTGAGAAGACTTTCTTATATCGAGAAAGAAGACAATCCTGTCACAGAGAGTGAAATGAAGTCTCAAGAGGATACTTCAGTAAAATTTGATGGTGACTGTAGTTTGGAAAAATGCATAAAAGGAGGAAGAAAGAAAGAATATACAAAAAGCGTCTTAGAAGAACGGCACAAAGCAAGACTTGAAGAACAAAAAAGGAAATTGATCAAAGAAGGAGGTCGACGCTTTCAAAGAATAAATGATAGAATTGAGAAAAAATTAATTATGGAAATAGATAATTATATTACGGAGAATTTTAAAGAAGCGATGAATAGTGGAGGTAGAAACGAATGGCTCAAAGCAATGGAAGAAGAGCTTAGTTAGATAGAGAAACATAAAGTATGGACACTATAGTACCAAGGGAAAATGGTATGGAAGTTATCAACTGTAAATGGGTCTCTATACAGTGTACGAAGAAAACATCCACTAATGGCATATATAAAAGAAAAGGAAGAATGGTTGCTTTTGGATATAATCGAAGATATGTTGTGGACTATAAGGAATATTTCTCACCTGTACTCAAAAAGGAAAGCTTGCGAACAATAGTAGCTCTCGCAACGCAAAATAATTTTATTATAAAAGACTTATGCTGTGAAGACGGCTTATCTCTATGGTGAGTTAGAAGAGACAGCATACATGAGACAACCAGATGGTTTTATGCAAAGAGGTGACGAAAAGAAAGTGTGCAAATTGAAAAAAAAAGAAGCTTGTATGGTCTATCACAATCAGGAAAATGTTGGAACAAACGGGTCAACGAAATTTTATACCAGTTGGGAATGAGTAGAACTAAATGTGATCCATGTGTCTATAAACTCCAGAGAGGAGTAGAGTATGTAATACTCGGTCTATATGTAGATGATCTCATCATCGCTGGAACCAATAAGAAAATTAACGATAACCTAGCCTCAGCAATAGAAAAATGTTACTCTAACGGGAAAGAAAGGTAACGAACCATTTATTGTAATTGAGATAAAAAAGGAAGAAGATGAATTTTATCTATCTCAGGCTCATTATATTGATACAATTCTTCGCAGATTTGAACTGGAAGAATGCAACAGTGTGCAGACACCTGGAGATCAAAATAAAAATTTGGATGAGTATTTGGACTCTAAGCCAGTAGATAAAACTGTATGCCAGGAAATGATTGGATCATTTATGTATCTATCTACGGGTACTCGACCGGACATGTCCTTCAACGTCAGCAATTTATCTCAGTATAGTAATGATCCGAGCGAAATACACTTAACTGGAGTTAAATGGATCTATATACCTACTGAAGGGACAAGAAATAAAATGTTGGCATATAAGTCGGGCTTTACAGTCAAACTTGGCGACAACTTAATAAACTAGAGAAGTAGGAAGCAAAATTCAGTAGCCTTGTATACATATGAGGCAGAACTTTTTCAATAGGTAAAGGAATTTCTGAAGTATTATGGTTAAAGGGATTACTAGAAGAACTTTGTTTAAATGTAACTTCCCCAATTACCTTGAAAAATAACAGCCAGGCTGCAATAAACTGGATACAATCTGTCAAAATTACTTCACGAACAAAGCACATAAACCGAAAGTATTATTTTTTGAAAGAGGAAATACAAAATGGAATCAAACTGGCATACACTAAAAGTGAAGACACGGAGGCGAATATATTAATGAAGAGTCTCCATAAGGACAAATTACGAAAATTTAAAGATAGCCTTGGACTTGCTGATTAAGGCTTAGAACACAGGAGCATGTGTTGTATATATATTTCAAGTTGAATTAATTTATTATTCCCACAGAGTATGTGTGTAAGATCACAAGTAAATAGGCGCTAACTGTAAGAAGATAAGTTTCTCTTTGTTTACTATGTTATAAGTTTCTCATTTACTTTGTTCTCTCTCTTATAAATCAATAAAGATAATGTTTGATCAATCTTCTTAGAATCAGTATCTAGAATCAGTTTCAAGATATATCAAGTATGGAGAAGCGGTACCAAGGTAAATGGAGTCCCAGTATTCTATATACAGTTACGAGCGCCATTCCTCATCTCCTAATCAATCAGTCAGTTTTCATCTCTGTCACCGTTTGTTTTTTTTTTTTTTTTGGAATGGCGCCCTCCTATTGGTTGGCTACGGTCACGCCACCTTTGCCCCCCCCCCCCCCCCCCACTCGCTATTTCGTCTTTGTAACTATTGTGTTGGAGCGGGTCGCTCCCTAAATAAATGCATATATTAGATAATAATCAAATGGAATCCTCTCTTTCTCTTTCCCAGTAAGAGACGCCTACGGAAGCCAACAGTACATAGACAGATAAAGCACATAGGCTATAGTTATTAACTAACATATGCAATTATTTAAGGCGCCAATTTATAATTGTAACAAATAGTATTTGAATCAAAACATTCAATCGGGTAAAACACGGGCGTTGCCCGGGTCATTCGGCTAGTGCTTTCTAACTACTACTGGACACTCAAGAGGGATGTACCACAAGCAAAGTATAAAAGAAAGTCCACCGCCACTACTTTTCAATAAAATAAATATATTTCGTTCATATAAACTTATATATTGATTAAACACATTTTCAAATTTCAAGTAGGTGTCTCTCAGAAGCCATGTGTGATAAAAAAAGTATATTTAGAATCAGCACAAAAAATTAAATTAAGATAAAATTATATTTATTTTGGGACAAGGAAAAATATTTTTTGGTTAACCAGTATAATGTAATACATTTATGCAAAAATGCTTACGTAACATTGTTTGCATTTATTACCGTGTTTATCCCAATAATAAAAAAAGGTGATAACGCAGGTGATGGATAATTTAATATCAGATTTTATAACATGAAAAAAGTTTCATTAGAAACAAACTAGGTTTTCTCGGGGGAAAAGGTTGTTGACCAAGGTTGTTATAATTTTATAACTCCAAAATATTTAAAATAGTTTGTCTAATTTTTAGTGTTCGATTAGCTTATCTGTTAATCTATATATTCAGTTAATTCATGCAGAATTATCCAATGGTTTATTTAGAATTTTTGGAGGAGAAAAACAACAAAAAATCAATTTATATTGGCAATATTATATTCAGTGGGGAGTGGGTGTTTGCCCTGGAAATATTGTTTTAACAGATATTCATTAGGCAAAATTTCCCTCGGGTAAAAACAGGGAAATCACGAGTACATTCGATAATTAAAATATATAACTTACCTCATATTTTGACTCATCAATCTTGTATTGGAGGTGGAAGCAATCAAGAGAAAAAGACAAGTGCTTGAGATTAATTTTTATCTCAAGCAAAATGTCTTAATCTATAGATTGAATCCTTTTCTCTCATAAAAAAAGAGAGAAAATATAAAATAATCACTTTTCATATTAATTATACTTACCCAATATTATCTGGAGATTTTCCTAAAGTTTATGTCCCTTTTCAATACATTTTATGAATGAAAAATAGTTTATTACTGGTACAAAACGAATTACTATTTAGATCTATAAATGCCTGCACAATTCTCTAACATGTTAGTAAAATAACTTTATTTAAAGGGAGATACTAGTTATGGGGGGAATGATGGTGTCCAAAATAAAATATTGTTGCTCAGGTCGTGCGATGTAAAATAATGAAATAAGCTATCGCTATTTCAGTGATCAT
>CP092886.1:134716760-134755365 GCA_030710605.1 Cordylochernes scorpioides | reverse complement strand
TAGAGTATATAATGTCAAATGTCTCTTTGTATGTGTGATGACTGCTTCATAGTTTATCATAATAAGATAAGCCAAGGGCAGTAAATTTTACTTTTCATCTTAAAATAAATATTATATAAATATGTAATATGTATGTGTATAATATTTACCTTTTATTTTACCTTTTACTCTCTACTTACTGTCTATATAGTATGTGGAAGTGAATTTATATTTTGTACTATTTTATATAATTATTGCATTTTTATTTATTATTTCAAACTCTATAGATTATATTAAAACGAAAATTAAATTTTAAAAATGATTTTTATATATTTAATTTTTTTTTATATAAACAACTCAATTTCCATACGGCCTAGTAGACCATGCAACTCTGGAATCGTCGATCCTCAGTCTTAATAACCAGAGAGGATATCCTTCTTCATTCACTTACAAATATTTTTCGAATATAAATAGATAATCAAAACCAAATACTTGATCCTGTATACTTTGAAGAACTAAACATTAGCATTTAAAATAAAATATGAAATTTAGGCATTTTTCAAAATACCTTAAAGATGTTAATGATTATAGTATAATTGTGCAATGAGAAGACACTACTGCTAGAAAACATCTCTGTACAAACTGCAGTTTTCATACACAAAATGATAATTTTTATCAATTTACTACTTTCCAGTATATGAGCATCTGTCTAAAAAGAACACTTTAGCTCTGAAACTTGGTGTCTTTTAGAGCGAGTTTCTACTGTAATAGGAATCCCTATATTAGGCCATACATATATTAAACAAAATTTTGAATTGAACATAAATGCCATTTATTCTCTTCCATGTTACATTTGCACAATACCTCTTACATAGATGAGACTTGAAGGACTACACTTATTATAAACATTAAAAAATGAGATACCAAATACCTTTTCATTAAGCTCATTTTAATTTTGAGAATAAAATGCAATCCTAAAAATATTTATTCAAAGACTGCAGCTATTATATATATGTATACTTATGGACAAAACATAAGGAAGTTGTACCTTTTAGCATGTATATTGGGATTCAGACAATAACTTTGAAAGATATTTGATACACAGTGATCTTTATTGAAGACAAGAATAAAATATTCACAAAATTGTCTGTCTCCTTAAAAAAAATAGATGACCAACGACATCAAAATATGAAACTTCCTTAAGTTTTGTCTATGAGTGTATATATATATGTATATTGAATCATTTTTATTTTCCCAGAGCAGCAATTTGAATAGAAAAATAGATCTCCCTACAATAAGTACAAATAAGATAATAAATCAAGGATAAAATACTATTAATTTTAGAAATAGGTGAAAATTTGTTTTAAAAAAAGACACTTTTCTCGATCTAAAATATATTTAATAATATATAGTATTTTTGCCTCATGATGCCATGTTTATGTGTTGTATATGTATTAATTATTTGTTACCACAGAGTGTGTAAGCTCACAGGCAAATAGGCGCTAACCGAAAGAAAAAAAAAAGGTTCCTTTGTTCAATATTAGTTTCCCTTTTATAATTTGATCTCTCTCTTGCAAGTCAATAAATATAATGTTTAATTAATAATATTCTTGGAATCAGTTTCATTAACAATTCTAAGCAAAGTCAACAATTGGTAGCAGAGCGTGGTTGTTTGATATAAAGCTCAAAAGCGAAAATATTTAATCTGAAGATTAAGCAAGAAGTTTATTCTGATCGGTAAACTGAAAGCACTTCTGAGAAGATTAAAGGTATTTATATAGATTAAGTTAAATTATATCTATATATTGCATGTTTAAAAGCTGCCCAATATTTAAATAAATTTAAAATATATATTTTTATTTAAAATATTTTGGTTTGTTTATATTAGCTCAAAAGGCAAAAATGTCTAATTAAAATTTTTTATCCCAAACGAAAATTGAACCTTTAAAAGGAACAAATTATCAAATATGGGCGTTGAAAATCGGCGCAGTTCTGAGAGGAAGAAAATTATTTAAATGTGTAATTTCCGATCCAGAACCTGATATGGAAGACAAAGTTCTTGGGAGATTTGGAGTGATAAAAATAATGAAGCTTTTGGGATAATCATCATAACATTGACTAATGAACAAACTGGAATGTTCATAGGAGAAACAAAGGGTTCACCACTGATGAGCCAGGCCCTCCCATTAATTTTTCCATTGCAGTAAGGGCAGTAGAAATTGTTTTATTTTAAAAAGAATATTACGCCTCTAAAATAGTTTTGTAATTTGATAACAGATGGCGCTCTTGTGCATCGTAATATAATTGTTCAAATAAAAGACACAATTTGATATTTGCGGAAGAGCGATTGCTCGAAGCATATTATATATTTATATTTGGAAGTTAAAATTATTGATATAGGCTTAGAATTAAAGAACATTAAAATGAAAGATAATGAAACTGTAGATGAATATATAACAAGGGCAAAAAATATTGCTGCTAGAAGTTCATCATTAGGACATCAATTTCCCTCAAGAGACTTTCATTTCATATTGTCAGAGGCATACATCCAAGGTATGAAAATATTGCTATTGTCTTACGATCTAAGAGAGAGGCAACCATTGAAGAGATTCAACAAACTCTAAGAGAAGAGGAGTCAAGAAGAAATATGAGATTAAATCAATCAGTTGAGAATGGGCATGAACAAGTATACAGAATTAAAGATAGAAAGGGTAAACAATATCAGCCAAAAAGATGTTTTGTTTGTAATAAAAAAGGACATCTAGCTAATGATTGCTGGTTTCGAGATAAACAGAAACAAGAATATCAAAAGAAATGGACTCCTGATTATAGAAATCACAAATACAGTAGAGAACATTCAAATAACCTAGTGGATACTATGTGGAATTAATAAGCAAGCATTTGAAACATATGTAAAAGAATTTGAAGATTCACCAGATGAGAGAAATGATAGGCAAATATGGTGTATAGATTCAGGATGCACCGCACATTTAACCCCAAACCTAACTTTGATGGAAAATGTGACAGAGTACAAAAGTGAAATCAACCTAGCTGAGAAGGGCAAAACTACCCAAGCCAGAGCCAAAGGAGATATGAGACTTACTACACGCACAAGTGAAGGTCAAGAAAATATTTGCATCAATGATATCTTACATGTACCAATTTAAGAAATAATTTCTTGTCAGTATACGAATTAGTCAACAAGGAAAATTCAGTAATTTTCAATAAGGATGGAGCAAAAATTTATAATGAAGGAAACGATTTAGTTGCTGAGGCATATATTAAAGATAGAATGTTTATGATGGAAACAAAACTAAGAAATGTACCAATAGCAGAAAATGAAAATATCATGGTTATAAATACACATTTATCAAATAAAAATAGCAATATAAGTTTATGGCATAAAAGATTAAACCATATAAATGAAAAATACATGAAAAAAATGATTCAAGGACATATTGTAAGAGGATTGGATCTAAAATTTGAAAGGTTATCAGAGAGCGAAGCATGCATAATGGGAAAACTGGTTCAGAAGCCATATAATATTACATATAATTATACAGTTAAGCTCTGCAGTTGATTCTGAGGCAATTGCTACAGCTGCATACATTAAGAATTGTACCCCCCACAGGTCTATAATGCACCATACACCTATGCAGAGATGGAATGGGAGGAAACCATCAGTCAAACACATTCGAATATTTGGATGTTTGACACATTGGCTTGAGAGCAAACCAAGAAGAAACAAATTTTCACCAAAGGGTAGAAAGGGAATATTTATTGGTTATTCCATTAAAAAAAAAGCTTACAGAATATATAATATAATGACAAAGAGAATCCATGAAGTCAGATCAGTAAAATTTAGTGAAGATAAGGGAGGAATTGATTATGCAAATGAGATTCAGGAAGATACTAATTGTGATAATTTGACATATAAAGGAAATTTTGAAGAAATAGTTGCTGAAAAATTTCTTATCTTGAAAAAAGACAATCCTGTCACAGAGAGTAAAATGAATTCTCAGGAGGATACTTCAGTAAAACCAGGTGGTGACACTGAAAATGACTCAACACAAACTGAACCGACAGTGGAAATATGCGTAAAAGGAGGAAGAAAGAAAGGAGAAACAAAGAGCATCTTAGAAGAACAGCACAAAGCAAGACTTGAAGAACAAGAAAGGAAATTGATCAAAGAAGGAGTTTGACGCTCACAAAGGATAAAGGATAGGAATGAGGCAAATTTAATTAAGGAAATAGATCATATTCCGGAGAACTTTAAAGACGCAATGAATAGTGGAGAAAGAAATGAATGGCTCAAAGCAATGGAAGAAGATCTCAGTGAGATAGAAAAACATAAAGTATGGACACTAGTACCAAGGGAAAATGGTATGAAAGTCATCAAAAGTAAATGGAAGCAAACTGGCATACACTAAAAGTGAAGACATGGAGGTGGATATACTAATGAAGAGTCTACCTAAGGACAAACTATGGAAATGTGCAGATAGCCTTGGACTTGCTGATTAGGGCTTACACACAGGGGAGTGTGTGTTGTACATGTATTAATATTGTTACCACAGAGTGTGTGTAAGCTCACAGATAAATATGCGCCGAGAGCGTATTAGTTTCCCTTTTATATTTTGATCTCTCTCTTGTAAGTCAATAAATATAATGTTTAATTAATAATATTCTTGGAATCAGTTTCTTTAAAAATTCTAAGCAAAGTCAACATTTTGCAGTCCATTTTGAACAAATATTGTTGAAATTTCTGAGGAAAAGCTTAAGGTAAATTTTCTATAAATCTTGTTAATAATCATTATTTCTAAAAGTGAACTTTGTTACTTTTTATTATTCTTAGTGTTAACAAGCCAAAAACTTTCACCATCAAGCATCTGAGAAAATGCATGGGGATTAGTACCAGTAAATGTTCTTGAGACCTACCCCAACATAGAGGTTCCATACAAAGAGCTGCATCTTGTCCTTGATGGAAGAGATGGAATAAGGGGAGAGAAGTGGAAGCTCCAAAGATAAGGAAGGAATTCTGCGTTGACTTGCCACCCATAAGTATACATAGTTCTTCCTTGGTCTCCAGATTCAAGATGAGGGAATTGTATACCTCTTCGCTGCTGTCCAACGCCATGGCAGCCTGAACAACCAGAAAAGTTTAGCTCACAGGAAAATATACAGCTAATATTGTGATACATAATACTATACCAAATGTTAAAAATATACAGTGGACTCATTATAATAGCAACATGGTTGCAAAATCCTAATTCTAAAGTCTCAAATTTTAAGTGCTCATAAGTGCTTTAATCATGGTCATAACAATAAAATAGTTATATACCAACATAAAATCATGGTCTCATAGTGAAAACAGCTGAATGCTTGCTAAAAATAAAGTCCAACCTCAAGAGTAACTACCTTTCTGATGAGTGACCTCCTTTGTAAAGTCAAAAATGATCTGACCCGAGATAGCCATACAACCTAAACAAACCACCTCAGAGGAAGACCTAGAGTATCCATATTTCATGGGACATTCTACTACTATAGTGGCATCAACTATTTACATAAACAATTGACTGAATGAATGTTTAGCAAACTTGTATTCTTTTGCCTAATCAATATAGTGAATATAAAATTTGGAATATGGAGCAATCCAAAATATTTATTTTTTAAAGATGGCGCTTATTTTGAATCAAATAAATATTTTATTTCCATTATTTCATTTAAGATATTTCAATGGACTAATCATCTATCTTTTATGAGACTTTTTGTTTTGAAAACAGCAAGCTTTGTGCTGCAGGTGAGCCAAGGATGTCTGGCTAGCTTATTGAGTGAAAATCAATTTTAAAAAAATGCAAATTGAGCTAAAATAAAATAATTTAATAAACACACATATATATATTGATAATTAAAAAAAATAAATAACTACTATAAAGTAGTTAGTAAGATGGAATATTTGGCAGCGACTTGTGTTGCTGGTCAAGTGATGTCAGATACGAGATAGAGAGAGGAACCAACTTATAACATGTGATGTAGATAATCATATTTAGAACGTGTCTAATCTAGCAGGAATGTGGACTCTATTCTGTCTGTATGTCTACAAATTCACCTATGCCCCTGAAGGTCAGACACAGCAACACCTAAACAAAAATACCTCTTCTCCAGGAGAGAGATACAGGCATTTGTATTGCCCTAGAAAGGTCTACAATTATCAGCTTGCAAATAAAATCTGCTTATTTGATTTCCTGTGACTTTCTTTCATTAGAATATATATTACCACAAAGCCCAATGATGTGAGCTTGAGCACAGTATAGTTTTATAAAAAGATTTGCTAAAAAAATTAAGGGCTATTACAAAAATATTTATAATATATATTATAATTCTTAAAATATATTCTATTTTATTCATTTTTTTTAATTAGAAACATTTTACCCTTAATTTTACAATGTCATTATCTTTTTTAAATTGTTTTTCTTTTAGTTAATTCTTAAGAACAATGTGAATATTGTGAAAAAATAGTACAAATGCGACATTGTACTCGATAAGGTTCATAAATTAAGAAAAAGGCATCTCCTTATTGTGCAACTGAAAGTTGATGGCTTGCACCATCTATCAGAATAAATAACAACTATTCATTGATTTTTAATTATTCCAGAATTGGCCAAATTACCATTCTTGATTAATCAAGAAAAGCTAACCATGTACGCGTGTCGAGCTGTTGGCCCTCGTCAGCGTGGTGCAAGCTGTACCTCAAAGACCAAAAAACTGGTTATTCAGGAATAATTCTGGAAGTCAATTCTGGAGTAATTAAAAATCAATGAATAGTTGATATTTATTCCGATAGATGGTGCAAGCCATCAGCAACTTTCGGTTGCACGATAAGGAGATGCCCTTTTCTTAATTTATGAACCTTATTCCAGTACAATGTCACATTTGTACTATTTTTTTCACATTGTTTCGCAGTCTCACGGCAATTCTGGCCTTAACTACCCATTTCATGATTCTCAGGATACCTGAATGACTAGTTTGTTGGTGATTGAGGTACAGCTTGCACCACGCTAACGAGGGCCAACAGCCCGAAAGGTGTACGTGGTTAGCTTTTCTTGATTAATCATGTTAGAAATGTGAAATTTATAGAGTCGCTGTTTCATCCCAAGTCGACCTTCGGCACATGTACACTGCGGCGGCGCCACCTGCTACCATGTGTGACGTCACTACCTAACCCTTTCTCCCTTCCTGCCTGCTGCTGGTTGTTTACAACTGTCATTCTATCGCTCTTTTGATTTTCTCTAAACTTGTATAACCAATAAATCAATTGGCACTCTGCTTTAACGAGTCATTCGTTAATATTTCCAATAGGTTATGGGTCCTGACTACGCCCCAAATTTGAAGAAGCAAACCTAAAGTGAAACTGCTAAGCCTAACTCGTGTTAAATATGACGCACCTTGAGAATCAAGTCCACCAGTTCAAAGGCGAAAACTTCTCTCCCTTTGGAAATTTCAGTTCCGACTACTATTAGAGCAAAATCAACTTTTGGATATCGTGGACGGCAAAGAAATCAAACCAGAGGTAAGTGACGCTACCTCTGCTATACAGGATGCATGGCACGCCAAAGATATCAAAGCCCAAATGCTTATATCACAGGCACTTGAATTAAGATTTCTAGAACCTTTGATGTCCTGTAAAACTGCCGCTCAAATGTGGACAAGGCTCATGTCCATCCACGAACAGAGATCAGAGATCGCAATTGGCATGTTGTGGCAACAATTTTTTGACGCCCGAATGTCGTCATCAGAGGATGTCAGCAGCTATATCGCCAAGATTGAAAATCTTAGTGCAAGAATTCAGGATGCAGGAGGAACGATTACAGATGACCAGAAAGTGGCAAAGATAATAAACTCTCTTCCTTCGAGCATGCGGTATTTCATCCCAGCATGGGAGTCTCAAGCGCCGATTATGCAGACTCTAGAGAACTTATCAGCACGTCTTCTGATTGAAGAATGTAGAAACCAGCAGGCCGATTCCTCGCAAGGTACAGCATTCTACCAACAGACTAAACCAAGAATCAAAGAAGATAACATAAAGAAGACTGATTCAGGAAAGATATCAGAACTAAAGAAAAAGACTGAATGCCATTATTGTCACAAGATTGGTCATTGGTCACGGGAATGTCGGAAACGGATTGCCGACCAGCAGAAGAAAAACGAGAAGCGGAAGAACCAAGCAGGAGATTGTGATCATAAAGGTTTCAACGTTGATACCATCCTAAAGTGGAATGATTGCAACATATGGTGGGCAGATAGCGGAGCTAGCTGCAGCATGACCTTCCGACGTGAATGGTTCAAGTCCTTCACTCCGATCCACAACGATCATAGAATATACCTTGGAGACAACACTTCCGTCCTTGCAGAAGGTACAGGTGACATTGAAATCCTTGCCATGGTGAATGGAGAATGGATTACAACATCAATCAGGAATGTGCTCTACTCTTCGAAGCTCAAGAAAAATTTGTTCAGCCTGGGAGTGTGCACTGAAAAGGGATACCGAGTAGACATCGACAAGGATGAGCTGCGCATCTACTCAAGAAAAGATCTGAAAGCAGTTGGACAACGCCATGATGGGCTCTACAAGATGATGTTCCGAGTTACTTCATCTTCACAAGGATTTTCTGCAAAGATCAACAACCTCCAACTGTGGCACGAAAGACTAGCACACATCTCACTCACCACTATTCGTGAAATGGCCAAGAAAGGATTGATCAACGGTTTGCAACCCGAGAGGACATAAAAGAAGACGATTTCTTCTGTCAAGGCTGCCAAGAAGGAAAAGCTCACAGAAAGCCTAGTCATTTGTCTGAAACAAAGGAGTACAATCCTGGTGAGTTCATTCTAAGTGATATCTGCGGCCCTATGCCAACACAATCAATAGGAGGATCACTTTATTTCATTTTATTCAAAGATTATTCCAGTGGCTTTCGCCATAGATTTCATTAGACACAAATCCGATATTTTACACAAATTTGAAAACTTTGCTAGATTCAGTTATAATCAAACAGGCAATAAAATTAAAGTGATTAGAACCGACAATGCACTAGAATATACCAATAAATATTTCACAAATACTTGCAGAAAGTTCGGAATAGTGCATGAATTGTCAGCTCCATATGTTCACGAACAGATAGGGCGCGTAGAACGAGACAATAGAACTATTGTCGAAGCAGCTCGATCGATGCTGTGCGCACGAAATCTTCCCGAAGAACTTTGGGCAAAAGCTTGCAATACTGCAACCTTCATTCTAAACCGAACATTCACTAAACAAGCTCCCAATACCATACCCTATGAACTCTTTTTCGGAAGAAAAGTTAGTTTATATAATCTAAAGATTTTCGGCTGTGAAGCATGGTTGCATACACCTAAAGAACGTAGAAGGAAATGGGATAAGAAATCACAAAAGATGATTTTCTTAGGGTACGATAAAACATGCACTAACTTTCGACTCTGGAACCCTTCTACTAGAAAGATTTCTATCTCTAAAGATGTTACTTTTAACGAGACAAAACTCCAACATTACGAACTAGAGGAAGAAAACCTCATCCCAATAAACATTGACTTTAACCCGCCGGCACCACCGACCGAGGATGAATCACCTACAACGCTACAATTTCCCACGCCGCCGGCATTCCACCCGATGATAACTCGATCTAAAAAGAAAGCAGATTCTTGTAACTACCATTTTGTCGATGAGCCTTCAACCTATAAAGATGCTATGGAAAGTCCAAATGCCGAAAAATGGTTGGATGCAATGAAAGAAGAAATAAAAGCGTTAGAATCTAATAACACATGGTCACTCGAAACCCTACCAGACGGATATAAGCCAATAGGAAGTAAATGGGTTTATAAGCTAAAATCCCATCCCAACTCTACGGCACCTAAATTTAAGGCTAGACTTGTAGCTAAGGGTTACACACAAAGGAAGAACGTAGACTATTTCGACACCTTCAGTCCTGTTGTCAGATATGATTCACTTCGAGTGTTACTAGCAAACGCGGCATCAGAAAGAATGTTCTTAAAACAATTTGACGTAAAGACTGCATTTTTATATGGTGACCTAGACGAAGTCATATACTTAGAACAACCAGAAGGTTTCTTTCAAGGACACAATTTTGTTTGTAAACTACAAAAGAGTCTATATGGACTGAAACAATCGTCCAGAAATTGGAATAGGAAGTTTAAATCCTTCTTAGAGAAACAATTTTTTTCAGTCTAATGCAGATCAATGTGTTTTCACCGGAACTATTAACGACACTCAAATGATCCTTGCTCTTTACGCCGATGATGGACTTCTCATGTCTCGGAACAAGGACGATATCGATTCTATCGTCCAGGAACTATCTCATGAGTTCAATATAACGTCTAGAGATGCAGATTATTTCGTAGGACTTCAGATTGAACAATCAGAGGATAGATCGAAGATCTATATCCACCAATCTTCATACATAAACAAGATTTTAGATAAATTCAACATGATTGATTGCAAACCCGCAGCAGTACCCATGGACCCAAGTACAGTCCTAACTAAAGCTGATTGCCCAGACTTAGATAAAAATGGAAATTCACCAAAATTTCCTTACAGAGAAGCCGTAGGCTCACTAATGTTTGCCTCTTCTGTTTCTAGACCGGACATAGCTTTTGCAACATCACAGTTAAGTAAATACCTTGACAACCCAGGACAGACACACTGGACAGCAATTAAAAATGTTTTTCGCTACTTGAAAGCAACACCACAATTAGGAATATTGTACGCTAGCCATCAAGAGTTAACAGGTTACTCAGATAGCGATTATGCTAGGGACATTGATTCAAGGAAAAGTACTACAGGTTACATCTTCATGTTAAACCATGGTGCTGTTTCATGGTCAAACCAAAAGCAATCGACAGTTGCCCTCTCGACAACAGAAAGTGAATATATTGCTGTCTGTGCTGCTACTAAAGAAATGGTCTGGCTACGCAGACTTCTTAAGGATATCGGGATTAAGATGGACAGACCCACAGTACTCAACATGGATAATCAAGCAGCCATAAAGCTAGTGCAGAATCCCGAGTTCCATAAGAGAACGAAGCACATTGATGTACGATATCACTACATTCGTACTAAACAGGAAGATGGTGAGCTGATCACAAGATATGTCAGCACTCTTCAGCAGACGGCTGACCTCCTGACGAAACCTTTGGGACCGAAACACTTCAGGTGGCTCCTAGAAAACTTGAACGTTATAAATTTCAAGAGGGAGTGTTAGAAATGTGAAATTTATAGAGTCGCTGTTTCATCCCAAGTCGACCTTCGGCACATGTACACTGCGGCGGCGCCACCTGCTACCATGTGTGACGTCGCTACCTAACCCTTTCTCCCTTCCTGCCTGCTGCTGGTTGTTTACAACTGTCATTTTATCGCTCTTTTGATTTTCTCTAAACTTGTATAACCAATAAATCAATTGGCACTCTGCTTTAACGAGTCATTCGTTAATATTTCCAATAAATCAAGAATGGGTATTTGGCCAATTCTGAAATAATTAAAAATCAATGAATTGTTGATATTTATTCCAATAGATGGTGCAAGCAATCAACTGAAAGTTGCACGATAAGGAGATGCCTTTTTCTTAATGTAAATATTGTAAATATTTTTCCTTATTTTTATCATGCATAATAATATAGAATTAACTTGACAAATTCTATATTGACTATGAGATATTTCAAATTGAAAATATACTCTAAAATATTTTATAAGCTCGATTAGCTACACTCATTGACAAGGCTTAAGGAAGTGGAAAGTCTTTGATGTCGCCAGTCATCTATTTTTTTATGGAGACAGTGGCAATTTTTTTCATATTTGGCTATTAGTCTTCAATAAAGGTCACTGTGTATCAAATATCTTTCAACGTTATTCTTTGAATCCTAATATGCATGCTAAAAGGTACAATTTCTTTAAATTTTGCCCATGAGTGTATATGAATACATATAATGTAACTCCGCCTTTGCCAGTCCCAAGCCCGGATGAAAAAGGAGGAGGGAGAGCAGTAACAAGCTCGCTAAAAACCTGTGCCCAGCTGGCCCGGCTGATAGTACCCTGTAAGGGCTCCTGATCCAGGGATACAGGATGAGCAGCGTCTGTACTCCATGTTAGGAGCGGCTGCACATGATGTCTGTTCCTCATGTCAAAGGCGGCCTTTTCTTTTGGAGCTAAGTCGGCCTGCCACTGAGTAGTGCTCCCAGTCTTAATGACAAAGGCAGATGCATTCTACTTCACCCACAGTCATGATGAAGATAAGAAAGAAGAAGATTTATATAATGTCTGTATAAATGTGATCCAAGATTTTAACTTGCAAACTTTTGCAATTTAGATGATTTTTGGAGCTTAAAGTAACAAGACCACATCAAAATTAGGGTAATAATAATGTTACTGAAATAGCACATAGTTTATTCCTTTTCCTAATTCATAATACAAATTTCACCTCATGATTTAGGAAATATTGTTTTACAAAACTTTAAAGGAGATAGAAATCCAAAAATTCAGGTTACTGTCTTTAGTCCCTTTTGGAAATAAAATTAAAAACTCATATTTTAATGTGAATAAAATGTATTTGTTATTATTTTTAATCTGTTTAAAATCACCATGCATACAATTTCTTTCAATTATTTTAAGAAAGTATCTTTGAAGAAGTGGTTTAAATATCAAAGTGGAAAAGGGATACTTGAATTGTTGTTTGGTCAGTTTTTGTATGGATATGAAAAGATTGGACAATAGTCAAAGAACTGTAGCAAAAACTAGAGCAAACTTTTTTGACATCTGATATCCTAGAATTCTCAAGATCAAATTGACAGATAGAATGACAAACAGAAAAATTTGGAGAATAATCCCTTCTATATAAAGTAATCAAGAAGAAATGTTGCTTACAGGACATGTACTTCGATGGTCAATGGAAGATATATATATATTTTTTTTGCTTATCCCTAGTACACATGGTACAAGTCATGTAATCATGGTGGGTAGATATAGGCGACTGCTTTTACTCTAAGTGCACCACATGTCTACACATGTGAAAAGCAGGTTGCACTTACAAATGTGCCAGAGCACTGTTTAGTTACTTGCACTCACTGGTGGGGTTGGACTTTTGAAAGAATCGGGAACCATTGAAACATTTTTTTTTTTTTTTTATCAGAAAAAAGTGCCCAATGCGGGAATCAAACCCAGGTCATAGTGGTTGAAAACAAACAGCTTAGACCATCCTTCCACCGACCTCCAATGGGAGATCATTTATTGACTATACTGGAATGATACAGCTTGAAGAATGAAGAGTGTTAGACCAAGGAAGGATTGGTTCAATATTGTAATAGAACAGTTTGGAATAAGATACGAGGACATTGTTCAGAACATGGTGACAATCCATTTGGGCACAGCTCTGTATTAGAGATGGCTCTACATGTATGTGATGATGATATCTGTTCTTACTGTTTTATAAGTAATGTGGATATATATTAATTTTTTTCTTTGTAAATTAAATATACATAAGATATATTTTTAACTACACTTTAATCAACAATAAAAAAAAAATTGTGCATTTTTCTAAAAAGTATCCTATAAAAATTCAACATGAGTTAAAAATAAATGTTGAAATGATCAAAAAAATGTTTATATTGAAAAAACTTTTAAAGTAAATGTTTTTTTATTTTAAAAAAATAAAATAAAAAGGGTAAGCAGTATATATGGCAGCACTCTTCATAAAATGGGCACCTAGTTGCAGAGCCTAAGTGTCCTTTACAGAGAGGTGTAATTTTACCGGCGAGTTCTTTTTTTTTTTATTAAAACTGAAAAATATATTTACGAGAATATATAATAGTTATTTATTATTATAGCTTATTATATACTTGTTTAACACTTAATAAACTGGGTATAGTAACTAGTTAAATACTATTTAACATAGAAACTAATTTTTATTTTTAAAATATAATTTCTTTTTCACAACTTGCAAAACCATATTATGTTATTCCATCGAGCATTTTCCATTACAATTTAAGACTTTTTGTACTGTTTTCATATTTTTGGAATATTTAAATAATATATTTTCGTATCTTTTTTAAAAAGTCGGAAATTTGCGCGCGCGCGTCTTACATTTCATTCGCCATCTGACGAACTCTTTCCATTTTCTACATTTGAATAAATTCATATCGATCATTAAAATATGAAGATATTAGGTTTAATGTGCATAAATTTGAATAAAAATAAGTTTATTAATGTTTTTATTAATTTATCAAGAATAAAAATGACGGACTGAGAGGTAAACAAAAACTACTGGATTACTAAACAGAGTATATTTGTAAGTTTTTTATTTATTTAAAAAATATAATTTTTTGAATATAGATTTTTTTAAACGAACTCATTTTTGCTTTTGGTAATTTTTTTTTGTCCGCTAACGGAATATATCTATTATATATAAAATCAATAAATAATACATTGGGAAAGCGTTCGTTTTTGGAGAAGTCCACTAGCAAGAATACCCCTTAGGGCGCTCGTATTTTCAAAGGAAGGGCTATTTTGTCGAAGAAATTTGTACGCAGTTTAGAGGTGTCCGCTAGCGCGAGTAGATTTCTAAATACGAGGGAGACATTGTTTTCATACATTCTCTTTATAATTTTGATTTCTAATAGAAATATTTAAAATGATAAGGTAGGTTTTGGTTCTGAATGATTCTTTGAATGGGCTATTTTTCTATATATGCAGCTGTGACCTTTTAAGTATCAGCACTTTTACCAGAAATTGCTTCCTTGGGGCCACTAATTAAAAAAATAGTGAAGTTGAAATTTACTTAAAAGTTTTATGATTTCACATATATATAATTTACAATAAATGTTCAAACACACTTTTTGTTTAAAATAAATTTTATTTTCCAATATTTTATATGGCTACATGCCAAACTTCAAGGAAAAATCGGTTTTGAGAGGCTCGCTTATATAACTTCACGAATAGAATCTACAAAATATTATTTATTTTAGATTAATTGCAGTCTTAAAATTAGGGTAATTAATAAGCGACCCCTTAAGACAGCTTTCCCCCCCCCCCCCCCCCCAGGAAGTTTCGCGTGTGACAATGCATAAAATTGGAAAAAATAACAATGTTCAATCCTAAATAAGTATCTTTAATAAAATAAGAATTTAACAAATAAAATATGGATTGTTCACAGTTTTCATACCTAAATTAATATTCCGATTTTTCAAGACAAAACATCACTGTGGTTTAGGGCCGACTGTCATTTTGGGCTCTTTCGGAGAACAGACAATTTTCTAGTTATATAGTATTTATTAAGATATTTCAGAATGAACTATGATTATGAAATATCTTTATCTATATATATATATTTCTTTAAAAAGCTCTATATAACCCATTTGATGAGCCAAAATAAATGCACAAAAACTTTTGTTTCACAAATGAAGCAAAAATCTTCAATTTACAACACCTATTTAAAATAATAAGGTAGGTTTTGGTTCTGAATGATTCTTTGAATGAGCTATTTTTCTATATATGCAGCTGTGACCCTTTAAGTATCAGCACTTTTACCAGAAATTGCTTCCTTGGGGCCACTAATTAAAAAAATAGTGAAGTTGAAATTTACTTAAAAGTTTTATGATTTCACATATACCTATTTACTGATTTGATTCAAAATACACTTGTGCTAATTTTATTCTGTGAATAAATTTGACCAAAAAAATAGGTTAATAATTCGAGTTTTATTTTTAAAAATATTTTACTAAGAAATTAAATAGATCTGTTTGATTATAACTTCAAAATATTTGGGACTACTCTCTCTGAGAAAATGTTTTTATAAAGTACTAGACGCCCAAGAATTCCCGAGTACAATTTCCTTCATACTGAAAGTACATCAATAATAAATAGTAGAAGTGCCATAGAATAGCAATACAGAAGTAACACATAAACCACAGGCAAAAAGTGTGTGATGGAAAAAATTGTATTATATTAGTGTTTAGGTATTTGATTTAATTATTTTTTGTAATCCATTTAGTTGTTTAAAAATTAATATAGTTTAAATAGATGGTAGCTTTTCCACCCAACCCCCGAGGTACCCGCTCCAGCGCATTAACCCTTGAAATTGCCCGAGTTGAGTGAATGACTGCGATGCCCATCTCAGTAAGAATAAGAAAAAAATAAGTTCATAAAAAATTAATCCAAAATACTGGCATGTAAATATTTTTATGTAAAAAATAAAAGAGCACATGGAAATTGGGCAAACATATGTGTAAAGTTTTTTAAAATTTCATTGTGTGCACTTATCATCACTTAGTTAGTAATATGAATTTCTCTCTCAATACTCAATACTTTTGTAAAAAAAGTAACACTCGTATAAAAAGATATTTCAAAAAAGTACGCAAGCAACTTGAAAAAAAAATGCAGAAGGCTCATTGGTCGCTTAATTGGCCTGGTGTTGTTACTTCGCCTCGTATTAACTCCCCATAAAAAAAAATTCTTCAAATGAAAAAAAAATAAATAGCCAAAAATACTAATCAAAATGTAGCCGAATATTTTTCTCAGGTTTATAAAAAGCGACATGCAAAACTTGGTACCAATTGGTTCAGTAGTTTTTGAGTTTATCGCGAAACAGACAACAGACATTGACTTTTATATATAAGATGTAGGGACTTTAATCTGATGTGTACTAAAAAGTATAAAATATTTATTTTATCGAAAACAAACAAACAAACGAACAAAAACTATATATATGTAGTATAAAACCTGCCCTTTTATATGTAAATTGCATTTTACCAATAAAGCTAACTTAGAGGCAACCCAGGGAGAGACGGGTGGGTAAAGTCCGGCCACTTGAGATACCAGCAAAATAGAGACATTCCAAGGGCGACCACTGGGGCCCGTTAGTTAACACCTCGGGACCTTTAGGACAGTTGGGGATTGTGTGCGACACGAACGGTCTCCCGGCTGTCAGTCCCATCTCTCTATGATGGTGGTCCGGATCTACAGGCATTCAGGCCTATCAGCCTGCCAACGACCGACTACAGGGTCCTCAGCGGCGTGCTCATGGCCCGTCTGCGTCGTCATCTGCCAGACCTGGTGCCCGACTGTCAGACCTACGCCGTTCCAGGATGGTCATCCTCCTGGAATATCGCGCGAGTGTCTGACGAAGCCGCCGGGGCATCCAGACATGACACGCCGCTGGGTGTCATCTCTTTGGACCTGAAGTCGGCCTTCGACAACCTGAGCAGGAGCTACCTGTTCGCCCTGCTGGAGAAGCTGGGCCTACCATCTACCTTCCTAGGATAGATTGCTGTTCTCTACGGGGAAGCAGACGCCTCCATCCAGGTCGGAGATGTATACACCAAGGCCTTCCTGCTTCTAAACGGGGTGAGGCAGGGCTGCGGTCTCAGCGCCGCGCTCTTCAGTATCGGAGTTGGACCTTTACTACGTCTCCTCGAGAGGACCTTGGGCCGCAGCAACGTGGTCGCCTATGCGGATGACATCGTACTCTTCATCAGGGACGACGCTCAGTTTGAGCTCGTGCCCCTGATCTTCGAAGAGTTCCGCATGTCCTCCGGGGTGGCTGTCAACTTCACGAAGAGCTGCGGGCTCTGGTCGGTTCCTGGAAGCACCGGACGGAATCTCCTGGACGTCCGAGTCGCTGACCGTTCTGGGCTGCACCATCACGACCAGAAACACCGTCGCCTCCCAGGCCTCACACCTGATGGGGCTGCTGGAGCGAGCCATCGCGAGGTGGTCATCCTTTACCCGCGGCCTGTCGCTGGTGGGTCGTGCCCGCGCGGCCAACAGCCTGGTCTTGGGTTTCATACTGCACCACCTCCACGGCTACCTTCCACCTGAAACCACCGTCGGCCGGATGAAGGCTCGGTTGGCGCGCTTCGTGTGGGGTACGAGCCGAGTCTCGTGGCTCCTTCGGCACATCCTGGCTCGTCCAGTCTCCGATGATGGCGTCGGCCTGCTTGACATCGCGGGCCAGCTTCGGCTCGCCTGCCTGAAGGGGTACAGGCCTCTCTTCGCGGCGCCGCCAACGGCTACTCTTGGCTGGTCCTCAGCCGGGCGTGGCCTAGGAGGAGGAGACTTCTGAGCCTCTGGGAGGCCGCGTCCAGCGTTATCGAGCTTGACCACCGGGTTCTTCATCCCGCCAGCCTGAGGTCCCTGCGTCTTCGAGGCGACAACAGATTCCTGTGGCCGCCAGACCTGCTGGCTCCCGAGCGCTGGATACAGGCGACTGTCGGGGACTTCTCCGATGGCGCCCCTGCACTAGCTCGCTCAACGCGGGCCGCGCTCCTAGATGCGCAGCACCTGGGGCCCTTCTGCCAACGTCTCCTGCGGGAAAACGCCAGCTCCAGCTATCATGCGGAGTACGAGGCGGAGACCATCGTCCTGCGGGGATCGGCGACCCCTATCACTCGTCTAACCAGCCAGAGGGCCCGCCGGGCATTGGACTCGGCATGGCTCCAGGCGTATCCTACTGCAGAGCTGGCTGCCCGGTGGAACCCCACCGTGGATGTGCCCTGCTCCATCCCCTGGGCCGACCTGCGTCGGAACTGCTTCTCGGG
Organism: Cordylochernes scorpioides; assembly: GCA_030710605.1. Taxonomy (NCBI): domain Eukaryota; kingdom Metazoa; phylum Arthropoda; class Arachnida; order Pseudoscorpiones; family Chernetidae; genus Cordylochernes; species Cordylochernes scorpioides. Next base: position 134,736,771 of record CP092886.1, on the reverse strand, counting down.
GCACGAGGCAGATGTCGCCCTACAGCTGGCCCTCCACGCCCTACCCCATCCTGACCATCCTGCCTCGAGGCCAGCCAACTGTGCCACCTGTGGGTCCAGCGACGGGTCGCTGATCCACAGGTATTGGAGTTGCCGAGCCGTGCGACTCCTGCTCCGGGAGGTGTTTGCCTCCTGCGAAGTGCCCCTGGATCTGCAGGCCTGGCTGTTCGGCGTCGGCCTCCATCCCGAGGCAATAAATATCACAAGTGTGGCGAAGGCTACCATCTACAAGTACCATCTTGGTCTTGAGTTGGGTAATGCCAGCCATCTTATCGACCTGCCCACTCTGTGGGAAAGAACTCTCGCAGTCCACCAGTAGCGGAGTCTTTCTCGAGGTGGGCGCCACCAATGACGACTTTTATATATATATTTATATATAAATGTATATTTATTTATCAATTATCTTTATCTATTTATATCTATTTATTCCTACATTTATCATTATATTGTTACGACTCTTCTCAGCCGTCGATGTTTGCGTTCAAGGTTTCTAAGATAACAATGTGGGTTCGTTTTGGATACAGCTTAGTACTATGGATTTATTACCAAAGCTTTAAAAGGGATATTAATAACTATACATCGGAGATTGACTTGCCTTCAATGTCTGCCACTAGAGGGATCCTCCTCTGCTACCGTCTTCCCGGTCAGTCCATACGGCCACACGTCCGGAGCCCACCTGCTGCATCTGTTGTCACCGCCGTTTTCCTCGCTGCAGGTCCCGTTGTCACCAGACAGACTTCTCTTCCCAGACTGCCAGGTCTTCTCGGCACACAAATCCCCGGCAGGCCGGCCGGCTTCCTTCCACCACGGCACCAGCTGGACTCCCGTCTGCCGCCCCCTCCTCTGGAATTTGTCAATCAACACTTCCTAGAAGGGGCCTGTTAAGGTATAAGAGGTCAAATTGAAGAAACCTCCTTTAACATATAAAAACTTTTACCCAAAGTCTTGATATTGTTTGGGCTGCCTCGGGTGATCAAGCAAGAAAGAAAATAAGGAAGACAAAACCAGCGGCTACACCAGTAAAGCTCTCGCTCTACTAAAAAAACTCTTTATTTAAACAACACGGCTAAGTTATATACATTCAAAAGGAAATTTACATAATAATTTATACATTCAATAGAAATCTACATTCCTAGTCATACATTCAAAAAGATATTTACATACTATATGTCATGACTTTTAACATACCCCCACCTTTCTTTTTTTGTAAAACAAGAAAGAAAAAATCCGTTCCACCGTGATGGGGGGATCCTGGTAGGTGGGACACCGTTGCAGGGAGCCCAGGCTCTTATCCAGGAAAACCATCTTCTCCTCGGCACACTGCGGCACCCTCTCCATACACACCACCGGAGATTGCCCCATAAGCGTCCATCTTCTTCTTCCAAAGAAATCGGAGGTAGTCCCAATCATTTTCCTTGATGGCCATCACCTGGAAATATCTCCATGTGTCGGCCAAAACTCAGAACTTATTTTCCCGAAGTTTTATCCCTATTTCCGGGATTCTTCTCAGCAGAATGGGTCCCCTCCTTAAATATCGTTTCAAGGAAAGTCCGTTATATCCCCGACAGGAAGCGTCGTCAAATACTGGCCGTATAGGCGTCGTTTTGGACCCACTCTTAAACAAAAAGCGACGGGGCAAATAGTGTCCTTTTACCTCAGGTGGATCTTCATTAACTCCTTCGATGAACCCCTCATTCAACCAATCCTTTGGATCAATAATTTTTTCTCCCACCTTTGAATCAGCACCCTGTTCTGCATCTAGCTTTTCTTCCACCTTTGAATGAGTACCCTGTTCTACATCTAGCTTTTCTTCCACCTTTGAATCAGTACCCTGTTCTGCATCTAGCTTTTCTTCCACCTTTGAATCAGTACCCTGTTCTGCATCTAGCTTTTCTTCCACCTTTGAATCAGTACCCTGTTCTACATCTAGCTTTTCTTCCACCTTTGAATCAGTACCCTGTTCTACATCTAGCTTTTCTTCTTCCACCTTTGAATCAGTACCCTGTTCTGCATCTAGCTTTTCTTCCACCTTTGAATCAGTACCCTGTTCTACATCTAGCTTTTCTTCCACCTTTGAATCAGTACCCTGTTCTACATCTAGCTTTTCTTCTTCCACCTTTGAATCAGTACCCTGTTCTGCATCTAGCTTTTCTTCTTCCACCTTTGAATCAGTACCTTGTTCTGCGTCTATATTTTTCGCTTCATTTCCATCATGATCTTTTCCCCCGTTGTATTTATCGTCCTTATTCTCTGCATAATCAGATTTATTTATGATTTTCAAAACTTGGGATTCTGTTTCCTTATAATTATCCTTTATTTTAAATTCCGTATCTCCAGTTGGTCTTGCTTCCACCAATTTCCTCGATGCTTGAACTTTGACAACTCTTTCCTCATTATCATCAATCGATTTAGTTTCATCATCTGAAATCTTCACTTGATCAGCACCTTCAGCTACTGCTTTAGAATTGTTCACCGATTCATAACCTTTAATTGCTTTTCCAGAATCCTTTACTCCATTACCCTTGATTTCAGCTTCCGAATCCCCTATTCTATCGCCTTTGGACTCAGCTTCAGAATCTTCCTTATTCTTTAAATTTGCATCTTCACATTTTTCACTAGCAATTTCTTCTTGCTCCAACTCTTCCTTATTAAAGTCCATTTCTAATATATATTCATCACTTGAGACTTTGTCTCCCTTTATATTTGCTTCTCCAAATTCAACTCCATTCTTACCATCAGTAGAAAGAGCATCCCTATCCTGCTCACGCATTACGCGAATTCTAGCCTCTAAATAAAATCTTTCCATTATATAGGTTTCACACTCCTCAAACTCCCCATCTATCTCATCATCGCTAATAGCCTCTTGGGCCAATAAAATTCCCTGGCTCTGTTCATTCAATGCCACCAGCTCCAAATGGAGAGATTCCAACCTATCATACCTCGCATATATGCCACTCCTATCAATGGAAGGATCCCTCAACTCTGCATTCAAACCATTGACCTGCTCAGCAAATCTACCTCTGGCAGCCTCTCTTATTTTGCTCAACTCCTCCATTTCACCTTGTAGTTATCCTTTCACCTTGCAGGTATCCTTTCACCTTGTAGGTAGCCTTTCACCTTGTAGGTATCCTTTCACCTTGTAGGTATCCTTTCACCTTGTAGGTATCCTTTCACTTTGTAGATATCCTTTCACCTTGTAGATATCCTTTCACCTTGTAGGTAGCCTTTAGCCTTGTAGGTATCCTTTCACCTTGTAGGTATCCTTTCACCTTGTAGTTATCCTTTCACCTTGTAGGTATCCTTTCACCTTGTAAGTATCCTTTCACCTTGTAGTTATCCTTTCACCTTGTAGGTATCCTTTCACCTTGTAGGTAGCCTTTCACCTTGTAGGTAGCCTTTCACCTTGTCCCCCTAGATTTATCTTAGCTTCCTTGAGTTCTTTAGATTTTCCTTTAACCTCTTAGAATTCTTCAACCTTATCTTGAGCTTCTTCAACTTCTTTATCCCTACTTGAGCTTCCTCAACTTCTTTATCCTTACTTGAGCTTCACTTTTCCCTTGAGCTCCCCTAAACCTTTAACAAAGGGCTTTTTTTTTAGCTCCTTTAAACCTTAAGCTTCACTTTTCCCTTGAGCTCCCTTTAACCTTTAACAAAGGGCTTTTTGAGCTCCTTTAAACCTTGAGCTTCACTTTTCCCTTGAGCTCCCCTAAACCTTTAACAAAGGGCTTTTTGAGCTCCTTTAAACCTTGAGCTTCACTTTTACTTGAGCTCCTTTTAACCTTTAACAAAGGGCTTTTTGAGCTCCTTTAAACCTTTAACAAAGAGATTTTTTTCTTTTCTCCTCAACTTGACCAGCCCATGCAGCCCACCCGGGGACGCCACAAATGTTAAGGTATAAGAGGTCAAATTAAAGAAACCTCCTTTAACATATAAAAACTTTTACCCAAAGTCTTGATATTGTTTGGGCTGCCTCGGGTGATCAAGCAAGAAAGAAAATAAGGAAGACAAAACCAGCGGCTACACCTGTAAAGCTCTTCTGCTCTACTAAAAAACTCTTTATTTAAACAACACGGCTAAGTTATATACATTCAAAAGGAAATTTACATAATAATTTATACATTCAATAGAAATCTACATTCCTAGTCATACATTCAAAAAGATATTTACATACTATATGTCATGACTTTTAACAGGGCCCCTGCATACCTTATTCTCTTGGCTTTCCCAGTTCTTCCCTTCTACTTCTCTGCTGCATCGCTTCAATATGATCTTATTTATTCGTATTTATTCGATATTCGTATTTAATCTTATATGAGCATTGTAATAAATCAGTTTCAATCTCAATCTCTCTCTATCTTTGATTGCCTCTCTAGGGCCCTCTTTCAAATTATGATGTGATTATTTCTCTCCCCACTTTTTATTACCACATACATATGTCGTAAACCCGGGCGAGCCGACAAGTGAGTTGGAAGCAGCCAGGGTTGAGTTGCAAGGCGTGAAAAGTGGGATGTACGCACGTGACAGTAAGGACAAAGTTTGGGATTAAAAGGCGCTCTCCCAGGACGTCTCAGGTGGCACCGGGACCAGGGGGAAGTCGAGGACTACCAAAGGAAGGCTAGGCGTCCGGCCTGGATCCGCGGGGGCAGGGAGGGGGGCATCCGATATGACGACCAAGATGGCCGCCGTGAGATGACAATGGACCTAATACTAAGCGTGCCTGTCAGAAATATGAACTGTGAATTGTCCTTTGTCCCAAACCATCACTTTTTGTCTTGCCCGGATCCCCGGGGATTGATTCTGATTGGTCAGTGACTTATGTAAGTCATCCTCCCCTCCCCTGCGGTCCGGTTGCAAACTGGCGCCGTCCTGAGACGACTGGGATGACGTCATACTCTATTATTTACATAATGCAGATTGTGATATTTTAAAGCAATATAGTGAGTAAATATAATTAATATTGTTATAATTTATATGGATTTATACCAACTTAACAATGGTACAAAAATAATAAAGATTTAAGTTATATTAATAAAATTTCTTGGTTTTTCAGGAAGCCACTGGGACCAAAAAATATTTTTTGGTCGCAGTGGTACAGCCTACTCCACGCTGACGAGCGCCAAGAGCGCGAAACGCGTTCGTGGATGGCTTTTCTTGATTTATCAAGAAATTGGGTTAGCCAAATATCAGGGAACAGGTTAAATCAATGAATAGTTGATTTCTGTTCCACCAGATGGCGCTCTGCCTTCTGAAAAGCACATGTGCTCCTGGTCAGGATATGCCTACTTTGTTTTAAAATAATGTTGTAATTAATTACATGAAGTATGTGGTGAAAGGATATTGGGAATGGTAATTAATATGGTACAAGTTTAAATAAGGACTATTAACTTATATAACTATGTTTAAATTGCGATATATATTTGAATTAACTAAGAACACTGAGGAGGGTACTGTATATTGAGTGAATTAAAAAAAATCTCAAAACCATATAAAACTTCTTAACCAATTGCTACACGTTGACACTAATTACTCGCGCTCTATATCCCCCAAGACATTCTTCCAAATCTCAAAAACAAATATTATAGATAAAATTTCTTGAAATTTATTCTTTTTATTAAATCCTTAGTACATAATTGATACCTGTGATATATCAAAGAGTACTCTGTGAAATGCACTCTGTGTTCTTATTACTATCATCATTAATCTTTATGCGCTCAAGTTAGATAATGTAAAACACTTTTATTTTGGAATGTGAATAAGTAATATTAGATGGCGTCTATATTATGTTTAATTATATGTGGCGTCCAGTTTTGGCGTCTTTTGATAGCCGACCTTTATTTTTATAGGTAATTATCCACCTGGCAATATTTCATTAATATTATTTTGTGATTGAGGCTGCGCTTATTAGTACAAGATACTACATTGACGACGAAATTCATCACAGGGCAATGCAGATGCACTATCTCATTTACCAGTTGGCTATTGAGAAGTATATTTATTTATTTATTTCGTTTCAGTTTACAGGTGTTACATTCGAGCACAGCTCGTGAGTCACCTTGTCCTGGCTGCATTTACACATGGCGAGTTGGTGAAGTAGAGGTGGCCCACCTCCAGACCTTGTAAAAGGGCAGCTGTTGGGTGATGAGCTCCTAACTAAGCGTCAGAGCCGGGTCGTCGGTATCGGGAATTGATATCTCCTTTATGTCTTGTATAGATGGATTAGATTAATTTTCAGTTAAGGTATAATTTCTTAATGGGGAAATTTGGTACATATCTTCTAGATCGGGTTGGTAGTATGGCTTCTGAAGCCAACTGTCGGACGTGTTTTGCTTCGCTCGTCTCGTTAAGCTAAGTACTTTTTTCTTTCCTCTTTTAAATTTAATATTACCTTATATATCTTTCTATCCTAAATTATTTATATCATAAGTATAGTATTAATATCACTTCAATAAGATTTTACTTCCCCCCCCCCCCCTTTTTTTTTCTTTTTGGACAGAAGACATGGATCGTATTTTTAAATCAATAGATGTCAAACTCGATGAAATCTATATAGATAATAGGCTAACAGAGTTTCCGGTTGTAAAGTTTGAAGCTATCTCCTCCAAAGATACTTAACTATAAATAGCCATCTATATACCAAAATTATCGTTATTTTTTGCTTCACATGACCGTTTTTTTCCCAAATATTAATAGATTTATTTATTTTTAATTTATTCGATTTTGCAATCGTAGATTTTTTGCCTTCAAATGTGTTGCTTATCTTATTTGTTATTTATCATCTCTAATTGTTTGTTTTTAAAACAATGGACAGCTCTATGTGGCTTTTTAATGTGTTTAATAGAGACATTGCAGCAGATAGTACAGACCGGATTCACAAAACACAGAATGTAAAAATAATATGTAAATATAAATATAGTTTCTCACCTGAAAGGAATTTTTTGTAATTAATTTTTTTATTCACTAATAAACTATGTATTATCAATTATTTTGATAATCGGTCTTCTCTTTATTTACCTATTCCCCCACTGCTCTATACATTAATTTTCTACATTTTTGCACTGTGCTGTCAATTCAAAAGATTAGACCCATTCCAATTTTTAAGCCACTATCTATACTATTAATGTCTCTGCGGGCCCTTCGGGTAAACCCGGCTAACTAAATATTAAGTATATACAGTATAACTAAGTAAAGCCAACCCAGTATATTCTGGGACTTTTTAATCTAATTTTTATTTAATAAAAGGGGAGAGCGCGTACGCAGTCCCCACTACCAAAAATTACGCGCCCCAGCTATCCCAGTTTGGGAAAGTGGCCAGGGTCAACCCAACCGCAGTGCAATGGCTGGGCCTCTCCTGGGGGCACGGGTTTGTTGAGCCCCGTGACACCGACGCCAGGTAAGTATGCCTAACCGCGGTCTGGGCGCCCTCCAAACTTCAACCTAGACTTTTACCAAATGGGTAGTTAAAGAAATATTAAAGTTATTTGATAACTAACATTATATTTTATATTTATTTAGTATAATTTTATTATATATTTATTCATTTTTAGGTATTCAAGGAGTTTTACTATATTTTGAAAAAAATATTTATGGCAGCGCCATCTGTTAACCAATTCTTAAACTATTTTGAGTATTTCGCAATTTTTACTAAAAAAAAACTTAATATTTTCAAATTTATGAATAAATTCCTCGCATGTAACTATTTTAAAAAAATATATTTTAATGAGCCATGCCCTTTTTTTTTACGAGTTTCCAATATAATTATACATTAAGAGAACTGGCATATCACAATCAAATATTAAACTGATAGAGACATTGCAGCAGATGGTACAGACCGGATTCACAAAAAAAAAAAAACAGAATGTAAATATAATATAATATATATATGATATACCCCTGTACATAACTATTGTGATTGTACATTTATGATCTAGGTTGCTCTTACTGAACAACACCTAATAAGTTTATTTTGAGCTGGAGATCAAATATTGAAACATTTTTTTTTTTTGGAATTAAATCTTTAAACTTTAACAGCACATTTAAATAATAAACCAAATAGCTTCAAGATTTCCAACAACAATAAATGTCAGTTTACAGGGAGTCCAGGTAAACCCCAGTCAGGTATGTGGGGCCGTACAGTATATTTGGGAGTTGAACTAAGTTAAAAGTATCTCTGTATATTGAATTAAATCTATATTGCTGCATCATGATGTATATATATCATTTTTGTTATCAAAATTATAATATATATTTTTTTTGTATAATTCCTTTAAATGGTCAAATTATATTGGCAAACATAAGCAGTTTTATCTTACCTCAGTTTTTAGAGGGAAGAATGTTGTTTTTATAATATGATGCACTAGCGCGCCATCTGTTATCAAAATTCAAAACTATTTTAAAGGCGAAAGATTCTTTTTGATATTAAACAATTTCTACTGCCCTTACTGCAATGGAAAAATTAATGAGAAGGCCTGGCTCATCAGTGGTGAACCCTCTCAGCTGTTTCGCCAGTTTAATCTACCATACCGCTGTTATATTGCATTTTTGGAACTTCCTTTTATAGTGATACTGTTGATAGACTCTTTGAATGGGTATTTTAGAACTATGGACATAAGCTTTGTGAGGACAGCAGAATAACATACATTTTAAAATATATAATATGCTTCGAGCAATTTGCGGAAGAGCGATTGCTCGAAGCATATTATATATTTTGAAATGTATGTAATTCTGCTGTCCTCAAAGCTTATGTCCATAGTTCTAAAATACCCATTCAAAGAGTCTATCAACAGTATCACTATAAAAGGAAGTTCCAACAATGGTTGCCTGTAAAGTCGGTTTTACGGGCGAAGATTTTACGTGACAACGGTAGAATATTTATTGATATGAATATAATTAAATTGGACAATAGGAACAAGGAATTGAATGAAAATAAGAATTGCACAAATTTTAACTATAGAAATATATTTTGTTTACTAAAACATTGTACATGTAAACTTAAACTTAACTAATTCCTATTTGAGTGATTTTGTTGAGGATAGGACGATGATAGGAGAAATATGAAATGAAAGGAAGTGTTTCTGCTGTAATGTGTCTTGCGAAAGTCAAGTCGATAGTTGTTCCTTTTAACGTAGTTGACTTAGAAACGTTTGATACGCAATCAAGATTATACGTATTTTTCATGAATTTAAGAAACGAGTTGTCAGGCTTTACGTTTTTGCTAAAATCACCACACAGAAGAATCGGTATACTAGAATCAACTTGCACGAACGGTGGCACGTACTGGCTGTTGTGAATGTACGGACCGAGTCCTTGCCATAGTAACATTCCAATATCCTGCATACTAGCTCCTGGATGAATATATACAGCACCGAGTATAAACTTGAAGCTAGTATTAGCGGCGAAGCAAGTAACTTCAGTCATGCACATGTCACCCTTGGTTTTAATGACACGAGTTACGTCTGTAATCGCAACTTGGAACACTTCCGCCGTAGATGTCGATGATAATTTACGATAGATCGCCACTCCACCAGCCGCGTTGGTATTTGAAAATCAAAACACTTATTCAGATCGAAGGTTCAAATTTTTGCTAAATAAATTTGAAATTAAATAAAATTTGTAATTGTAAATGATGAAGTTGAAAATTAAAACATTTACTTAAATTAGATGTTAAAATTCTTGCTCAACACAGTTTAAATAAAGTTTTCTTATATCTGCCACTTTTTCTTAATATTTGTAATTTTAAAGAATCAATTCGAAAATCAAAACATTTATTCAGATCGAAGGTTCAAATTTTTGATAAATAAATTTGAAACTATTTAAAATTTGTAAAATAATAATTAATTAATTAATTAATTTTAAACTAATAATTTACTTAACACTATCAACATTTATCAATAGTATGACATAACCTATAAACTCAGTTTCTCAACTTTTGTGTCAATCTAACAATTAATCAATCAATCATAGTTTACGATAATGAAATATCAGTGTACAATTATTTACCTTTATTGTTGTAGTTGTTGTAAATGACGAATCTAAGCACTCCACATTTTCACTACAGACACAGCTGACGATACTTTAACCACACGTGTGAACTTGTATTATGACGCTTTCTTGTTTTTCCAACGCCAAGAACGTTCGAGAAAGACAAAGACAGAGACAAGCATGCGCCGATTCAATGCGCCTAATTCTCTAGCGCTGCGCGCGCAGCTGCGCGCGCAGCACTCTCGTTCGATGACTCATCGTAACGTTACCGGGCGTTACACTTTTTCATAAGTGACTCCCAGCCGCAACCTAATTTAAGACGTTGTCACGTCAAAAATGCAATATAACAGCGGTATGGTAGATTAAACTGGCGAAACCGCTGAGAGGGTTCACCACTGATGAGCCAGGCCCTCTCATTAATTTTTCCATTGCAGTAAGGGCAGTAGAAATTGTTTAATATCAAAAAGAATCTTACGCCTTTAAAATAGTTTTGAATGTTGTTTTTGTGTTTGTTAAGTAAAACGATCTCTAACGCCTTCTCATTGGACGAATGTGGCAATGTTTGTATATAAGAGGGGGCTATGGTAAATGCGAGGAGAGGGCTCAAAAATCATCCATTTTGATTCGTAGCCCCGTAAATAATCGTTGCTAGCTAGCTCTCGCTCTGGTAAGACCTCTGCCTCCCAGCTCTCGCCATGGATCCCGCTTGGAAGAAAAGGAAGAAGTCCTACAAGCCCATCGTGGAGGTCGCAGCGCTGGAGAAGGAAGATGAAATGGTGATCTCCCGCAACCACCATATCCTGCGCTCCATTGGCCATCCCTCCCTCAAGTCCATGCACGAGGACATGATCCGCTTCATCGCGATGCGAACGGAGCTTATCAAGGCCCTGCTTGCTGAGGTGGAGAACCTTACAGGCACCCTCGAGGCCTTCGCGGAGCTGGACGACGTCATGGAAGAAAACAAGCCCCAGACTGCCTGCCACAGCCCCCAAACCAGCCCAGTTCCTTCCTGCAAGGACTCCAGCTCCCAGACTGACCCAGTCAAGCCTGCCACCCCTGCTCCAGTTGCTGTCCCTGCGAAAGCATCTGCCCCCAAGTTTCCAGCCCCTGCTCCAACAAAGAGGAAGCAGCCTGAAGCACCCAACCCGCCTGCAAAGAGGACCAACACGCAAGGTCCTTTCAAGCCAGTGCCTTCCTGCGCCTCCAAGCTTGCGGCCCGCCCGAGTGACCCTCCATGAAGAAAAATCGGCGGCCCACACAGTGGTTATTTCAGAATAACCCGCAGGCTGACCCAAGGGAAATGCTTAAAGCAGTCCGCGCCGCCCACACTCTCCCCCAAAGCGTTTGGGCTTCCCTGCGCACCAAGGGGAAACTGATCCTGCATTCAAGCAACCCAGACACCATTCCCGCAGTGACAACCTCCCTGGCCAACAAGCTGGATGGAATGAAGGTCCGCCAGCAGAAGGAGATCCTGCCTCGCATCTGCCTCTTCCAAGTGGACCAGGAGACATCCAACTTCACAATAGAAGAGACCTTCCTGGCAACCCCTTCTGTCAGCCAACTCCCTGATGACAAGGTGGTACGCGTGGTGCACCGATCTGCGACCAAGAACGGGACCTGCACCGCCTACATTGAGGTGGACCTGAAGACCATCAGAGCCCTGGGTGTGCGCGGGAGGATCGTGGTGGATGGAGTTATCCTCAACTTCGAGGAGTCCATCCGCGCCCGCGTCTGCTTCCGCTGTTGTGGCTTCGGCCACAACTCCGCACAGTGCTCCAGGGCCCCAAAGTTCTTCCACTGCGGTGAAGAAGGTCATGAGGGCCGTGCCTGTCCATCCCTTGCCAACCAGCGCACCTTCAAGTGTGCTAACTGCTGCGCCAAGGGCCTGCCTGACAAGCATGAGGCGAGAGCCTCAAGTTGCCCCATCCTGAAGTCTAGGGCCCTCAAGTTCTAGGCTTCCAGGACCTCCTGCCTCCACCTTCAACTGCCTCTTCTACTGGACTTCATCCCCTGCCAAGACTCTTGCTTCTCTCTGCTTCAAGGCGCTGTTTCCCTGCCATCTCCAAGCTTCCTCCACCCCTGCGAAGACATCTCTGCTGCCAGATCTTAGGATCCCTTGCCACCAGTTCGCGTTCTGCAGCCATGATAGAGGCTAGACGACCTTGCTACTAAAAGGCCAATTAGCCCGGAAGAAAAGAAACTCGAATAAAGGCGAGAGGCGTTCGTGTCCCGGCTGGGGTGCTTTTTTTCCTGACGGAGATCCTGTCCCTAGCCTCCCCAGCCTGGTCATAGTGCTTTACGCGGCCATTGGGGCTCAAAAATAATTTTATTTTGGTTAGCAGCCCCGTAAATAAAGATATTTCCATTCCAATGCGAGAGGCCAGTGTGGTGGATTATTGTGTGGAGACGCTTAAAGTGTTCTCTGCGTGTTTTATCCGTGTCTGGTGATCTCCTTGATTACATCCCTACCAACACTACAATAAATTAGTGTTTTTTTTTTTAAATATCAAATCGCGAATTTTTATTTACTTCTGTTTTATTGTTGTCGTTGTACTCTTGAGTGCATGCTTTTCTGTATGTTAAGTAACTCTTACTTTAGGCCCTAGTAAATTGCACTAGTATTGTCTAGTATTACATATAATAAATTTTGATAACAAATTTAAAACTAATCAAAAAAATCTAACAAAAAATGATATAACTTATTTATCTTCAATGATTAACCAAGCAAAAATGGAATTGAATCTATATCTGAGTTGAATAAACAATATACAATAGATAGTTTGACCGACACAATAGAAAAGGCTATAGATAATAAACTAGATAAAGTTCTTAAAGAGATTCCGAGACAGACACCTTCTTATGCTCAAGTTGTGCGACAGGAAGCAGAACTAATCAAAATGAAACAGCAGTCATTCAAAGATGAATCTACTTTAATTGTGGCTTTAAACGATGGTGTACCTCAGGCATGTCAAACTCGCGGCCCGCGGGCCTCATGCGGCCCACAACGAATAAATTTGCGGCCCACCAGACAATATATTTTAATAATTTTTTTTTTATAACTTTAAAAAAATTTCCCCCGAAGTAGGAAAGATGGTAGCAGAAAAGAGATGCCAAATATCAGGGAGAAAATATTAACTTTACTTTCTTTTTTCTTATTAGTATTTTTTAAAATAAACCTACATAAATGTTACTATAAAAATTTAATTACTTGTTTTCTTTTTTTGCGGCCCACATAATCTTATTACTTTTTTATTTGGCCCGTGTTAGGATTTGAGTTTGACATGCTTGGTGTACCTAATTCTGATTCACTTCAAAAAATTTCTAATAATATTAAAAATGTCAGAGAAAATGGTAAAAATATTAAGATTAATAGAATTATAAACGCTAAAAAGTCTGTAATTATAAAGGTTCCAAACCAAACTGATAATAAAATACTACTGGATGAATTAAACAAATCAGAAGATTTGAAATTGATTAGTAAAATTTACATCCCGACACTAAGAGATCCAACTATAGTAGTCAAAAGCGTATCCAAAATTACAGATATGGCAAACTTCGTTCAAACCATATGCAGAATGAATTCTGATCTAGAAAACTTGGAAAATGAAATAAAAGTTCTATTTACAATGAGATCTAACTCTCCATATCACAATATAGTATTAAGAGTAACTCCTAAAGTTTACCAAATTCTAAGAAAAATGGGTAATGAGATATACACCGATTTTGAGCGAGATTCTATACAAGACATAATATTTGTAAGACAATGCCAAAATTGTTTTGAATTTAATCCGAACCACAAAACAAAATAATGCCAAAACATTAAATTATGTAAAATATGCGGTGTACAGGGTAACCACAACTGTATTGAAGCACCAAATTGTCACAATTGCTCTAAGCACCCTAAATTTAAAAACCTTTCTACAAACCATAAATCAAATTCAAGTGCATGCCCGATTTACAAATCACAAATAGACAGAATTATCCAAAGGACACAATATTCACAAATATACGAGGGAAATGATGTACCAAATACAATTTAAAGTTTAATCTTAAATAGATTAATATCCTATATGATTGAAAATGAGAATTTTATAAAAAAAATATATATATATACTAAATTCCATTGAAACGCTTTTATTTAGAAATTAATTCTTTTAGTTTTGTTTTAATTGAATAATTCTCTAATATCTAGCATATTTTAATTCTAAAATATTCCTTAAAACTCTTTTTAATCTGTAAATTGCTTTTCTTGAAAAAAAAAAATACACACGATACTTTACAATTTGATTTCATTTAACTAAATTTGCATACCAACCCTTTGTACATATATCAATTGTGTTTATATATATATATTTTTATCTTTTCATCTAACTAACTAACTTGGATACTAATTCTGTACATATTTAAAATATCTTTCTTTTCTTTCAAAAATTTGTTTATCTTTAAAGTGCAAGTGTACCTAGAGGGACATAGCGCTCTAAGTCGAAATAAAGAAAAAAAAAAGTCCTACTTCAATATCTTGTTTGATAGGTTGAATGGAGCACCTATACTTGTTCGAAAGGAGATTCTCATGAATGCGTTATGAAGAAGTACTCAAAAGAAGTGGAATATATAAATTGTAATTAATAGAAGTTTACCATTTAAAGAGCGGGAGATTTTGATGTTAGCGATGTGAAAGACACTATGTTATATAATTATTTGTAAATATCTGTGGTAACCTTAATAAATTTAAAATAGAATCAAGGGATGCTTACTGAAGGATGCAAAGTTAAAAAACAACAAAAAGGAATTCATATCTATGTGAGAATGTTGTGGCGGTGGAGACTACCATAAAGCCTCAGTCAACTGTAAGCCCAATCCCAATAGCCACCTGGACCCTGACTGTTGTAACACGAAGCCCGAAGATACAAAATTCTGGGCAATTACACCCCATCTAGTGGCCCAAAAGCTCATGGACACCTGCAAGATGACACAGAATATAAGTTTTATTGGAGGCGCAGCATATAAGACTGGTAGGCACACAATTTGAAAAAAAAAAGAGAAGTTGACATTCAGTCAATGTTAGAGGCGGGTGGCTGCAGTTCCACAATGTAAGTCCTTTTATTCTTATTTTAATTTATTTAGGCCTGCAACAAACAACCTTATAATACAAATTGTGTACCAAAGCCAAACTATCAGAAGAAACCCTACAATAAGAGTCCAGAAGCAAATAAAAATAGAACGGAAGACAGAACACCAATATGTTTCAAGTGTAATAAGCCAGGAAACGTCGCGCGTTATTGCATAGTCAGGTATGTAAGAATTGTGAAAGAGGACCCCATAGTCAAGCAAGACAAGGTCGAAGAAGAAATCCAAATAGATAAGGGAATCAATAAATCGAGACCTCTGCTCTACGCTGACGTAAGTAATAGCACACACATTTAAACTAAGCATAGCGTCTGAGTCGGTTAATCAAAGCAAGTCGACCATAAATAAAATTTAAAAGTCGGACCCCATATACAAAAATTATATTAATGTGAATAGAATCGTATTTTGCGAAGATTTGATACAGGCGCCGATCTTTTAGTGATCGACCTTAAGACAGCTCTTAATACAGGCCTTGAGATAATAAATCCTGATAAAATGTATGTTGCATATATATTTTAAGTTTAATTAATTAATTGCTCCCACACAGTATGTGTGTAAGATCACAAGTAAATAGGCGCTAACTGTAAGAAGATAAGTTTCTCTTTGTTTAATATGTTATAAGTTTCTCATTTATTTTGTTCTCTCTCTTGTAAATCTATAAATATAACATTTGATCAATCTTCTTAGAAAAAGTATATTTAAAAAGAATAAGCAAAGTTAACAATTGGTAGCAGAGTCCCATGGTTTGATATAAAACTCAAAAGCGAAAATATTTAATCAGAAGATTAAGCCAGGATTTTATTCTAATTGGTAACCTGAAGCGCGCTTCTGAGAATATTTAAGGTCTGGGACTCATTGAGAAAAACGTACACAGGCAATTTGGAAGATAAAATAATTCTCATATAGGGTTAGAATTATAGAACATTGGAATGAAATAAAATGAAACTGTAGACAAATATATAACGAGGGCAAAAAAATATTGCTGAGAGAAGTTCGTTATTAAGGCATCAATTTCCCTCAAGAGAACTTTCGTTTCAAATTGTTAGAGGCAGAAATCCAAAGTATGAAATATTGTTATTGTCACACATACGATCTAAGAGTGAGGCAACAATTGAAGAGATTCAACAAACTCTAAGAGAAGAGGAGCCAAGAAGAAATATGAGATTAAATCAATCGGTTGAGAATGGACATGAACAAGCATACAGACTTAAAGATAGAAAAGTTAAACAATTTCAGCCAAAAATATGTTTATTTGTAATAAAAAAAGGACAGCTATCTAAGGATTGCTGGTTTCTAGATAAGCAGAAACAAGGATATCAAAAGAAATGGACTCCTGATTTTAGAAATCACAAATACAGTAGAAAACATTCTAATAACCTAGTGAATACTGTGAAAATTAGAATTCCAAGTATGAAATCCAAAGTATGAAAATATAGTTATTGTCATACGATCTAAGAGTGAGGCAACAATTGAAGAGATTCAAAAAACTCTAAGAGAAGAGGAGTCAAGAAGAAATATGAGATTAAATCAATTGGTTGAGAATGGACATGAACAAACATACAGACTTAAAGATAGAAAAGTTAAACAATTTCAGCCAAAAATATGTTTTATCTATTAAATAAATTAAAATCCTCTGGAGTATCTTGATAAAGAGAGAAAAATCAAAGATAAGGAGGATAAGTTTCTTTTATGAACAAACAATCAAGCTTTCGGGCACAAATTTATTACTTATGCTAATTATTTGTATATATATAGACGGATCTTGATTTTGTATATTTTTATTCCTGTAGAAGGGCGACTTTGTGCCCGAAAGCTTGATTGTTTGTTCATAAAAGAAACTTATCCTCCTTATCTTTGATTTTTCTCTCTTTATCATGTTTTATCTATATAAATTAATGTATGTGTGTCTGTTTGTCCTTTATGCCTGACCAAACCACTCATTGGAACGCCATGAAACTTTGGGAAGTTATTTAGTATAGTACTGGGAAGGTTTCTAGCAAATAAAATTTTTGAAATAACTTTTCGCTTTAAAATAATCAAGATAAATATTCTAATTTATCTGTTATAATTCAACAATCTGCTCTAAATATTATCATGATGATACGATGATTTTGTAATGTAGAAAATTAGGAAAGACAAAATTCAGGATGACACGGCAATTCATTTGAGACAAGAATAATGATACAATTCCAAGGAAAGATACTATTCCTTTAACTTCCAATTACCGAGGGAAGCAATTAATATTGATTTTATTCAACTTATCGAGTATTTTTCAAGGGACCGGGAAAAAATGTTCACTTTATCGAGAGATTCGCTAGACAAACCTTTACTCGGGTAAAACCCGGGCGAAGCCGGGTACGTCCGCTAGTTTGTAATAAAAAAGGACAGCTATCTAAGGATTGCTGGTTTCTAGATAAGCAGAAACAAGGATATCAAAAGAAATGGACTCCTGATTTTAGAAATCACAAATACAGTAGAAAACATTCTAATAACCTAGTGAATACTGTGAAAATTAGAATTAATGAGCAAGCATATGAAACATATGTAAAAGAATTCGAAGATTCATCAGATGAGAGAAATGATAGACAAATATGGTGTATAGATTCAGGATGCACCGCACATTTAACCCCAAACCTAACTTTGATGGAAAATGTGACAGAGTACAAAAGTGAAATCAACCTAGCTGAGAATGGGAAAAACTACTCAAGCCATAGCCAAAGGAGATATGAGACTTACTAAATGCACAAGTGAAGGCCAAGAAAGGGAATATTAATCAGTTATTCCAGTAAAAGAGAAGCCTACAGAATATATGATATAATGAAAAAGAGAATTCATGAGGTCAGATCGGTAAAATTTAACGAAGAGAGGAATCGATTATGCAAATTATCTTCAGGAAGATATTAATTGTGATAATTTGATCTATAAAAGAAATTGCTGAGAAGACTTTCTTATATCGAGAAAGAAGACAATCCTGTCACAGAGAGTGAAATGAAGTCTCAAGAGGATACTTCAGTAAAATTTGATGGTGACTGTAGTTTGGAAAAATGCATAAAAGGAGGAAGAAAGAAAGAATATACAAAAAGCGTCTTAGAAGAACGGCACAAAGCAAGACTTGAAGAACAAAAAAGGAAATTGATCAAAGAAGGAGGTCGACGCTTTCAAAGAATAAATTATAGAATTGAGAAAAAATTAATTATAGAAATAGATCATTATATTACGGAGAATTTTAAAGAAGCGATGAATAGTGGAGGTAGAAACGAATGGCTCAAAGCAATGGAAGAAGAGCTCAGTGAGATAGAGAAACATAAAGTATGGACACTATAGTACCAAGGGAAAATGGTATGAAAGTTATCAACTGTAAATGGGTCTCTATACAGTGTACGAAGAAAACATCCAATAATGGCATATATAAAAGAAAAGGCAGACTGGTTGCTGTTGGATATAATCAAAGATATGTTGTGGACTGTATAAGGAATCTTTCTCACCTGTACTCAAAAAGGAAAGCTTGCGAACAATAGTAGCTCTCGCAACGCAAAATAATTTTATTATAAAAGACTTATGCTGTGAAGACGGCTTATCTATATGGTGAGTTAGAAGAGACAGCATACATGAGACAACCAGATGGTTTTATGCAAAGAGGTGACGAAAAGAAAGTGTGCAAATTGAAAAAAAAAAGAAGCTTGTATGGTCTACCACAATCAGGAAAATGTTGGAACAAACGGGTCAACGAAATTTTATACCAGTTGGGAATGAGTAGAACTAAATGTGATCCATGTGTCTATAAACTCAAGAGAGGAGTAGAGTATGTAATACTGGGTCTATATGTAGATGATCTCATCATCGCTGGAACCAATAAGAAAATTAACGATAACCTACCTCAGCAATAGAAAAATGTTACTCTAACGGAAAAGAAAGTTAACGAACCATTTATTGTAATTGAGATAAAAAGGGAAGAAGATGAATTTTATCTATCTCAGGCTCATTATATTGATACAATTCTTCACAGATTTGAACTGGAAGAATGCAACAGTGTGCAGACACCTGGAGATCAAAATCAAAATTTGGATGAATATTTGGACTCTAAGCCAGTAGATAAAACTGTATACTAGGAAATGATTGGATCACTTATGTACCTTTCTAAAGGTACTCGACCGGACATATCCTCCAACGTCAGCAATTTATCTTAGTATAATAATGATCCGAGGGAAATACACTTAACTGGAGTTAAACGGATCTATAGCTATCTGAAGGGACAAAAATAAAATGTAGCAATTTAAGTCAGGATTTCACTCAAACTTGGCGACAACTTAATAAACTGGAGAAGTAGGAAGCAAAATTTAGTAGCCTTGTATACATGTGAAGCAGAACTTATTTCAATATGTGAAGGAATTACGGTTAAAGAGATTACTAGAAGAACTTTGTTTAAATGTAGCTTTCCCAATTACCTTGAAAAGTAACAGCCAGGCTGCAATAAACTGGATACAATCTGACAAAATTACTTCACGAACAAAGCACATAAACCGAAAGTATTATTTTTTGAAAGAGGAAATACAAAATGGAATCAAACTGGCATACACTAAAAGTGAAGACATGGAGGCGGATATACTAACGAAGAGTCTCCATAAGGACAAATTACGAAAATGTACAGATAGCCTTGGACTTGCTGATTAAGGCTTAGAACACAGGAGCGTGTGTTGTATATATATTTCAAGTTGAATTAATTGATTATTCCCACAGAGTATGTGTGTAAGATCACAAGTAAATAGGCGCTAACTGTAAGAAGATAAGTTTTTTTTGTTTACTATGTTATAAGTTTCTCATTTACTTTGTTCTCTCTCTTATAAATCAATAAAGATAATGTTTGATC
>CP092886.1:134688975-134716660 GCA_030710605.1 Cordylochernes scorpioides | reverse complement strand
AATCTTCTTAGAATCAGTATCTAGAATCAGTTTCAAGATATATCAAGTATGGAGAAGCGGTACCAAGGTAAATGGAGTCCCAGTATTCTATATACAGTTACGAGCGCCATTCCTCATCTCCTAATCAATCAGTCAGTTTTCATCTCTGTCACCGTTTGCTTTTTTTTTTTTGGAATGGCGCCCTCCTATTGGTTGGCTACGGTCACGCCACCTTTGCCCCCCCCCCCACTCGCTATTTCGTCTTTGTAACTATTGTGTTGGAGCGGGTCGCTCCCTAAATAAATGCATATATTAGATAATAATCAAATGGAATCCTCTCTTTCTCTTTCCCAGTAAGAGACGCCTACGGAAGCCAACAGTACATAGACAGATAAAGCACATAGGCTATAGTTATTAACTAACATATGCAATTATTTAAGGCGCCAATTTATAATTGTAACAAATAGTATTTGAATCAAAACATTCAATCGGGTAAAACACGGGCGTTGCCCGGGTCATTCGGCTAGTGCTTTCTAACTACTACTGGACACTCAAGAGGGATGTACCACAAGCAAAGTATAGAAGAAAGTCCACCGCCACTACTTTCCAATAAAATAAATATATTTCGTTCATATAAACTTATATATTGATTAAACATATTTTCAAATTTTAAGTAGGTGTCTCTCAGAAGCCTTGTGTGATAAAAAAAAGTATATTTAGAATCAGCACAAAAAATTAAATTAAGATAAAATTATATTTATTTTGGGACAAGGAAAATATTTTTTGGTTAACCAGTATAATGTAATACATTTTATGCAAAAATGATTACGTAACATTGTTTGCATTTATTACCGTGTTATCCCAATAATAAAAAAAGGTGATAACGCAGGTGTGATGGATAATTCAATATCAGATTTTATAACATGAAAAGTTTCATTAGAAACAAACTAGGTTTTCTCGGGGGAAAAGGTTGTTGACCAAGGTTGTTATAATTTTATAACTCCAAAATATTTAAAATAGTTTGTCTAATTTTTAGTGTTCGATTAGCTTATCTGTTAATCTATATATTCAGTTAATTCATGCAGAATTATCCAATGGTTTATTTAGAATTTTTGGAGGAGAAAAACAACAAAAAATCAATTTATATTGACAATATTATATTCAGTGGGGAGTGAGTGTTTGTCCTGGAAATATTGTTTTAACAGATATTCATTAGGCAAAATTTCCCTCGGGTAAAAACAGGGCAATGACGAGTACATTTGATAATTAAAATATATAACTTACCTCATATTTTGACTCATCAATCTTGTATTGGAGATGGAAGCAATCAAGAGAAAAAGACAAGTGCTTGAGATTAATTTTTATCTCAAGCAAAATGTCTTAATCTATAGATTGAATCCTTTTCTTTCTCTCATAAAAAAAGAGAGAAAATATAAAATAATCACTTTTCATATTAATTATACTTGCCCAATATTATCTGGATATATTCCTAAAGTTTATGTTTCTTTTCAATACATTTTATTGATAAAAAATAGTTTATTACTGGTACAAAACGAATTACTATTTAGATTTATAAATGCCTGCACAATTCTCTAACATGTTAGTAAAATAACTTTATTTAAAGGGAGATACGAGTTATGGGGGGGTGGTGGTGTCCAAAATAAAATATTGTTGCTCAGGTCGTGCGATGTAAAATAATGAAATAAGCTATCGCTATTTCAGTGATCATAAAAACTTGACCGCTGGTGATCGTTGGCTGTGGTGTTGTTGTGATTGATAAGTTATATTGTGATAACTTAGTTTATAGCACAAACACAAATGTTTCGTTACACATATATTGGGTAATATTTTGCAATCCATATGTTAAAAAAATAATAATAAGGTATCATTTTTGGATTTAATTGAAACATACTTTATTTTAAAAATAAACCTGATATTTCGAAAGGATAAGGGTCTTTCTTTTTCAAACATATTTACGACTCAAACTCACGATGTGATCGTGAGTATTCATAGTGCTGCTATGGAGGACCGTTAAGTTTTCAGGGGTCTGATTTTTAAAAATAATTAGTGTGTAGTCGTTCAGACTAATGGCTCTTTACCAAGATCTCACGTATTGAATTGTTTTTATCGCACGTAAGGCCTTGATAAAAAGCTTCTAATTCGGAAGTTACCCAATTTTATCATAATAGAGAAACATACCTATGTGATTTGGTTATTTTAAAAAGAGCCAGCGATTTATTTTAGCGAAACAAAAATAAAAATAAAAAGAAACTTTTTACCTGATTCAAGTTTTACTTTTCAAATAATTTCTGGGTAACTATTGCTCACATAAAAATCAATTGAAACTGAGAAAAGTTATCGGTGGAATGTTTGCGATGTGCTAACATGAGACAATGATGCAACAACCTACCTGTGGATCGGAGAGGCAAGCTCTGCTTACTGGGCGCTGCCAGCTTGCGCAATCGATTGCAGCTCTGGTTCCTTTATAATTTTGTCGCTTTTGTTAACATTTGAAAAATATTCATACAAAATATATTTTTAATTGAGGCAACTCTCTATTGATTCTTTAACTTGTTAAAAAATTCTGCTTAATTACTTCTTTTCGCCTGAAATTCCATTGAATTCTTTAATTTCTCTTGCCGCGCGCCTCTCTTTTGTTTGGTTCCTCCTAACTTTGTTAAAGTCAAACAACCGTAAACTTTCTCAGGATTAAATGGGAGTTGGTTAGAATTATAAAGAACAGAAACAATCAATTCCTCCCTTTATCCCGGTCTTAATATTCTAAAGTTTATTTTTATATCGTATGTAAATTTTGTGTGCACACACAAATATATATATTAAAAAAAATAATTAATATATATAAGACTGTACATTATTATTTATTTATTTTCCTACTTTTCTCTTGTTCAACATAGACCTTTGTTTGAAAATAATTAAATATACATAGATTTTTGGGGGGATATTTTTATTATCAATAATAAAGGACTGAATATTTTCCGTTAAAATAAATCCCAATTTAAAGGACTATCTATATATTTTGGCCATTAATTATTATCTATATCTTTGCTATCAAATTGGTCTAGCCATTTTGTCAGATAAGCACTTCTTTGGCAAATTCTGAAGATTTTATTTGCTCCCTTATGAATATTATGAAATCAAGCTTGCCTAGGAATGATGAGGGCCAAAGCACGGTACTATGGTCTACAGGTAGGCGTTTTGATTAGTCAAAGCTGGTGTTGTGGTTTTGTAACCGACCTGAAAATGCAAGAATTCAGTGACTGTCAATATATGACGCAAAATTTTAGCGTCTATATTGATCTGAGGAGAGAGAGAGAGTATCCTCACAAATACACACACACACACACACGCACACACACACATATATATATATATATATATGTTATAGATTAGAAATATTTTGTGTGTTTGATTGTTGAAAAGAGGTGCAGTCGTGGAAAAATAAAAATAATTATTTACCTTTCAAGCAGATTTTTATTTTGAATCTCTTGAAGTAAAAATATACATAAAATTATTTATATCACAGGAATATAGAATTTATATAATGAATTCTATAATCGTGGATAAAAGATAGGTAGGGTTAAATATACATATTTACAACAATAATAATTAAAAGTGATATTTTTTTTAATATATGGTCAAAAATGCAGAACAGTCAATGAATGAAAAAATAAAATATATGTTTTTAAAAAAAATAAAATATCGGTATTTTAGATTATATAATATATATATATATATAGAAGCATAGGGCACCTCTCCCGTCAAAATAAACGGAAAACCTGACGCCGTCTATTGACCGTCGCCGCAACTAGTGGACTCAGGTCGATGAAAAAGCCACAACACCAGCTTTGGCAAAGTGAGAAGCGTCCACCTAGAGACCATGGTTTCGGGCTAATGGCCCTCGTCAGTCTAGGGCGGACTTTATTCCATGAGATCCACACGGGATCTAATGGAATCTTCACAATCTACCAAAGATGTGTTTTGCTGGCAAGGTGGCTGGGCCAAATCTATGGCTAGAATATAGATGGTAAATTTGCCGGGAGTAAATTAATCCATAGAAGCATAGGGAGCCTCTCCCCTCAAAATAAACGTCAAAACCTGACGCCATCTATGGTTTCGGGCTAATGGGCCTCGTCATTATATATCTCATGATATATATCATTAGCCCGAAACCATGGTCTCTAGGTGGACGCTTCTCAGTTTGTCAAAGCTGGTGTTGTGGCTTTTTCACCGACCCGAGGCCGCTAGTTGCGGCGACGGTCAATAGATGGCGTCAGGTTTTGACGTTTATTTTGACGGGAGAGGCGCCCTATGCTTCTATGGATTAATTTCCTCCCGGCAAATTTTCCATATATAATATATATGATGCACTAGCGCGCCATCTGTTATGAAAATTAAAAACTATTTTAGACGTGTAAGATTCTTTTTGAAATTAAACAATTTCTACTGCGCTTACTGAAATGGAAAAATTAATGGGAGGGCTTGGCTCATCAGTCGTGAACCCTCCCAGCTGTTTCGCCAGTTTAATCTACTATACCGCTGTTATATTGCATTTTTCGATCTTCCTTTTATAGTGATACTGTTGCTAGACTCTTGGAATGGGTATTTTAGGTGTCATATGGACATAAGCTTTGAGGACAGTAGAATTACATACAATTATAAATATATAATATACATCGAGCAATCGCTCCTCTGCAAATTTCTTCTTCTAGGAAAAAAAATATATATATATTGAGAGTATAAATAAGTTCGTGCGGTTTTGAAAAAGATGGCGCTACTAGCGTATTATTCCACTGTTACATCTGGCAACACCATTATTTTGAAGCGTCATCATAAGGCTTCCTTTTTCAGTAACCGTCATTTCTCTGAAGTATAAACAACCTAGTTTCTGATTGCTCCTAAAATGTCAACTTTTGTACCAAATAATGTGTTTTTGCTGGGAGTTTTACTTCATTACTACCAATATGAAGAAAATATCTGCTGAGAGTCATCGTAGTTTATGGTGACTATGCTCTAGCTAAACGAACGTGTCAGAAGTGGTTTTCACGGTTTAAAGGTGGAAATTTTGATTTGGAAGACGAAGAAAGACTCGGAGCGTCACCAAAATTTGAGGATGAATAATTAGAGGCAAGGCTCGATGAAGATCCAACACAAACGCAAAAGGAACTCGCAAAAATACCTGGAGTCACTCAACCAGCCATTTTTAATCGCTTAAAAGAAATAGGAATGATCCGAAAGGTCGGAAATTGGGTGCCGTGTAAACTAAAGCCGTTTTTTCATGTGTGAACAACTGCTCCAACGTCAAAAAAGAAAGGGGGGTTTTTGCATCGATTTGTAACTGGTGATGAAAAGAGAGTCCATTACGATTATCCAAAACGTCGGGCAACGTATGGATACCCTGGCCTTGCCGCATCATCGATGGCCAAGCCGAATATTCATGGCAGGAAGATTATGCTGTGTATTTGATGGGACCAGCTAGGAGTGGTATATTATGAACTGCTACAACAGAACGAAAAGATCACAGGGGAGGTCTACTGAAGACAATTGATGCGTTTGAGCCGAGCATTGCGAGAAAAACGGCTGCAATATGCCAATAGACACGACAAAGTTATTTTGAAAAATGATAAAGTTCGGCCACATGCTGCAGCACCCTTTAAAACGTACTTAGAAACGCTCAAATGGAAGGTCTTACCCCACCCGCTGTATAGCCCAGACATTGCTCCTTCCGATTATTATCTCTTCCAATCAATGTAACGTGGCCTGGCTGATCAGCACTTCTCCAACTACGATAAAGTAAAAAAAAAGGATCGATGAATGGATAGCGACCAAAGAGCCGGCCTTTTCCGTGATGGGACCCGTCAATTGCCAGAAAGATGGAAAAAATGTAGCGGCTAGTAACGAACGATATTTTGAACATTGAAGGTCTAACCAATCTTTCACAATAAAGCTCCAAGTTACGAAAAGAAACCGCACGGACTTATTTATACTCCTAATATTATAAAGAAAAATTGTAGTATTGATATTAAGGGTAATTTAAAAAGTGGTTGAAATAATTTGAAAAGAGAAATGTATGCAAATATATATTTAACAGAGAAGCATTATTACTCTGATTTAATAATAGTGAAAATAATGAAGAGTAAAAGAGAAACAAATACTCATTTTGTTTCTCTTTTATGCTTCATTATTTTCTCTATTATATATATATGTCATAATATATACTCTTCAAGGAATAATAAAGTCAACCTACAGACAACCCAGAGAGAGACGGGAGGGTAAAGTCCGGTCACTTGAGACACCAGCGACATTCCAAGGGGCGACCACTTGGGCCCGTCAGTTAACACCTTGGGACTTTTAAGACAGTTGAGGATTGTGTGCGACACGAACGGCCGCCCGGCTGTGCCGGTCCCGTCTCTCTCTCTCTCTCTGGTTGCCTCGTTTCCTCTCCCAACTTGTGGTGTTTATTTCCCCACCTATCATACCATATATTGTGTCACTGTATAATATTTGCATATTTTTATTATCTCGTTTTACAAATATGTTAGGTAAATTTCTTATAATAATCTTTTATGTAAATTTTTGGAAAAGAAGGCTTCCGGGCTGTTGGCCCTTGATGATTTTTCAGGATGCCTGAATGACCAGGTTTTTGGTGGTTGAGGTACAGCTCGCACCATGCTGACGAGGACCAACAGCCCGAACGCGTAAGTGGTTAGCTTTTATTGATTAATCAAGAATGGCTATTTGGCAAATTCTGGAATAATTAAAAATCAACAAATAGTTGATATTTATTCCGATAGATGGCGTAAGCCATCAGCAACTTTCAGTTGCACGATAAGGAGATACCTTTTCTTAATTTCTATTTTATATTTTTGTGTAAACGTGAACAATATATTTTGTTAAGTGAATCTCTCTCAGTGCTCTTCCCGTGAAATATTTCAGAAGAATATCTTCTTCAAAAGAGCGAAATATTTTATTATGAAAATTCTTAAAAAGTGACTTTATTTGTTTCCAATATCCGTGTATGTGTATTTTGAAAATATTGCATTTATTACGATGAGTATATCAGTTAGATCTATAACACTATAGCTTAAAATAAGAACGAATATCCACCATCAAGAAACAAATTTATATATATATATCTGTGATGAGGTATCCTGTCGACTCTCGCTATAGCTGTGATAACCGAGGGTCAAACCTGTAGTAACCGAGAGAGACAGTCAGGGCGTGGAGAGTTTTCCAGTACCTCTCTGCACCTTGGAGGACCTTTAACAGTTCTCACAGAGTACAGGCAGTCGTGGTCGAGGCAGAGGGGAAAGCTTGGGAATGTCCACACACAAAAAACGAAGAGACACAGTTGTAGTAGGAAAGTTCCGTGAACAGATAGGAGTCGAACTAAGAGCAAGATGGAGATAGAAGAGTTCTTACTGTTCTACATGGTCGATGAGGTGGTCCTGGGTACAACCGACGAGGGCTCACGCTGGTGGTGAAGTGACTATATTTTCGGCTAGGGCAGAGGCCTTATATATCTTGGCCGAGGGGGCAGAATGGACTTTGAGCGGGTGCAAAGGGCGTGGGGCGTCTGCGGTATTCTACACCCTTTGACCTTGATGGAACGACCTGCCAAATTCCTCTTTAGGGTTGTTGGATTTCTATCTCGATCTTGCTTTAGCTCAGCTCTTAATCTATTACATAGTTTAATTTATTCATCCTCGGTTTGTACAAAGTACATTACATATGGTGATGCAATGACACATGTCAATCATGCGTATAATTATTTATAGATGTGTTTCTATATACAACATGACAATCTTGTTATAAGTATTATACAATATAGGGTTGTTGGTTTAAATTACCATATATATATATATAATGCGAATATATCAAAACTTACAGCATATACAGTTGAAACTCTTCATAATATAATTTAAAGACCATAAATTTGTTGTTTATATATTTTTCTTCTATATTTTTCCAGCGTACATTCTATTAAATGATGTACCTATAAAATTTAGGACTTAATATTTTTCAACGTACCTATTGCTTTGAAATTGCTAGTAGTGAGTCGTCGAAACGTCGGTCAGTTAGACCTCATCACATATGGTTAACGAATGCTATATCCATAAATATATCACTAATCTGTTTATGTAAAAAAAGCGTACCTGGATCTGTGAAAGAAAAAAAAATCTCAAAATATTTCGAGAGATTCCTCTCTCTTTATCAATAAATTAATATCTCGAAATATTTTGAGAAAAATGTTTTTTTTTTCTTTCACAGATCCAGGTACGCCCTTTTTATATAAACATATTTAATGGTTAGCTTTTTGACTCAAAATATCAGTAATATGTTTCAATTATTGTTATGCGTATAGAGTAGTGGCCATTAAAATTGCTACACCAAGAAGGCAACGCACTACAGACCTGAAATTTACACTATAGGAAAACTATGTTGCTAAATGATAATAATTAGAGTTTCAAGCGCATTTATGCAAAATAGGCATGGGTAGCGACACTTACAATGTACCGAAAAGATTGTACAACAGGTTTTTCGTACAGAAATTGCATTTGAAACGTTGCTTCCTTGTGAAAGGTTGTCGTGATGCCGCGTGTAAGAAGAAGCAATGCGCGCCAACACGTTTCCGAGTTTGATAGATGTAGTATTTTAGCCTACAGGGATTGCGGTTTATCATATCATAGTATTTTGCTCTTAGCGCCGATCGAGATCCCATAACTTAGTAGAATATGGAATAAATGATTTCTGAACGGTTAAATGTATCGACGTACTGGATCTCTAAGATAAGCTTTCACTAACAGCCGATGAGACCGATATGTTACCCGCATGACTTCAATGAATCGAAATGGAACAATAAATGGGGTTGGTTCAAGGAAAAGTGTCTGTACGAAGAGTTCGCCGACAATATCAGCAGTATGGACTGCCATCTGGGCTACAATAGCTTCAGCTACCCTTGGCGTTACATCCCAGACAGGAATTCCATCAATGTAGTGATTAACGTCAAACCTGGACGCAGGAATGGCGTGATGTATTTTCAGACGAATCCAGGTTCTGTTTGGAGCACCATGATGGCCGCAGCCGTGTTTGGAGCCATATTGGAGAAGGCACATTGTCAGCCTGCATTCGACATTGTCATACTAGCCCATCACCAGGCAAGATGGTAAAGAGTGCCATTGGATATAAAGTGCATCTCGGTCACCTCCTGTTCACATTTCCGGCACCTTGAACAGTCCCTGTTACATTATATGCGTTATAATGCCCGTGACTGTACTTTTTATTCGATGCCTTAGAAACGCTACGTTTGAGCAGGAAAATGCACAACCGCATGTTGCCTGTATTGAACGGACCTTCTTATATCCAGAAAAGATTCGGCTTCAGCGCTGGCTAGTACATTCTCCTAATCTGTCACCAATAGAAAACATCTGGTCAATGGTTTCCGAGCGACTGGTTCGTCCCCATACTCCAGTCACAATTATCGATGAACTGTGGCATCGTGTTGTAAAGTTGCATAGAGAGCTGTACCTGTATATGATATCTATTCTTTATTCGACTAAATTCCCAGAGGCGACTTGTTTTTGAAATCCAGAGCCACCTCGCCAGACATGCACGCGATATTCCAGGAAGAACATCTCTCGGCAACGGCGTACATCTGGCATTCCGACATAATATCTGGCGGGTGGCGACGCAGACGACCCAAAAGAACGCCGCTGGTGATTCTGTAGTCCGCTTTTGGTAGAGGTATTGGGCGGTAATAGTGCGCGCTGCTTCGCGAATCATGTATTCAATGAGGAATCGATAGATAACTCCCGAAGAATTCTTTGAAGACCTTGACGATTTCGCAGGGCATGCTATCTAAATCAGCCGCTTTCCCTTGTGGAAGGCGGTGAATGACAGCTTCTATATCACTTAAGGATATATCTGCTAGATGAAATGGATCACTGTCCTCCAGAGTGATGCATTTCGTATCTCGCTATGCTGACGTCTTTTCAAATTTGGACTTGATGTCAAGTTTCACAGGGAGCTAGCGGATATTCTGGTCATCATTCATGAAGATGAACGCCTCTCTTTTGCCCGTTGTTCAGGAATAACTTTCGCAGGTTACCATTTCGTAATCTATCGAGACCACTTTTCAATAAGGCCGTAACGCCACAATGATGTCTTCATCTTTGACGGCGATGGGAAGATTTCCTATAATTACATCTCGGCCGTTATCTTCCTTTATGCTGAGGCTTTTAGGAAGTACCTGCCGATGGTGAGACACTTCTCGGGCCTAATTTTATCGGTGCTGTTTTTGGGCAGTGCTGGCTGGCACGGCGTATCCTTTTCTTGGGTGGTGTTGGTCTGGCATGATGAACCAAGTAGAGGCTAGCGTATTTTTGGAGAAGAAATCGAATATTTTCGTTGTTCAGGTTTTAAAGGTTTTTCAAGTCATCCTCTGCAATTTATCCAATTCTGGCTTTTATGAGGCCCATTCACATCATCTCAGTTTTTTTCACGGACAAATTTGTATGTTCATCGTTTGTATTGCAATTCACATGATTCTTTTCCCATTCCGTCGATATCTCGACTTCAATTGCAGTTTCGTCGATGTCAATGAAACCATCTTATCTACATTGTCTTTTTTCTCCGCCAAAATACTCCATACATATTGGTAACCTCAACATCTCTCACCTCCATTGCCAAAAACAAGGAGCTCGCGCATCGTGTGGCCGCACGGACGAAAGAGAGATAGAAATGTTGACCGTAGAATTGGCTTAGACACTTTTGGAAAATTGTGGAAATTTTATTTGATCTCTAGTCGCTCTCACATATCTCTCCCTGGACTGACGAGCATCATTAGCTCGAAACCATGGTCTGCAGAGGTTGGTGCTTCTATATTAGTCAAATCTGGTGTTGCGGCTCTGTCACCGATCCTAGTCCGCACTGCAAAATAGATTTTATAAATAATTTGTCCTATGTCTCTTTCATTACACTATTGCCGCTAAAATTACTTTTTAATTCGGCTTTATATGCTATCAATAATTATAAATTTAACCTCTAGTTCGAATTAGTATCATAAAAGATATGGCAATGATATTTACTTTTTATTTCTAGAAACTTATATGCTTCCACTTGAATATTACCCTTTCCATTGAGAATTTCTTTTTGTATAACGAGAATGGTGCACATCTTTATCTTTCACATATTAATATTCGTAAAAAGGATTTTTTTTCACGTCAAAAGAGTCCGTAACGAATTTCTTTCGTTCGCTTTTAAAATCTAATAAAGTTTATTAAATATTGATTAGACCTTTGTCTCGAGTTCTAAAAATATTTTCTCTATATGCCATTTATATTTTTATTAGTGGAACTTCTGGGATTATTTCAAAGTGTTTTATGCACGATAAGTTACTTTATTTTCTCGTCATTATATTCTCTTGATTTATAATTACCGACAAAGTCTTCTTCACCACATTTATAAAAATGTCTTTATCATTCTTCACAAATTATCAATTTTTATTGTTATTACGTTTTATAATATCTGCATTTAATTTAATTTGATTTCCGAATTTTAGCAAATATTTTAAAATATAGTTATTTTTACTCTTTTATACTGTAAGTTAATATTCTCTTTATCAATTCAATATTCAATTATTTTCCCGATATGTTTTATATTCGCTTTGGTTGAATTGCATCTATACGAAGATAATTTTCGCTAATTTGTTTGTCGTTGTTTTCTTTAGGCGCTCTTCAAATGAGCGGGCGCTTTAATGTACTATTTTTGCGTTTCCAAATAATTGTAATCAATGATGTGTGGTCTGTATTGGCCATTCAATATACACGTTGTATATACACTTGTATTTGTACAGCCATTTTTATTGAGAATACTGGATGCCATCTTTTACAAATTGGTTGCTTTTCTAGCATTTTGCAGCCCCATTGATGTCTCAACCATTGTCTTATTTGGAGTTAAGACATCAATATCTTAAATTCTACTATTGAAGTAAATACAACGAATGTTCACAGCTATATTGAATATTTTATACTCTTCATTTCATATTTATTTGATATCACGACCACCCCGTGGCCGAAATTGGTTCTTATTATATTAAAAGTAGATATTATGTGTCTTTGCGTCTTTCATATTCACTTTATATATAATATTCATATAGTTATTATAAGTTTTAAAATATTGCTCAAAATATATATTTAACATTATCACTCTAAATAATTTCAAAAGAGAATTATATTTAGTATAATACAAGGTTTCGGTCAATAAATAATGCACACACAGCCGGTAATAACCTTTTTAATTATTGACAAACCAGAAAACTGGAACTCTTTAATTAATAACTCCTAACATTCCTCTATATATTAAAATCATTCAATATATCCACCTTCCTTCAGTACACATTTTATCTAGCGTTGTTACCAACTTGCATAAGCACTTTGGTAAAACGCCTTATCCGGTTCTCTGAGCCATCCTCTAACAGCTCAGAGTAAAATGTTTCAATTATTTTAAATCGTAAGAAACATTTTAATTCCAAGCAAGGAGAAAAGTCTGAGGGTTCCAGGTCAGGGCTGTACGCAGGGTGAGGCATCAGAGTCCACCTATAGCCTGCAATCTTCACTAAAGTCAAGTGCCCCGTGTGAGGTCTCGCATTATCCTGAGGTAATTTGATTCGAGTATTTTTTAAGTTGGGATTTTTGTTTCAATTTCTCTTTTTGTCTTTTATAATGATCTACAATAGCTTTCCTAGTTGATAGAAGAAAATCTTTCAAGAGTGTCTATGGATATCAGCCCTTCTTGGTCCCAAAAGACAGAGATCATGATTTTGCTCTTGAAACGGAAGGCCTTGGTGTTTTCTTCACTGGCTATGTTTTATGGGTCCATTGCATTGATTGACGCTCTGAAAAAGGATTATTATAATAAATCCAGGTATCGTCACATGCTATTACACCTTTTCTTTCTCTCTATAACTCCCGAGAAATTTCTCCAGAAAAGTACCCATGAATCAGTTCTCATGTTGATATTCTGGCATCCATTTTGAGGATAATATTTTCGATATTCAAAATCATTAATAAGTTAATGAACACTTCTACTTTATAAAGGAATTTCCCCCCATTATTTGTTAAGTCGTGATTGTGCGGTTATTATTTATCAATTCTTTTGTTAAAATAAAATTTACATCTATATTTTGGCCAATGATTTGGCTCAGCCACTTTGTCAGCTAAACACTTCTTTGGAAGATTGTGAAGATTTCCGTGGATCTAATGAAATAAAGCCCCCCCTCCCCCGGATTAACCAGAGCTAAAGCCTGAAACCATGGTTTCCAGGTGGGCGTTTCTCAGTTAACCGAAGTTGTTGTTGTGGCTTTGTCACCACCCGAGGCCGCTAGTTTGCGGCGACGGTCAACAGATGCGTCTAGTTTTGACGGCAGAGTCAACCATTATTTTTATACACACGTCTCTCTCTATATATAAAAGTAAACGTATGTAAATATTTATTTGTTTCTCATATGCGTTTTCGATATTTGACCAATCTGGCTAATAATTTAAAAGGATATAGATTTAAGTCTGGAAGCAGAACTTGTCACATTTTCATCCAAGGAAATTTCAAATTAACCTAGTACTTGTGGCTAGATGACAGACCGCCATTTAGCGGAACAAAAAAATAAATAAATTTTGATTTAATTTGTTCCATAATATTGTATTTTATATTTAGTCTGTCTAAAAATCGGTAGCACAACTGGTTGCGACACATTTACAATGTATAGCTGAACAATCATTGTGATTTGAATTAAGACTAAAGGGGTCATACTTTTATAGTTGATGCCGTCCCACCCCATGAAGCCTGAGGTTCTTTCTGCATGCCTTTCCACAACAAAGTTCTGAGGGGCCTTTATTAGGACCTACGAATAACATGTATCATGCCGTCATGAACCCTCAAAATGAATCCGGATTAATCATAAAAATGGTAGAATGTCATTCTTGAGCTCCAAGACGTCTCTATTTACACCAGCTGAGCCTGTTGCTTCTGCATATGGCAGAGAGTGGAATTGTTAAATAAGGCCGGTGACTACGGAGTTTTGATCCAATAAGACAGTTTTTAATGGTGTTCAAAGAAGGTTCAGATTCATTTTGCACATGTAAATATGCTCGAATCATTATAACAGTTTTGTTCTGTATTCTACAACCATCTTTCGAATCTTCCTATTATCTCTCTCTTTTTTTGTTATTCTAGGGCGCCCTGATTCAAGTTCATTTTAAGCCTTTCCTTCTCTGAACACGGAGACCAAATCCTTACAACAGTACTTCGATTGCAGTCTACTTTCATAGAAATCGTATGTCATACGATTCCAATACTTATGAACAGATAAAAGGTTCTCCCATGGGAAGCTCTCTTTCGACCCCAGTCATCGAAATTGTCATGTGTTGCATGGGTAGTTGGATAACCTCCCTATTCCTTCAGATATAGTTTTATGGCGTCAATATATTTATATAATATTTTGTATCTGTGTTCAGAAAATCAAACTAAGAACATTCTGGAAAAACTCAGCAGTTACCACTCCGACCTGAATTTCACCTACGAAAGAGAAACAAACAATAACCTTCCATTTTTAGATATAAAAACCCTTCGCACACAACAGAAATTCCAAACAACTGTATACTATAAGCCATCCTTCAACCACAACTATATCCGATATCTCTCTTATTGCCCTCTCAGTCATAATATAAATACAGTAAAAACCTTTACTAAACGTGTCCATAGCCATTGCTCACTTCAAACCTTTAAACCCGAAGAAACGTAGAATATTTTGAGAAATCTAAAAACTTATCAATATCCTATATCATTCCTTTTAAAGACATTTCTATAGCCCCTCTGAAATTCAGAATCCCCAAATTTACAAATATATTTTCAGTATTTCCTATTCACCAGCATCCTCGTATAGCTCGTCATCTAAAGAAATTCGGAATTAAAACCTTTTTCAGATATAGGCCCATTATAAGTTCATTACTAAGAGAAATCCCAAGAAAAATAGTAATAATTATACTAACTAATATTAAGAAAGCCACATATACTCCATAGAATGTAAATATTGAAAAACCAAATATACAGAGGAAACTAGCAGACATTTAAATATTAGAAAATCACAACATAAACGAAATATCGACAACCAAGACAGAGCAAATCACTAATATATCTTCATATAAGAGAAACTGGTCATTCCTTCCGCCGATCAGAACCTAAAACCCATTACTCTAACTTCCCCAATAAACAACAGAAACTCATCATAGAATCCATCAAATCGAGAAATCACAATAGCATTAACACAGAAAAATAAACATTTCGTAAATTTATAATATTGTACAACATTTAATTTATTTACCACTGAATTATTTAATTTTAATAATCTGTTGCTATATGTGATGATTCAGAAACATTTATAGTTGCCCCTTCGTTTTTGTAAATCAAATTGGTTATATTTCAAATTAACACAACAGCTACAAATAACAAGCTGTATTGCTGCGCCATCTGTTATAAGAAAATTAAACTATTTTTGACGCGTGTTGTTATTTTCACTAGAAAACCCGCTTGGAGGGTTCACCACTAGTCCACCCATTATTTTATCATTGCAGTCAGGGTAGTATAAAAATATTTTAGTAAAAAAAAACATAAACGTCAAAAATAGTTACAAATAAGAAAAAGTAATAATATGAAATATTTTAAGGTGCGCAATGGAATTTCGGATATTTTTTTCTCTTATAAGATTTCTCTTTAAAAAAAGACCATTTGTACCTTTGAACAAATGTTTGTCAATTTGAAGACGTGCTGAGCAGACTGTCCGGGATATTTAATGTATCTTGCCAGAGAATATAAAAATAGCGAAAAAATATATTGTGAATATTTTTTGTTTGTCTATAATATCTAATTATATATATTTCTTATTAATTTATACAATAAAACTAACAATTATATCATAAATTTATTACAATAGATCAATTTATAAAAAAATGCGGTCATTTTTTTGATGTCGGTATAATCATAGGTGAGGAGTAGTGTTTCTCTCTTATTTCGAAACTTGAGATATATATGGAAAAATTCGAAACATTTTAGACGCGTTTGATTCTTTTGAAAATTAAATACGCGTCTATAATAGTTTCGAATTTTCAAAACAAATGGCGCGTTAATGCATTATAATTTAGATATATATATATATAATTTAATAGAGCCGGTTCCTGTTCAAAATTAACTTTATTAGGTACCGCTCAAAAAGATAAACCTAGCTTATGTTATTTACAATGGAAAATATGAACAGGTTCTTCGCAGAAAAAAAGTGTACAATACGGAATTCGATCCCGGTTCATGGCTGTCGGGAATCGAAGGTTTTAACCACTCATCCACCGACTTCTTAATTAAAAGAGATAATTTATATTATTTTAGCGCATTTATTAAAAAAATCATATAGTTCGTATTTCTCAAATCTCCGAAGTTAGGGTGAAATTATATACAATATGATATCTGATGAGCCAAGCCCTCCCAATATATTTTTTATCGCAGTAGGGACAGTAGAGGTTTGTTTTAGGTATCAAAGATTCCACCCTTCAGTGTAGCATATACACGTAAAAACAGAATTGTCCAAGACAGTATTAAAGCCCTAAAAAAGCGGTCTGGTAGTTGAATTGGCGAAACCGCTGGGAGGGTTCACCACTGATGAGCCAAGCCTTCCCAATATATTTTTCATCGCAGTAAGGACAGTAGAAGTTTGTTTTAGGTATAAAAGTAACTTTCGTGTTTAATGTTTTATTTTCTTAAACATCTAACTGTTAAATTATATTTATAGAGAATCACAATATACACACAGAACAACACAACAAATAGAATTAATACCGAATCTGTTTTTTTTTAATATGTTAATTGTTTACACTTATTTGTAATTCTGCAACAGCATACAATGATATTTCTATTAAAAAATAAGATTCCTCTTATTAAAATAGTGAAA
Organism: Cordylochernes scorpioides; assembly: GCA_030710605.1. Classification (NCBI taxonomy): domain Eukaryota; kingdom Metazoa; phylum Arthropoda; class Arachnida; order Pseudoscorpiones; family Chernetidae; genus Cordylochernes; species Cordylochernes scorpioides. The sequence goes on along the minus strand of CP092886.1, from coordinate 134,699,673 downwards.
TAATTTCAATGTCTGGTATTCATGTTCAAATAAAAAAAAATCTTAGAAGCACTACAAAAATTGTTGTAGTAATATGTTTCTCATTATAAATATTGAAAAAAAAGTTTAAACTAAGAAATAAGAACATATATATGTATATAAAATAATAAAAAGGTCAGGTGTTGGTATTGAAATCAAAAATGGCATTTCCTGACAACGCTCACATGATATTTTTAGATGGCAGAGCACAATCTAGTGGAACAAAAATGAACTAAACATCGATTTAACTTGTTCCCTCTGATATTTGGCCACCCTATTGTCTTGATAAATCAAGAAAAGCCAACCACGAACAGGTTCAGGGAACAAGTTTTTTTTACCGAATTTTACCAGATGACGGACTATTGCTATGGATACTGGTGAAACCCATCACCAAAAGCATACATTCATCTATCGTGGATATAGGACCGTTGTTCACACCATCAATTCATGAGGTTATGGTAAGGCGTGAAATGTCTACGAGCCTAATGATTTTATAATGACAATCCTCATTAAGACATTATATTGGTGTACGAGCGGCTGATAATACATAAGAAAACCGCGTAAATACAGTCAAGATAATATTGACAGTCGCATAATGGCGCGATGGATTTGTGTAAATAAGGATCAGTTGACAATATTTGAAAACGATTATGAAAATCGTTCAATGCGGGTTAATCCCGTTAAAAAAAATCTTTAAAATTATTACAAAAATTGTTGAGGTAATATGTTTCTCATTATAAATATTTTTTAAAAAGGTTTAAACTATGAAATAAGAGCATATATATATTAAAAACAAAAGAGGCATATCCTGACCAGGCTCACATGAGCTTTTGTTTTTAATATCAACACATAACCTATTCTTTATTTTTTAAATTGTTTTTTCACATATTTCTATATATATATATATTATATAATCTAAAATACAATTATTATATATATATTTTTAAACATTTTATTTTCATTTATTGACTGTTTTACATATTTGACCATAGATTCAAAAAACATACCACTTCTAATTATTATTGTTGTAAATATGTATATTTAACCCTACCTATCTTTTATTCACGATTATAGAATTCATTTTATAAATTCTATATTACTGTGATAAATAATTTTATGTATATTTTTACTTCAAGTGATTCAAAATAAAAATCTGCTTGAAAGGTAAATAATTATCTTTACTTTTCCACGACTGCACCTCTTTTTAACAATCAAACGCACAAAAAAAGTCTAATCTTTAATATATATAAAATAATAATAATGAAAAGGTCAGGTGTATCAAAGGTTCTGGTTGCCGATAGCTTCTACCACCAAGGTTTCAGTCCAATCCGTTCTACGTGTTCAAAGAATCCCCTCCCAGCATACCTGCCATAAATTACCAGTGGTTACCGACATGTGTCTGAAGCCCGTCTAGTTCCAACCATCGATCCCATCGATTGGCTACGATTCGAGGAATCTGCTCTAACAAAGCGAGCGTTGGTTAACTAACCTTTTCTTGCACGAGACTATTTCCACAACCACGGGGAGCTGAGGACGGGGATTGTTTGGCCTAGCCTATTGGAAATGGATATCCAAACGCGAACAATTCTAGTACATATTGAACCAAAATATATACTACAAATTTATAATGGAATTCGATATACAATTTAATACAATTAATATATTGCGCATTTATTGAAATTTAAAGAATATTTATGGTTTATTTTATTTTTAATATACATTTGTGTAAATTACATTTAAAATATTAAATTTCCATCTATCGTTAAAACTTGTAATATTTATTTTTGGCAATGTGTTTCTTTGAAAATATATCATCAAATATTATCTCTACAGAACTTACTGCAATGATAAAAGGGCTCTGAGATCCCTCTTATTGAATAACTTTTATCATTGCAGTAAGGTCCGTAGAGATAATATTTGATGATATATTTGCAAATAAACACATTGCCAAAAATAAATATTACAAATGCATTTATGTAGTTTAATAGACTATTGTGTATAAAAATGATGCTATTTTTTTACACATGTGTAAGAATATATTATTTTCGAGAAATAAAAATAAATAATATATATATTTTGTGATGAGATATTCATTTGACTAAATCCTCTTTAAACGCCATATTTAAACATTTGTACATCTATCTTTAGGATAATTAAACATTTATGATATATTATCAAACAAACAAATAAATACACAACAAATAGAGTAAACGTCAAGTCATCAAATATACAACACTGTTTTAACTTTTAAAGAATAATTTCTTTGACCGCGTTTCAATGATTCTTTTTTTTACTTTTTAAATTCAAAACTAATACCCCGAGGCATATATAACAAGTTTTTCTTTCACACTATGATCTTCCTTCAAATATATCATGCCATTAAAAAAACTAGGCTATTAATTTTTTAGCAATATAATGGAATTTTTTTACTGATCTCAAGTACACTCTGGACAAAACTTAAGGAAGTTTTATCTTTTAGCATGTATATACGGATTCAGATAATAGCTCTGAATATACATTGATATACAGTGACCTTTATTGAAGGCACAGAGTATGACCAAGTGTGATTAAAATTGCCCCTGTCTTCTTTAAAAAAATAGACAACCTGCGACATCAAAGAATTTCCACTTACTTAAATTTTGTCCACGAGTGTACATGTGGTAAGGCCAATGATAACCATAATGGGTATTTAGCAACTGCCTTTTACTGTAAGCTTGCCAATTCTTTAAACATGAAGAAAGCAGTTTGAATTTTAAGTTTTTAACGAGGTGTTATAGCCCCACTAAGTTATTTGTACTTACTGGTGTGTTTAGACTTGTGCAGAAATAGAGGGCCATTCAAGCCAAAGAAATTCGATCCAAGGTCGTATGGTTGTCGAATATCGACGATCTGTATCAATCCTCCACCGTTGAAACGACACTGACAACAAATGACAAGAATGAACGAAATGTACTTATTACAATTTTTTAAATATAAGATAGAACTTTTTTTTCCTTTTATATTTTAAGATATTTTACATTTTTGATTGCATTTTTTATAATAATTTTTTCATGCCCAAATTTCACCCACCTACTCTGTATTTTAATTGATTTCAACTGTGATATTATAACACTATGCGGCGCTGAGTTTGTGTATACAAAAATGTAATGCCTCGATAAAGGTTGGCGTTCAGCCAGCCGAAATATTGGCAAAATAAATATTATTTTAAATCCAATATATGCCGTTTATTATCTAATTCAGTAAGTAGATGGGCATTAATATTCTGGGGCTTTAAAGTCAGGCTTCCTTAACTCCAAGTCGATGGTTCCGTGAAACTATCCTATTTATAGAAACTTTAATATATAAATAACCATTTATGTATATACAATGTACCAAAAGTGAAATATCTCCCTTTTAAAATGTTGGGAGAATCTTAATAAATTAGTCTCTATTTAAACTTAAAACTTCTTTATTAAATGTATGAAAAACAATGAAGTTAAATTACTATGATAAATTTGAAGAAACTCTAAGAAAACTCATACGTCTCCACACAGATTCTCAACCACCCTCACTCAAAGAAAATACCTATATATATATATACACATAATCAACACCACAGAATAAATCAAATTACAGATTAATTATATCACAGAATGAAAATTAATATTTTGAATTATAAATATCAACATAAAATGCATTAAAACAATGCAATTTAAAAGGGAGCGGTGTATCTTTTGGTTCATGAATACTTTCCTCCTGCCTATTCGTTAAGTATAAAATATGCATGATTCAATTCAGAACCACTGTACTATATGATGTACGTTTATATATTTGTTTATATATGTTTTTATATTCTTATTAAAAAAACATTTATATTTAAAATTTATTTTCAAATATGTATTTAATAATTTAGATTTATACTGTTTTTGAAAATAAAACAAAGCGCTAAAATTATTTATTTTAATAAATTCAAGCACTTCAAAAATGTTTTTGATAAACAAACCACTTTTAGTGTTTATTCTTTCGGCTATATCATTATTAATTCACATATATTTATATAGTGATAAATATATTGACTGATTAATATTTCATAATAGTTTGCGATCGAAGGTAGACATAAAATTTTGTGGTTATTCGATTATGTCATTTCTCCAATCCGGAAATCGTAACTTCGCTTCTTCCAATGGTTGGGATGATCGGCTGCAGATGGCGTTACGTCAGCCTGCAGGATTGACAGCGCATGCGCCTAACTTAACCAGCCAGCCTCCACATTCGTACCAAAGACCGGCGTCCCTCAGGTTAGTTTTGCTTTGAAGTATTTAATTGATGTGTGGAGTTTAATGCGAGCCATTTTACCCAAATCTAGGGCAGGTTCCTCAATATCTAATAGGTAGGAGTAGTTATGGAAAGCGTTAAGATTTGGATTAATTTTGATAGATAGAAAACCCGTTTCTTTATTTCTCATAACTATACCTCGTGCAGATGATTTTAGAGATCCATTTTTAATAAATATTTGAAATAAGATATTTTATAGAAAGCCTTTTGTTCAGTCTAATGCATATATAAAGCATTCTTCACATACATCTGGCTTTATTATATAAAAATAAAAATGAGAAAAAAAATGGCTCTCTTTGTTTACATGTCAAAATCCTTTGTTTCTTGGTTTTATAAAAACACCTAGTTATTATTGATATCGATTTACCTTTATATAATACATAATAAACATACATATAATATAGAACATTATAGAACTTGTAAAAAGATTATTAAAAACAGTAAAATTTTATTTTTATAACTTATCATATAGTTCTGAAATATGGCGTTTATAAGCTTCATGCTTTATAAAGGGGAATCTATAAATCACTTAGAAGGTTATATTATGGCTCCAGATAAATATTTCTATAGCAAGGTATGTTATGAATTGAATTGTATTTAGTAAAATATTTCTATAAATCACTTTAGAGGAATCTTTGTAGTAGCAAGGACTTTGTTAATAGGGTAGTGAGATTTTCAACGGGAGCTAACTATTTGAACGATCACTTTAGCAAATTTATGTGATTTATTTTTCGTTGGGAAATATTTTTGTTTTCATCCAAACTGAATATTTTCATAGATATAACATTTTAGTCAATTAAAAATTCCATGTAAATAATACATACATATTTTAAACTTAATCCCTGATTTAGTTTCATTTAAAAAGTATAGTTACCTAGATATTTATGGTAATAAAATCTCAAATGGAGAATATACAATATTCTATTTTTGAGATTTTCTATCCAAATATCATTAGAAGAATTTTTACCACATTACTCAATTAAATATGAATAATATATATAAAGAAGGACTTTCTAAAATTCACCAATTAACATCCTCCTAGTATTATCCAGTATTCAATCTTTCAGAAACATACATTATATTGATTACTTTGTCAATATATACACCTCCTTTTTAAAAATAACATAACATATATATATAATATTTTATATATAATAATATTTCATAAATATTCTTTGTTACTCTCTTTGTGATTGAGAAGATTCAAATTACAAAATAGTATATACTAATGTTGGGGTATTTTCATTGTTATATTTTGGTGAAAAAGTTTCTTTTAATTTTAAATTTGAGCCCGTTGAAGATCAGTATATTTGCTCGAAAGCTTGCAAATTTAAAATTAAAGGAAACCTTTTACCTTATTTTTATTTTTACTTTTTCAAAAAATATATTCGTATTGATAAATATTTCTAGAAATATTTTAAAAAGATTTGTGTTATGTATAATATATTTATGGATATATCACCTGTCTATGTGTGTGTGTGTGTGCGTTATTTTAAGGTGATATTTTATAGCAGTTTTTGCAAATTCGGACAAAAGTCAACCTGTATACCATGGCTTCAGGATTTGGCTCTCATTAGCACAGGCGCCGCTTCGATTTCAATACATCCTAGGAGGGAAGTTATGGAATCTGTTGAATTCACCAAAAAGATGTTTAAGTTGGTGAAGGCAGGGCCGATTTCAAACTGTGTTGTTTTAATGCATTTTTAAAGGGGGAGGTACCGATTTTCGTACATGAAAATCATCCTCTCGAAACTTTAAGTTGCATATTGGCTTACTACCTCTTCACCAGTTTAACACCTTTTTGACAAATTAAGCTGATTTCTTAGCCTCTTTCGTAGATGGTATAGAATCGAAGTCGACCCTGTATACTGATGAGGCTCATATCTCGAAACCATGGTATACAGGTTTGCCTTTTTGCCTGAATTTCCCAAAACTGGTGTTTTGAATTATTTTTTATCATTACCTTTACGTTACTGGGTGGATAAACCAAATGCTTTGATTCAATATATATTTTAAATGGAGGGGTGCCACTATTGATACATGACTACCATCCTCTCGCAACTTTAATTTATAAATATTAATATACAAATGTGTATATATTAAAATAGAGAGAGAAAAAAAAAACATTCAAAATGCATTAAATAATAAAAATCCTATCTTTAAACCCATTTTTTTTTTCAAAATTCAAAATTTCGACAACGCTGTTTCCCCTTCTTTAACTGGATTCAACGCTTGCAGAGCTTTGAATCCCGTGAGGCACGAAAATTAACGTGGATGATAGGCTTGTAAGAGTTGAATCCCAGAATAAAATGGGTCAAGAGCCTCGTCGAAATGTTATATTTATAAACAAATATTACTGATCCAAGATATATATATAATATTGGCTTTATTATTTGATGTATATATATCAATAATCATGATGTTGTTGTGTGGCCTCTTCTATTTATATTTCCTGGATCCTAGCATATATTCAAGCTCAAAAATATCGTCATTGTTGTCAAAATGAAAATATAAGTCAGCAAAAAATGAGGCAATCTCTTGATGGTTTATATTTTCACTTAAAAAAAAGATACAAAAGGGATTAATATATTTTATCTTATTCTTCTCCTTGGTATGTGTATAATAATAATATATTAAAAAGGTTTCTGGATAGAGTTTTTATTTTATTTTATTAAAGCATTCTCAAAGCCCTCGGGCATCTCTGCCCTTCTACTGGAGAACAAAAATGAGCGAATAAAACACCGCCTGATGCCAGTGATGCCTGTTGTTCTCATGTAGAGAAGGGCAGAGATGCCCTAGGGCTTGAGAATGCTTCAATAAAATAAAAAGAAATTCATCTCCAAAAACCTTTTTAATTATTAAAAACTAGCGGATGTACCCGGCTTCGCCCGGGTTTTACCCGAGTAGAGGTTTTTCTAACGAACATTTGTTAAAACAATTCTCTATAACCTTATAAAAAAATAATATATATATTTTGATAATTTGAAACTCGTAAATTTGAATCTCTCGATAAAGTGAACATTTTTTCCCGGTCCCTGTGTGCCGTGTCATCCTGAATTTTGTCTTTCCTAATTTTCTACATTACAAAATCATCGTTTTATCTAGTGAACATTTTTTCCCGATCCCTTAAAAAATACTCGATAAGGTGAATAAAATCAATATTAATTGATTCCTCGGTAATTGGAAGTTAAAGGAATAGTATCTTGCCTTGGAATTGTATCATTATTCTTGTCTCAAATAAATTGCCGTGTCATCCTGAATTTTGTCTTTCCTAATTTTCTACATTACAAAATCATCGTTTTATCTAGTGATCATTTTTTCCCGGTCCCTTGAAAAATACTCGATAAGTTGAATAAAATCAATATTAATTGGTTCCCTCGGTAATTGGAAGTTAAAGGAATAGTATCTTTGCCTTGGAATTGTATCATTATTCTTGTCTCAAATAAATTGCCGTGTCATTCTGAGATAATCTTACTTTTGATAAATAATCTTTAAGATAATCTTACTTTTGATAAATAATCTTTAAGATAATAAACTTAGTGATAATAAAACTTATAGATAAAAAAACTTGTTATCATCGTCGCAATGGTGGCGCTGCTTGCGAGTTAAATCTACAAATCTGCAAATAACTATAAGGATATTCAAGAAATTATTTTTCAGAAACCTTCCCAGTACTATTCTAAATAACTTCCCAAAGTTTCATGGCGTTCCAATGAGTGGTTTGGTCAGGCATAAAGGACAGACACACACACACATACATTCATTTATATATATATTATAATATATAATTATTATATATAATATATTTATTTTTTAAGTAGCGTGTTATATCTGTATTTTTGCTTTGAACTAGATAAATCATAATGGTTCAACCGGGATAGAAAGAGATTGGTACCGGGCCGGGTTTTGTCAAAATAAGCCTGGCAGTGGTTTCGACCCTGCTATTTTATAGCCATACCGATCTAAACCTTGGTTTAGACAAATATAAATATAAAAAAGAGAAAGAAAACAATTTGGTGGAGGGAATTCAGGGTTTAGTGTGTGTATGCGTGTGCGTTTGTGTATATATTTATGTGCCTGTGTGTGTATGTTTGTGTGTATGTGTGTGTTTGTGTGTGCATGTGTGTGATCTAGATTGTACTTATATCATAAGCATGGGTTCATAACGCTAAGAGTGTATAAGAAATACGCTATAATTTAAATTCAGACGTTACACTCTTAACGAAGCCATGATTATGATAACAGTTCAAAATCACACACATGCACACACATATATATACACAAACGCACGCGCATACACATACCGAGTCCTGAATCCCCTCTACAAAACTTATTCTTTCCTTTTTCTTTTTAAATTCCAAATTTCTCTAATCCAAGGTGAAGACCTTGGTATGGCAGTAAAATAGCAGGGTCGAAACCACCGTCAGGCTTATTTATTTATTTTCTTTCATTTTAACACTTTTTATTATTGAATTAGCTAAATCAAACACTTAATTTACACTAATAATTATGAAAAATTAGAATTAATATTGTTCAGGTTTTTTAAGCTTGATAAAAACTGAAATATATCAAAAAATCAAAATAAAAAAAAATAATTTTATAAAATAATTAAAATAATTATTCTATTTTAAATAACATTTTATATATATCCATGTAGTTTCAAAAAAAAAGAGGGGGGGGGGGGGGATATGAACATATTCAAATATTTAAAATTTCATTTAAATAAAAATAAATTATATTCTCATATTTTGAAATTCTAATGAGGTATTTCAGGGAAAAATGGTCTAGAGAGAAAAAAAAGATGGAAGAAAGAAGATTGGAAATATATAGGCTTTCCGAGAGAAAAAAAAAGGAATAAAATATTCGTAAATAATAAAAAGAGGAGTTTTATGTAAATAGGTGCCGCCAACCACCAGGAAGCGCGACCATAAAAGGAGAAGAAAGAAAGACTTGATAGTCTGCCGAGATTTATTAAGAGGCTGCAGCTCCCTTGAATTTGTCACCATCTTCCCCCGAGCATCTTTCCCCGTCTTGTCCATGTCCGTCTTTGCCTTTAACATCCAATAATTATTATTTGGCCAAACACAAGTGAATTTCAGTTATTACTCTGTTTTCAAAACAAATTTTACCTAGAAAGATGTTTTATCAACTGGCAAAATGATATCCATCTGAAAAAAGAGGACCGGTTCATTTTAAAAATGGTATATACATTTGTAATGTTGTGAACCACGGTGTTACTATACACATACCATGTACTATATAAGGTGTTTATGTGCGATATTCTTCTCTCATGTAGAATCAATAAGCGTTTTAAAATATATGTTTCATTGTCTATGTAAATATCATTATTCCTTTCATACCCCCTCTAAAGCTATTATAAACCAAATATATTTGAATAAACTCGCTAGAATTCTGAATCAATTTGTATGATAAAACCAATTCATTGATGGATTAATACCGTTTTTATTTAGTGTTAATGTAAAAAAAAAACATTTTATATATGTTTTGTATATTAATTAATTATTTTGATTCATGTACGCTTGCATATAAATATATTACGGTAAACACATATCTGAAAGCTTTACAACTATTTTAGCGCTTTTAACTCTATATACCACACATGTGAAGTTACAAGGGTCACTTCAAATGTTTTTGCGAAAACTTATTTTTATTAAAGCTGCAACTTTGAAATGTTCAGAGTTTCTCAAAGTATTCATCCTTAGCACCTTTGCAAGATTTCATCCGTTAAACCAATTATCGAAGCACTTACAGCAGTCATCTTCGAGGATGGAATTTACGGCATTGATAAAGGCTTGCAGTGCTTCATCATCAGTATCAAATTTTATCCCTTTCAACATTAACTTAACTTTTGGAAATATAAAAAGGTCACAAGGTGCTAGGTCCGGTGTATATGGTGGATGAGAGTGACTAATTTGACACCAGAGTTGGCTAAAAAGTCTAATGTTTGGGCTGAGGTGTGCGGTCTTGTATTGTCATGGTGAAGACGGACTCCTCTAAGTTGAGCTCTTGGTCTGCTTTGCTTGATATTTTCAAATACTGCTGAAAGAAATTTTGTTGTATACCAGTCACTATTAACTGTCTTTCGATCTTCTAACTTCACAATATCAATGAAACCACTTTTTATTTTAAAAAAGCGACCATTTGTTTTCCAACACTTCGAGCTCTGCGAATTTTCTTAGGAGGAGGTGATTTTGAAGAGCATCAAAGAGTAGATTGCCGTTTTGTTTCTGGATCAAAATCTATGAGTCATTGTTGTTACTATTTATGAAAATGTTTATGTTAGCTAAAAAATGCAGGTAATTTGGTAATTTTAATGGTATAATTTATTTTTTTGATATTTAAATT
>CP092886.1:134661732-134688875 GCA_030710605.1 Cordylochernes scorpioides | reverse complement strand
AGAAACTTGACCGCTGGTGATCGTTGGCTGTGGTGCTGTTGTGATTGATAAGTTATATTGAGATAATTTAGTTCATAGCACACACACAAATGTTTCGTTACACATATATATTGGATAATATTGTGCAATCCATATTTTAATATGAATAATAATAAGGTGTCACATTTTTGGATTTAATTGAGACATACGTTATTTTAAAAATAAACCTGATATTTCGAAACGATAAGGGTCTTTCTTTTTCAAACATATTTACGACTCAAACTCACGATGTGATCGTGAGTTTTCATAGTGCTGCTATGGAGGGCCGTTAAGTTTTCAGGGGTCTGATTTTTAAAAATAATTAGTGTGTAGTCGTTCAGGCTAACGGCTCTTTACCAAGATCTCACGTATTGAATTGTTTTTATAGCACGTAAGGCCTTGATAAAAAGCTTCTAATTCGGAAGTTACCCAATTTTATCGTAATAGAGAAACATACCTATGTGATTTGGTTATTTTAAAAAGAGCCAGCGATTTATTTTAGCGAAACAAAAATCAATTGAAACTGAGAAAAGTTATCGGTGGAATGTTTGCGATGTGCTAACATGAGACAATGATGCAACAACCTACCTGTGGATCGGAGAGGCAAGCTCTGCTTACTGGGCGCTGCCAGCTTGCGCAATCGATTGCAGCTCTGGTTCCTTTATAATTTTGTCGCTTCTCTCTCGTTAACATTTGAAAAATATTCATACAAAATATATTTTTAATTGAGGCAACTCTCTATTGATTCTTTAACTTGTTAAAAAATTCTGCTTAATTACTTCTTTTCGCCTGAAATTCCATTGAATTCTTTAATTTCTCTTGCCGCGCGCCTCTCTTTTGTTTGGTTCCTCCTAACTTTGTTAAAGTCAAACAACCGTAAACTTTCTCAGGATTAAATGGGAGTTGGTTAGAATTATAAAGAACAGAAACAATCAATTCCTCCCTTTATCCCGGTCTTAATATTCTAAAGTTTATTTTTATATCGTATGTAAATTTTGTGTGCACACACAAATATATATATTAAAAAATTAATTAATATATATAAGACTGTACATTATTATTTATTTTCCTACTTTTCTCTTGTTCAACAAAGGCCTTTGTTTGAAAATAATTAAATATACATAGATTTTTGAGGGGATATTTTTATTATCAATAATAAAGGACTGAATATTTTCCGTTAAAATAAATCCTAATTTAAAGGACTATCTATATATTTTGGCCATTAATTATTATCTATATATTTGCTATCAAATTGGTCTAGCCATTTTGTCAGATAAGCACTTCTTTGGCAAATTCTGAAGATTTTATTTGCTCCCTTATGAATATTATGAAATCAAGCTTGCCTAGGAATGATGAGGGCCAAAGCACGGTACCATGGTCTCCAGGTAGGCGTTTTGATTTGTCAAAGCTGGTGTTGTGGCTTTGTAACCGACCTGAAAATGCAAGAATACAGTGACTGTCAATATATGACGCAAAGTTTTAGCGTCTATATTGATCTGAGGAGAGAATGAGTATCCTCACAAATACACACACACACACACACATATATAAATGTTATATAAAAATATGTTTATCAAATATATATCATAGATTCAAATATTGTTAAATCGACCGCCAGAGGTCAGGCTTCCCCTATAAAAACTCGTTGTTGTTCTTCCCCGTTGGTCGGTTCAAAACTTTGTACATTATGTAAATAAGCTTTTTTTTTTATTCTTACGCCTTAAGCCAGGCATTACTTTTTACCAAATTATGTTTTTATATATTCCTTTAGCACAATAAAAGCAATTACTGATCAAAACCATTTTTATTATTATTCTATCAAGAATTTAACCACGACTGCATCACCATTACAATAATCCTCAACATGATCTAAATTCAAGCAAGAAATCTCTACTCTTTTTTTTTTTTAATATAAGATATATATAGAAGCATAGGGCGCCTCTCCCGTCAAAATAAACGGAAAACCTGACGCCATCTATTGACCGTCGCCGCAACTAGCGGACTCAGGTCGATGAAAAAGCCACAACACCAGCTTTGGCAAAGTGAGAAGCGTCCACCTAGAGACCATGGTTTCGGGCTAATGGCCCTCGTCAGTCTAGGGCGGACTTTATTCCATGAGATCCACACGGGATCTAATGTAATCTTCATAATCTACCAAAGAAGTGTTTTGCTGGCAAGGTGGCTGGGCCAAATCTATGGCTAGAATATAGATGGTAAATTTGCCGGGAGGAAATTAATCCATAGAAGCATAGGGAGCCTCTCCCCTCAAAATAAACGTCAAAACCTGACGCCATCTATGGTTTCGGGCTAAAGGCCCTCGTCATTATATATGTCATGATATATATCATTAGCCCGAAACCATGGTCTCTAGGTGGACGCTTCTCAGTTTGCCAAAGCTGGTGTTGTGGCTTTTTCACCGACCTGAGGCCGCTAGTTGCGGCGACGGTCAATAGATGGCGTCAGGTTTTGACGTTTATTTTGACGGGAGAGGCGCCCTATGCTTCTATGGATTAATTTCCTCCCGGCAAATTTTCCATATATAATATATATGATGCACTAGCGCGCCATCTGTTATGAAAATTAAAAACTATTTTAGACGTGTAAGATTCTTTTTGAAATTAAACAATTTCTACTGCGCTTACTGCAATGGAAAAATTAATGGGAGGGCTTGGCTCATCAGTGGTGAACCCTCCCAGCTGTTTCGCCAGTTTAATCTACTATACCGCTGTTATATTGCATTTTTCAATCTTCCTTTTATAGTGATACTGTTGCTAGACTCTTGGAATGGGTATTTTAGGTGTCATATGGACATAAGCTTTGAGGACAGTAGAATTACATACAATTATAAATATATAATATACATCTATTATTATTTTTTTTCCTTTTCTTGTTTTTTTTTCTTTCTCTTTTTACTCTGTATATATCGTTATTTCCTTTGTCTCACTGCTTTGTTCTTATGCATACCTCTGGTGAATCCTGTATAGGGTCAGTGACCCTAAATAAAGGCTTTTTTTTTGTTGTTGTTGTATATAATATACATCGAGCAATCGCTCTTCTGCAAATTTCTTCTTCTAAGAAAAAAAAAAATATATTGAGAGTATAAATAAGTTCGTGCGGTTTTGAAAAAGATGGCTCTACTAGCGTATTATTCCACTGTTACATCTAGCAACACCATTATTTTGAAGCGTCATCATAAGGCTTCCTTTTTCAGTAACTGCCATTTTCTGAAGTATAAACAACCTAGTTTCTGATTGCTCCTAAAATGTCAACTTTTGTACCAAATAATGTGTTTTTGCGGGGAGTTTTACTTCATTACTTCAATATGAACAAAAAAATCTGCTGAGAGTCATCGTAGTTAATGATGACTATGCTCTAGCTAAACGAACGTGTCAGAAGTGGTTTGCACGGTTTAAAAGTGGAAATTTTGATTTGGAAGACGAAGAAAGACTCGGAGCGTCACCAAAATTTGAGGATGAATAATTAGAGGCAAGGCTCGATGAAGATGCAACACAAACGCAAAAGGAACTCGCAAAAATACCTGGAGTCACTCAACCAGCCATTATTAATCGCTTAAAAGAAATAGGAATGATCCGAAAGGTCGGAAATTGGGTGCCGTGTAAATTAAAGCCGTTTTTTCATGTGTGAACAACTGCTCCAATGTCAAAAAAGAAAGGGGGGTTTTTGCATCGATTTGTAACTGGTGATGAAAAGAGAGTTCATTACGATTATCCAAAACGTCGGGCAACGTATGGATACCCTGGCCTTGCCGCATCATCGATGGCCAAGCCGAATATTCATGGCAGGAAGATTATGCTGTGTATTTGATGAGACCAGCTAGGAGTGGTATATTATGAACTGCTACAACCGAACGAAAAGATCACAGGGGAGGTCTACTGAAGACAATTGATGCGTTTGAGCCGAGCATTGCGAGAAAAACGGCTGCAATATGACAATAGACACGACAAAGTTATTTTTAAAAATGATAAAGCTCGGCCACATGCTGCAGCACCCTTTAAAACGTACTTAGAAACGCTCAAATGGAAGGTCTTACCCCACCCGCCGTATAGCCCAGACATTGCTCCTTCCGATTATTATCTCTTCCAATCAATGTAACGTGGCCTGGCTGATCAGCACTTCTCCAACTACGATAATGTAAAAAAAGGATCGATGAATGGATAGCGACCAAAGAGCCGGCCTTTTCCGCGATGGGACCCGTCAATTGCCAGAAAGATGGAAAAAAATGTAGCGACTAGTAACGAATGATATTTTGAACATTGAAGGTCTAACCAATCTTTCAGAATAAAGCTCCAAGTTACGAAAAGAAACCGCACGGACTTATTTATACTCCTAATATTATAAAGAAAAATTGTAGTATTGATATTAAGGGTAATTAAAAAAGTGGTTGAAATAATTTGAAAAGAGAAATGTATGCAAATATATATTTAACAGAGAAGCATTATTACTCTGATTTAATAATAGAGAAAATAATGAAGAGTAAAAGAGAAACAAATACTCATTTTGTTTCTCTTTTATGCTTCATTATTTTCTCTATTATATATATATGTCATAATATATACTCTTCAAGGAATAATAAAGTCAACCTACAGACAACCCAGAGAGAGACGGGAGGGTAAAGTCCGGTCACTTGAGACACCAGCGACATTCCAAGGGGCGACCACTGGGGCCCGTCAGTTAACACCTTGGGACTTTTAAGACAGTTGAGGATTGTGTGCGACACGAACGGCCGCCCGGCTGTGCCGGTCCCGTCTCTCTCTCTCTCTCTCTCTGGTTGCCTCGTTTCCTCTCCCAACTTGTGGTGTTTATTTCCCCACCTATCATACCATATATTGTGTCACTGTATAATATTTGCATATTTTTATTATCTCGTTTTACAAATATGTTAGGTAAATTTCTTATAATAATCTTTTATGTAAATTTTTGGAAAAGAAGGCTTCCGGGCTGTTGGCCCTTGATGATTTTTCAGGATGCCTGAATGACCAGGTTTTTGGTGGTTGAGGTACAGCTCGCACCATGCTGACGAAGACCAACAGCCCGAACGCGTAAGTGGTTAGCTTTTATTGATTAATCAAGAATGGGTATTTGGCAAATTCTGGAATAATTAAAAATCAACAAATAGTTGATATTTATTCCGATAGATGGCGTAAGCCATCAGCAACTTTCAGTTGCACGATAAGGAGATACCTTTTCTTAATTTCTATTTTATATTTTTGTGTAAACGTGAACAATATATTTTGTTAAGTGAATCTCTCTCAGTGCTCTTCCCGTGAAATATTTCAGAAGAATATCTTCTTCAAAAGAGCGAAATATTTTATTATGAAAATTCTTAAAAAGTGACTTTATTTGTTTCCAATATCCGTGTATGTGTATTTTGAAAACATTGCATTTATTACGATGAGTATATCAGTTAGATCTATAACACTATAGCTTAAAAATAAGAACGAATATCCACCATCAAGAAACAAATTTATATATATATCTGTGATGAGGTATCCTGTCGACTCTCGCTATAGCTGTGATAACCGAGGGTCAAACCTGTAGTAACCGAGAGAGACAGTCAGGGCGTGGAGAGTTTTCCAGTACCTCTCTGCACCTTGGAGGACCTTTAACAGTTCTCACAGAGTACAGGCAGTCGTGGTCGAGGCAGAGGGGAAAGCTTGGGAATGTCCACACACAAAAAACGAAGAGACACAGTTGTAGTAGGAAAGTTCCGTGAACAGATAGGAGTCGAACTAAGAGCAAGATGGAGATAGAAGAGTTCTTACTGTTCTACATGGTCGATGAGGTGGTCCTGGGTACAACCGACGAGGGCTCACGCTGGTGGTGAAGTGACTATATTTTCGGCTAGGGCAGAGGCCTTATATATCTTGGCCGAGGGGGGAGAATGGACTTTGAGCGGGTGCAAAGGGCGTGGGGCGTCTGCGGTATTCTACACCCTTTGACCTTGATGGAACGACCTGCCAAATTCCTCTTTAGGGTTGTTGGATTTCTATCTCGATCTTGCTTTAGCTCAGCTCTTAATCTATTACATAGTTTAATTTATTCATCCTCGGTTTGTACAAAGTACATTACATATGGTGATGCAATGACACATGTCAATCATGCGTATAATTATTTATAGATGTGTTTCTATATACAACATGACAATCTTGTTATAAGTATTATACAATATAGGGTTGTTGGTTTAAATTACCATATATATATATATAATGCGAATATATCAAAACTTACAGCATATACAGTTGAAACTCTTCATAATATAATTTAAAGACCATAAATTTGTTGTTTATATATTTTTCTTCTATATTTTTCCAGCGTACATTCTATTAAATGATGTACCTATAAAATTTAGGACTTAATATTTTTCAACGTACCTATTGCTTTGAAATTGCTAGTAGTGAGTCGTCGAAACGTCGGTCAGTTAGACCTCATTACATATGGTTAACGAATGCTATATCCATAAATATATCACTAATCTGTTTATGTAAAAAAAAGCGTACCTGGATCTGTGAAAGAAAAAAAAATCTCAAAATATTTCGAGAGATTCCTCTCTCTTTATCAATAAATTAATATCTCGAAATATTTTGAGAAAAATGTTTTTTTTTTCTTTCACAGATCCAGGTACGCCCTTTTTATATAAACATATTTAATGGTTAGCTTTTTGACTCAAAATATCAGTAATATGTTTCAATTATTGTTATGCGTATAGAGTAGTGGCCATTAAAATTGCTACACCAAGAAGGCAACGCACTACAGACCTGAAATTTACACTATAGGAAAACTATGTTGCTAAATGATAATAATTAGAGTTTCAAGCACATTTATGCAAAATAGGCATGGGTAGCGACACTTACAATGTACCGAAAAGATTGTACAACAGGTTTTTCGTACAGAAATTGCATTTGAAACGTTGCTTCCTTGTGAAAGGTTGTCGTGATGCCGCGTGTAAGAAGAAGCAATGCGCGCCAACACGTTTCCGAGTTTGATAGATGTAGTATTTTAGCCTACAGGGATTGCGGTTTATCATATCATAGTATTTTGCTCTTAGCGCCGATCGAGATCCCATAACTTAGTAGAATATGGAATAAATGATTTCTGAACGGTTAAATGTATCGACGTACTGGATCTCTAAGATAAGCTTTCACTAACAGCCGATGAGACCGATATGTTACCCGCATGACTTCAATGAATCGAAATGGAACAATAAATGGGGTTGGTTCAAGGAAAAGTGTCTGTACGAAGAGTTCGCCGACAATATCAGCAGTATGGACTGCCATCTGGGCTACAATAGCTTCAGCTACCCTTGGCGTTACATCCCAGACAGGAATTCCATCAATGTAGTGATTAACGTCAAACCTGGACGCAGGAATGGCGTGATGTATTTTCAGACGAATCCAGGTTCTGTTTGGAGCACCATGATGGCCGCAGCCGTGTTTGGAGCCATATTGGAGAAGGCACATTGTCAGCCTGCATTCGACATTGTCCTACTAGCCCATCACCAGGCAAGATGGTAAAGAGTGCCATTGGATATAAAGTGCATCTCGGTCACCTCCTGTTCACATTTCCGGCACCTTGAACAGTCCCTGTTACATTATATGCGTTATAATGCCCGTGACTGTACTTTTTATTCGATGCCTTAGAAACGCTACGTTTGAGCAGGACAATGCACAACCGCATGTTGCCTGTATTGAACGGACCTTCTTATATCCAGAAAAGATTCGGCTTCAGCGCTGGCTAGTACATTCTCCTAATCTGTCACCAATAGAAAACATCTGGTCAATGGTTTCCGAGCGACTGGTTCGTCCCCATACTCCAGTCACAATTATCGATGAACTGTGGCATCGTGTTGTAAAGTTGCATAGAGAGCTGTACCTGTATATGATATCTATTCTTTATTCGACTAAATTCCCAGAGGCGACTTGTTTTTGAAATCCAGAGCCACCTCGCCAGACATGCACGCGATATTCCAGGAAGAACATCTCTCGGCAACGGCGTACATCTGGCATTCCGACATAATATCTGGCGGGTGGCGACGCAGACGACCCAAAAGAACGCCGCTGGTGATTCTGTAGTCCGCTTTTGGTAGAGGTATTGGGCGGTAATAGTGCGCGCTGCTTCGCGAATCATGTATTCAATGAGGAATCGATAGATAACTCCCGAAGAATTCTTTGAAGACCTTGACGATTTCGCAGGGCATGCTATCTAAATCAGCCGCTTTCCCTTGTGTAAGGCGGTGAATGACAGCTTCTATATCACTTAAGGATATATCTGCTAGATGAAATGGATCACTGTCCTCCAGAGTGATGCATTTCGTATCTCGCTATGCTGACGTCTTTTCAAATTTGGACTTGATGTCAAGTTTCACAGGGAGCTAGCGGATATTCTGGTCATCATTCATGAAGATGAACGCCTCTCTTTTGCCCGTTGTTCAGGAATAACTTTCGCAGGTTACCATTTCGTAATCTATCGAGACCACTTTTCAATAAGGCCGTAACGCCACAATGATGTCTTCATCTTTGACGGCGATGGGAAGATTTCCTATAATTACATCTCGGCCGTTATCTTCCTTTATGCTGAGGCTTTTAGGAAGGATCTGCCGATGGTGAGACACTTCTCGGGCCTAATTTTATCGGTGCTGTTTTTGGGCAGTGCTGGCTGGCACGGCGTATCCTTTTCTTGGGTGGTGTTGGTCTGGCATGATGAACCAAGTAGAGGCTAGCGTATTTTTGGAGAAGAAATCGAATGTTTTCGTTGTTCAGGTTTTAAAGGTTTTTCAAGTCATCCTCTGCAATTTATCCAATTCTGGCTTTTATGAGGCCCATTCACATCATCTCAGTTTTTTTTCACGGACAAATTTGTATGTTCATCGTTTGTATTTCAATTCACATGATTCTTTTCCCATTCCGTCGATATCTCGACTTCAATTGCAGTTTCGTCGATGTCAATGAAACCATCTTATCTACATTGTCTTTTTTCTCCGCCAAAATACTCCATACATATTGGTAACCTCAACATCTCTCACCTCCATTGCCAAAAACAAGGAGCTCGCGCATCGTGTGGCCGCACGGACGAAAGAGAGATAGAAATGTTGACCGTAGAATTGGCTTAGACACTTTTGGAAAATTGTGGAAATTTTATTTTATCTCTAGTCGCTCTCACATATCTCTCCCTGGACTGACGAGCATCATTAGCTCGAAACCATGGTCTGCAGAGGTTGGTGCTTCTATATTAGTCAAATCTGGTGTTGCGGCTCTGTCACCGATCCTAGTCCGCACTGCAAAATAGATTTTATAAATAATTTGTCCTATGTCTCTTTCATTACACTATTGCCGCTAAAATTACTTTTTAGTTCGGCTTTATATGCTATTTTTAATTATAAATTTAACCTCTAGTTCGAATTATTATCATAAAAGATATGGCAATGATATTTACTTTTTATTTCTAGAAACTTATATGCTTCCACTTGAATTTTACCCTTTCCATTGAGAATTTATTTTTTTATAACGAGAATGGTGCACATCTTTATCTTTCACATATTAATATTCGTAAAAAAGATTTTTTTTCACGTCAAAAGAGTCCGTAACGAATTTCTTTCGTTCGCTTTTAAAATCTAATAAAGTTTATTAAATATTGATTAGACCTTTGTCTCGAGTTCTAAAAATATTTTCTCTATATGCCATTTATATTTTTATTAGTGGAACTTCTGGGATTATTTCAAAGTGTTTTATGCACGATAAGTTACTTTATTTTCTCGTCATTATATTCTCTTGATTTATAATTACCGACAAAGTCTTCTTCACCACATTTATAAAAATGTCTTTATCATTCTTCACAAATTATCAATTTTTATTGTTATTACGTTTTATAATATCTGCATTTAATTTAATTTGATTTCCGAATTTTAGCAAATATTTTAAAATATAGTTATTTTTACTCTTTTATACTGTAAGTTAATATTCTCTTTATCAATTCAATATTCAATTATTTTCCCGATATGTTTTATATTCGCTTTGGTTGAATTGCATCTATACGAAGATAATTTTCGCTAATTTGTTTGTCGTTGTTTTCTTTAGGCGCTTTTCAAAATGGGCGGACGCTTTAATGTACTATTTTTGCGTTTCCAAATAATTGTAATCAATGATGTGTGGTCTGTATTGGCCATTCAATATACACGTTGTATATACACTTGTATTTGTACAGCCATTTTTATTGAGAATACTGGATGCCATCTTTTACAAATTACTTGATTGCTTTTCCAGAATTTTGCAGCCCCATTGATACCTCAATCATTGTATTGTTTGGAGTTAAGATATCGATATCTTAAATTCTACCATTGAAGTAAATACAACGAATGTTCAGCTATATTGAATATTGGATACTCTTCATTTCATATTTCTTTGTTATCATGGCCACCCCGTGGCCGAAATTGGTTCTTATTATATTAAAAGTAGATATTATGTGTCTTTGCGTCTTTCATATTCACTTTATATATAATATTCATATAGTTATTATAAGTTTTAATATTGCTCAAAATATATATTTAACATTATCACTCTAAATAATTTCAAAAGAGAATTATATTTAGTATAATACAAGGTTTCGGTCAATAAATAATGCACACACAGCCGGTAATAACCTTTTTAATTATTGACAAACCAGAAAACTGGAACTCTTTAATTAATAACTCCTAAAATTCTTCTATATATTAAAATCATTCAATATTACCCACCTTCCTTCAGTACACATTTGATCCAGCGTTGTTACCAACTTGCATAAGTACTTTGGTAAAACGCCTTATCCGGTTCTCTGAGCCATCCTCTAGCAGCTCAGAGTAAAATGTTTCAAATGTTTTAAATCGTAAGAAACATTTTAATTCCAAGCAAGTAGAAAGTCTAAGGGTTCCAGGTCAGGGTGAGGCATCAGAGGCCACCCATAGCCTACAATCTTCATCAAAGTCAGGTGCCCCGTGTAAGGTCTCGTATTATCCTGAGGTAATTTGATTTGAGTATTTTTAAGTTTGGTATTTTTGTTTCAATTTCTCTTTTTATCTCTTTTTTAATTATCTACAATACCTTTCCTAGTTCATAGAAGAAAATATTTCAAGAGTGTCTATGGATATCAGCCCTTTTTGGTCCCAAAAGACAGAGATCATGATTTTGCTCTTGAAACGGAAGGCCTTGGTTTTTTCTTTACTGGCTATGTTTTATGGGTCTATTGCATTGATTGACGCTTTGAAAAATGATTATAATAATAAATTCAGGTATCGTCACATGCTATTACACCTTTTCTCTCTCTCTATAACCCCCCCGAGAAATTTCTCCAGAAAAGTATCCATGAGGTCCGAAAAATCTCTTACCGTGTTAGAATCATTTCTCATGTTGATATTCTGGCACCCATTTAGAGTATAATATTCGATATTCAAAATCATTAATAGGTTTATGAACACTTCTACTTTATAATAAAGGGATTTTTTCCCATTATTTGATAAGTCGTGATTGTGCGGTTATTCTTTATCAATTCTTTTGTTAGAACCAAATTTACATCTATATTTTGGCCACTGATTTGGCTCAGCCACTTTGTCAGCTAAACACTTCTTTGAAAGATTGTGAAGATTTCAGTGGATCTCATGAAATAACCACCCCTACGTGTGGCCTACGAATAACATGTATCATGCCGTCATGAACCCTCAAAATGAATCCGGATTCATCATAAAAATGGTAGAATGCCATTCTTGAGCTCCAAGAGGCATTTCTTTACACCAGCTGAGCCTGTTGCTTCTGTATATGGCAGAGAGTGGAATTCTTAAATAAAGCCGGTGACTATGGAGTTTTGATCCAATAAGACAGTTTTTAATGGTGTTCAAAGAAGGTTCAGATTCATTTTGCACATGTAAATATGCTAGAATCATTATAACAGTTTTGTTCTGTATTCTACAACCATCTTTCGAATCTTCCTATTATCTCTTTTGTTATTCTAGGGCGTTCTGATTCAGGTACATTTTTAAGCCTTTTTTTTCTTTGAACACGGAGACCAAATCCTTACAACAGTACTTCGATTGCAGCCTACTTTCATAGCAATCGTATGTCATATGATTCCAATACTTATGAACAAATAAAAGGTTCTTCCATGGGGATCTATTTTTTTGACCCCAGTCACCGAAATTGTCATGTGTTGCATGGACAGTTGGATAACCTCTTCAGATATAGTTTTATGGCGTCGATATATTTATATAATATTTTTTATCTGTCCAGAAAACCAAACTAAGAACATTCTGGCAAAACTCAGCAGTTACCACTCCGACCTGAATTTCACCTACGAAAGAGAAACAAACAATAGCCTTCCATTTTTAGATATAAAAAATCCTTCGCACACAACATCAATTCCAAACAACTGTATACTATAAGCCATCCTTCAACCCCAACTATATCCGATATCCCTCCTATTGCCCTCTAGGTCATAAAATAAATACAGTAAAAACCTTTACTAAACGTGTCCATAGCCATTGCTCACTTCAAACCTTCAAACCCGAAGAAACGTAGAATATTTTGAGAAATCTAAAAACTTATCAATATCCTGTATCATTCCTTTTTAAGACATTTCTATAGCCCCTCTGAAATTCAGAATCCCCAAATTTACAAATATATTTTCAGTATTTCCTATTCACCAGCATCCTCGTATAGCTCGTCATCTAAAGAAATTCGGAATTATAACCTTTTTCAGATATAGGCTCATTATAAGTTCATTACTAAGAGAAATCCCAAGAAAAATAGTAATAATTATACTAACTAATATTAAGAAAGCCACATATACTCCATATAATGTTGATATTGCAAAACAAAATATGTAGAGGAAACTAGCAGAAATTTAAATATTAGAAAATCACAACATAAACGAAATATCGACAACCAAGACAGAGCAAATCACTAATATATCTTCATATAAGAGAAACTGGTCATTCCTTCAGCCGATCAGAACCTAAAATCCATTACTCCAACTTCCCCAATAAACAACAGAAAGTCATCATAGAATCCATCAAATCGAGAAATCACAATAGCATTAACACAGAAGAATAAACATTCCGTAAATTTATAATTTTGTATAACATTTAATTTATTTATCACTGAATTATTTATTTTTAATAATCTGTTGCTATATGTGATGATTCAGAAACATTTAGAGTTGCCTTTTAGTTTTTATAAATTAAATTGATTAATTTCAAATTAACACAACAGCTACAAATAACAAGCTGTATTGCTGCGCCATCTGTTATAAGAAAATTAAACTATTTTTGACGCGTGTTGTTATTTTCACTGGCAAAACCGCTTGGAGGGTTTATCACTAGTCCTCCCATTATTTTATCATTGCAGTAAGGGTAATATAAAATATTTTAGTTAAAAAAAAACATACCCGTCAAAAATAGTTACAAATAAGAAAAAGTAATAATATGAAATTATTTAAGGTGCAATAGAATTTTGGATATTTTTTTCTCTTATAAGATTTCTCTTTAAAAAAAAGACCATTTGTACCTTTGAACAAATGTTTGTCAATTTGAAGACGTGCTGAGCAGACTGTCCGGGATATTTAATGTTTCTTGCCATAGAATATAAAAATAGTGAAAAAATATATTGTGAATATTTTGTTTGTCTATAATATCTAATTATATTACGATGCACTAGCGCGCCATCTGTTATCAAATTACAAAACTATTTTAGACGCGTAATATTCTTTTTAAAATAAAACAATTTCTACTGCCCTTACTGCAATGGAAAAATTAATGGCTCATCAGTGGTGAACCCTCCCAGCGGTTTCGCCAGTTTAATCTACCATACCGCTGTTATATTGCATTTTTGGAACTTCCTTTTATAGTGATACTGATGGTTGACTCTTCGAATGGGTATTTTAAATGAACTATGGACATAAGCTTTTAGGACAGCAGAATTACATATAATTATAAATATATAATATGCTTCGAGCAATAGCTCTTCCGCAAATATCGATTTGTGTGATTTATTCAAACAATTACATTACGATGAACTAGCGCGCCATTTCTATAAAAGGAAGTTCCAAAAATGCAATATAACAGCGGTATGGTAGATTAAACTGGCGAAACCGCTGGGAGGGTTCACCACTGATGAGCCAGGCCCTCCCTTTAATTTTTCCATTGTAGTAAGGGCAGTAGAAATTGTTTTATTTTAAAAAGAATATTACGCCTCTAAAATAGTTTTGTAATTTAATATCTAATTATATATATTTCTTATTAATTTATACAATAAAACCAACAATTATATCATAAATTTATTACAATAGATCAATTTATAAAAAAAATGAGAATAGGTCATTTTTTGGTTTCGGCATAATCATAGGTGAGGAGTAGTGTTTCTCTCTTATTTCGAAACTTTAGATATATATGGAAATTCGATACTATTATAGACGCGTATGATTCTTTTGTAAATTAAATACGAGTCTATAATAGTTTCGAATTTTCATAACAGATGGCGCGCTAATGCATTATAATTTAGATATATATAATTTAATAGAGCCGGTTCCTGTTCAAAATGAACTTTATTAGGTACCACTCAAAAGGAGAAACCTAGCTTATGTTATTTACAATGAAAAAATGAACAGGTTCTTCACAGAAAAAGTGTACAATACGGAATTCGAACCCGGTCCATGGCTGTCGAGAATCGAAGGTTTTAATCACTCGCCCACCGACTTCTTAATTTAAAAGAGATAATTTATATTATTTTAGCGCATTTAAATTGTAGTATTTTAAATAATTACAACTCTCTTTAAAGCAACAAAAGAATTATTTATTGCATTTAGCAAGACCAGAAATAAAAAAACAACGGGATGCCAAACAAAACCTTTTTAGGTTAATAAACCTGCAACCACCTACCGGTTAGTTCCTATTCAAAATCTAGCTTTCACACAGAGTATTGAAAAATAAAATACGACAATCCCTCCCCTGTGTGGAAACTTCTATCAAACAAGTCCGAGAAAGTTTATACAGTTTTTAAGTTTCTCCTTGGGAAGACTCTTTGTTAATAGGTCCGCTTCCATTTCGTCACTCCTAACAAATTCAAGGTCGATTGTTTCTTTTTCCACAGCATCTTTTATAAAATACAATTTTCGGTTTATATGTTTCGTCCGGGAAGTTATTTTTTCAGATTTAATCTACTTGATAGCAGATTGACTATCTGTTTTAAGCGTTGTAGGAAAGCTCGCATCCTTACATAGTTCTTCTAAAAGTCCTTTAATCCATTTTACTTCGCAGATCCCTTCGCATATCGAAATCAGTTCGGCTTCGCATGTAGACAGAGCCACCAAACTTTGTTTCTTGCTTCTCCAACTGATCAGGTTGTTTCCCAGTTTAAATGTGTATCCGGAATAGGACTTTGCGTCACTTGTTGAACACCAGCTTGCATCTGTGCTGACAAGAATGCTATTTTCTGATGGCTTGTATCTTGACATTTTATCTCTGGTGCCCTTCGGGTATCTATATATTCTCTTAACTCCTGTTAAATGTACTTCTCTTGCATCATTGCAAAATCGGGATAAATTGCTCACATTAAAAGAAATATCTGGACGAGTTCCGGTTGCCAAATACATCAGGGATCCGATCATCGTTTGATACAATGTCCTGTCTACTGGTTTGGAGTCTTGACATTCATCAAAACTTTGGTCTCGATCTCCCGGAGTTTGTACAATGTTACATTCTTCGAGTGCAAATTTCTTCAAGATTTTATCGATATAATGGGCTTGTGATAGATCAAAACCGTATTTCGTTTTCTTTATCTCTATACCAATGAAAGGTTCATTCTCCCCTCTTTCTTTTAAAGCAACAAATCTTCCTATCTCTGATGCTAGTTTTTCATTAAAAGTTTTATCCGTTCCGGCTATTATTAGATCATCCACGTATAAACCCAATATTCCATATTCCTTTCCTTTTCTAAAAGTGTACACACATGGATCATATTGCGATCTTTCCATTCCCAGTTGTATCAGTATCTCGTTGTGATCCTTTTATTCCAACAATGTCCCGATTGTGGAAGTCCATATATACTTTTTAACAATTTGCAAACTTTGTCTTCTTCACCTTTTTCAACAAATCCTTCCGGCTGTTTCATAAAAATAGTTTCCTTCAATTCTCCGTAAAGGTAGGCGGTCTTCACATCATATGATGTTATAACCAAATTCAACTGAGCTGCTAGGGCTACAATTGCACGAATACTTTCTTTTCTGATCACTGGTGAAAATGATTCCTCATATTCTACGCCATATTTTTGATTACAACCAATAGCAACTAATCTAGCTTTTCTTCTATAAACACCCTCACCAGGCGTACTCTTTATGCTAAAGATCCATTTGCAGTTTATGATCTTCATATTCTTTTCTCTTTGAACGAGAGTCCATACCTTATGCTTGTTAATAGAGTAAAATTCTTCTTTCATTGCTTCGAGCCATTCATATTTATTCTCGCAGTTAATCGCCTCCTCGTAATTTTCGGGAATACGTTCTTCTGGTTCTAATATAAAATTCACGTTATTTCTTTCTTTTATTCTTTGTGAACGTCTAACGCCTTGTTCAAACAATTTCATTCTACTTCTCTCAGTATTGCTCTGTGTTTTTCCACTAAAACTTTTTGTGTATCTCCCTTTTTGCGACCTGACCTTACAATTCTTTC
Organism: Cordylochernes scorpioides; assembly: GCA_030710605.1. Taxonomy (NCBI): domain Eukaryota; kingdom Metazoa; phylum Arthropoda; class Arachnida; order Pseudoscorpiones; family Chernetidae; genus Cordylochernes; species Cordylochernes scorpioides. The sequence goes on along the minus strand of CP092886.1, from coordinate 134,672,155 downwards.
CTCGTTAGGTTCGTCTAGCGTGGGAATCGTTTCTTCATTTAGTTCTGAGGTTTCTGGCCGCGTCCGAAGGTCGATTTCAATATCATTTTCCTCTTCCTTTTTATATGCAAAATGGTCGTAATTTGTGTCTTCTTGAAGATGTTTTGCATAATCAATTCCTTTCTCATTTTCGACAAATTTTACTGATCTTACTTCTTCTATTTTCTTAGTGATTATGTCATACACTCTATAAGCCTTTCTTTTCAGAGAATAGCCTACAAAAATACCTTTTCGACTTTTAAGCATTAATTTACTTCTATGTTGTTGTGTAATGGGCCAAAACGCCAAGCAACCGAATATTCTGAAATATCGAATGGAGGGTTTTCTTCCTTTCCATTTCTCCATTGGTGTATCAAGCTTGTTGACCTATGTGGAGTACAGTTTTTGACATATGATGCAGTAGCGACTACCTCCGCCCAGAAAGCCATGGTTAATCCTGAATCAAACAATAATGTCCTTGCTGTTTCAATTAGGGTTCGGTTTACTCTCTCCGCAACTCCGTTACTTTGTGGCGAGTAGGTGGTGGAGAGTTGGTGAGGTATTCCATTTTTAATTAAGAAATTCTTGAATCTGTGATTAGTGAACTCTGTGCCATTATCAGTTCGCACATCCTTTATTTTCAGGTTTAGCTCATTTTCCACTCTTGCCTTAAGTTCTTCAAACTTCCCCAAAGTTTCATCTTTGTTTTTCAGAAAGTAGATATAGGTTCTTCGGCTGAAGTCATCAACCAGAACAAAAAGGTATTTTGATCCACCTAGAGATTGGTATGGCATTGGACCACATATATCCATATGCACCAATTCAAGGGGTTTGGTTGTACAGTTGGTGGTAACGGGGTGGTAAGGTTGTCGAGTCAATTTCCCCATTATACAAGCTTCACATTCTGGCAAGTTCTTAAATTTAACATTAAACCCCAATACCACATTCCGTTGAATTATCTCTTTCATGTACGCTTCGTTCAAATGATTCAGTCTTCTATGCCACAAGCTGATATTGTCATTTGAGAAATCAACTTTTGTGGTCATGACATTCTCCGTCTTTTCCGAGTATTCATCTTTGGACCTTGTTTCCATTACATACATCCTATCCTGGATTTGAGCCTCTGCAATTAAATCATCCTGTTCATTGTAAATATTTGCTCCATCTCTATTGAAAATTACAGTATTTCTTTTGTTAGTTAATTCGTATACTGATAAAAGATTAGACCTTAAGTTAGGTACATGCAGAACTCCTTTAATTTGAACATTCTCAATTCCGTTTTCGGTACAAGTAGAAACCTTGATATCACCTTTAGCTGTAGCATGTGTAACTTTACCTTCTTCTGCCAAATTTATCTCACTTTCATAAGGCATTACATTTTCCATCCAGTCCAAGTGTGGAGATAAGTGCGTAGTACACCCTGAGTCAAGACACCAGGTTTGTATCTGACTATAATTATTTGAGGAGTTTTCAAAAACTCGATCTGTGCTGGTATTGAAAATTTGTTCCGCAGGCTTGCTTGAGACGGTATTCGCATTATTTCTGAAATTTTGTTTGTTATAGTTCGTATTTGAATTTGCATTTCTTCTCCCATGTTGTTCTTGAGTTCGCTTATTTTTGAACCAGCAATCTTTAGCTAAATGTCCTTTTTATGGCAAACAAAACACTCCTTTTGTCGATTCTGTTGATAGTGATTTCTTCTGTCTTTACTTCTGTAAGCCTGTTCATTTTCATCAGAATGACTCCCATTCATCTTAGAATTCATTCGATTCTCTTCCTCCCTAAGTGACTGCCGAATTTCATCAAGAGTTAATTCCCTTCTAGTTCTCAGTACAACAGCGATCTTTTCCAATCTTGGATGGATACCTCGCACAATATTAAACGCTAGTTCTCTTTAGGATATTTGGTGTCCGAGTGAAGAACTTTGAGAGGCAATATTTTTGGCTCTAGCCATATATTCGTTTATGGATTCATTATTTTTCATATTGATATTCTCAAGTTCAAGTCCAATATCAATGATCTTATCTTCTAGGTTGCCCGTGTAGATTTTCTTTAATTCATCCCATACTTTCTTTGCTTTAGTTTCATCTAGAAACATTCCTGCTTGTTCATCTGATAGAGAGTTGTAACTATAATTCCAAAGGCTTCGTCATTCTTTTCATTCCATATTTGCCAAGCGACTTCATCTTTTATATCAGGCTCGGGATCTGAAATTACGCATTTAAATAATTTCTTTCCACGTAAAAGTGCTCCGCTTTTAAAGCCCAAATCGGGTAATTTGTTCCTGTTAAAGGTTCAATTTTTGTCGTTGGCGAAAAATTGCAATCCATTTTAGCCTTGTTTTTCAACTTTTAAAAATTAAACAATATAGTTTAAAGGTAGTTTATAATTCAAAAATGTTTTTTTTTCAATCCTTCTATTTAAAACTTTCTTTTATCAATATAATTCAAATTCTATTGAAACATATTTCAAAATTTACATACGTTGATGCAGAAGAGATCTTTGTTTATCGATTAGAATAAACGTATCAAACTTCTGATAAAATATTTTCGCCTTTTCTCAAGTTTTAAATTGAACCACGCTCTGCTACCATAAATTGTAGTATTTTAAATAATTACAACTCTCTTTAAAGCAACAAAAGAATTATTTATTGCATTTAGCAAGACCAAAAATAAAAAAACAACGGGATGCCAAACAAAACCTTTTTAGGTTAATAAACCTGCAACCACCTACCTGTTAGTTCCTATTCAAAATCTAGCTTTCACACAGAGTATTGAAAATAAAATACGACATATTTAAAAAAAATCATATAGTTTGTATTTCTCAAATCTCCGAAGGTAGGGTGAAATTATATACAATATGATATCTGATGAGCCAAGCCCTCCCAATATATTTTTCATCGCGGTATCAAAGACTTCATCCTTCAGTGTAGCATATACACGTATAAGCAGAATTGTCCAAGACAGTATTAAAGCCCTAAAAAAGCGGTCTGGTAGTTGAATTGGCGAAACCGCTGGGAGGGTTCACCACTGATGAGCCAATCCCTCCCAATATTAATTTTCATCGCAGTAAGGACAGTAGAAGTTTGTTTTAGGTATAAAAGAAACTTTCGTGCTTCAATGTTTTATTTTCTTAAATATCTAACTGTTGAATTATATTTATAGAGAGAATCATAATATACACACACACAACAAAAGAATTAATACCGAATATATTTTTTAATATGTTAATTGCTTACACTTACTTGCAATTCTGCAATAGCATACAATGGTATTTCTATTTTAAAAACAACGATTCCTCTTATTAAAATAGTAAAATAATTTCATTGTCTTGTATTCATATTCAAATAAAAAATCCTTAAAATTAATACAAATATTATTGTAGTAATAGGTTTCCCATTATAAATATTGAAAAAAAAGGTTTACACTTAAGAAATAAGAGCATATATATCTCTAGGTGGACGCTTCTCAGTTTGCCAAAGCTGGTGTTGTGGCTTTGTCACCGACCCGATTTTGACGGGAGAGGCGCCCTGTTCTTCTATATATATATGTTATATTAAATTATTTTATTTAAAAATATATTTCATCGATTCAAATACTCTGCTAAATCGACCGCCAGAGGTCATGCTTCCCCTATAAATACTCATTGTTGTTGTTCCCCGATGGCCGGCTAAAACCTTTGTACACTATGTATATAATCTTTTGTTTTCCTTATTCTACTCGCCTTAAGTTAGGTAGTGCTTTTACCAAATTATGTTTATTATATAATCCTAAAGCTCAATTAAAACAATCTCTTATCAGAACTATTTTTAGTATTATACTTTCAAGATCTTTGCCACGACTGCATCATCATAGCATAATCATCAAGATGATCCAAAATTCAAGCAGAAAATCTCATTCATCTTCATTTATAACATATATATATGAAAAAACAATAGAGAAAAAAAAGCACATGTGCTCGTGGTCAGGAGATGCCTTATTTATTTTTAATATATATATACTATATAATATACCAGATGGCGCTCTGCCTTCTGTAAAGCACATGTGCTCTTGGTCAGGATATGCAATTTTTAATATTGATTTGAACACCTGATCTTTTATCTTTTATTTTTTTCTTTCGGTTTTTAATGTGCTAAGCGTATTTACGCAGGTTTGGCCTTAAATACCCATTTCTTGGTTTTTCAGGAAGCCAATGGGACCAAAAAACCTTTTTTTGGTCGCAGTGGTTCAGCCTACTCCACGCTGACGAGCGCCAAAAGCGCTAAACGCGTTCGTGGATGGCTTTTCTTGATTTATCAAGAAATTGGGTTGGCCAAATATCAGGGAACAGGTTAAATCAATGAATAGTTTATTTCTGTTCCACCAGATGGCGCTCTGCCTTCTGTAAAGCACATGTGCTCCTGGTCAGGATATGCCATTTTTAATATATATATATATGAAAAAACAATAGAAAAAAAAAGATAAGTGGGTCAGGTGTTGATATTAAAAATAAAGAAGGCATCTCCTGACCACAAAATAATGAGCATAAAATAATAAAAAGGTCAGGTGTTGGTATTGAAATCAAAAAGGGCATTTCCTGACCACGTTCACATGAGATTTTTAGATGGCAGAGCGCAATCTAGTGGAACAAAAATTACCTAAACATTGATTTAACTTGTTCCCTCTGATATTTAGCCACCCTATTTTCTTGATAAATCAAGAAAAGCCAACCACGAACAAGTTAAAGGAACAAGTTTTTTTTTTTTCGATTTTTTTCAGATGACGGGCTATTGATATGGATACTGGTGACACCCATCACCAAAATGATACATTCATCTATCGTGGATGTAGGACCGTTGTTCACACCATCAATTCATGAGGTTATGGTAAGGCGTGAAATGTCTACGAGACTAATGATTTTATAATGACAATCCTCATTAAGACATTATATTGGTGTACGAGCGGCTGATAATACATAAAAAAAAAACGCGTAAATACAGTCAAGATAACATTGACAGTCGCATAATGGCGCGATGGATTTGTGTAAATAAGGATCAATTGACAATATTTGAAAACGATTATGAAAATCGTTCAATGCGGTTTAATCCCGTTGAAAATCTTTAAAATTATTACAAAAATTGTTGAGGTAATATGTTTCTCATTATAAATATTTAAAAAAGGTTTGAACTATGAAATAAGAGCATATATATATTAAAAACAAAAGAGGCATATCCTGACCAGGCTCACATGAGCTTTTGTTTTTAATATCAACACATAAACTATTTTTTATTTTTTTAAATTGTTTTTTCACATATTTCTATATATATATATATATATATAATAATAATGAAAAGGTCAGGTGTATCAAAGGTTCTGGTTGCCGATAGCTTCTACCACCAAGGTTTCAGTCCAATCCGTTCTACGTGTTCAAAGAATCCCCTCCAGCATACCTGCCATAAATTACCAGTGGTTACCGACATGTGTCTGAAGCCCGTCTAGTTCCAACCATCGATCCCATCGATTGGCTACGATTCGAGGAATCTGCTCTAACAAAGCGAGCGTTGGTTAACTAACCTTCTCTTGCACGAGACTATTTCCACAACCACGGGGAGCTAAGGACGGGGATTGTTTGGTCTAGCCTATTGGAAATGGATATCCAAACGCGAACAATTCTAGTACATATTGAACCAAAATATATGCTACAAATTTATAGTGGAATTCGATATACAATTTAAAATAATTAATATATTGCGCATTTATTGAAATTTAAAGAATATTTATGGTTTATTTTATTTTTAATATACATTTGTGTAAATTACATTTAAAATATTAAATTTCCATCTATCGTTAAAACTTGTAATATTTATTTTTGGCAATGTGTTCCTTTAAAAATATATCATCAAATATTATCTCTACAGAACTTACTACAATGATAAAAGGGCTCTGATATCCCTCTTATTCAATAACCTTTATCCTTGCAGTAAGGTCTGTATAGAGATAACATTTGATTATATATTTGTAAATAAACACATTAACAAAAATAAATATTACAAATGCATTTATGTAGTTCAATAGACTAGCGTGTATAAAAATGATGCTATTTTTTACGCATGTGTAAGAATATATTATTTTCGAGAAATAAAAATAAATAATATATATATTTTGTGATGAGATATTCATTTGACTAAATCCTCTTTAAACGCCATATTTAAACATTTGTACCTCTATCTTTACGATAATAAAACATTTATGATATATTAGCAAACAAACAAAAAAAAAACACAACAAATTGAGTAAACGTCAAGTCATCAAATATACAACACTGTTTTAACTTTTAAAGAATAATTTCTTTGACCCTTTCAATGATTTTTTTTTACTTTTAAATTCAAAACTAATACCCTGAGGCATATATAACAAGTTTTTCTTTCACACTATGATCTTCCTTCAAATATATCATGCCATTAAAAAAAACTAGGCTATTCATTTTTTAGCAATATAATGGAATTTTTACTGATCTCAAGTACACTCTGGACAAAACTTAAGGAAGTTTTATCTTTTAGCATGTATATACGGATTCAGATAATAGCTCTGAATATACATTGATATACAGTGACCTTTATTGAAGGCACAGAGTATGACCAAGTGTGATTAAAATTGCTCTTGTCTTCTTTAAAAAATAGCCAACCTGCGACATCAAAGAATTTCCACTTACTTAAATTTTGTCCACGAGTGTACATGTGGTAAGGCCAATGATAACCATAATGGGTATTTAGCAACTGCCTTTTACTGTAAGCTTGCCAATTCTTTAAACATGAAGAAAGCAGTTTGAATTTTAAGTTTTCAATGAGGTGTTATAGCCCCACTAAGTTATTTGTACTTACTGGTGTGTTTAGACTTGTGCAGAAATAGAGGGCCATTCAAGCCAAAGAAATTCGATCCAAGGTCGTATGGTTGTCGAATATCGACGATCTGTATCAATCCTCCACCGTTGAAACGACACTGACAACAAATGACAAGAATGAACGAAATGTACTTATTACAATTTTTTAAATATAAGATAGAACTTTTTTTTCCTTTTATATTTTAAGATATTTTACATTTTTGATTGCATTTTTTATAATAATTTTTTCATGCCCAAATTTCTCCCACCTACTCTGTATTTTAATTGATTTCAACTGTGATATTATAACACTATGCGGCGCTGAGTTTGTGTATACAAAAATGTAATGCCTCGATAAAGGTTGGCGTTCAGCCAGCCGAAATATTGGCAAAATAAATATTATTTTAAATCCAATATATATGCCGTTTATTATCTAATTCAGTAAGTAGATGGGCATTAATGTTCTGGGGCTTTAAAGTCAGGCTTCCTTAACTCCAAGTCGATGGTTCCGTGAAACTATCCTATTTATAGAAACTTTAATATATAAATAACCATTTATGTATATACAATGTACCAAAAGTGAAATATCTCCCTTTTAAAATGCATTAAAACAATGCAATTTAAAAGGGAGCGGTGTATCTTTTGGTTCATGAATACTTTCCTCCTGCCTATTCGTTAAGTATAAAATATGCATGATTCAATTCAGAACCACTGTACTATATGATGTACGTTTATATATTTGTTTATATATGTTTTTATATTCTTATTAAAAAAAACTTTTATATTTAAAATTTATTTTCAAATATGTATTTAATAATTTAGATTTATACTGTTTTTGAAAATAAAACAAAGCGCTAAAATTATTTTTTATAATAAATTCAAGCACTTCAAAAATGTTTTTGATAAACAAACCACTTTTAGTGTTTATTCTTTCGGCTATATCATTATTAATTCACATATATTTATATAGTGATAAATATATTGACTGATTAATATTTCATAATAGTTTGCGATCGAAGGTAGACATAAAATTTTGTGGTTATTCGATTATGTCATTTCTCCAATCCGGAAATCGTAACTTCGCTTCTTCCAATGGTTGGGATGATCGGCTGCAGATGGCGTTACGTCAGCCTGCAGGATTGACAGCGCATGCGCCTAACTTAACCAGCCAGCCTCCACATTCGTACCAAAGACCGGCGTCCCTCAGGTTAGTTTTGCTTTGAAGTATTTAATTGATGTGTGGAGTTTAATGCGAGCCATTTTACCCAAATCTAGGGCAGGTTCCTCAATATCTAATAGGTAGGAGTAGTTATGGAAAGCGTTAAGATTTGGATTAATTTTGATAGATAGAAAACCCGTTTCTTTATTTCTCATAACTATACCTCGTGCAGATGATTTTAGAGATTCATTTTTAATAAATATTTGAAATAAGATATTTTATAGAAAGCCTTTTGTTCAGTCTAATGCATATATAAAACATTCTTCACATACATCTGGCTTTATTATATAAAAATAAAAATGAGAAAAAAAATGGCTCTCTTTGTTTACATGTCAAAATCCTTTGTTTCTTGGTTTTATAAAAACACCTAGTTATTATTGATATAGATTTACCATTATATAATACATAATAAACATAAATATAATATAGAACATTATAGAACTTGTAAAAAGATTATTAAAATGAGTAAAATTTTATTTTTATAACTTATTATATAGTTCTGAAATATGGCGTTTATAAGCTCCATGCTTTATAAAGGGGAATCTATAAATCATTCAGAATGTTATATTATGGCCCCAGATACATATTTGTATAGCAAGGTATGTTATGAATTGAACTGTATTTAGGAAAATATTTTTATAAATAACTTTAGGGGAATCATTGTAGTAGCAAGGACATTGTTAATAGGGTAGTGAGATTTTCAATGGGAGATAACTAATTGAAATATCACTTTAGCAAATTTATGTGATTTATTTTTCGGAAATATTTTTTGTTATCATCCAAACTGAATATTTTCAGAGATATCATATTTTAGTCAATTAAAATCCCCCCCCCCCCCCATGTAAATAATACATACATATTTTTAAACCTAATCCCTGATTTAGTTTCATTTAAAAAGTATAGTTACCTAGATATTTATGGTAATAAAATCTCAAAAGGAGAATATACAATATTCTATTTTTGAGATTTTCTATCCAAATATCATTAGAAGAATTTTTTTACCACATTACTCAATTAAAAATATGAATAATATATATATAAAGAAGGACTTTCTAAAATTCACTAATTAACACCCTCCTAGTATTATCCAGTATTCAATCTTCCAGATCATATACATTTTATTGATTACTTTGTCAATATATACACCTCCTATTTTTCAAAAATAAAATATATATATACTATTTTAAATATTTTATATATAATAATATTTCATAAATATTCTTTGTTACTCTCTTTGATTGAGAAGATTTAAATTATACACAATAGTATATATTAATGTTGTGGTATTTCATTGCTATATTTTGGTGAACCTTTATCACACATTTTTAATTAGAATTATTTATCTAGAGTATTCCTCTAATTATTTTTTTTTATTTCACCTATTTCATAAAATATATTCGTTGTGAGCAATAGTTACCCAGAAAACTTTTGAAAAAGTAAAAATAAATATCAGGTAAAAAGTTTCTTTTAATTTTATATTTCAGCCCGTTGAAGAGCAGTATATTTGCTCGAAAGCTTGCAAATTTAAAATTAAAGGAAACTTTTTACCTGATTTTTATTTTTACTTTTTCAAAAAATATATTCGTATTGATAAATATTTCTAGAAATAATTTTAAAAAAATGGTGTTATATATATTATATTTATGGATATATCACCTGTCTATGTATGTGTTATTTTAAGGAGATATTTTATAGCAGTTTTGGAAAATTCAGACAAAAGTCAACCTGTATACCATGGTTCAAGATTTGGCCCTCATCAGCACAGGCGCCGCTTCGATTTCAAAACATCATAGGAGGGAAGTTATGGAATCTGTTGAATTCGCCAAAAAGATGTTTAAGCTGGTGAAGGCAGGACCGATATCAAACTGTGTTGTCTTAATGCATTTTTAAAGGGAGAGGTACCGATTTCCGTACATGAAAACAAACCTCTCGAAACTTTAAATTGCATATTGGCTTACTACCACTTCACCAGTTTAACATCTTTTTGGCAAATTCGACTGATTTCTTAGCCTCTTTCGTAGATGATATAGTATCGAAGCCGACCCTGTACTGATGAGACCCAAATCTCGAAACCATGGTATACAGGTCTGCTTTTTTGCCTGAATTTGCCAAAACTGGTGTTTTGACTCATTTTTTTTATCACTACCTTTACGTTACTGAGTGGATAAACCGAATGCTTTGCTTCAATATATTTTCAAATGGAGGGGTGCCGCTCTTGATACATGAATACCATCCTCTCGCAACTTCAAGTTATAAATATATATACAAATGTGTATATATTAAAATAGAGAGAGAGAAAAAAAAATTTAAAATGCATTAAATAATAAA
>CP092886.1:134631790-134661632 GCA_030710605.1 Cordylochernes scorpioides | reverse complement strand
AATCCTATCTTTAAACCCATTTTTTTTTCAAAATTCAAAATTTCGACAACGCTGTTTCCCCTTCTTTAACTGGATTCAACGCTTTCAGAGCTTTGAATCCCGTGATGCACGAAAATTAACGTGGATGATAGGCTTGTAAGAGTTGAATCCCAGAATAAAATGGGTCAAGAGCCTCGTCGAAATGTTATATTTATAAACAAATATTACTGATCCAAGATATATATAATATTGGCTTTATCATTTGATGCATATATATTAATAATCATGATGTTGTTGTGTGGCCTCTTCTATTTATATTTCCTGGATCCTAGCATATATTCAAGCTAAAAAATATCGTCATTGTTGTCAAAATGAAAATATAAGTCAGCAAAAAATGAGGCAATCTCTTTATGGTTTATATTTTCACTTAAAAAAGATACCAAAAGGATTAATTTATTTAATCTTATTCTTCTCCTTGGTATGTGTATAATAATAATATATAAAAAAAGGTTTCTGGATAAAGTTTATTTTAATTTTATTAAAGCATTCTCAAAGCCCTCGGGAATCTCTGCCCTTCTACAGGAGAACAAAAATGAGCGAATAAAACACCGCCTGATGCCAGTGATGCCTGTTGTTCTCCTATAGAGAAGGGCAGAGATGCCCTAGGGCTTGAGAATGCTTTAATAAAATAAAAAGAAATTCATCTCCAAAAACCTTTTTAATTATTAAAAACTAGCGGATGTACCCGGCTTCGCCCGGGTTTTACCCGAGTAAAGGTTTTTCTAACGAACATTTGTTAAAACAATTCTCTATAACCTTATAAAAAATAATAGATATATTTTGATAATTTGAAACTCGTAAATTAGAATCTCTCGATAAAGTGAACATTTTTTCCCGGTCCCTGTGTGCCGTGTCATCCTGAATTTTGTCTTTCCTAATTTTCTACATTACAAAATCATCGTTTAATCTAGTGAACATTTTTTCCCGGTCCCTTAAAAATACTCGATAAGTTGAATAAAATCAATATTAATTGGTTCCCTCGGTAATTGGAAGTTAAAGGAATAGTATCTTGCCTTGGAATTGTATCATTATTCTTGTCTCAAATAAATTGCCGTGTCATTCTGAATTTTGTCTTTCCTAATTTTCTACATTACAAAATCATCGTTTTATCTAGTGAACATTTTTTCCCGGTCCCTTGAAAAATACTCGATAAGTTGAATAAAATCAATATTAATTGGTTCCCTCGGTAATTGGAAGTTAAAGGAATAGTATCTTTGCCTTGGAATTGTATCATTATTCTTGTCTCAAATAAATTGCCGTGTCATCCTGAGATAATCTTACTTTTGATAAATAATATTTAAGATAACAAACTTAGTGATAAGAAAACTTGTTATCATCGTCGCAATGGTGGCGCTGCTTGCGAGTTAAATATACAAATCTGAAAATAACTATAAGGATATTCAAGATATTCAAGAAATCATTTTTCAGAAACCTTCCCAGTACTATACTAAATAACTTCCCAAAGTTTCATGGCGTTCCAATGAGTGGTTTGGTCAGGCATAAAGGACAGACACACACACACACATACATTCATTCATTTATATATATATATATATATAGATATATTATAATATAAAATTATTATATATAATATATTTATTTTTTAAGTAGCGTGTTATATCTATATTTTTGCTTTGAACTAGATAAACCATAATGGTTCAACCGGGATGGAAGGAAAGAGATTGGTACCGGGCCGGGTCTTGTCAAAATAAGCCTGGCAGTGGTTTCGACCCTGCTATTTTATAGCCATACCGATCTAAACCTTGGTTTAGACAAATATAAATATAAAAAGAGAAATAAAACAATTTGGTGGAGGGAATTCAGGGCTTAGTGTGTGTATGCGTGTGCGTTTGTGTATATATTTATGTGCCTGTGTGTGTATGTTTGTGTGCATGTGTGTGTTTGTGTGTGCATGTGTGTGATCTTGATTGTACTGATATCATAAGCATGAGTTCCTTACGCTAAGAGTGTATAAGAGATACACTATAATTTAAATTCAGAAGTATACACTCTTAGCTTAACGAACCCATGATTATGATAACAGTTCAAAATCACACACACATAAACACAAACGCATACACATACCGAGTCCTGAATCCCCTCTACAAAACTTATTCTTTCCTTTTTCTTTTTATATTCCAATTTGTCTAATCCAAGGTTGAAAACGTTGGTATGGCAATAAAATAGCAGGGTCGAAACCACCGTCAGGCTTATTTATTTATATTATTTTAACACTTTTTATTTAGACGAAAAGACGAAATAAAAGAATAATATTTTATTATTGAATTAGCTAAATCAAACACTTAATTTATACAAATAATTATGAAAAATTATAATTTAATATTGCTCAGGTTTTTTAAGCTTGATAAAAAACCGAAATATATCAACAAATCAAAATATAAAAATAATTTTATAAAATAATTAAAATAATTCCTCCCTAGTTTAATTAACGTTTTATATATATCCATATAGTTTCAAAAAAAGAGAGAGAGAGAGAGAGAGGGAGGAGGATATAAACATATTCAAATATTTAAAATTTCATTTAAATAAAAATAAATTATATTCTCATATTTTGAAATTCTAATGAGGTATTTCAGGAAAAAAAATGGTCTAGAGAAAAAAAAAGAGGGAAGAAAGAAGATTGGAAATATATAGGCTTTCCGAGAGAGAAAAAAAAAAAGGAATAAAATATTCGTAAATAATAAAAAGAGGAGTTTTATGTAAATAGGTGCCGCCAAACACCAGGAAGCGCGGCCATAAAAGGAGAAGAAAGAAAGACTTGATAGTCTGCCGAGATTTATTAAGAGGCTGCAGCTCCCTTGAATTTGTCACCATCTTCCCCCGAGCATCTTTCCCCGTCTTGTCCATGTCCGTCTTTGCCTTTAACATCCAATAATTCTTATGTGGCCAAACAGGTGAATTTCAGTTATTATTCTGTTTTTAAAGCAAATTTTACTTAGAAAGCTGTTTTATCAAATGGTAAAATAATATCCATCTGAAAAAGAGGACCGGTTCATTGTGAAAATGGAATATACATTCGTAATGTGAACCATGGTGTTCCTCTACACATACCCTGTACTATATAAGGTGTTTATTTGCGATATTCCTCTCTCATGTAGAATCAATAAGCGTTTTAAAATATATGTTTCATTGTCTATGTAAATATCATTATTCCTTTCATACCCCTCTAAAGCTATTATGAAGCAAATATATTTGAATAAACTCGCTAGAATTCTGAATCAATTTGTATGATAAAAACAATTCATTGATAGATTAATACCGCTTTTATTTAGTGTTAATGTAAAAAAAAAAAGCATTTTATATATGTTTTGTATATTAATTCTTTATTTTGATTCATGTACGCTTGCATATAAATATATTACGTTTAACACATATCTGAAAGCTTTACAACTATTTTAGCGCTTTTAACTATATATACCACACATGTGAAGTTACAAGGGTTACTTCAAATGTTTTTGCAATCACTTATTTTTATTAAAGCTGCAACTTTGAAATGTTCAGAGTTTCTCAAAGTATTCATCCTTAGCACCTTTGCAAGATTTCATAAGTTAAAACCAATTATCGAAGCACCTACAGCAGTCATCTTCTGGGATGGAATTTATGGCATTGATAAAGGCTTGCAGTGCTTCATCATCAGTGTCAAATTTTATCCCTTTCAACAATAACTTAACTTTTGGAAATAAAAAACGGTCACAAGGTGCTAGGCCTGGTAAATATGGTGGATGAGTGACTAATTGGACACCAGAGTTGGCTAAAAAGTCTAATGTTTGGGCTGAGGTGTGCGATCTTGCATTGTTATATTGAAGACGGACTCCTCTAAGTTGAGCTCTTGGTCTGCTTTGCTTGATATTTTCAAATACTGCTGAAAGAAATTTTGTTGTGTACCAGTCACTATTAACTGTCTTTCGATCTTCTAACTTCACAATATCAATGAAACCACTTTTTATTTCAAAAAAGCGACCATTTGTTTTCCAACACTTCGAGCTCTGCGAATTTTCTTAGGAGGAGGTGATTTTGAAGAGCATCAAAGAGTAGATTGCCGTTTTGTTTCTGGATCAAAATCTATGAGCATTGTTGTTTCTATTTATGAAAATGTTTATGTTAGCTAAAAAATGCAGGTAATTTGGTAATTTTAATGGTATAATTTATTTTTTTGATATTTAAATTATTTGATATTGATTTCAAAAACTTTTGGAGTGACCTTTGTATGTTGTTACAAGACAAAATACACAATTAACAGGCCGTAATAAATTTCCATCATGGTATTTAAGGGTGAAGGTCTCTTTAACGGAAAGTGAATTAGATTTCTACACACATGAAGAAATACTTTGATTTAACACTTATAGAATGACAGAGTATCGTTAACTTCCTTTCATTTATTGTTGATTTCGGTCTAGTGAAAATGAGAGATGATTTATTCTTGACGAGGATTCGATATCCTGATTAATTTGCAGTTTTTAAATTATATACATCCATTATTCAAATATTAAAAATATTCAGAAAATAAAATCAAAATTATTCAAAACTAACCCGAAATAAATATACCTTACTAACTTTTTATCAATATTCAATCCTACAAACCTAATTCCACACTAGTACCTACGATTTTCACTCATACCTCTATATTCCAATACAGTCATGGAATGGAAGGAAGAAGAATCCTAGAATACCAAAAAATATCTCCCTTTATTATCCTCCAACGTACTTTTCAAAATATGTATATGTATAGGATATTGGTATTTGTTGCGAATATGTAATATAATAAAACCAAGCTCGTCATGTATATTCTAATTGGGGCCATATCACTAGTATCGCAATTTGGTATATAGGTTGGTTCTTTTAGAAGAATTTTACAAAGTGTGGTTTTGTTTGGAGTATTCATTGATTTAAACTTTCGTCATCTGTGGAGATATAAATGAATAAATTAATATGTTTGACATTTAAAAGGAGACGTGTCGTTTTTAGACACACATATTATGAAATATATATATATGTTATATTAAAATATTATTTCATTTAAAAAATATATTTCATGGATTCAAATATTCTGTTTAAATCTACAACAAGATGTAGGGACTTTCCCTATATAAAACCGATTGTTGTTGTTTCACGTTGGCCGGCTCAAAACTTTTGTACATTAGGTAAATAATCTTTTGTTTTTCCTTGTTCTACTCGCCTTAAGCCAGGCAGTACTTTACCAAATTATATCTTTTATACATTCCGTCAGTTCAATTAAAGCAATTATATGATCAAGACTATTATGATTATTCCCACGACTGCAAAACAATATCGTAACATACTCATGTATACCAAAATCAAGCAACAAATAATAATAATTCTCTATAAAAAATAATCCTCAATCAAGTATAAAATCTCTTTATTTTTTATAATATATATATATATATGTTGAAAATCGAGCAATCAAAATTTTAAATACTTTGAACGATTAATAAACTTCGCAACTCGTGCATCACGTGGATGATTTGTTTACAAGATTAGAATCCCCGAGGAAGATAGGCGAACAGCCTCATCGAAATATTGGAAGTTATAATGAATATTTTGATCCAAAATAAGCGTTAATCATTCAATATATATATAATAATTCATTGTTTATAATAAAAAATATATAAAAGCTATCCACACAACAAAAGGATCAATGTTCCATCATACAATATGACGGATACTTAGAAAGAATTACTCTCCCCGCACTATCCATTCTTCCTCTCCCGAATAAAATTGAGTAAGGCTTCCAGGTCGCCATCGATTGCTAGAATATTTCGCCGCAGATAGCACACGCCAGGTATTAAGGGCTTAAAAATAGAATCCTGTACCGGAGTAAAAAACGTATTAGTTAGATCTAATTAGCATTACACGGCTTATTTAATTATTTATCTCTTTGCTAACAAAGTTTTGTCCGAATTTCCATTCTATTTTTTCTCAGTAATTAGTTTATTCAATTAGCGTTAAGTTAAAGCGTTACTGAATTATAATGTTTTCTTAAGTTCTAATAAATGCCTTGGAAAATTAATTTTTTTATTGAATTCTTGCTTTAAGTTAAATTTTGATTTCCTGATGTGCTCTTCATACGACTCGTTGCTAAACTAAGAATGTGAATTATTAATTTAGAGAAAAACCTTCAATAATTTTTTAAATTGGAAAAATGTAAGGACTGTATGCTTGAAAGCTCTTTTGTTAAAAATATAACATTTATCATATAGACAAAGGAAAATATGTAAAGTTTTTTTTATGAAAATCCGAAATGCGGAATATTTAAATTTGTTATTTTTAGAAAATAAATACACTCTATTACATATATTTAGTTGAATATTACTTGCATTTTTGAAAATAATATATATATATATATGAAAAAACAATAGAAAAAATAAAAGATAAGTGGGTCAGGTGTTGATATTAAAAATAAAGAAGGCATCTCCTGACCACGAGCACATGTGCTTTTTAGATGGCAGAGCGCCATCTAAAAAGCACATGTGCTCGTGGTCAGGAGATGCCTTCTTTATTTTTAATATATATATATATAGTTATTATATGAAAAAATCTCTTCTCTCTCTCTCCTCTCTCTTGAACTACGAGGATGTGCCCGCTCCTAGCCCAATTTTAAAATTCTCTTTACAAATTTTAATAGCTTAAAGGGTGGGAAAGGAAAGCCCTCCACTCATTCATCCTAACAACAACGCATCGTGTTGATTGGATGTTTGCAAGCGCTGATACCCGAAAGATGGACAACCAACCTCGTCGAAATATTGGACATTTGAATTCTCTTTGTTCGAGTTCTTACAGCAGTTCTTGGAGGTTGTGCACATCTATTTTCTCAAGATCTCTTTAGTGTTCAGAAAGTTTAATTTCTGTTCAATACAGTGAAGTTAAGGATGTGTTATGGTGAGACTGGGTTTTTCCAGGCATTTAATGCTGAGTGGAAAAGTTTTCTCCCCCCCCCCTCAAATGTCAACGGTTTCATATATGGCCTGTTTTAAACCTTATTATCTTAGTGTAATCACTGTGCGAGAGAATTAAAATCTTCTCCTGATTTTTGTTGCTGAACCAATGGGATCATTCTACTTTGAGGGTGGTAGATTTGTTCTGGACTGGTGTAGGTATTCGGAATGGTTGAGTTTGGTGGTACCCATTTCTTTATCTGTTTTAAGAGCATCTGATTTGGTTATTGCCTCAGCCTTTTCATGCGAGATAGTACCTTTGGAAAGTGATGGTTCTTTCTTTATTGAATGTGAGCGTGTTGTAGCTATTTCTTTGAGAAAAATATCTTGGTTCGTGAGAGGTTTTGAGGCTATGAATAGAAGCTTTATGAATTGTGGAGATGGAGACTTTTAATGAGTTTTAATTGGCTATAACTTGAAGTGTCACGTAGATGGCTGTTAACTCGGCTCTAAAGATAGAACGGCCAGTAAAGTTTGATAATATAAATTATTTTATAAATTCAATTGCCACCTATCGAAGTTTGCGAAACCACTGAGAAGTTTCACCACTGATGAGCCAAGCCCTCTTAATAACTTGTATCTTTGCAGTAAGGTCTGTAGAGATAATATTTGATGATAGTATTGAGAAGAAACACATTGCCAGTAAATTTATTTGTTACAAATTAAATTCTTTTGTGCAATTAAAATTTGTAATATAGCCATGACTACCAGACGATATATTTTCAAGTAAACTGTCATATGTGAAAATTTTCAGTTTCTGATTTGGTGTTCATAATTATTTGAAAGTTCATTGATCAAAGAATCTCTCTTGAGAGGAGAGATTCAATGTTGCTGTGTTGAATATAAGGTGTGGCCAAGTTTAGGTATTTCTGTGAATTTATATGTGTATAGTTGTTGGGTGTGATTATGTAAAAGGTGATACTTTCTTCACAGACTGTTTAGACAATTTTATAAATTTACACATTATATGTGGTCTTTTGTGCAACATTGATTCTTTTGTAGATTTATTTGGCATAGAGTTCTTGTCGTCTTTTGAAAAAGATGGGATAGAAGCGTCAAATTAAGATATTTTATCAGGGAAGGAGTTGGGGGTGACACTGATTATTTCTTGAAGCACTGTATTATTTAGTTTGTCAGCCTAGGTTTTGCTCGAACAGATCCAGCCTGGAGGAGAATATTTTAGATTGGGCTTAATTAAGGTCAGGTTATGTGGTTTTTAAAATATTCTCATCAGCATCCCATTTTTTTCTTGAGATTATGTTTAAAATGTTGAATCTTCTTTTTGGCTTAAAATCAGTGATGTCAATGTGATAATTGTAGATGGGAGATAGGTCGTGGGTTAGTTAAGGTATTTGGGAGTGAAGGGAAATTTCAAGAGTTGATTGTCAAAGTTGACGTAAGGATTCGATTTACGGAGATGGTTGTTAAAGGCACAGAAGCCGACTTTTAATTTGATTGTGTTTACTTTGAGAGGCCATTTTATTTGTGATCCGGTTTAGACTTTTGATAGTTTTATTGGGCATTTTTCGAGCACTATTGAATTATTCTCGATATCCCAGATGTCATCAGCGTATAGTGCAATTTCTGACTGTGTTGTGTTGGCTTCCGTAGGCGTTTCTTACTGGGAAAAAGAAAGAGAGGATCCAATGAAATAATTTAGTAGCCTTTATTAGAACAAAATCATGATAGTGAACAACAAATATAACAGAGAGTACCGTCGTCTTCCGGGTATTCCTTCTACTGGGGAGCTCGGATTCTATATTCTGTGCGTTTATAATCTGTTTATCTGTGGCTCTCTGATCGGGATGGCGCCTACATTCGGCCATTCCTGGATTTCAATCGTCCTCGATTGAGCCTTGCGTTGCAGGAACGTCGTGGGTTGCGTCGGGGGGTATCTTCTACTTCTGGTTCCTCGTCCGGACTTTCTTCTGTAGCTGTAGTCGTTAATTCTATTTTGTTCTCCTACTGTCCTATCACACGGGTCCTTTCGAAAGATCTGGATCAGGTCTCTCAATTCAGGGTCGGAATGCTGAATCATCAAGATTTGTTCTTCCAGTGTGATTGTGAGGCACACTTCAAGGTTTTTCTCCATGATTTCCTCCATCGTGTCTCTAGGGTCGTCGACTGGAGCTCTACTCATTCCGTCTACGTGGGCCATCTTCTCCCCTGGTTTATGTCGAATTTCGAAATCGTATTCCTGAATCAGATTGTACCATCGCGCTATCTGAGGATTTGTAGTCTTCTTCGCGTTCATGTAGACCAGTGCTTGGCAATCAGTAACCACTGTAAACTTGATTCCTACGAGGAACTGACGTAGTCGATCCAAGGTCCACACTATCGCCATCAGCTCCAATTTGCTTGAGTGGTACATCTTCTCGGCCTCTGTTGTCTTCTTGCTCACACAGTAGACCAAGCGCCATTTGCAGTCTTCGTCCATCTGTAGCACCATTCCTGCTAATCCCTCAGCACTCGCGTCGCAATGTACTTCTGTCTTGAGTTCAGGGTTGTAATGAGCTAGTACCGGATATTCGACCAGATCCTTTCGTAGTCCTCCAAATGACCTTCGCTGTTCTTCCTTCCATTCAAATTGTGAACCTTTCTTCGTAAGTCTGCTTAGCGGTTCTGCTTTCCTCGCGAAGTCCTTTACAAATCGTCTGAAGAAGTTCGTCAGTCCCAGAAAGCGTCGTATGTCGTGGACATTCTTGGGTTCTGGAAATTCTTCTATCGCCTTGATCTTTCTTGGGCCTGGCTTAAGTCCGCCTGTACTGATGACATACCCTAAGAACTCAACTTCCCTCCTTCCGAACTCACATTTGGAGGGTTTCAGTGTCAACTTCGCTGATCTTATTCTTTCGAGGACTTCCCTCAACCTTTCGATCATCTCCCGCCAATCCTTTGCCGGGATAATCACGTCGTCGAGATAGCAGAATGCCTTCTTGTTCAGCAGCGGACCTAGGACAGTGTGCATCAGTCTTTGGAATTCAGCTGGTGCGTTGGCGAGTCCAAAAATCATCCTTTCGAATTGACCTGTATCATCTGGGGTGATGAATGCTGTCTTTAATTTTGCCTTATCGGTCAGTGGTATCTGCAGATATCCATGCGCCAGATCCAGAGTGGTGAAGATTTTCGCATTCCTTAGGCCTTCCAGAAGGTCGTCTATCCTTGGTAATGGGAACTTGTCCTTAACTGTTTGAATGTTGAGTCTCCTATAATCTACCACCAGACGATGATCTCCAGTTTTCTTCCTCACAAGTAGGACGGGACTAGCGTAGGGTGATCTAGTTTCCGTGACTATTCCATTGTCCTTCCACTCTCTGACAATCTCCCTGATTGCTTCGCGTTCACTTGCAGTCGTCTTATACGGTCTCAGACAGACTGGCTTGCTTCCATCAACCTCCTTAATGTCCATCTTGGTGACATCGGTGCACCCTAATTCCTCCATACCAAGAGCGAAACAGTCTCTGTACTCGTTTACTACATCTAGGATTTCTTGTCTCTCTTTCGAAGTCAGAGAATGATTGACGTTGATGTCCTCAGGCAGTATGGGGCGCTTACGTTTCATTTGGTCTTGTCCTTCCCTCTTCTCTTCATTTTTAGTCTGAAACGGATCCTCTGCGACGTCCAGGTTAACAACAATATCATCAAGGTTTAGTAGTTCAACTCGCCCTACACATTGGTTCTTCCTTACTCTCAACTTGCCCTTGCCAGCTGAGATGATGGGTACGGTCGTCTTTCCATCGACCACTTCCAATAGGGAATCGACACAGGCGTCATCTACTCCTGTGAACAATACATATCCGTCCTTTACCTCGTCTGTGATTGCACTTGTAAAGTTAATGGAGTCGCTCTCCAACTGAACAGTTTCGGTTGCTCTCAGTTCGATGCGACGCGACTTGATTTCTTCTTGCAGATTAGTAAACGGAAATTCGGATGAATAGCCAATATGCAGTTCCTTACCGATTCTCGCGAAGGATACGTAGGGCAGATCTGTCCATGTTCTTCCAATTAGTAGGTCATAAGGTTGGGCATCATCGTTAACAATGAATACAGTGATTTCCCTTCCGACGATGCCATCAATCTCCAGGTCGACTGTCGTCTTCCCAACGGTCCTGGCAGCTGGTGCAGTCTGGTTACCGATGCCGTACAGACTAGTCGAGTCTGGTTCGATGTCGACGCTGATCCTCCTTGCGACCGATTCTCTCATTAGACAACTGCTGCTCCCGGTGTCTATCATTGCCTTCACGGTTTCCTTGTTGTCGATCTTGACATCCTTCAAATATACATCTGGCGGGACAGTCTCCAGTCCTTCGACTTCCAGGTTGGCTACTTTTAGTCCTTCTTTGGGTCTTGTGCAATTCCTTTCCTTGTGTCCCGTTTGACCGCATCCTCGGCATGTCAACGTAGTCCTGGGTGCTGGGCAGTCTCTGGCAATGTGTCCAAACTGATTGCAGTTGAAGCACTTCGGTTCTCCCTTGTCGTTTCTGATCGTACGGTTGACCATTCTCCTCAAGGTGTTAGGGTACGTTTCACTGATTTCGTTCCTTGCAGCGTCTTGACCCGAAACATTCGTTCCTTGTTTAGTCTCTTTAACTTCGCTTTGGTTGGGGAATCTCGCAGATTTCTGCTGAAACGACGGTGGTATGAGGTGTTTCGCATTCCAATGCGGAGGTCCCATCTCGGTGCGAACATTTTCGTACTCGTCCAGTTTATCCGCCAACTCATCTGGGTTGTTTAACTTGGTCCAATCGTCAATGAGATGATTACGCAGCACATTTGGAACTTTTTTCTTTAGCTGGTTAGTGACGGACAAATCCTTTAGGGCGTCGAAATTTTCCACGTTCATTCCTTCGATCCATTCGTTGAAATATCCTCGCAATTCGAAAGCGAAGTCTCTCCAGGAACCCTTTTGAGATCTCTCGTGCTTCTCGAATTTTTGTCTGAATTGTTCGGGGCTCAACTTGTACCGTTTTAGGAGCAACCTTTTCATGAACCTATAATCGCCGCTTTGTTCTTCTGTTTCCCGAGCGATTAATTGAGTCATTTCGTAAGGTAGCAATCCTAGGAGGCTGAACGCCCATTGGTCTTCATCCAATCCTAGTCGCTTTGCCTGTCTTTCGAAAAGAATTAGGTAAAAACTCAAATCATTGTCCTTCGACTCGTACTTGGGCATCAGTTTACGTATCTCGTAATGTGCGTCATTGCTGGTACTTCGAGACGTATCGTTGTTTCCGCGTGTAGTCTGGATGCGCAGCTTCTCAAGCTCGAATTCCATTACCATTTGTTCTTTTCGTTCCCGTTCTATACGTTCTGCTTGCTCTGTTTGTGCTGTTTGTTCCCGTTCCTCGATCAGAGTCTCCAACAGTTGTTTTGCGAATTCTTCTTCGTAGGATTGGCTATTCAAAATAAGGTGTTTTAAGTCGACGATCCTGCTCTCTGGCGGTACTACCTCGCCGAGTTCATACGCCAACTTGCTCAAATCGCATTTCCTTACTTTCGCTAAATAAGTCATGTTTTTTTTTTTTTTTCAAAAGGAAAAATAAACAAGGCAAAAATTTTTAAAATAAACAAATAAAACTGACTAAACCAGATACGTACTGTTTCAATTATTTCTTTAAACGAAATAAACTTTTCTTTGGTAATTTTGAGACAATACTTTTTTTTTTTCTTTTTACCGCGATACTTTGCGATAATACTTTTTATTTGTTTCTTCAATTTACTTTAAAAATACTTTCTTTAGAATACTTTACTTTACTTTAAAATACTTTCTTTAGAATACTGTACTTTACTTTAAAATACTTTCTTTAAAATACTTCACTTTACTTTAAAATACTTTCTTTAAAATACTTCACTTTACTTTAAAATGCTTTCTTTAAAATACTTTCTTTAAAATACTTCACTTTACTTTAAAATACTTTCTTTAAAATACTTCACTTTAAAATACTTCACTTTACTTTAAAATGCTTACTTTAAAATACTTCACTTTACTTTAAAATGCTTACTTTAAAATACTTCACTTTAATTTAAAATACTTTCTTATCGAGATGATTTTGCAATAATATTTTACCGAGGTGACTTGTAATAATACTTTTAGGAATAGGTAATTAAATTTCGTACATACCATGCAACTCCTCTTACGTTGATCGGTCACCGCGCCACGTCCTTCTCGTTTCCAAATTATTCCAGTGAATCTTCAATTTTCTTCAGGACTATCCCACTTCTGAATTTCTGTTGGCTTCCGTAGGCGTTTCTTACTGGGAAAAAGAAAGAGAGGATCCAATGAAATAATTTAGTAGCCTTTATTAGAACAAAATCATGATAGTGAACAACAAATATAACAGAGAGTACCGTCGTCTTCCGGGTATTCCTTCTACTGGGGAGCTCGGATTCTATATTCTGTGCGTTTATAATCTGTTTATCTGTGGCTCTCTGATCGGGATGGCGCCTACAGTTGTTATTTTATATACTACACTATCCAGAAAGATAACATTGTTTTTTAGATGTGTTGTTTTGGGTCCTTATTTTGATTTGTTATTATAAGGAAATTTCCAATCCATTATAACATCTTGCTTTTACATCAAAATCATCCAGTTTGAGGATCAAATCCCCCCCCCCCCCCCCCATACTCTGACAAAAGCTTAGTTTAGGTCAATAAATACAGATATTGTGTTGAAAGGGTTTGTTTACTTTGGAATGTTGCTGCTTCATAGAATATTTTATGGTGGTTTGGTTTGTAGAAGGTATATAGTTTGTTTTATTAATCTGTGTAAAGGACCATTAATTCCATTTTGTAAAGGATGGATGTAAGAAAGACGGGTCTAATACATTATGATTATATAATGGTTATACATATTTGTCGATGGGGATAACGATTGCATGTTTCCATTATTTTGGTAGAGTGCATTTGGGCTAGCTGAGTTTATTATGTTGAGAAGTTTCTTTGTTACATAAGAGCTGTAATCTTTAATGATCTGTCCTGTGATAACATCAGTATCTGGTGACTTGTTTGATTTTATTTTATTCATTGCATCTAGGAGAACATGTTCTTGGAAAAGCAGATTGAATATGTTAGGTTTATTAGTTAATTTGAAGTAGTTTCTCAGGGGTCATGAGTTCAAAAATGTCATGGTAGTGTTGGTCGAATAGATCGGCAATATCTGTGCCGTTGGTTTTGAAGTTGGCAGTGTGTCTCTAAATTTGAGTGTATTTTAATCCTTTCAGTAGCTTGGTGTTATGAAGCTTTGGGGGAGATGTGTCATTTCTATTTAATATCTGGTCAATAAATATTTTCTCTTTGATGTTTCTCAGGTTTGAGTCCCTTTATAATGTAATAGTATCCAGGTGTGTATTTTTCTATAGGCTCTGAGAATGTTTTATTTTGCAGCTTTAAGTATTACTTTCCTCATAAATAAGCGAAATCAATAGCTAATTTGTATTGTTTTTTTTTGTAATCATACAAAATATTAGCATATACAGAACTTTATATAAAAGCATCTTTAGTCTCACCGTCGTTCTCTTAATTTTCACCGTTTCAATATTTACATATTTTCAGCGAGTTCTTTTTTGTGCTAAATTTTTCATTTACTTAGTCCAATACTACAGAAGCGCATAAATACGATATTAAAAAGGTAGTTTAAGAGAGATATTCGTATTTTCACAATTATGGTGTTAAATTGAAAAAGACGGAGAGAAATGAGGAGTTTCACGTTTCTATGTTTTCAACCATATCGTAACTGGGTTCAATTAGGTGTGGAATGAGGAGCCATAGTCCGACCCAGAAACCAGATTAGAGGACAAGGAAACATAACTCTTTCTCGCCGGTTATTTCCTTGGAAAAGATATGGGTCGATTGTTCGCCTTCTAGTGCTGTGTAGCGGATGAAAACTATGTACATAAATAGAGAGCCTTTGTAAACTTGGAATGAATTTTCTTCAGTTGCCATGGGATCGCCATGAATTCCCATTGAGAGGTAATTGGAATTTCCTCTCTAAATGAGTAATTTTATTTACAACTTCAAGTGCCAATAACGATAGTGGTTATTATGTTTGAACACAACGTACCCTCTTCGATATAACTTTTAAGAAACTTAGTTGTATCTTAATTACATATTAAACAAAATTAATTTTTACCGCTCTCCAAAGTGATTTTAAAAGTAGTACAGAGATCATGTTAATTATCTTGAGGAGAAAATGTTGAATATTTCTACTGTAAGTGCATCAATATAATAGGGAGATAGAGTGAATCGTAAAAAACAATAAAAATTAATATTTTCCATTTTTGAGTTTATTTTACATTCCATCTCTCCTGTGGTTATTATAAAAAATGTTTCAAAATCTCTCTCTCGGCCTTACGGCCACGCGGTGCGCGAGCTCCGCGTTCTTCGCTGCTTTCGTGCTGGCATAATGGAGATTTCGAATGCTTGTGGCGTATTGTATGAAAACCATGATTCTCCTCTTCAAAGATGAAGTAAATTCTGTAGAGAATTATCAAGTCATCGATGAGTATTCATTAAAAATTCGAGCAATGTTGATTGCCATGCCGGCTCCCAGCGCTGATGGCGGTCGGATCTTGAACTGGGCTGAGGCCATGGAGCACCAGGATACCACTAACGAGCCGGCTCCCTTCATCAAGGTCGAGTGGAAAAAGAGAAGAACATCGGCTTTGCAGCGTGCTCCGATGGCGCAGTCAGGCACCGCCGCACCAGCTCAGAAGAGCTCCTACACCAACCGGGGCGGATTCTCAGCCAGGCGTCACTCACTCGCCCAGGAGGTCAAGGCGACGCGGAAGAACATCGCCGAAGTAAGGTCACAGCAGGCCACGGGCATCATAATGTCTACGTCGAACAGTGCCCTGAGTTCTGCTAGCTCCAGTATGTACGGGCGCTGGACAAGCTGGTAGGAGGCAACAACATCATCCAGCTCGTCAAGATGAACGGCCACGTCCTGGTGGGCCTCGCCACCAAGGCCCTGGCGGAGCGCCTCATCGAGGAAGACCTCGAAATCGAAGAGACCCTGCTCAAGACCTTCTCCTTTCGCAAACGGGTGGAAATAGTCGTCGTTACCAACCTGCCATTCTTCGTGGAGGAGGCAGAGGTCATCGCCGCCCTGAGGCCTTACGGGCGAGTCACATCTATCGCCCCGCTGCTCGTCATCGCTGCGGGTTTCACAATGAAGGATGGATGCCGGGAATTATTCATCCTTTTGAACAAAGGCGTAAATCTGGAAAGGCTCCCACGCGCCTCAACATCAACCACAAAAGGGAGATCTTGCCGGCCATCCTCGCGTACGGAGTCAAGTGCTCGCTGCACCAGAGGCAGGTGCACTGTAGGGCCAACTGCCTCCTGACTCCCAAAAGGTTTGAAGATGCGTCTGAGCAGGCGCCCTCAAACACTGGCGCAGACAAGCCCGGCCCACCGCGGAACCACCTGCTGCTCCCATTCCGGAGACATCGCCCGAGAATGCAGATAGACCTTGCTCTGTGTCCCCAACCTCTCCTCCCCCGACGGTCTCGAAGCCTGTCGAGAAGAGAAGCTCTGACTTCAAGTCTAAAGACATGCAGCAAGATCAGAGGGACTCCATCAACCTCACTTCACCTGGAAAGTCCACCAAGGACAAGAAGTGAGCTGAATGCCCTCCTCGAGCAGGTGCCGCAGTCTCTTTTCTCAGAGATAGAGATGCTGAGGCTCTAGAGGGAACCAGTCCTAGAAACCCTTGCTTCCATCCCCGGCCTCAAGAACCTCCTAACCTCCGTTCCAGACACCCAAAAGTCGGGGTTCCACAGACTGGTCAGGCACCTGATGGCGCGGATTCCCGGATCCAACTCGCCCCTCTACAAGCGTCTCGCGGACACTAGAAAACAATCAGCTAACTCACAGTGAACCTCCGCGTTGTGACTCTCAACGCGCGAGAGTTCGCCGCTCGTGACAGGAATATAGAGCTCTACCATTTCTGGCCCAAGACCATGTGGACTCGCCTTCATCCAGGAAACGAACAAAGAGTCCATGGACTACACCCAAGAGCTTTGCCTCGGCTACAGCGCCATCGTCGCCCCGCCTACCGCCTCCAGGGGCGCCGGCCTCGTCTGTCTCTTCGTACCGGGCATCGCCCTATTGCGACATCGCGTCCTGTGGCCGGGGTGCATAGACGTGGTCCACCTCGATGTTCATGGCCAGAAGATGGCCGTAATCAACGACCCGAGCCAGCGGCTCGAGCAGCTGGGATTAATCGCGGAAACAGCAGTCCGAAACAATGCCTGAGTCGTGGGCGACCTGAACATCGACGGGGGTCCTGCCGGAACAACAGATTCGGCCTCTGTGGAAGCCCTCTCCAATCTATTGGAGCAAGCTGCGTTGGCAGATGTCGCCACCTTTTTCAACTTGGCCCACCGTCCAACCAGAGTGGACTACTTCAAGGTTCGAATCCACAGCAGCCGGCTGGATAGGACTCGTCCCTGCCGCGCTAGTAAATTGGGCAAGGAGATATTGCACCTGATTTTGCCGTCTCTCGGACCACTGCGCCGTCCTCCTCCAGATAGGCTCTGCTCCTGTTGCGGGATCACCTGGTGTGACTGTTGTGCTGAGGACAGCGGCTGCTTTTGAATATCTGCCTTCTTACATCGAGGACGTCGGGTGGACCGCCGAGGACCTCGATGACGGAGCGCTTTGGTCGAGATGGAACCGTATGAAGGCTGGAATCTCGGCGGAGATCAGGTCACTCCACACTCCTCGCCCTGAGTCGGATGACGAATGCGTTACTCGAGCCAACTGTTATATCAGGGCCAGGCTCGAGGCTTCGTCGACGGAGGCCGACTATCCATCGCTGCCAGACCTCCGACGTGCGCTCCGCCGCCGTGCAGCAACCATCGTCAGGGACGAAGAGGGTGAGATTATGGGTGACCGCGATCTACGCTCTAGAGCGCTCTCCTTCTTCAGGCTCCGCTTCGCTCACGACCCAGCCGAAGTAGACAACTTCATCGCGGGAACCACCACCCCCATCACCCTCGAAGAAGGCGATCCTCTCCACCGGTCAGATATTTCCAGGGAGGAACTCGCTGCAGTCATCCTCACGCTTCCCACTAGAAAGGCCCCGGGATGAGACAGCTTGCCCTGAGAGCTCCTCTTTGCGTATGAGGATTTATTCTCGGCTCTTCTGCGGAGGGTGTTCGGCGCCTTACTATCATCTACACGCCGCGGCTCCATTTGCCTGGTCCCCAAGGCCCGCAGTGGTCCTGGTCAAACTGGCTTCCGCCCCATCACCCTGCCCTCTACAGACTATAGGGTCCTCGCTGCCATCCTTCTACGGCGTCTCAGCCCCCACCTCCCTGCGCTGGCGATTGACTGCCAGACCTACGCTATCCCCGGGAGGTCTCCTTCCTGAAACATCGCTCGGGTGCGGACGAGGTCGAGATGGCAACTTAAGAGAGCTTGCCGCTGGCGGTCGTATCTGTAGACCTGGAGTCCGCCTTTATCTACTTATATAATTGCCTTATTCTGTCTGTGTGAAGTTCACGGATAGATTTTGGTCATCAACGCGCGCATCATCATTATGATCATTATCATTATCTAATGATAATAATAATAATTATTATTATCTACTTATATAATTGCCTTATTCTGTCTGTGTGAAGTTCACGGATAGATTTTGGTCAGAATGGATAAAATAAAAAAAGTGTCAAGGGATGGGAATCGAACCCACGACCTTCCGCTTACCGGGCAGATGCCATGACCACTAGGCTACCCTGGACATATTTTTCCGTTCATAAAGTTAATATATGATGCCAATATATATATTAATTGTATAAACGAATGCAAGACAAAATCACCGCGAATGTTTCTTTTTTTTTAAGGCAATTTTTGTTTCGATTTATTGAAAAAAAAACGATATGGTGCCTTTAAAAAATGTCATTATTTAGTCAATATACCTAAGTTCATGTTGCAAATGTAATTATCTCTATCGATTTAGTAGGTGAAATGCAAAAAAAAAAATCGACATGATGAAATCTTTATGAAAATTAACATTTTTATTTTTATATTTTCAAGACACACACAGTTTGGAACGGGACGTTTCACAAGAGTGACATCCATGGCGCCAATTTATAATTGTAAC
This sequence comes from Cordylochernes scorpioides, assembly GCA_030710605.1. Taxonomy (NCBI): domain Eukaryota; kingdom Metazoa; phylum Arthropoda; class Arachnida; order Pseudoscorpiones; family Chernetidae; genus Cordylochernes; species Cordylochernes scorpioides. The sequence goes on along the minus strand of CP092886.1, from coordinate 134,642,518 downwards.
GAATAGTATTTGAATTAAAACGTTTTTAAAATATATACGCACTCGGGTAAAACCCGGGCGTTGCCCGGGCCATTCGTCTAGTGGTTTATAATTTACAATGCCCATAGAGAGTGAAGTTCTAGAATGAGCTTTCCATTTTTTATTCTTTTATTATCTTTATCGCTTCCTTGTATGAGTCTATATAATAATTCAATGTAGAATGTTTATAGAATCTTTTATACACCATTCTTTACACTTTTTGCAATAACTTATTCGAAATTTCATGCCATATGGTTACAATAAGGATGAGAGGAAAGCGAAATAAAGATATATATAGATATAGAAACATAGGGCGCCTCTCCCGTAAAAAAAAACGTCAAAACCTTGCGCCATCTATTGACCGTCGCCGCAACTAGCGGCCTCGGGTCGGTTGACAAAGCCACAACATCAGCTTTGGCAAACTGAGAAGCGTCCACCTAGAGACAATGGTTTCGGGCTAATGGCCCTCGTCAGTCTAGGGCGGACTTTATCCCATGAGATCCACACAGGATCTAATGGAATCTTCATAATCTACCAAAGAAGTGTTTTGCTGGCAAGGTGGCTGGGCCAAATCTATGGCTAGAATATAGATGGAAAATTTTCCGGGAGGAAATTGATCCATAGAAGCACAGTCAATAGATGGCGTCAGGTTTTGACGTTTATTTTGAAGGGAGAGGCGCCCTATGCTTCTACGGATCAATTTCCTCCCGGCAAATTTACCATCTATATTCTAGCCATAGATTTGGCCCAGCCACCTTGCCAGCAAAACACCTCTTTGGTAGATTGTGAAGATTCCATTAGATCCCGTGTGGATCTCATGGAATAAAGTCCGCCCTAGACTTACGAGGGCCATTAGCCCGAAACCATGGTCTCTAGGTGGACGCTTCTCAGTTTGCCAAAGCTGGTGTTGTGGCTTTGTCAACGACCCGAGGCCGCTAGTTGGGGCGACGGTCAATAGATGGAGTCAGGTTTTGACGTTTATTTTGACGGGAGTAGCGCCCTATCTTCTATGGATCAATTTCCTCCCGGAACATTTTACATCTATATATATAAATATATAACTATGAAAAGTCACCTCTCCAGTGAAAATAGACGTAAAATCCATGCACTATTTCTCGACCGTCTGGGTCGGTGACAAAACCACAACACCAGGTTTGGCCAATTCAGAATACAAACCTGGAGACAAGGATTTCGGGTTAAAGGACTTCGTCAATCCAGGACGAGCTGGAAGAGAGAACAGGAAAAAAAAACTTTATTGGAGGCATCTAATAATACAGTATAACAAAAGAATCAACAAAAAGCCTTCACTAGAGCATGTTTACTCTCGCTATATTTGATTTACAAATGGTCAAACAGTCTAGGCCACGGAGGGCAGGACAGGGCTGCACTTTGATCTTAGCCAAAAGGCCGAGAGGCAGAGAGGCATTAAGAGAGAGGTTACCTTTTTTTGTGGATCAATATCTTCTAGGAAAATGTTCCGCCGTTGTATAACTGTTTGTGAAGGGGTAGCACTATTTCGAAAATGTAAACATGAGATTAAGGCCATTCTATTTCTTGCTGTTTTATAAGTAGGGTTTTTGTGTGTGATTATCGCAAGGGAAAATTATCAATTTGAAATAATAGTTTATCTCTCAATAGAAAAACGGAATGATTTTTCGCAAACACAGATCATTATCTTTATTTATATATTATATATATGGAAACACTTCCCTCTCACTATACATAAAGTAAACACATATATGAAGACGGTATAAGAACTTAACCGCTTGAATGACAATCTCCGCATCAAACTAATCAACGCTATGAAACACTTCATGACACCATCGTCTGAATCTTTGAACCAGCCTTTCAACTTCATATTTGACGCGTTCGGGTGAATCCAATTTACTTTTTTGAATATCATTACTCTGAAACCAAGAGACGTAATCGATGATAATGATGTATTTCTACTCTATGTGTCATCGAGTGGTTGCTGAACATATGTGAAGTGATAAAAGAATAAGGAGATAGAATTTGTTTTTGTAAAACATTTAAGCTTTTATTAATATAAACACATCAAACAGTCGACAGAATTTCAAACAGTAGACCGCAAAACTGTATACTCTATAAAAGAGCGTTTTCTATAAAATGAAAAAAAAAAAGATTGAAATTTTTAGTTTATACTTTATGTAACCGAATGCCCGTTTTTATATTGTTAAAGTGCACCATTTTAGGCTTGAGAAACTCCCGTAATCCTCAGACACAGAAGCTTTGGGAAAACTGCCGCCATCGTAAAGTTCTGTGGAACACCGCTCAGTCAACAATGGACTGCCCATTGTTTCTTTGCTCTCTTCTTGGAGACCTAGGGTTCACTGACGTTTGCTCTGACGACAGTTTAAAGAACCAATGGTCGGGTAATTTTTCTCTTCTCAAGTCTTTACAGCCTGTTTCCCACGAGCCCCTAATGACCCTCTCTGCTTGCGTTCCAAATATCGGCGAGACTTCATGGTACCGTCCCAAATTGGTAGCTTCTTCTAAAGATAGAGATCACGTACTTCCATCACATCATTCGATGGTAAAAACGCCTCTTCAGTTATCGACCTTGTCGTTACACATTTAGATGTGTCTTTTTATACAAGAGATGTGTTATCAATTTTATACGTAATGTATTTTAAAATTAAAACTAATCCAATATGCGCCTCTTATTATAAAGGTTCTGTGTGATTGCACTATCTTCCAAAATATATATGAGTCTGTAGAGACCCTTGACGAAAAGCAATCATTATTGTTTACCGCCTTCTCTACACGTTCTTCATCCATAGACAATTTTTCCTTCCTGAACCCTCTTTTCTTTCATACGATAGATTTGTCCTCAAATTGTCTTGATGGGATTAATGAATCGTATTGTAAATAGTGTCTTTCAACATGATAAACCTTACCTCCGCCATGCTGAATAGATGGCCCAACATGCTTTCAGAAATGAGAATGCTAAAATATGGCCAGAAAAATCATTCATTCCTAACCTGTGTGAGATATAATTGGACGCAGAATATCACAGCATTATCCATTGGTGAGCTTAGACAGGTCATATCAGGACTATTCCAGCCGTGGAACACCTTTCCACAATATGATATAGACACCTGAGCATCTAAATACTGCCCTAATATATTGTTTTCCAAAAAGGTATATACACAAGTACAGTAGCATCTGAGATGGCTATTAACCTTTTAAAATATACTCTATAACAAAAATATCGACGCACCAAGAAGCAGTTGTCCGATTTATATGAAAATACGTATGCAAAGAGGTTTCGACCAAACATGCAAATGATTGAAATTTGGTGGCCGATTTATGCAAAGCAAGAGCTCCAGCGCATCTGAACTGCGCATCCAGCACGAGCATTCTAGACTCAATATTCGGCGCGGCACGAGCTGATTTTCAGAATTTCCGTTTAATATTTTAGCAGTACGCCTATTTCTACTGTATCAATGCCTCGCCGAAAGATTCGTGCTCATTACGAACATATGTCAGAGTTTGAAACTGGTCGTGCCATTGGATTGAAAGAGGCTGGTTGGTCTAATCGACTAATCGCGCGACATCTGTGTCGAAGTGATGCGGCTATTAGGCGATGTTGGAAAAAGTGGGACAACAACGGAAGTATGCAACGTCAGGACGGCAGCGGTCGACCAAGGGCAACAACAGAACGGGAGGACAGAGCAATTGTCAGAATGGCTGTCGCAGCACCGGAATCCACGTTATCTACCATCCAACGTGTGACCGGCACACAAGTGTCCAAAATGACCATCAACAGGCGACTGAGAGAGCGGAATCTAAGAGCTCGCCGACCGTTACGATGCCTACCCCTCACACCCGTGCACCGACAAGTCCGACTACAGTGGTGTCGGGAGCGATGAACTTGGAACTGCGCTGACTGGGGACGTATAGTCTTTAGTGACGAGTCTCGTTTCTTACTGTGTCCTGACGACCCTGGCCTTACTGTCGAACACCACACAGGTCCATAACAGGGCGTTATGGTCTGGGGTGCCATTTCATTTGATAGCAGGACCCCATTGGTAGTCATTCCTGGGACCCTGACAGCACAACGGTACGTAGATGACATTCTACGGCCTGTTTTGTTGCCGTTTCTCTCACATCACCCCGGGCTTACTTTTCAACAAGATAATTCCCGGCCACACACGGCACGTGTTACTATGGATTGTCTTCAATCTTGCCGAACTCTTCCGTGGCCAGCAAGGTCGCCTGATCTCTCGCCCATAGAGCACATCTGGGACGTGATGGGAAGGCGATTGCAACCATCCCGGAATGTTGACTATTTAGCCCGACAGTTGGAGACAATTTGGCAAGAAATCCCGCAGCACACCATCCGGAATCTTTATCAGTCAATGACACGCCGGGTGGCAGCCTGCATCCAGGCCAGTGGGGGTCCAACGATATATTGACATTCTCAATTTGTGACGATCAAACTCTGAAATAAAACAATTAATTGTTCTGAAATTTTAATCGTTTTTTCCCCCTATACATGCTCTTTACATACACCAAATTTTGTCCTAATCTGACAACTCCTTCTTGGTGCGTCGATTTTTTTTGTTATACAGGGTATTTTATAAGAAATTCTTGAGAAGCAAATTTGTATATTATTATTTTGCATATTGATTCGGATTCTCTCTCTTTCCAGTTTCTATCGATTTAATTTAAAGTTCTTCCTTTTTTACAGAGAGAGAGGGAGAGATTTAAAAAAAATAATTATATATAAAGTCTTAAATAAGTAAATAGATTTTATAATTTGTAAAAAATAAGAAGTGGCATGTTCTTAAGAATTACATTCCGTAAGCAAAGGCATAATCATCAATACTGCTAAAGAATGGTTGAGAAAATTGAAGATTGAAACTCATCCACGCCAATAGAGAATTCCGATAAAAATGGAAATAAATTATTCACAATTAGAGAAGATAGAGCCTAAATATAGGGAAAACACTCAATTATTTGTTGATAAATATTAATTATAGATATTTTTATATGTTTTGGGATTTTAAAATATATTCCCAATAAAAATACACTCTAATATTCAGTATACGCGTAAATGCAAATAATGATCCTGCAACTTCATATATAATTTATAATACATTCCACATCTTCATTTCAGGGCCTTGCAAAATACTATCGCTTATAATAGAACAAGTTAAAATTATGAATTTATTAACTATATATAATTATTATATAAATTATATTTTTTTTATTTACAAAAGATTGGTGAAAATTTTTTTAAATAAATCTTAATTTTGATTCAATATTTCTGAATGATTTAAGATATCTATATTGTGTAATTTGTGTCTTTTTGTGCACTAATATTGGTACAATGTTTGCTCATTGACTTTATTAATTGACTTAAAAATAAGTATCTTAATTGCTATTTATATAAAGTATAATAAGAGGATACTGTGTGTCTTTATGAATTTTTTTAAGAAAGTCTATATATGTCTCAGGTATATAAATTTGAAGATGTATATAGATTTTTAAATATGAAATATTATGCGTAACGTCCTCGTGTTTGTTCGTTGACGTTATCAGCAAGAAGTATCTGGAAGTTTTAAAAGAAAGTCTTTTTTTTTCTTTTAGGCTAACATCAGACATAAGAGTACATGTGGATATATATTACAATAAGTCAACTCCACAGAGTACCATCAGTGATGTGCTCACTGATAATTTACTATACATCCTGTAGGTATGCCAGCTGCCGTTACATTATGTTCTCATATTAAATTTCTGAATCTATTATTATACATTAATACTAAAAAATATTCGATTTTTATATAACTCCAATAACGTTATCACAAAAAAATATTTTTATTAATTAATTCTACTGTATGCCATCTATAGAGTTTTATAATAACTTATTCCAATTTTTTTGTCTATTTGTATATTATTAACTTTTTCCTTTTTATATAAATACAGAGAAATTTATAATACAATATAATGTGCCTTATGATTGTAAAACGACATTTGAAAATTATCCCGCGTGTGTTTCTTTTAAACGGAAAACACTTTTATTTTTCCGTTTATCATTACTCTTCACAATTCATCCTTTCATATTTCATCTCTAAGGTTAGAAATAATCGTTATTTCTCCTTAAACATACATTTCGATTTTTCGTTTAAAAAAACATGCGGGATAATTTTCCAATGTTATACAGAGGAATATTTACAAGCAAACAACTCAAAAGTATCGAATAAATATATTACATTGACAAAATATTTCAATATAAAATCTGATATTTGAACAAATATTGTTTGATTCAGATAACACACAAAGATTGAAATTTCATCGATCTCAAATCTAAATTTATTTTCAAGCATTTGTGATGAAAGAAAATGGTGCCTTCATTTAGCACATACCAATTCAGAATTTTCACCATGGGAAATATTAATAAAAGAATTATAGAAAAACATATAAATTAATAGTTTTGGTTGAATTCTTATATTTAAGTTTCACAATTACGTTTAGATTATCCCTTTGTGTTTTTTTGAAATTCTATAATACAGTGTACTCCGCTTATAACGAAGTCGCATTATCCATGACAATCACTTTGTTATATCCGAAGTTTGTTATATCCGCAGTTGGAAAAAAAAATGTTTTGTACCAATAATTTTATTTACTATTCAACTCAAAAGAGCAACACAAAGATCAATAACAACCTCATCAGGTGTTTTTGGAGAAGTAGTTTGTGATTTTCTTTTGACATTTAGAAGTCAGTAACAAGTGCTGAACACTCTTTTCGATGTTGTCCAAGTCTGACAGATGCCTATGAAGAGACTTGGACTCATCCTGACATTGAAGAAACAATCGCAGAGTTTGAATGCTCTCCAAGAACTCTTTTGGATGCGGAATGTGGACAATTGGGTCTACTTCTTCATCAACTTGGTCCGTTTCTTCTTCTTCTTTTGCTTGAAGAATGCTCTCGACAATTTCTACATCGGATAACATGGCATTTGTAACGACGTCATTGTCAGCGTCAGCATAAGAATCGAAATCCATCTCTAACGGTATTTTTAAAACGGTCAACCAGTTCGTCATTGTCTCACGATTGACATCAGCTGATTCTCCACAAATGTTGCGCAGCTTGATGCCATGCCTTGCCTTCCAACGCTCGATCCATCCACCACTCCCAGTAAAATCCTTTAATCCAAATTCAAGAGCCAGGGTCTTCGCCTTTTCGGAAAGCAATGGACCATTAACTGGAAGCGCTGCACTTCTTGCCTGCTTGAACCACTGCAGCAGAGCCTCATCAACATCAGCATATGTAGATCCACGTGCTCGTTTCCGACTGCTTTCTCCCGCATGCAGAGTTTGTTGGTGGATCTTCTCAGAGTTCTTTATTATGGTGCTGAGCGACGACTGTGGGATATTATGTTTCTGGGCAACATCTGTCTTTTTCTTCTTCTCCACTTCAATCTCTCTTAGGATTTGCAGCTTGACTGACAGAGATAGTGAGTTTCTTGTTTGTTTTCGTTCTCCTGCCATGGTAAACGTTAATAAAATATAAGCGTTTATTAAACAATTTAATTTTGTTTAAATAATGTAAAAAAATACTTATAATATGTTTGCATATTTTAAATTTGTATATTATTAACTTATTTGTTGTGTATCATTAAATTTGTGTCATTCACACGTTGTAATTTCATATATATTATGCATAATATATTAGTCAATTATAATGGTAAATGAGAAAACTTCGTTATAAACGGATAAAATAAAAATTTATACATGCAAATCACTTCGTTATAAGCGAAAATTCTTTATATCCGACTTCGCAATATCCAGAGTTCTTTTAATGGTTTAAGCCCTTCTTTTCTTTCGTGCAGACAATTTCATTCGCTATATGCGGAATTTCGCTATAACCGACTTTGTTATAAGCGGAGTACACTGTATATAAATAAAATATTCGTGTTGTATTTGTTATATTATAATTTATTAGAGATGATCAGTTTTTAAATATGTTTGAGAATTTCAAAGGAAAAATTCAACTTTGTATGAAAGCAAAAAAAGATATTTTTTTAAAACACACACACACATATGCATATCATCTATACTTATCAAAAATGTTTTGCTATTAATTTTATCAGTTTCAATTTATTCAGCCGATTAGCTCTCAAAATATTTGTCATCTCCTTTAAAAGGGGACTCTGGTTATAAGCATTATGTACACTGCGTGACATTGAAAATGGAACACCAAGAAATAGTGGCCAGAAAATTATGCAAATTTCAGGGTAGACGCGCCTAACCGAGTTATGCAAATGATGTAAAATGCGCAGCTCTCGTGCGCACATGGAGTAAGATATAAGGGAAGGAACTTGCAGAAAGGACAGTATTCGTGTCGTTATTTCTTCAAGGATAATCATTGTAGAAATTTTGTTCTTGTGTCAAAAGACACGTGTAATAACAGAGAATGCCAGGTCATCGTAAACGGAGGCAGTTCAAGCAGACAGACGCTTTTACGAGGGGCATGGTGATCGGATTGAAAAGGGCAGGTTGGTCCATACGTCAAATCGCAGCTGATACACACCTTGGTGCGTCCACGGTGCACCGACTGTGGATAAGATGGTTGGAACAAGGAAATGTGGCAATTTATATGCAACCAGAGTGACGTCAGCACGTGTGGATCGGCGTATCCTTCGACAAGCAGTGGCGGCCCCACAAGCCACTTGTACCGCCATCCTGCAACATGTGCAAGACACCCTAGATCATTCCATCTCGACCAGAACCATTTCCCGTCGATTGGTTGCTAATGGCTTGCACTCATGCCGTCCGCTAAGAAGACTGCCATTGACCCCACCGAATAGGCGCCAACGTTTGGAATGGTGCCGGGCTAAATCGACGTGGATGACGGAATGGCACAGGGTCGTGTTCTCAGATGAGTCGCGTTTCTGCTTGTCCAGTGATAGTCGCCGTCGTGTGGCGTCGACGTGGAGAAAGGTCCAATCCGGCAGCAATTGTGGAACGCCCGACCGTGCGACAACCTGGAATCATGGTTTGGGGCGCAATCGCGTATGATTCCAGGTCACCTTCACTTCATATTCAGGGCACTATGACGGCCCAACGATACGTTGATGATGTGCTGCGACCGGTGACACTCCCCTACCTTCAGGGGGTACCCAATACCCTTTATCAGCAGGATAACGCCCGACCGCACACTGCTCGCATTAGCCAACACGCTCTGCAAGATGTACAGATGCTTCCCTGGCCACCGTACTCTCCTGATCTCTCACCAATCGAGCACGTCTGGGACATCATTGGACGCCGTTTGCATGCCTTGCCACAGCCGCGTTCAGAAGACGAACTGTGGCAAATGGTTGAGAGGGAATGGAGAGCCATCCCTCAGGACGCCATCCGTACTCTGATTGACTATCTACCTAGACGTGTCGCTGCGTGCATCGCCGTCCGCAGTGGTCCTACTTGCTACTAAGCCGACGCCGTTCTCGCTCTGTATTATGACTATCATTTTGAAATAAAGATCACTTATTGTTCGTCCCTGTCTCTCTCTGTCTGCCGAGTTTCATCACTTTCTGGCCACTATTTCTTGGTGTTCCATTTTCAATGTCACGCAGTGTATTATTTGAATGCATATTTAAAGATGGAGATTCCTTTTTTCAAGTTGCAGGAGGATTATAATCATGTATCAAAACCCCTAAACCATTGTATACAGGTTGAAATTCTGTCTGAGGTTTCCTAAAATAGTGTTGTGGTTCATTCCTTGTCACAACCAGTAGAGTCATTTTACTGATAATATATATAATATAAATGTAACATTATGCACATTGTTTTAGTTCCAATAACAATGCGTATTTCTCTTAGATTGCCTTCATCAAAATTAATTATTTCAAGTTGCATACAGTTTAAATTTTAAAAAATGTGTATCAAGAAAATATAGACATTTCGTTATTTTAGCTACATATAAAATTAGCTACTTTTTTGTGTGCTTCTTATCTATTTTCTAAAGTTTATTTTCCTTCCAATTATTACGAGGAATATTTATCGTTTATAACTGAGGACCTAATCGACATTAATTATATATTCCAAATAATTGATATAAAGAGGTTTTCACTATTAAATAATTCTCTATCGCTATTACCTGATGGAATCGGTGGCTATCGATTCGGTCGAGAAATCTATCTCAGTAATTTTGGAAATAGAGAATAATCCCTTATAAGCTCATTATCTTGGCTGGCGAACCACTAGTCAGTGTTCTGGGACCGCCTATTATTGTCCCTTTAAACGACATCTCACAAAGACTAGTCGTCGAGAAGATTGACATTTTAGAAGCTGAGTATTAAAAGACTCTCATTAACTTAGAATTTTGAAAGATTCATTCCTTAATATTAGCTATGGTATAAGATCGAAACCTTGCATCCTCCAATGATATTTATACCTGATAGCAAATTTCTTTTCTAGAGTTGAAAAAAAATTGTTGAAAATTCAAATATCTGTAAATACACGAATTAAAGATTAGATTTCAATGTGCCTTCACTCGCATATAATTATTTTGAACGGAAATATTGTTTTCCCTAGTAATACTACATACACTTTTCATTTTATATTTTATAGTAATTTCAAATAATGGTAATAATTATAAAAGAGACTTACCCTTATTTTCCAAAATGAATTTTTTTGAGCTTTGTGGTCTTGTCCTTTCTCAACTTGAAATTAAAATAAATG
>CP092886.1:134596284-134631690 GCA_030710605.1 Cordylochernes scorpioides | reverse complement strand
GGTAATATATAGTGGAGAAATAATTGTATTCTAGAAGAATTCAAGTTGGTTAATAAAGAAAACAATAAAATCATAAGTAAGCAGATAAAATGACTACTTGAAATTGTATCCATTATTCCTGTAGAAGGGCAGCTTGCGCCCGAAAGCTCGAATTGATTTTTCAAATAAAGAAACTTATCCTTTTTGAATCTATTCGTTATTAAGATAAAAATATTGTTTGGAGAGAGGTGCGGTGCTGGAGTCTGTTGTTCACGTGCCACTTTTTAAACTTACTTGTTTTGGCTACATCTTTTCTCATGGATCTAATTGTAACTTTTTACAACTTATTTATTTTTATTAAATTTCACGTATGATTATTTTAACCTAATTTTGTTTTGTATAATTATTTTCCATACTTTTGTATCGTTGAAATTGCATACTTTTTGTTCTTGAAGATTATTTAAGACAATAATCTTTAGTTTGAAGGTGCTCTTTCTAAAACCATTAGTTGTTAAATAAACGTCAAAAGTCTTTCGGATGTTTTGTCCCAGTACATCAGGTTACCAGCGCAACAATATCAACATTTACCACAAATATAAAATGAATTTCCAGTTGAATAGCTGAAGTAATAAAAGAATTAAATTAGAAATATAAGGTAAAGGTATAGAAAAATTGGATATAAAGATTTCATTATTCGATATTCTTTGAGTAGATTTTGTGGTTTGATTAGAAGGCATTGCTTTGGGAGTTGAATGGATTTATCAATAATAGAGTTTGGATTTTTTTTTGTTTGTGTGTCATGGCTTCTAGTGTTAGCTTGGCTCTTTAGCCTTGTATATTACGTTGTATGAATTTAGAATTTTTGAATTTTGGGTTGTGGTTGGTTTGCTGCATGTAAATGAGTAGAATTTGAAATTTGTATTCATTTTTTGGTGTTTTTCTTTGATTTTATCTTCATTTTTCTTGATATTTCCCCAATTGATCGGCAATTTTGAAGTAATCTTTAATTCCATATGTACGCAGTTTACGAGATGTTGCTGCCGTTGCTTTTGAGAATAATATGAAACAGATGGAAACGTAAGGTTCATTCTTACATTGTGCAATTCCAGGTTTGAATATTTATTAGTTAATAAAAGAGTCAGACTATATATATACAGATGCCTGTACATTTTTGTGGACTAATATAATCTATTTGTTGTAGTCGTTGTTTCTAGAGCAGTTGATAAAGTATCTTTTAATAATTGCTCTTACCATTGTAATTTTGTGAGTAGAGAAGAAATAATATAAGGTAAATATTATAAAATATTGTGGAGCATTTTCGATGGACTTGGGTTTGTGACTTATTTTTATTTTTAAAGTAGTGAGATGTGTGTAGAAAGGATAGGTGGTGTTGTTTTCAGTTTCAAAATGAATTGGAGTTCTGTGTGTGTGTGTGGATGGAAAAGAGAGAGAGAGGAGGAATTTAAAAGTATAAGAATTTATTTTACATTTTAAAAATTTTATGATATAAAATACGAAATTTATACATATCGAAGCCAATCTTCTGTTTGGGCGATCCAGGTTTCAATGAGACTTATACAATTTGAGCTAATACTGAGGACATTGCATTCCTCGTTTGTTTTCTTCAATTTGTAGGTAATTTTGGTTTTTGAATCTAAAGGTGTCGGTTTTTATGAACATTTCTAGTAATTTAAGGATATTGTAAGCATCGATAAATTGCTCCTGGTTTTTGTTCATAGCTATTTAAAAGAATTTTATTATTAGTTCATGTGAGAGAGATGTATATGCAAATCCGTTGTCATATGATACTATGTGTTCATTGTGATTGAGCTTGAGGCTTTTAATGATTTTTAAGTAGATAGATATGGAGAATATGACGCAGGGATGAAGTCAGTCAGGCTTGAAGGCGAAATCATTTGGTTCTCGGTAATAAGATAGTGAAGACATTTTGCTGCCACTCTTCACACTCTCTAATAAAGATGCGATTGATTATGATCGAGGATAACCCAAATAAATATTTGAGATCCTTGAGTTTGTCCTGGGTTTAGAGAAGTTGAGAAAATTAAAAAGAACGAAATTAACTAAAATCGCCATTTTCACTTTTAAAACCGAAAAACGGTTCTTACACTTTAGTTTTATTAAGAGCATATTGCCACGTAGAAAATTAGGGAAAACAAAAACTTCAGGATGAGACAGCAATTTATTTCAGGGAAGGACAAACTAAGAATGGTAAACAAAAGATAAGTCACGAGGGAAATTTACAGAGTAGCAAAATATAAACATAAATAGACCACTCTGTTATTAAAAATAATTAAATTAATAAATACTTTGTTACAATATTATTTTAAGTTGTTTACATCACCACAGTTTCCTCTAAGTTCCTGCCGAATAAAAAACTAAACTCATAGGCACAACGTTTTTCCTGAGAATCAGTCATTTGTGTGTGTCACAAGTGAGCTAAAATCACTCACACAGAACTTCCACAGAAAACAAACTCGTATTCGTCGGATAAGACCACAGGGAAGTCTGATCCAGGAGAGTTCCTACAACAGCTCCATAGCGGCACAACTTGGTAATACAAGTATACGATGCGCAGCATTACGATATCGTTTATTTTTAGGTCCCAGTCGTATATTCCAAGCACTAATTTAACGAAACATAACGCCCTTTCTCGTCTAGTATAGGGGGAAATCTAATAGCAATAGAAGATAAGATTTCCGAGTAAAACAGACTCACTATTTACCTTTATGGTTTTATAGGTCACACGGCATAGAATACAAGAACAATCGCCTCAAATATTTCGAAGAAATCCCCTGCAAGAGTTATGTTCCATAGTCCTATCACCTACTCAGTTTTCTGGGTCAAGTTGGTGGCCATTCTCTGCAAAGTAATTTCTTCTTTAAATTAAGTCACGATGGAATTTATAAAATAAATATTTTAAAAAACTTCTTTCTGGTTTTCAAAATTAGATAGAATATATTAAGATGAATATCCCTTCATATTTCAACGAAATTATTTAATTTTTTTTTTTTTCAGGGAAAATAAAAAAGAGTTCTCATTAAATAGATAAAATAATTAAGAGGGCATAGGATTGAACTTTACATTTTATTCGAAATAGAAGCAATTATAAAAAATACATTCGGAATTCCTAATATTGAGGAAAAAGTACCTTTTAATGCGTTTATCTTAATTTATCAACCGGATTCCAGTACAATTCTGAATATTAAGTTATTTTATTCAATAAATAATTATATATTTTAAAAAGAATAAGTTTAATGTTTTAATTTTACTTATCAAAATAATTTTTGCAATTTTCTCGATGCATAAATATGCTCAGTTGATTTACGAGGCCTTTCCTTTCCGGGATATAGTCATCCGTTTATTTACATACCCGATATCTTTTGATTTAAAATACTTGGTACATAATTTAGAATCAATAAATTTGAACTATTATTGACGTGTATGTTTCTTTCTTTTTTTAATAAAATAATTTACTACTGCCGTTGCTGCATTTATAAAATAATTTGAGGGCCTGGATCATCAGTGGTGAACCCTCCCAATAACTAGCGAAACCGTTAAACCGCATTGATGAGCCAGGCCCCCCCCCCCCCATTATTTTATCATTGCATCAAGGGCATTAGACAATTTTTTTATTAAAAAAGGGAAACATGTGCGTCAAAAATAGTTCAAAAATAGTTTTATAACTGATGGTGCGCTAATACTTCATAATATCTGATTTTACTTATTATTATTATTATTAATCATTTTCAACTACAATCCGGTTCTCTTATTATTTAAACACGTCAACTTTAGCACTGATTAATGTGATTATTTTGATTTTAGAGTCTTCAGTGATTCATTCGATGTAGTTCAGGCTAAGCTGGATAAATATTAGTATTGATAAGTGAATATGTTTTGCTTTTGTATGTGAAAACACGTGAAGAAATATATCAAAGTCTTCAAAGGAATCCTTCTCTATTCATTATAATACCCCAAAATAAACCAACAAGCAAAACAATGAGTTACACTTCTGGGGAATCTATTCCAATGTAGGCGAAGATAGTCTCAAAGTTATGAAGTCGATTTTCTGGGATACGAAGAGTAAATTTTATAAACCTCTTAAGAAAAGGAAAAAAAAACTATCTCTAGACAATCCTACAGTAAATCTCTATTCACGATTCAAAATATAATTGTGAAAAGCGTTTAAAAACTACATTTTCTCAAAATGAGTTTCTTTATGTTTTGAAATGCTATTTTTCAAAGGATAATAGCTCTTCAACAGGCGTCTAAAACATCGACTGTTTCTTATGCGAAATATATTTATATTTCTTGTAAGAAATATAGTCGATGTTTTAATTAAGCCCGTTGAAGAACCATTATCGCTTGAAAGCTAGCGTTTTAAAATATAAAAAACTCATTGTGAGAAAATTTTGTAGTTTTTAAATACTAAAGTGTGTGTAGGTTATTAGGATGCTTCGATAAGAAATTGAAGGAGACACAGCTCGATTTAGCGAATGAAAATGTAACCTTTCACCATGACAACTCACCATCACATTCTCTCGAAGTTGTCGCAGCCAAACTGATTAAATGTATAAATATAATTTCCATCTATCGATAAAATTTGTAACAAATAAATTTACTGGCAATGTGTTTCTATTCAATAATATTAGTAACTGTAGAGATAATATTTGATGATATCATTGAAGAAAAAAAAGACATTGCCAGTAAATTTATCTGATTAAATGTGTTAGGATTTAGCCAAAATTTGTCTAAGTAGGCCCCTGTGGCTTATACCTGTTTCCAATCATAAAAAAATGGATAGAAAAGAAATTTAGCTCAAATAAGAAGTCGTCGCTGAGATGGTACTTGTTTTGGAGACCTTGAGGATTTCTCTTTTTGGAGGGATTAAAAATAGCAGGGACGCGCGTTCGGAGAAATGTATACATCTAAAAGAGACTGTGTTAAAAATAAATAATTTGAAAAAAAATAAATTGAGTTTTCATTCCAAATAAGGGTACTAATTTAATCGTCTATGTATATTTATATTATTTTATTTCTATCGAATAAATATAAGACAGTTATAGTTATATATCTTTATTATTATGCATAACTATAATAAGCATATACTGTATATATATAGTTGTAAAGGAATATATGTGAACATCATCGTATTCCAGTATATTCTCTATAAAATCAATATACACTCATAGACTAAACTTGAGGTATTGGAAAGTCGTTGATTTCGCCGGTCTTCTGTTATTTTTTAATAAGACAAAGGCAATTCTTCTCATACTTGGTTATCTCATGTGTCTTCAATAAAGATCACTGTGTATCAAATATATTTCAGAGTTATTGTATCTGAATCCCGATATTCATGCTGAAAGGTACAGCTTCCTTAAGTTTTGTACATGGGTATGTACATGGTATGTACATGTACATGGTATCAGCTGTGGGGTTTCTTATACAGGGTGATCCAAAAGTCTTGCACAATTTTTAAAATTAATAACTCCGCCAATATTTGCGCTAGAGCAATGCGGTAAACACCATTGTGTTCAGGATGCAATGGTATTTTTATGGCAAATAATGAAAAATTCGAAATTGATTTTAGTTACAATTTTATTCGATAGATGGCGCTCTACCAGAATCAGAGATTAAGCGGCAAAATTGTTTGATAAATTGAAAAATATAATTGGTCGACACGTATTTTTCCTTTTTTAATACCAGGAAAGAACTCTAATAATATCAAATTGAAAAAACACCATTTCGCCAAAAGTAGAATGATTGGATGACAATTTTTAAATGCAATCCGAGATATGTAAAATAGAATATACACACCATAATACATTTTGAAACTTTTAAACTATTTAGAGGTGTTTATTGAGTAGACTCTCAAGTTGAGGATATTATTTTGGCTCAATGCTAGTAGGGGATTACATGAGTAATTAATTAACATTTATTAACATTAATATATTTACATTTTCCTAATCACAATACCAAATTACTCTTTAAAAATAGCAAATTTCCTGTTTTAAAATTACAATGATGCTTTTTTTATGTTAACTTTGTTAATGTAACTGAACAACGCATCAGCCAGAGGCTTCCTGAGAAATCAAGAAATTGGTATTTACGGCCAAATTCGTGTAACACGCTGTTCATCTGAATAAAATAGAAAAAAGGTCAAGTGTTGATATTGAAAAAAAAAGACATATCCTGAC
Organism: Cordylochernes scorpioides; assembly: GCA_030710605.1. NCBI lineage: Eukaryota > Metazoa > Arthropoda > Arachnida > Pseudoscorpiones > Chernetidae > Cordylochernes > Cordylochernes scorpioides. The sequence goes on along the minus strand of CP092886.1, from coordinate 134,625,496 downwards.
CGCTCACATGAGTAATTTAGTTGGCAGAGCGCCATCTAGTGGAACAAAAATCAACTGAACTTTTATTTAACTAGTTCTATGGTATTTGTTCAACCCATTTTCTCGATAAAGAATGTTCGTGGTTGGATATGTTTATTTTTCAAGAAGATCGGTTGGCCAAATATCATGGGACAAGTTAAATAAAAGTTTGATTGATTTCAGTTCCACTAGATGGTGCTCGGCCATCTAAAAATGCTCATATAAGAGGTTAGGAAATGCTATTCTTTTTTTTAATATCAACACCTATACCTATATAATATTTTTCTTTTTTTTTCTTCACGAATTTTTGCTATTTATCTCTACAGAGATTATTATTAAGAAAAGGAGAATTTAGAGATTGAAACCTTCGAAATCGGGGACATATGTTTGTAGCTCATCATTGTCATCTTAGCGCCTTTTAGCTCTGAAAGGTATAAAAAATTATAATAATATTTTTAAATATATAATTCAAAGCTATTTATCTAAAGATACTTTAGTTACAATTCTCAGTTATAGTAGGCACTATAATATAAAGCACATATAACCCTTTCCATAAGATGTTCTGAAATATCGAAGCTCGTTGGCCCTTTAATATCAATTTCTTGACTTCTCAGGAAGCTTCTTGGACCAAATTATTTTGGTCCTTGAGGTAAAGCTTGCACCACGCTGACGAGGGCCAACAGCCCCAAACACGTTCGTGGTTGACTTTTCTTGATTTATCAAGAATTATCACAATCATCACATTAGTTGATTTTTGTTCCACCTGATGGCGCTGTGCCATCTAAAATACTTATGTGAGCGGTTTGTATATGCCTTTCTTGTTTTTAGTATAGACATATTTTTAGCAGCAACACATAAAATTCCGAGGATAAGTTTCTTTTATGTGTTGCTGCTAATTATACACCAGAGGATTACACCTTATGATAGACATATTTTGGCCAAATACACTGGTCAACAAGAATTTTGCACAAGAGAACCTGATTATATTTCTAGTGTAACTTTTCATGCTGAACTCAAAAATCTAATCAGAAATTTCCCATCACGTATGGTTTTTGCGTGACGGTCTTTTTTTAGTATTGGGATAAATACACTAAAAATTGCAAACAATGTCACGTAACTGGTTTATCAAAAATATTTTTCTTTGTCCACAAAGAAATAGCATCTTATCTACATGTCCTGAATCCAAATATACCATAAGTTTTTTTCTATTACACAATATTTCTGAGATACACCTACTTGAATTTGGAAATATTGTAAATATATAGGCATATATGAACGAAACATATTTATTATTGAAAAGCAGTGACAGTGGATTTTCTTCTATACGTTGCTTGTGGTAGATCCCTCTTGAGTGCCCAGCAGTCGTCGGCAAGCATAGCGGGACTTCATTTACCTTGGTACCGCTTCTCCATGCTTGATATAGCTTGATGAAACCTCTCACCATGCTCATCGCTAACTGCGCCAAGATTGTCTGGAAAGAAATCTAGATGTGAATGCAGGAAATGGATCTTGAGGGACATGTTACATCCCAGTGCCTTGTAGGAAAGCAACAGATCATTAACTATGTCTCGGTAATTTTCAACCTTGACACTTCCTAAGAAGTTTTTGCAAACGTTTCTAAAGGAATTCCATGCTGCTGCTTCAACTTCATTCAAACTATTTTGAAAATTTCCATCCTGCTGCAATTCTCGAATCTGAGGTCCAACGAAAATGCCTTCTTTAATCTTCGCTTCACTTATACTAGAAATTTTTTGTTTTAGGTAGGCAAATCCACTGGCATTTCGATCCATTGCCTTGACAAAGTTCTTCATTAATCCCAGTTTAATATGTAATGGTGGTAAGTAAATATTTTCTGAATCGATCAGGGGTAGATTTGCAATATTTTTATATCCTGGAGTAAAGATTTTACGGTTTGACCAGATTTTTTTTATGTAATGCCTTTCCCTATCTCTGCTATCCCACTCACACAGAAAACAACAAAATTTTGTATATCCAAGCTGTAATCCCCGCAAGAGAGCAACGACTTTCAAATCACTGCATATTTTCCAACCGTATCTTTCATATTCTATCTTTTTCAAAAGCAGTTTCATGTTTTCGTAAGTCTCTTTCATGTTGGATGCATGTATTTATCCCAATACTAAAAAAAGATCGTCAGGCAAAAACCATGGGTGATGGGAAATTTCTGATTAGATTTTTGAGTTCAGCATGAAAAGTTACACTAGAAACACCATCAGGTTCTCTTGTGCAAAAAAAAAAGTCTTTTTTGTAGACCTGTGATATCAGGGAACAGGTTAAATCAATGTTTAGTTGATTTCTATTCCACTAGATGGCGTAATACCATTTAAAAAGCACATGTGCTCGAGGTCAGGATATGTCTTCTTTATTTTAAATATATATATCTTATAAAAATGGAAACTATTTTTAAAATTCAATTTCTATAAAATCAAAACTATTTATATAAAGATGCAATAGGATAATTTGGTTGAACGGCATCCCGAACGCTAAATATTATATATATTTCTATATTTCTCTACGCTTTTTTCATCCCTTTCGTAAAATTATTTATTTCGGAAATATTCAAGACACACAATATAAAATTCTACCTACAAACACTTTTTATACTTAATATTGGTCTAAAGAGTGTTGCATTGAGAAGTTTATCTTACGGAATGCTTTTCTAAAAAGAAAATTTTAACCTGAAGGCGCGGAAGTTTAGAAAATAGAATCAGTATATCATATGGAATCATATATACAGGGTGATCCAAAAGTCCCGCACAACTTTAAAAATTAATAACTCCGCGAATATTTGCGCTAGAGCAATGCGGTAAACACTATTGTGTTCAGGATGCAATGGGATTTTTTATGGCAAATAATGAAAAATTCGAAATTGATTTTAGTTAAAATTTTAGTCGCTAGATAGCGCTCTACCAGATTCTGGTATTAAGCGGCTAAATTGTTTGATAAATTGAAAAATATAACTGATCGACACGTATTTTTTCTTTTTGAATACCAAGAAAGAACCCTAATAATATCAAATGATAAATTGATAAAACACCATTTCGCCAAAGGTTAGAAGAAATGGTTAACGATTTTTAAATACAATCTGAGATATGTAAAATAGGTATATGCAAATTTAAACATGTAGCAAAAAAAAAAGATATTTTAGATGCGGTTTGCTGGAATCCTCTCAGCTTTTTAAATTTCGAAAATAATAATTTTCTATTTTTTTTTAATTCAACTTTCTCTCAGTATCGATTATATTTATTTTAATTCATTTGAAAAATATTTATCTATCTCTGAGGATTTATTTTACTCTGGAATGCCGTTGTTGTTTTTGTCGTGTCCAATAAAGAGCCTCAGATTGTCCATGCATCTCTCTATCACTCCAGCAGCAGCATTGTCCACTATCTTGGGTGTGTAAAGCAGCTGCTCTGGGTCTATGTCAATTTTCTGCAAGGCTGCGGGCATGATAATATGTGGATAGGTGTTAGTTCCACACCAGGACAGTTGTTGCATGTTCTATAGGTTCTTGTGCCATCTGGATGTATTGTCATCCTTTATAATGTTTTGTTCTAAATCTTGTTATAGTTTTGTCATTTTTCTCTCGGAGTTTATTTCACATTTTTATCTTTTCTTATTTTTTGTTTAATTTTATCTTGTATTTTGCAAAAGCATTAGCGTCAAATAATGACATTTGTTCTTTCCTTCGGCTCAACTTTCTGGCTTCTTTTGCAAATTCAACTGTCATTTCATTACCCCCGATCCAAACACTGGCAGGAATCCATTGTAGAATGCAGTTATTCTCCAATGATATCAGTTGAGTAAGTAACGAGTGTATTTTCTGTGTGATTATAGTATTGCCCTTCTGAATTGCTTCTAGATCGGATATGAAGTCGTTGTACGGTATATTATAATTCCTTCTGCTTGATGCAGGGATGGATGGTTCAGGCATACATCGAGAGCTTTCCAGATAGCTGTCAGTTCACAAGTGAAGTTTGACGAAATCTTTCTTGCTCCTTCTTTGATTTTGATGTATGTTCCATTTTGCAGTATTATGTTAATTCCAGCCCCTCCATTACTTATGGTAAGGTCTGATGATCCATCTGTATATGCTGTTAAATAATTTATCTGATCGCATAAACCAATTGTGTCAAGTCCTTTCTTTTTAAGTATGTTTTTGTTCTCTTTTTTTATTGCAGGGTTCATTCAGGTTAAGATTGATGATTACATTTGATGGCAATGGGGTAGGAAATATTGGTTATTCTCGAATTTGAAATTCATTATGTTTATTTTTATGCTCTTTCTAATATTGTTGTTGTACTGAAGTGTTGAAGATCTTTTGAACCTTTCTTTTTGTGTCCAGTTTAAATAGGGTCTATGGGATATGTGTTCAGTTTCTTTAGTTTTTAAGCTATTGGTGAATTTTATTGTTTTTAATTGTCTTCTGCTTTCAAGTAGGTCTAGACCACATTCTCTCTGAATTTTCTAAGTGTTGGTATTTGAAATAGAACCAGTGATTAATTTGGCCGCTTTTGCTTGAACACTGTCTAGACTTCTTTTTAGTGATGAACTTGAGGGAGCCCAAACAGGTGTTGCATATTCCATTATTGGCCTTATTAAGGTGATATACAGTGTACTCCGCTTATAACGAAGTCGCATTATCCATGACAATCACTTTGTTATATCCGAAGTTTGTTATATCCGCAGTTGGAAAAAAAAATGTTTTGTACCAATAATTTTATTTTCTATTCAACTCAAAAGAGCAACACAAAGATCAATAACAACCTCATCAGGTGTTTTTGGAGAAGTAGTTTGTGATTTTCTTTTGACATTTAGAAGTCAGTAACAAGTGCTGAACACTCTTTTCGATGTTGTCCAAGTCTGACAGATGCCTATGAAGAGACTTGGACTCATCCTGACATTGAAGAAACAATCGCAGAGTTTGAATGCTCTCCAAGACCTCTTTTGGATGCGGAATGTGGACAATTGGGTCTACTTCTTCATCAACTTGGCCGTGGGATATTATGTTTCTGGGCAATATCTTTCTTTTTCTTCTTCTCCACTTCAATCTCTCTTAGGATTTGCAGCTTGACTGACAGAGATAGTGAGTTTCTTGTTTGTTTTCGTTCTCCTGTCATGGTAAACGTTAATAAAATATAAGCCTTTATTAAACAATTTAATTTTGTTTAAATAATGTAAAAAAATACTTATAATATGTTTGCATATTTTAAAATTGTATATTATTAACTTATTTGTTGTGTATCATTAAATTTGTGTCATTCACACGTTGTAATTTGATATATATTATGCATAATATATTAGTCAATTATAATGGTAAATGAGAAAACTTCGTTATAAACGGATAAAATAAAAATTTATACATGCAAATCACTTCGTTATAAGCGAAAATTCTTTATATCCGACTTCGCAATATCCAGAGTTCTTTTAATGGTTTAAGCCCTTCTTTTCTTTCGTGCAGACAATTTCATTCGCTATATGCGGAATTTCGCTATAACCGACTTTGTTATAAGCGGAGTACACTGTATGTTGTTCTGAGAATTTTGGGTTTTGCTCCCCAATTTGTTCCACATAGCCTTCTCAGAATGTTCAGGTTTCTGGTAGCTCTATTTGAGGTGCTAATTATGTGTTCTGTAAATCGCAATTCCTCATCAAGTATCACACCTAGGTAATTTGCAGATCAAATTCTATCAATTATATGATTGTCTATGCTTATTTTGGAGTTGAATTCATGCCTTTTTTCATGTCAGTGAAGGAGACCTATAGGTTTGTGTTTATTGGTTTATTGTCATTTTGAGTTTCATTGCCCACTTCTCCAGTCCTCTCATTGATGTGTTCAGTATTTTTCTGATATTTCTGTACTGCTACTTGTGTGCCATATGGCTATATAATCTGCATAACAGGCAACTTTTGTGTCTTCAGTGAGGATGGATGTTGTTAAGGTTGTGTCGTAATTAGATGTACAACAACTCAAACTTGACCATGACTCTTTTTTTAGCTCTTATTCTTTTCGTTTGACCAACAACAAATGTCCAATTTATATACACATATATTTTTTACATAATGAGGCTTTAAATAATACAAATAATATTCTTCTATTTACATAAACAACAGTTAATATATAGCGAGATGAGTAGAGGACTGAGCACAGATCCCTGAGGTACACCAGCCCATGTTCTTCGGTCCTTGGAAAATGTTCCATTGACCCGAAACTTTATCCTTCTTCCCTTTAAGAAGTCTGTAATCCAGATTATGGTTTTTCCTTTTACTCCGATGTTGTGCAGCCTTTCAAATAATTTCTACACTCGATAAAAAGCTGAGGTCTTATCCAGGAATACGGCCGTTGTCTTCTTTGGCGGTTTTTCCTAGAAATCTATTATTGATTGACAGAAGTAGAACAGTTTATCAGTTGTACAGTGTCTGGATCTTTAGGCAGTTTGGTAGAAGTTTATTTTATTATTGTTAGTGAGCCAGACTATGAGCCTAGAGTGGATAATTCATTCTGTTATTTTACAAAGTATGCTGGTGAGATCAATTGGCCGATAGTTCTTGTATTCCTTGGCATCTTTGTTTGGTTTCAGTATTGGCACTATAATTGATATCTTCCAATTCTTTGGTAGTTTACCAGTTTGCCATGAAATGTTCAGCATTTGTAGGAGTTGAGTTTTAGCTTTGTCTCCAAAGTGTTTAATCATTTAACCAAAAATTAGATTATCTCCTGGTGACCTCTTGGATTTAACTTTTCTATTGATGAGTTTAGCTCATTCAGTGTGAAGTCTCTCGAGTAAATATCTTGTTGATGGTAATTTCTTGCTTGTTTAACTAACCTGTTTATATTATTTTTAGAGTCCTGCCTTCATTTGTATAGCTGAGTCTGGAAGTGCTTGAAAAATATTCAGCAATTATTTCAGCCATCTGTTTGTTTGTTCTCGCTATTCATATCGGTTAGAGTATTGGAGGATCAGTGTTGGTTTTGATTGTTTTATAACACTAATTATATTCCAGTGATGGCTTTCCTTTTTTGGATCCTTTTTTTTTCGCAGAATTCTGCCCATTTTTCTCTCTCCCTCTTGTTTGAATATCCAAATTTCTTGTTCTATTTTGTGACTAATTTCAATGAGTTCCTTTATGATTTCTTCTGTTTTATTTGTTTTAAAAGGTTCATTGATATTGTCTCTCTGAAATCATCGCCTCGATATTGTGGTCCTTCCAGTAAAGTATTCACAGGTATTTACGTCTACCTCTAGGTGTCGATACTTTTGCAGCTTTGGATATGTTCGAAGAGAATCTTTCCATTTTTTTTTTGTCAATCGTTCTGTGATTTAATTCTTCGTTGCACAGTTCTTCAAGCTTTTCTGTGAATTTTTTCCAGTGTTCTTTTATTCTGTTGGAAATTCTCAATTTTGAATTTTAGGGTTATTAAAATTGGTCTGTGGTCACTGATTGCACTTTTCAGAATTTTCCATTGTGTTGTGGGTGCGATGTTGTAATTTATCGCTGTGATGTCTATTGCGGATTCTGTGCCTGTGGACTTGGATAGATAGGTGTTCTTTTCGTTATTTAACGGTGTAAGGTCGAGGTCGGTTAGCATGTCCTCAACCTGCTGACCTTTGTTATCCTGGACAGGTGATCCCCAAGTTGGTCTTTCGGCGTTAAAATCACCAAGTATGATTGCGATATCCGAAGACGCTTCACTTAATGTCTCTATCAGGCCTGTATTGATGTTAGTATTATCGTGGTGATAAACATTTATGATTGGAATTGTTTTATCTGTAAGATAGATTTCTATTGACTGAGCTTCTGTCGTGATTTCTCTAGGCTTACTCTGATTATAGGCGATTTCCTTAAATTTGATTTCTAAGGTTTTAATCAAAACGGCAAGTCCTCCTCCGAATTTTCCCGGTCTGTCCTTTGGTAGTGTTGTATAATATTTGATATTGAATCTCAGATTGTGATTCAATTTTGTCTCTTGAGGACAAGAAATATGTACATTGTTGTCACAGAGAAGACAATTCAGCTCTTTATTTTCCTCTGGGTACCATTTATATTGAGTTGTAGTAGATTGAATTGTGTCCTCGTAGTAGATTTCTCATCATGAGCTCGAGCTGCAGCTCCTGACGCGGCGGTTACCCCGGACGCGGTAGCATTACTGGAGATATCAGTTTTGCTCTTCATTTGAAAATGGGTGCCGTTGCAACGTTAGTCATCTTGGAAACGAACCAGAATTTGGTCAAATATTCCAAGGGTCCAGGGGGGACCGCAAGGAGGTGTGGTCGGACTTCTCCCCTTCCCCCTGGAATGCCGTCACTGCAGGATAAAGCACTCTTGGTGAATTTTTTAAATTGTGATTCAGAATCTGCCACTGAAGCTTTACGAGCGTTTCGTTCCTTTAAAGATATTTGAAGCGGTAAAGGACCCATGAGTTGCTATTCTCTAAAGCGATTGATAAAAAGTTTTAGGAAACTGGATCTCTGGAAGCAAAACCTTGGAGTGGAAGACCATCGACATGCAAGTCAGTGGCTGTTACGGTTTTTCAGAATGCTGAAGCTATTGAAACGTTATCCACGTATGGAGAAGTAAGTGCTAGACAAGTTTCTCGACAAACAGGGATTTCGTATGGAACAGTTTGGAGAGAACACACATTTAGGATTTTTCTATAAAAATACCCTAACAAAATTCAAAGTTTTCACGAGTTGAAAGTGTGCGATTTTGAGAAGCGTCAAGAATTCGCTGCATGGGTTTTCCGGCAAATTGATATTGATGAAAACTGGCTGTCAAATGTTCTAAGAACAGATGATGCTCACTTTTATCTAAAGGAGGAATTTAACATTCAAACCTGCCTCATTTTGGCAACATAAAACCCTAGGATTTTTACAGAAATACCACTTCATCAGCACATAGTTACAGTTTTGTGTGGGTTCACTTCTTCTTTTATTATTGGGCCATTTTTCTTTGAAAAAAATCAATGGAAGAATTTTAAAAACCGTTTTTCTAACTTGGTGAACGTTATGTTCAACTTTTGAGAGAAAAGGGTATTCCCATATTGCAGGACAGACAAGCACTAAGCGAAATAACATTCATGCAAATTGGAGGACCTCCTCATATCTCCCGCGGTGCCAAACAATTGCTGAAGGATACGTTCGGTGAAATTCGTTGATAAGTCGCCACTTTATATACCAGTGGCCTCCAATATCACCAGACTTGACGCCTTACAATTTCGGTTATGGGGGTACATCAAGTCGCGTTTTTATCGATGCCGGCCTACCACATTGGCCATGTTGAAGGCTTCTATCAGATGGCACGTTTTTTAAATTTCAACTATTTAATTGTGACCATTCTGTCATCTATCGTCTGCAGGCGGTGTTTGAGAATGAAGGGCGCCACATTGAGCAAGGATTGTGACCTAATACAACAGAGAAGGCAGTTACCTCATGTGTTATATTTTGCAGCTCTTTGTTTTGGGTTATGGAATAATAAATTCTGTCCTCACATCTTGACTCATTTTTTTTTCTGTGAACAGTAATTTTTTGTTTGTCATTTGCCCACATCTTATATTATGTCGTGCAGGCCAAAGTGTTATAACTTCTCGAATAACACTGGTATACACAATTTTATCCCTTATGTTTAGTTTATCGCTTTTCGCTCATTAGAAGAAATAGCATAAGGAATATTCTCTGTATCCCCCCCCCAACTTTAGATATTTTGCGCAAAAAATAATACAAAATGATTTTACTACCACGTTTTTCAACGCAAAAGGTCGATTTAAAAATGTTTTTTTTTTTTTGAGGGGATACATTTTCAAAATTATGTACAGTATAATAAACAATGATAACATTTGACAAACCCATAGGATATTTGGAATAAAGTACGACAAATATATTTTGTCACTCCCCTCTATATTTCATTTTTGGATCATGACAAATATCCAGTTAAATAGTCAAGTGTCGCCAATTAGTCAAGAAACTATACATTCCTTATAGCACGAAATTCTATTTCAAAAAACTCCATCTAAAATATAAATATTTTTTGCTACATGTTTTAATTTGCATATACCTATTTTACATATCTCAGATTGTATTTAAAAATCGTCAACCAATTCTTCTAACTTTTGGCGAAATGGTGTTTTATTAATTTATCATTTGATATTATTAGGGTTCTTTCCTGGTATTCAAAAAGGAAAAATACGTGTCGTTCAGTTATATTTTTCAATTTATCAAACAATTTGGCCGCTGAATCTCTGATTCTGGTAGAGCGCCATCTAGCGAATAAAGTTGTAACTAAAATCAATTTCGAATTTTTCATTATTTGCCATAAAAAATCCCATTGCATCCGGAACACAATGGTGTCTACCGCATTGCTCTAGCGCAAATATTCGCGGAGTTATTAATTTTTAAAGTTGTGCGGGACTTTTGGATCACCCTGTATATATGGTTCAGCCTACTCCACGCTGACGAGCGCCAAAAGCGCGAAACGCGTTCGTGGATGGCTTTTCTTGATTTATCAAGAAATTGGGTTGGCCAAATATCAGGGAACAGGCTAAATCAATGTTTAGTTGATTTCTGTTCCACCAGATGGCGCTCTGCCTTCTGTAAAGCACATGTGCTCCTGGTCAGGATATGCCATTTTTAAAATTGATTTCAACACCTGATCTTTTTATCTTTTATTTTTTTATTTCGTTTTTTTAATATATATATATATATATATATATATATATATATATATATATATAGAAGCAATGGGCGCCTCTCCCGTCAAAACCTGACGCCATCTATTGACCGTCGCCGCAACTAGCGGCCTCGGGTCGGTGACAAAGCCACAACACCAGCTTTGGCAAACTGAGACGGGAGAGGCGCCCATTGCTTCTATGGATTAATTTCCTCCCGGCAAATTTTCCATCTATTTTCTAGCCATAGATTTGGCCCAGCCACATTGCCAGCAAAACACCTCTTTGGTAGATTGTGAAGATTCCATTAGATCCCGTGTGGATCTCATGTAATAAAGTCCGCCCTAGACTGACGAGGGCCATTAGCCCGAAACCATGGTCTCTAGGTGGACGCTTCTCAGTTTGCCAAAGCTGGTGTTGTGGCTTTGTCACCGACCCGAGGCCGCTAGTTGCGGCGACGGTCAATAGATGGCGTCAGGTTTTGACGTTTATTTTGACGGGAGAGGCGCCCATTGCTTCTATGGATTAATTTCCTCCCGGCAAATTTTCCATCTATTTTCTAGCCATAGATTTGGCCCAGCCACATTGCCAGCAAAACACCTCTTTGGTAGATTGTGAAGATTCCATTAGATCCCGTGTGGATCTCATGGAATAAAGTCCGCCCTAGACTGACGAGGGCCATTTGCCCGAAACCATGGTCTCTAGGTGGACGCTTCTCAGTTTGCCTAAGCTGGTGTTGTGGCTTTGTCACCGACCCGAGGCCGCTAGTTGCGGCGACGGTCAATAGATGGCGTCAGGTTTTGACGTTTATTTTGACGGGAGAGGCGCCCATTGCTTCTATGGATTAATTTCCTCCCGGCAAATTTTCCATCTATTTTCTAGCCATAGATTTGGCCCAGCCACATTGCCAGCAAAACACCTCTTTGGTAGATTGTGAAGATTCCATTAGATCCCGTGTGGATCTCATGGAATAAAGTCCGCCCTAGACTGACGAGGGCCATTAGCCCGAAACCATGGTCTCTAGGTGGACGCTTCTCAGTTTGCCAAAGCTGGTGTTGTGGCTTTGTCACCGACCCGAGGCCGCTAGTTGCGGCGACGGTCAATAGATGGCGTCAGGTTTTGACGTTTATTTTGACGGGAGAGGCGCCCATTGCTTCTATGGATTAATTTCCTCCCGGCAAATTTTCCATCTATTTTCTAGCCATAGATTTGGCCCAGCCACATTGCCAGCAAAACACCTCTTTGGTAGATTGTGAAGATTCCATTAGATCCCGTGTGGATCTCATGGAATAAAGTCCGCCCTAGACTGACGAGGGCCATTAGCCCGAAACCATGGTCTCTAGGTGGACGCTTCTCAGTTTGCCAAAGCTGGTGTTGTGGCTTTGTCACCGACCCGAGGCCGCTAGTTGCGGCGACGGTCAATAGATGGCGTCAGGTTTTGACGTTTATTTTGACGGGAGAGGCGCCCATTGCTTCTATGGATTAATTTCCTCCCGGCAAATTTTCCATCTATATATATATATATATATTATATATATAAACTCATAATACACTGATTCTATTTTCAGCGCTTCTTAAGCCTTTTGGAAAAATTACCTTTTTTCACACAGAAAATACATATCGTAGGGTAAGCTTCTCAATGCAACACTTTTGAATCAACATTAATTCCTAAAAATGTTTGTATATAGAATTTCATATTGTGTTATGCCAATTTCCGAAAAAATACCTTCCTCAAAGCTAAGAAAGCGTAGAAATAAAGAAATAACGTGTGGTATAGGTTAATAATGAGTTTTAACGACGTTAAAAATGATCAACATTTTAAAAAATAAATATAATTAATGGCAAGTTAAAGACAGACTATGCTGGACAGGTTATAGAGAAGGGACACCTAAATAGAAACGTTAAGAATGAGAGCGGAGCAGGCTAGATAGAAATTTAAGAAAACAAAACCTTTATTTACAAAGAAAAAGATAGAGAAAATTTTAATTTAATTCTGCCGTAGATTTATTTTTAAAAAGAATTTAAGCCAGATTAAAAGACGCTCTGTTCCCAAAATTGAAAAGTTTCTCTACTCTTGTTTGTTTTTAATAACGAATTAAATTGAAATTTATATATAGATATTTAATCTTGAGTCAAGTTCGCTATACGCAGAGAAATTCTCAATGTTATTGAATAAAATATATTTTACAAGTGTATATATATATATACTGGTCCGCAAAATTAAAGGAGCAACATATTATTTTCATTTTTCTCGAATTTTATTGAACATTTATCAATGAAAATTTGTACACAAATATATTATTCCATTATTGATTAAAATACCCGAAATCAAAGAAATCTAACGCGTATCTTATGCAAATTAACCGGTCAAAAGCAATGATCTTCTTGCAGTAAGTGCATAAATATCTTGGATATTGTTGTTAATATGGGGTATGATCGCCTTTAACTTATAGACAGGCTCTACATCGGCGACCCATATTAAGAATTAGGGAGGTTATCAATTCCTGTGGAATCAAACCCTTCTTCTCTATAGCACCCGATTTTAGACATTAAAATGCAAACATTTTACATTAAAAGTGACCTGTCTATAGCACCCCCTCTCTATAGCACCCTATTTTGGTGAGTCCCAAGAGGGGGCGCTATAGGCAGGTTTAACTATAATAATATATTTAGAGATAAATAGCAAACGGAGAAAATGGAGAAAATTTCTTATAATACAACAATGAATCACGAGCATTCAAACCTCGCGGTTCTTCTACAGGTGGAACTCTAATGAGAGAATATGAGAATAAGACTATTTTATATATATGTGAGAGAGATATGTAACATTGGCTTATATCTTTTTTTATTATCCCATGGGTAAGATTACACCAGGCCATGAGAGAGAGAAGGTTGAAAGCAATAATATTTTCTACTATAGTTTTGAGGTTCTTGTATAGGTCTTCCTTCTTAGCTCTAATACAGTCCAGGATATTTGCTGGAGTTGCAGTGGAAAATCTAAGGACAATTCAACCTTCATGGTGGGTTAGGGTTACGACTGCTGTTAGCTATAAAAAGCTGGAGGTACTCACTGTAGCAGTTTTACCTCTGAGGGAGACCGCTCCTGACATGGAGGCTAACATCTTAGCACTCGATCCTCACATGGATGCAGACTATATCTAAAACAAAATAAGAAAATTAAATTTTCTCTCAATGTACATTTTTAAAAAGTCCATTCAATGAAGTTCAACTTATCACAATATTTTTCCTTCTTCACAATCATATTCAATCATCTTTTGTACATATTGACATATAATTTACTCCAAAAACAATAATGTCTAGATTACAGTTATACATTTATATTGTAGCAAAGTATTATTTTATTAACATAGTTTCATTTTTTTGTTTATTTTTTTCTTACTCTGTAAACTTACCTCATTGCTTATCTTTTGTTTATCATTCATAGTTTGTGCTTGCCCTGAATAAATTGTGTCATTCTGAAGTTTGTCTCTTCTAATTTTCCACGTGGCATTTTGGTGGAGATATTGGGTAAATTAGGGAAGACAAACTGAAGATCGCCGAGAAGACCTTGAAGAAATGTGTGCTGTGATCTACACCTTCAGAGACTGGCTCCAGGATTCCACCGCCGTGTCAAAGCCAAGACTTCCTTCCAAGATGACGATGTCCCTATAAACGATACGACGCCAAAAGAAATGGACGCAAAGGTACTAGGGACAAAGTTCCAAGACTTCGATGGAATAGCAGAAGAACGTCAGTAACTACAATAATTGCAAGCTGTGGTTCACAGCTCCCATAGGGAAGGAGCTATGTAGCAAAGTATTATTTTATTAACACAGTTTCATTTTTTAGGTTTATTTTTTTCTTACTCTGTAACCTCCCTCATTGCTTATCTTTTGTTTATCATTCATAGTTTGTACTTGCCTTGAATCAACACAGTGATTGTCATTTCTATCTTTGAACCTCTTAACCTTTGATCATTAAATAGTGCTGATAGATAGTAAGGTTTAAAATTTTCTTTAATTATAAAATGTTTCAAATAGTTGCGGGAGGATCGTGCTCAGGTACCAAATGAGGAACCGCTTACGTTTAAAATGTATTAGAGTTATTCAATTTGGTTGACAAATTGCCAAAACATCAACATAAATGCCTTGTGAAAAAATAGTACAAATGTGATATTGTACTGGGATAAGGTTGCACACGCTTGCACAGCTTGTACCACGCTGATGAGGGCCAACAGCCCGAAACGCGTCCGTGGTTAGCTTTTCTTGATTAATCAAGAATGGGTATTTGGCAAATTCTGGAATAATTAAAAATCAACGATAATAGTTGATATTTATTTTTATAAATGAATAAAACAAAGCTTCAAGGGCTGCGTATATTTTATTAGAACGAATATAATACTAGCTTTCGGGCACATACGCCCTTCTACAGGAATTAATGAAACAATAATCCAACTAGTTTGAAATAGGATTTATATACACGTATCTATTGTTTTGCATATCATTATTTTTATAGATGGCGAAAGCCATCAGAAACTTTCAGTTGTAAGATAAGGAGATGCTTTTTTGAAAATAAATGCCTTGGTTTTGGGGTATGGCCCTCATCAGTGTAAAGTCGACTTCGATTCCATAACATCCTAAGAGAGGAATTAAGAAACTGGTTGAATTTACCAAAAAGTATTTAAGCTTTTAAATCAGCAGGACCAATTTTCAGACTATATTACAATATAAAATTGGCGCTCCTGTACTGAAGAGAGCCAGAGCCCGAAACAATGGTATAAAGGTTAATTGATTTTTGTCTGAATATGTTAAAACTGGTGAAATTCCACATTCCTCACCACCATCTTAACTTTCTGTACTGGGGTGAAGAACCAAATACATAGTTTTGATGCCTGGAGAGATTACCCTCTTTTAGCATACATAATTATAAAATTATTATTAAAAACGTATATAAATTACAATTAAAGAAAATAAGAAAAAGGAAAAATCCAATTACGCGATCCCCAATTTCCAAAATTAAGGAATACATTCCACGATCTCAAATGACTTTGTATCTTGAGGCCATTGCTTTGTAATCTTCAGTCTTACTCCTGAGGTGTTGAGCCGCTCTCTGTTGGCAGATCTCCTTGAGATGGCGGCTAGCCGCCGAGAAGATAAACGCGACTACGTTGCCACCTCCGTGTGGAGGGATGAGGACGTGGTGGAGGTAAGTAATTGGATACCATCACTAGATAACATCACTGTTTGGGGAATTTATATGTCCGCAACTTTATTCATTTAATATTGAAGTTGTCGTTTTTAATTTCCCAACAAGTGTTTTCCTCTCAATGCAATTAGTTTTATGTCGAAATAAGGGGGAAGATTTTTCTACTTGTCTTTAAAGATAAGCCTGTTTAGCATGTTATATGTGATAAGTTTCTTGGAAAATTATTTTCTTAAGAATCTCTCTCGTGGCGTTGATGTTTGTTATATCTGCGAGCATTTTAAGGTTTTTATATATGTATTTTCCAATAAATATGTCTGCATATTCTAGTAATGAGTGTGCTTTATGAGATTATTATAATTGAAAACAAGTCAGAAGGTCTATTTCAAAGAAAATAATTATGAGTGCTTAGTGCTACAATAAGGCGGTTCTATGATGACGAAAGAAAAACTATAGCCGCTCATGTTAGGAAAAAGTGAGAGAAGTTTTAATAGGAATAATTTATAAAGCTTCAATTTTTTCCTTATTGTTTAGTGGCGTATTAGGCGCGCCTACTGAAAACAGAGTATTTGGTCAATTAAGCCTTCTTTTACAAATATAATTTATTCTCTCTCTCATATGATCAATTTTATATAAAAACAAATATATATTATTATTCCATTGGATTTTTATATCTATTCCTTCAGGAATTGGAATGCAGAGAATAATTGATGGGCGATTACCTTATGCTCCAACCCAACTTTCAACAAATGTACAACTGGCTGAATTACTGCGCTGATTGACCGAAGCTTTACTTTTAAATATTTTAAATTTTATAGGTCCGCGAATGATATTCTACATTACCCAATGAATCAGGTGGCTTTTACTGAACAACTTTTTTTTCGTGCGTGCGCGTGTTTGCGTGTGTGTGTAACAATTGACAATTAAAATATATTTAATGACTCCTTAGTCAATATCTACAAAATCAATTTTATATCGTTAAACTAATACAAATTAAAAAAGAAGAATTATTTACACATTCAGTCCTGGAAGTTTCCCCACCCCATGAGTGTCCTCTTACAGGCGATGTCGGGGTCCTCAATGCCACTACCCATGCCAACCTGAACGAAGTACCGGTAGATTCGGAACTTTGCTGACGCAACGATGGCAAGGTCGTCGTCTTCAAGGCTGGTTCTAAAAATCCAAGCCTGTAGGTCAGGTAGTCTCCCGATGATGCCGAAGGCTTTCCGGACGATGGGGCCTGATGTTGCGGCAGCCCCAGTATCGTTGGCCCAAGAAGCCGTCGTCGGTCCCGCAGGCAGGGCAGGACGGACCGGCAGATGCTGAATGGTCTGGGTGAGGCGGAGCTAATCTGAGGGTGACCACGGCGTTGTGACCCGAGAAGGCGCAGAACCGGAGCGAGAACCAGTCAATCCTGACCGGCACGTCGACGATCGACACCCATCTTGCCAGAAACCGGGTGGTCGGCAGGGCCGCAAGACGCGGGCGTTCCAGTGTGCGACAAGCCGAGCGAATGGTGATTCTGGCGAACGGCGTGGTCGATCCGCGCAGGACAATGGCCTCGGCCAGACTGGGCTCCCGGAAGCTCGCCTGGAGTTTCTCCGTTACTAATCTCTGGCAGAAGGCGGCGAAGGCCGCGGCGTCATTGACAACGGAGTGCGTAGGGCGGACGATGGAGATATCGCCGAGCGCCGACTCAGTGCGTGGGGGCCAGGAGGTTTGGAGGGTGAAGGAACCGGCAGCAGCAAATGATGGGAAGATCCAGAAGCTGGGTTGTGGGGGCTACTCGGTGGTTGAGGCTCGCGAAGCTCGAGATTTCCTCAAAATTCTTAGAAAAAATATAATTACGCAAGTTTTGCCTAAATACCCAGTTCTTGATTTCTCGGGAAACCTCTGGGACCAAAATATTTTTGGTCGTAGAGATACAGTCTACATCACGCTGACGAGGGCTAACAGCCCGAAACGCGTTCGTAGTTGACTTTTCTTGATTAATCAAGAAAATGGTTTGGCCAAATATCAGGGAGCAGGCTAAATCAACGTTTAGTTGATTTCTGTTCCACTAGATGGCGCTCTGCCATCTAAAAATTCATGTGAACGTGGTCAGGATATGCCTTTTTTGAGATATATATATATATATATATGAAGCTTCCTTATTTAATTATCTTCACCTGGTAGACAAGAAGTTCGGGATTATCTCATTGTTTTGTGTAATTTATTATTTATCGTTTTTCTTAAATAAAATTAGTAGAAATTCGTTCCTATTTCTATTTGTAATTAAAAAGCCAAAATCTTATACTCATATAACTGCAAATTTTAAGACTAATATTTTTCTTCTAAATATAATCAATGTCTTTAATTTGTTTGATTTCAGTTAATCCCCGAAGCCGAGCCGCCAGAAGAAACGGAAACCTGGTACGTGAGAAAGATCAAGAGGAAAAAGGTATGGAGAAATCTTTTATTTTACGATTTTTAAAATAAACTCAATACTATTTTAAGAATAGATAAAATGTGGATAAGGTATTCTAATTACACTTCATGCAAAATTTGATGCAAAGTCTTCCGATTTAAGCGAAATTTGAATTGTCGAAATATCTCTTTATCTCTCAAACCAAAAAAATGTAAATATTTAATTCTATCGCCATGGAAACAACGCGTACCGCCCGCACTGTGCATCCAGCATGTTGTATAAGTAGCGAAGTCTCATCTAACAGTAATACTGCCCCGTCGATTCGTGCTCATAATGAACATCTGTTGCAGTAGTTTGAAAGAAGTTTGATGGGATTAAAAGAGACTGGAGAATCGAAATTCGACAGGATATCTGGGAAAATCAATTAAAATATGTTAACAAAGGTGGATCAAAATCGGCAGAATTCTGCGCCTGAAGAGCGGCGGTTGACTTGGGCCGTAACATAAGGGGATGCTAGAGAGACACCGTATCCCTAAGATCGGATTCGTCGTTATGAACCATGCGACATGTGTTTCCTGCACACGAGTTTCCAACAGAAACCTTCACAGACGACAGAGATTAATCTACCAACTCGCAAATAGTTATGTCCCTCGACCTTTACACCTGTACACAGTTAAGTCAGATCATAGCGGTGCTTTTTCTGCTCTGAGTGGGAAAATTCTGTCTTTAATGTTTATCTTTTAATGATTAGAGTTCCATTTCCTCTGCCATCTGTTTTCCTAAAGTAGCCATCTCTCTCACTATCAGACCACAACTGTACCAAGACGACATTCTACGGGCCATTTGGTTGTCGTTCCTTGTGCATTACACTGGGATTACTTCCAAAAACGATACACCTCCATATCCAGCTCGATTCTATGATCTATAGAGCTTTTTTAGGATGTGGCAGAAATGCGATTGTCGCTACATCCCTGAATGATGCCGAAAATTGGAGACATTGGGTTAGGAATCTCGCAGGACACCATCCGAAACGATGTCCAACTTTGCCATGTCATATAACGTCTTTTTATTCAGGCCCGATGTTTGCTAACGTCTTTTCGATTTACTTGATTTGAGACGATAAAAAATGGTAGGAACATAATTATTCTGATATTATGATCGTTTAATTTTATCTGCAAGTTCTTCATATCTACCATTTGTTGTCGCAATCGGATAACTTAACCGTGCGACGTATATATTTTGCAGGGAGTTTATATAGACAGGAATTTGTGTATAAATCTTTGGAAGATCGATATATTACTTCTAAATGTCATAATTATAATTGTGATATCCTTCAACTTTAGTTTTGAAAGGTATTCCTAATTGCCTTCTTTTGTTAAATTTCATAGTGAGAGTAACTTTGCACATGATCATGGAATATCCTATCTAGCTTAGAATATGTACCTTTTATTTCTCTTTCTTTTCTCCATGGCAAAATATTATAAATTTTATTTTATAGAGATAAAATTATCACTCGAATAAGCTCACACTATGCACGTACTATATTTTATAAAAATTCCCCAAACGACTAAAAATAATAAAATTTAATATGAATGAGGTATTTAAAAATCAAGAAGCTGTCGAGAAAAGCATAGAGACCCTCTGCTACTGACAGCAACAGATCTAGGCCTGGGAATGAGGTCGAACAGACTAGAAAGTAGAGCAACTCTATTGCGATGGGTCCGTTATTGCTGCTTCATTTCTTCAACAAAGTTCCTCATACGTAGCAGAGGATTAATCCTGCTAACACTTTAAATACTGAAAAATTGTATTTGAACCTAGTGGAATATGTAATCTATGGCTTCTTTTAAAATCAAGTCGGATGCATGGCTTACAAGATATAGCGAATCATTTTCTTAAATGCCTCAAAATATCCGAAACGACTATTTATGTTTATGCCATCGTGCGTAAACGAAGAGAATGAAAGTCTTTGAGATACTGCATATTGATTGGTCTGACTCTATTATAGTATTTAGATATCAACCAAGGAGATTGGTATTTAAAATATTTTTTACATCCGTCAATGGTATACTATACAAAACATAGTGCCTTGGGTACATATACTTTTGGGATACAACTAAAATATATATAGGTATAAAATATTTGTATAAAAAGAAGTTTATACAATTATGCACAATTTGGTGATGATCCACAAACGACGGAGAATTGATCTTTAACTATTTAGAAGTTTTAACGAAATCCCCACCCCCTCCGTGCTTAAAAATAAATTTTAAATACGCACCTTTGTAGATGCGAGTATTACGAGGGCGACGTCGTCCAGATTTTGCACTAATATCCAGCCCTCCAAGTCGGTAAAGAACACATTTAGAAGGCTCCAAAGAAGAAGCCTAACACATCAGCAAGTATAATAACGGCGGTTCGGTAAGTTTATTGTATTATGCAGGAATCGCGACTTTAGGCAGATTGGTGAGGTTTTGAAGTTCCATTCTTAATAATAAATCCTTAGAAGCTATGACTAAGACATCTCTGACTCTCTCTCTCTCCACATATTTCTTTGTATTTCACGCTGATCTTTATCGATTTAGGCTGGATGACAAAGTCATCAAAAGCGAACAATCTCTGGTTTTCCTCTTCCTGAGATTCCAGGGATGAAGTTTCCCCGAGATGGAATTTATTTCTTCCACAATAAACGACAGCCTCGATGACCCTAAAGAAGTCCCATCTGTAAATGATGTCATGGCTGCATTCCAGCATAACAACGAATTTAAAGGATATCTCCAGCCATTTACTTTTATGTTCAAGGCCCATTTTCCTAGGGACTCAAATTCTTTTTAGCGGTTTTAAGAATGAGACCTTGTTCCCTGAAAGAAGAGGTATCTTTAGTTCACTTCGAAGGTTTTTGGTTATAACATAAATACAAGGTGGGATCAATAAATAAGGTGAATTATAATTTATTTAAAAAAAATAAGAGCGATATTAAAAATTAGGACTTGATTTATTCAAAATAATCAACTTGGCTTTCTATACATCGTCTCCATCGTTCTGGCAACTTGTAAATACCCTCTTTATAGGCACTCTTAGGAAGCGTGTGAAAAAATCTTGCACCACTTTCTGGACATCTTCATCCGAGTCAAATCGCTTTCCCTTTAACTCCTTCTTCAGTAGTCCAAAAAGGAAATAGTCATAGGGGGCTAGGTCTGGACTATATGCAGGATGTTCTAAAACTTCAAAACCTAATTTAATGATTGTAGATATAGTTTTACATGATGTATGCGGCCTTGCATAATCACGAAGGAAGAGAACACCTTTACTAAGCTTCCCTCTTCTTTTGTTTCTTATACCGGGCTTTAGCTTATTTACAAGAATGTCACAATAAAGGTCGCTGTTCATACGTTGCCTTGAGGATAAGAAATCAAGACAGATTGGTCCATCAACATCCCAAAATATTGTTAACAAAACTTTACCGGCCGAACGTTGAGACCTGATTTTTTTTTTTTGGTCTTGGAGAGTCGCCTCGTTTCCATTCCATAGATGCACGTTTTGTCGAAGGATCATAATGATAACACCAACTCTCATCTCCAGTTACAATTTGGTCAAGGAAATGATCACCTTCCTCTTCATACCACTTTAACAGAGCCTTTGAAACCCGAATACGGTTAAGTTTTTGGTCCAAATTAAGGAAATGTGGAATCCATCTGCAGCATATTTTTCTAAATTGCAATTGTTCATTAATAATGGTGTGCACAGTTCCATAGCTTATATTCAAATTGTCGGCTATGGTAAAAATGGATATTTTTCTATCCTCCAAAATTGAGTTTTCAACCGCATTTATCGTGCTTGGCGTCGCTGTAACACTTGGTCGTCCAGGTCGCTCAATATCGGAACATGTAATTCGTTCATTTTTGAACTCGTTAACCCATTTATAAATGTTTTTTTGAGACAAACAAGACTCACCATAGATATTTTTCATTCTTTGGCATATTTGAGATGTTTTAATACCTTCTGCATTCAAGAAACGAATAACTGCACGTTGTTCAAGCGTGGTGCAATCCTTCAAGGGAGCTTCCATTTTAGTTTATTTATAAGTCTCGCACCGCGCGTGGGAAAAAATAACAGAACACCTTAAATAGTCTCTCGATGTTATATTTTAATATTCTGTGGTTTAAATTATTTTTTATTTCATTTTTTAAGAAATAAGATAATTCACCTTATTTATTGATCCCCCCTTGTATCTTCTCCTGAATTCATTAATGCTTTGTGTCCTTGTTGCGTGATCATGATTTGATTAATTTTAAACGTAACAAAATTATATTTTAATTTAGCGACGATAAACCCTGGAGGATTTTCTTCGAAGGCGACATCACCTCCTTTACGGGCCGCGATATTTAGTTTGCCTCACTCTAGTGGTGCTTAAGTGAACGGCTAAATCGGCTTGCAGGTGACTGCGATTTTCATCAAGCTGGCGACCTTGCGCGGCTTGGATGAGCTCAGGTAGACGTTCATCGAGGTTTGGGGCGTTACATAGTCGTCGTCGGCGATGACGTCATATATTAGGGTTCGTCTCGAATATTCACGATTTTCTCTTTATGTCATTCCTTGACCTGGTGTCAGCGAATAGTTGACGTCGATCCCTGCAATAACGAACGATATGCCTGGGTCGTCCGCAGTGGAAGCAAATGGCTTTGTCGTCATCGGTTTTCCATCGATCCGTCATCCTGTTTTGGGTTTGTCGGTCGAGATTATAGGGTGCGCAAGTTTTTTTACAACCTTAAATTATGGTTTAATAGGTTGGAGAGCACGTTGAACTTCATCTCTCACAGTCTGCTCTAGGGCATTCATCTCTGTAAGAGGATTGACTACTCCAGGTACTGGGATGGCCTTTTACATTACTTCCCTGACGATGCGGCGAATTAGCTGGCCAAGTCGTCTGGGTCGTCAAAACATGAAAAGTGCATTATGTTTGTCAACCTTATAAATTTACTTCGGCCGACCCCTCGCTGTTTGATGGTTGCCAGATGACGGCAACACACCAAGATCTCATCTACAGTCAGGATGTCTTTCGACACCAATATTTGGTACATGTGTTCAGAAATGCCCTTTATTATATGTGAACATCTTTCTCACATTTTCGATGCGAGGCTTTATCTGGTGGCGGAGATTAAGGATTTCCTGGATGTAGGGACCACAGGATTGTTGAGCCTTCTGTGGTGTTGATTTAAAACTTCCTTGGCGCATCGGGTAGTCTTCTTTAGTCCAAACAGACCGCAGAAGGCGTTCTCAAAACTTATCTAAGAGATTAATGATTCTTCATTGCTATTATACAACTTTCCAGCAGTCCCAGTCAAGTAAAAGACCACGTTGGCGAATATCATGGTCTCGTCCCATCTGTTGTACTTCGCAACCTCTCGTACTCCTTCATCCGTTCCCCAGAGTTTATATTTCCGTCACCATAAAAGGTAGATTGATCTCTTTGGCGCCGACAAAGTAGGAAGGCTCCGCTAACAATGCGTCTCTGGTCGTCTTCAATTTTTATTTTTCGTTCTGGGAAAGGTCCAATTGGTTCATGTCCCTGTAGACGTCGACTTCTTCGAAGTTCCGTCACGTTAACCAGCGTCTGCGCCAAAATATTTCGCGGAGATAAATAAGCATAAACAAGATTTGAATATTAATTTTTTAAAAGAGGATAATTTAGAGTATATATAAAGATGGTTAATATATGGATAATTTTAATAAATTATAAAAAAGGAATTATAAACTAACTGCCTTTAAGGCGGTCGTTTTCCCTTCTGTTTCGTGCACAACCGCCGCGCAGATCCCTTTGGCGATGAATGATAGAGGCGTTTCAAATTGGAGCTCGCTGGCTAGATGTTGTGTAGAGATACTTGATAATATTATTGATTATGTGGGAAGGAGAGATTCAATGCTGCATTTTCTTCTATACTTAATTTTAACATACATTTCTTTTTAGAGGTATTTTAAAATGATAGCATCATTATTATTTATTACGTATACTTTTGAATATAAAATTTAAAATGTTTTACAGGTTGTCATTAGACAAAAGACGAAGTCAAAGAAACGCCCTAGGAAGACCGTGGTGCTGCAAGCCAAGAGATGGTACACTGTATTAATGGAAAAGAAAAACAAAAATGTAAGTTGAAACAATCCCTATTCATTTTATCAATCTTTGATATTAATTACATTAACTGACGCAGGGCGAAGATGTGTGCAATGATGTCTACGTGGATTGTCGCCAGCAATTTCTCACGGATGTTAAAAAACTTCCACGTAAGTGACCTTCAGTATACAGACGAATCTATATGATATTAAATCTGTTTCAGAGAACGAGATGAAGATCGTCCTAGACCTCGTGAGAGATAAAGGTGGTCCTCAAATGGCTGCGAACAGGCACATCGTCAATCTAGACTTCAAAAATATGGACATGTATCTACTGGAGGAGATTGAACGATCCTTGCAAAAATGGAGTGAAGATGAATCCGTCAATTTTTTTTCTACTGAAGATAAAATCAATTTACAAATAAAAATCTCCAACCTCACAGGTATAATTTCATCCAAATGTCTAATCCATTCAAGATTATCTCAACTAATGATGTTTTAGAGCGCCGACAGGCCATCCTGCGCGAACGTATCAAAAGTGTTGGAATCACAATGCCTTCTCTGACAAATATCCACAACACGGCTCCAGCCACCTTGATGATCCTGAAGGACATCGTGTCCGTCTTCTAAAATGGTAACTAGTAATATAGTTAATATTTATTGTACAAAAAAACTTAATTTTCACATGTAAAATATACAGAGAAATTCAATTTTTTTATTCTAAATATATATATGTCTCTCTAGTAAATATCTTATGTAGAAATAAAATACACTGGTCACACACACGAAAAAAACTGCATCAGCTATAAACACTTCAGTCAATTTTCATAAAATATACATTTTCAATAAGAACATTAAGTAATGTAAATGATCAATTTTCTGAAACCGTAACACACACACACACTAGAATATACAAGAAGGTTGAAGTAAACGAAAAATATATATATTTTTTTTTTTGCGCTACAAATAATAAAAATAAAAATACAACCTTTCGCAATGAATTTCTTTTATTATGATAATAATAATTCATAATAAAAGAAACTCATTGCGAAAGGTTGTATTTTTATTTTTATTAATACAAGAAGGTTAATTAAAAATAGACTTATATATTAATAAAAGGGAATTTAAATAGACACCTAGTGTATTATTAAAGTTATCTTATTTTCTTTTGTGTGTGTGTGGATTCTTAATATAATCTTTAATCTGTAGAATGCCAAGTCAGGAAAAAGGGCGCTACACAATAAAATTTATAATTTTAAAAGAGGCAGAATCGTAGGCGTAGAAGATGGAATTTCGATTAGAGAAATAGATATGAAAGTACTGTTTTAAGAGGACTTGGTCTCAGCGGTCAGAGGAGAAGAAAAGTTTTAAAAAATTCTGGCTCAATTCGCCTTAGAGTTACATAAATAGAAGATAGGATTCAAAGTATGATTGTATCAGACAGAAAAACAATATTTCAAGTAGCCCTACATGTGTGGAATGAATCTGGACCATCTCTGAACACCATTAATAACCGTTTTATCGAAGCAGAACTCCGCACTCCGAAAGGGTTTATGACGGCAGGATATATGTTAGACGTAGACCCAAAGATGTCATCAGGACTGTAATTGTGGAAAGGCATACTGCAAAAACCTCTGGCCTCATGGTGTGGCGTGGCATCAGCTATGAAAGTAGGATCCCTTCAATCTTTATTCAAGATACAATGACTGCCCGCTATACATTGCAGATGTGTTGCAACCTGTTGTGTTACCATTTATTAAGCAGACTAATAATGCCATTTTCCAACAAGATAATGCCCGAAAACAAAGAGCCAATATCTCACGACATTTCCTTCAAAATGTCTATTTCCTTCCCTGGCCCTTATGTTTCTCAGATCTTTCCCAAATTGAGTATGTCTGAACAGGATGGGAAGTAAAAATTTGGTATTCTCCATATCCAAGAAATCTTCAACAGCTTCGGCTAAAAATTGAAATTACCTAGTCCAGCATCCCACAAAAGCCGTAAAAATACTGTATACGTCAGCGTTTAGTTGCTTGTATACGTGCCAAAGAAGGTACACCAAATATTGAAAGCTGTGAATAACAACTAATTTTACATACCTTTTTTAAAAATTTCAATAAATTATTTTTACCATTACCATTATATAGCTCATTAATTTTCTAAGAGTCAACATAGGTATTTCTAGGTGATGCCATTTTGTGTGTGTGGCCAGAGTATAATAATATTTGAGATTTATTTAAGCGAATATAGCCTGGCGTGAATTAATAAGCTTATTTTTAATATATGATTAAAAATAAAGAGGAGGGTATTTAAAAATATTTAATTTAAAATTAAATTTTCATCAATGGTATAATACTGGCCTACAAAATATTATTATTTAAAAATGTTTAAAATATAATTATTTTGAGTGTGAGAGAATATTTTTCCTCATATATATAGATGTTTCACTGATTCACAAGCCAAGCATCCATTAATTTCTCCGTCAAGAAAGGATCTATCGCAAAATGCGCTTTAACCTATAACGAAAAAAAAAGATAATTTATACCTTTTTGCGAAAAGTATATATTTCAAAATAATGTTGAAATGTTTTTATATACAAATTTACTATATGTAAAATATAATTAAATATAAATATTTTTTTAATAACATCATGAAATTATATGATCATTGGGCTAATTTCCTTTTACCCCAGAAATCCCCTTTTGGTATTTTGTTAGGCAGGTCGACTCTGTGCAGCATCCAACGACCATCTAATTGACCTTCAGGTGGAAGGTAGTGACGTAGGTGACGCCCATCTCCTTGCTATCCTGAAGACATCTTTTTCCTTGTTCTTCACTTATAGCGCCAATATTTTAGGGAAATTATTCTAATTGCGATGATAAGAAATTAATTTCCAAACTCATCGTACAACCCAAATCTTTGAATATATCGCTTTTTAAAATTATATTATTATTCTTCAAACATACAGGCCATTGTGTGTAATAATCTTCTCTCTTCTTCTTTCTTATCTCCACTCAATCATTCATGACTGGGTGAAGTAGAATGCGTCTGCCTTTGTCATTAAGACTGGGAGCACTACTCAATGGCAGGCCGACTTAGCTCCAAAAGAAATGGCCGCCTCTGACATGAGGAACAGACGCCATGTGCAGCCGCTCCTAACATGGAGTACAAACGCTGCTCATCCTGTATTCCTGGATTAGGAGCCCTTACAGGGTACTATCAGCCGGGCCAGCTGAGCCCAGGTGTTTTAGTGAGCTTGTTACTGCTCCTCCTCCTCCTTTTTCATCCGGGCTTGGGACCGGCAAAGGCGGAGTTGTGATAATCGTTGTGTGCAGCAGTTGACGACTGATTGTACTGTAAGTGCACCGCATGTCTACACATGTTGAAAGCATTTGCACTTACAAGTGAGTCACAGTCTCATTTGGTTGCTTTCACTCTCTGGTAAGGTTGAACTTTCAGGTAAAAATTTCCCAAAGAAGGGTTCGATCCCGGGTCGTGGCTATCTAAATCGACGGTCACTCGTCCACCGACCCCCTTTGAATAACGTTAATATGTTTTCCCCGATAAGTTTGAAGTTAAGGTCTTTAAAGTTCCCTAGGCATTTTGACGACTTCCGTTAAATTTTTCAAACCTCTTTTTCACCCAATTCCATTTTACTTTCAAACACTTCGTCTTCAAAAGGTTTCTGAATATCAGGATCTGTGAAAGCACTTTCTTTACTTTGTTTTCGACTATCCTGGAAAGATATGCTTAAGGTATTCAAAGCACTGTCCTTCTTTTGATAGAGCCTTGAAAAGGTATTTCGTCAATCCTAGTTTTATGTTAAGTGGAGGCAAGTGGACCTTATACTGGGATAAATAAACTTTCTTCCACTACCTCTCTATTTTCGGGTTTATATACCTTTCTTGGAAGTTACTACTTTTTTTATACAGTGATTATCCCATTTTCCTAATTTCTCAATCATGTAAGAAGCAAGGGTACTTAGTATATCGTACTTGTTGTCCAAGAAGCATGAGCGCCATTATGCAGAAGCACTGTCTCAAGGCTCCCTTTAAGATTCCATAAAGTCTTCACTCGTTCTCTTCATGCTGTATACTAAACATCTCCACCAACCTAGGAACCTTGTTACAGTAATTCAAGCCAATCATATGAATAAAAAATGGAATCTGTTTTATCTTTTTCTGAACCATATCAACGAGATACTAAGAGCTAATAAATGGATTTATTTAGCCTGGAGCCTAAGTGCTCTGCTGACGCTTTATAAAGTCACAAATCTCTGACGAAATTCCATTCCTGCTTGGAATAAGACTTTGGCTCGTTAATGTCTTAAAGACTATGAAGGTCCTCGACATAAGTTTGATCCTCGTCTTCAGTTTTCAAGAATGACTTCTAGTTTCTCCTTAGGTTTAGGTATTGCTGGGCTGTGAGGAACAGGGCGTATGAACGACGAATGGTTCAGGTAAAAATATCATATTAATTAAATTGTGTCCTTTAACGATACATGTGAACGAAATAAGCAATTATACAAAGCAATTTGATTTCTCCCTAGATCATAGATACTTCAAAACGGAAAGACACTTTTGCATCTTTCTAAATGTGTTCCACACACGGGGGTAATACCCTTTATATGACAGAATATAATGACTTATTTTGCCACCTGGTTTAAAGCTTTTTTAATTCATAGTACACGTGGTACCGGCCATGATAATCATGGTGGGAAGAAGTTGGCGACTGCTTTTACTCTAAGTGCACCACATGTCTACACATGTGAAAATCAGTTCGACATTTGA
>CP092886.1:134490444-134596184 GCA_030710605.1 Cordylochernes scorpioides | reverse complement strand
ATTTGATATTGATTTCAAAAACCTTTGGAGTGACCTTTGTATGTTGTTACACGACAAAATACACAATTAAAAGGCCTTAATAAATTTCCATCATGGTATTTAAGGGTGAAGGTCTCTTTAACGGAAAGTGAATTAGATTTCTACACACATGTGAAGAAATACTTTGATTTAACACTTATAGAGTGACAGAGTATCGTTAACTTCCTTTCATTTATTGTTGATTTCGGTCTAGTGAAAATGAGAGATGATTTATTCTTGACGAGGATTCATATATCCTGATTAATTTGAAATTTTTAAATTATATACATCCACATTATTCAAAGATTAAAAATATTCAGAAAATAAAATCAAAATTATTCAAAACACACTAACCATAAATAAATACCTTACTAACTTTTATCAATATTCAATCCTACAAACCTAATTCAACACTAGTACCTACGATTTTCACTCATACCTCCATATTCCAATACAGTCATGGAATGGAAGGAAGAAGAAGAATCCTAGAATACCAAAAAATATCTCCCTTTATTATCCTCCAACGTACTTTTCAAAATATGTATATTTATAGGTTATTGGTATTTGTTGCGTATATGTAATATAATAAAACCAAGCTCTTCATGTATATTCTAATTGGGGTCATATCACTAGTATCGCAATTTGGTATATAGGTTGGTTCTTTTAGAAGAATTTTACAAAGTGTGGTTTTGTTTGGAGTATTCATTGATTTAAACTTTCGTCATCTGTGGAGATATAAATGAATAAATTAATATGTTTGACATTTAAAAGGAGACGTGTCGTTTTTAGACACACATATTATGAAATATATATATGTTATATAAAAATATTATTTTATTTAAAAATATATTTCATGGATTCAAATATTCTGTTTAAATCTACCACCAGATGTAGGGACTTTCCCTATATAAAACCGATTGTTGTTGTTTCACGTTGGCCGGCTCAAAACTTTTGTACATTAGGTAAATAATCTTTTGTTTTTCCTTGTTCTACTCGCCTTAAGCCAGGCAGTACTTTTACCAAATTATATCTTTTATACATTCCGTCAGTTCAATTAAAGCAATTATATGATCAAGACTATTATGATTATTCCCACGACTGCAAAACAATATCGTAACATACTCATGTATAACAAAATCAAGCAACAAATAATAATAATTCTCTATAAAAAATAATCCTCAATCAAGTATAAAATCTCATTATTTTTTATAATATATATTTATTGAATCCAAGATGTGCCCTTTATGAACAAATATAACAATATGGATTGCTCTATTTTCAGAATGATTTCAACCAGCTTTGGTTCCAACGCTCTTTGTCTTGCAAGAAAATTGGAAAATCATCATCTCTCTCTGAACAGTTGGAAAGAACATCTGCACTTCAATCACAGATGTCTCTCAAATGGAATCATCCCGCCTTCCCTGATTTTGAGAGATCCTGTGGGAACAAATTTTTCCCGTAGGATCTTGCTTCAAACAGGAAAAAAAACTAATAAATGCTCGAATTAAAAACTGTCATTTCCGAATAAACGAATTGCAATCAAACATCAATAGAATTACCCCAAATTTGCAACAACTGATCAGCGATGAATATTTAAATAAGTTAAACATATATCTAGAAAGAAAATGCAAAAATAAGAGAGTTTCTCTACAACAAAAACATTCAAAGAAGCTACAGAATTGGTCGAATAAATCTACACGGCAAACAGATCAAAGCACTGTAATTAACCTTTCAAGTCACACATGCGATCCAGAAACAACAAACCTCCTATCAAAAGGTCTAAACTTTGTACCTTCCCAAAAAATCAACACTTCCAAGACTTTAGCCGCAATAGAAAATGCAATAATAAAACTCCCAGACGACCAAAAGACAAGAATTAGAACAGAAATAACCCCGATCATTAAGAAATTGGAAACGCAAAACAAGACAAATTTAAATAGAGATGAAAGAAAAACTATAAAGTCTTTAAAAGAAAACAAACAAATCATCATAACTCCTTCAGATAAAGGCAGAAATACTGTAATCATGGACGTAATAGATTACAACAACAAAATCGAAGTTACTTCAAAATCAGGAAATATATCAGCCACTGACAAAAAAACCCTCTACACAACCTCATAAAAGATTTCAATAGACATTTCAACAGAATAAAACGGAAATACAAACTAGATAGTAAAACCTTTGAAGCCTTCAAAGCAACAAACCAGAATCTTCCGAATTTATATGGTCTGCCAAAAATCCACAAAGCCAATACCCCATTGCGTCCCATAATATCATACTCAGGCTCTCCCTTATACCCTATCGCGAAATATTTGTCGTCAATCATCTCACCATTCCAGAAAAAACTCCCTTATACAGTCCCCAATCCAGTAGCAGCTATTGAAACCATCAATAATATTCCAATTCCACATGACAGCTATATGGTATCCTTTGATATAGAATCTCTCTATACATCAATTCCGCATGACGAAGCTATCCTGGCACTTCAAGAATTCTTACACAACCATCCGGAAATCATCCTTCCTATCCCTAAAGAAGCCCTTATAGATCTGATTGAACTTTGTCTAGCACTTAATTATTTTGGATATAAAGACAGATATTTCAAACAAGTAAAAGGTTTACCAATGGGGAATCCTGTTTCATCAGCATTAGCTAACATCTACATGGACAAAATTGATAAAAATAATTGCAGACACAGCACAACTACAAGTAATAATCTGGAAACGCTATATTGATGATATACTATGCATCACAAAAGTTGATCTTTCCACCATTCTGAATATTTTGAATAACCTCAAACCCTTTCTAAAATTCACCTTTTAAATAGAAGAAAATAACTCCCTACCGTTTCTAGACATACAATTAACCAGAAACCAAGATAAAATTGAAACTCGAATATACCGAAAACCTACCCATACTGGAAGCTATCTGAACTTCAATTCATTTGGTCCCATCCACCATAAAATTTCCGTGGTAAAAACTCTTTCAAAAAGACTAACCACACACTTTTCAACAAACGATAACGACACAAAAAAAGAAAGAACCAAGATATTTCAAGAACTACTTAGCAATAATTACCCTAAACCGTTTATCAAAAAGCATTTCTACAGACCGATAATATCACCCACACAAACAATAGACAAACTTCATCCCAAAACATTTTTTGCTCCCTACCATGCAGCTATGGCTGTGAAAGAATAGCTAGAAAACTAAAATACTACAATATCACAA
This sequence comes from Cordylochernes scorpioides, assembly GCA_030710605.1. NCBI lineage: Eukaryota > Metazoa > Arthropoda > Arachnida > Pseudoscorpiones > Chernetidae > Cordylochernes > Cordylochernes scorpioides. The sequence goes on along the minus strand of CP092886.1, from coordinate 134,592,935 downwards.
CAAGATTCCAATCTACCTCGAATCTTAACAACATCCTCTGCCATCCTGATACAAAAAAGGTCACTGAACCAAACAATAGAACCAATGTCATATACAAAATACCATGCAAGTCTTGCCAAGCCGTCTACATAGGAGAAACCGGTAAACCATTAAAAGAAAGAATCAACCAGCACAAATCAGCCCTAAAACACCATAACCCGACCTCCTTATTAGTAGATCATGCTCTCATCAATGGCCACATTCCAGACTTTGAACAAACATCAATAATACACCAAGATATGAAAGAAAAGCACAGCAGGCTATTCTTGGAGAGTTGGAGTTCTTTGGAAGACAGAAATAGCATAAACCGAAAGATCGATATACCGGACATGTACACACAATTTAGATGCTCCTAGAATAGGAACCTCTATGTATATATGAACTTCAGTGAAATGTCTTCATTCATAATGCAATAGCCGAATATTTACTTTGTATATATAGATATTTACTTTTCACTCTATTTATTCATTTATTTTAATTAGTATTGTACGATATTTATTTGCATACATTACATTTTCATTTGGATGATTTTCGCCCGAAGAGATTGTGAGACGCCCGTGTCTCAAGTGTAATGCGCGGCTTGCCGCGAGAGGGGATGAGATCCTTGAAAAAGATGGCCGTTTAGCCCATTGAAATATCGGAAATAAAAGATTATTTATTGAATCCAAGATGTGCCCTTTATGAACAAATATAAAAATATGGATTGCTCTATTTTCAGAATAATATATATATATGTGTGTTGAAAATCGAGCAATCAAAATTTTGAATACTTTGAATGATTAATAAACTTCGCAACTCGTGCATCACGTGGATGATTTGTTTACAAGATTAGAATCCCCGAGGAAGATAGGCGAACAGCCTCATCAAAATATTGGAAGTTATAATGAATATTTTGATCCAAAATAAGCGTTAATCATTCAATATATATATAATAATTCATTGTTTATAATAAAATATATATAAAAGCTATCCACACAACAAAAGGATCAATGTTCCATCATACAAAATGACGGATACTTAGAAAGAATTACTCTCCCCGCACTATCCATTCTTCCTCTCTCGAATAAAATTGAGTAAGGCTTCCAGGTCGCCATCGATTGCTAGAATATTTCGCCGCAGATAGCACACGCCAGGTATTAAGGGCTTAAAAATAGAATCCTGTACTGGAGTAAAAAACGTATTAGTTAGATCTAATTAGCATTACACGGCTTATTTAATTATTTATCTCTTTGCTAACAAAGTTTTGTCCGAATTTCCATTCTATTTTTTCTCAGTAATTAGTTTATTCAATTAGCGTTAAGTTAAAGCGTTACTGAATTATAATGTTTTCTTAAGTTCTAATAAATGCCTTGGAAAAGTAATTTTTATTGAATTCTTGCTTTCAGTTATATTTTGATTTCCTGATGTGCTCTTCATACGACTCGTTGATAAACTAAGAATGTGAAATATTAATTTAGAGAAAAACCTTTAATATATATTTTTTAATTGGAAAGGTTTAAGGACTATATTTGAAAGCTCTTTTGTTAAAAATATAACATTTATCATATAGACAAAGGAAAATATGTAAAGTTATTATGAAAATCCGAAATGCGGAATATTTCAATTTGTAATTTTTAGAAAATAAATACCCTCTATTACATATATTTAGTTAAATATTACTTGAATTTTTGAAAATAATACATATATCGTTATTATATGAAAAATATCTCTTCTCTCCCTTTCTCCTCTCTCTTGAACAACGAGGATGTGCCCGCTCCTAGCACAACTTTAAAATTCTCTTTACAAATTTTAATAGCTTGATAGGTGAGAAAGGTAAGCCCTCCACTCATCCTCACAACAACGCATCATGCTGATAGAATGTTTGCAAGCGCTGGTACCCGAAAGATGAATAACCAACCTCGTTGAAATATTGACATTTGAAAGCTGCCTGTTCGAGTCCTCATACTAGTTCTTGCAGGTAGTGCACATCAATTTTTCTCAAGACCTCTTTAGGATTCAAAAAGTTTAATTTCTGTTCAATTCAGTATGATATCAGGATGTGTTATAGTAAGACTGGGTTTTTTCAGACATTTAATGCTAAGTGGAAACGTTTTCTTCCCCCCTCAAATGTCAACGGTTTCATATATGGCCGGTTTTAAACCTTATTATCTTAGTATAATCACTGCGCGAGAGAATTAAAATCTTCTCCTGGTTTTTATTGCTGAACCAATGGGGCCCTTCTACTTTGAGGGTGGTAGATTCTGAACTAGTGTAGGTATTCTGAATGGCTGAGTTTGGTGGTACTCATTTCTTTATCTGTTTTAAGGGCATCTGATTTGGTTATTGCATCAGCCTTTTCATGCGAGATAGTACCTTTGGAAAGTGATGGTTCTTTCTTTATTGAATGTGAGCGTGTTGTAGCTATTTCTTTGAGAAAAATATCTTGGTTCGTGAGAGGTTTTGAGGCTATAAATAGAAGCTTTATGAATTGTGGAGATGGAGACTTTTAATGAGTTTTAATTGGCTATAGCTTGAAGTGTCACGTAGATGGCTGTTAACTCGGCTCTAAAGATAGAACGGCCTGTAAAGTTTGATAATATAAATTCTTTTATAAATTCAATTGCCACCTATCGAAGTTTGCGAAACCGCTGAGAAGTTTCACCACTGATGAGCCAAGCCCTCTTATTCAATAACTTGTATCTTTGCAGTAAGGTCTGTAGAGATAATATTTGATGATAGTATTGAGAAGAAACACATTGCCAGTAAATTTATTTGTTACAAATTAAATTCCTTTGTGCAATTAAAATTTGTAATGTAGCCATGACTACCAGACGATATATTTTCAAGTAAACTGTCATATGTGAAAATTTTCAGTTTCTGGTTTGGTGTTCATAATTATTTGAAATTTCATTGATAAAAATTACTTAAGAGGAGAGATTCAATGTTGCTGGGTTGAATATAAGGTGTGGCCAAGTTTAGGTATTTCTGTGAATTTGTGTGTGTATAGTTGTTGGTTGTGACTATCTAAAAGGTGGTACTTTCTTCACAGACTGTTTAGTGGTCTCAACACTTTTATAAATTTATCCAATATGCAGTTTTTTGTGGAACATTGATTCTTTTGTAGATTTATTTGGCATAGAGTTCTTGTCGTCTCTTGAAAAAATATGAGATAGAAGCGTCAAATTAAGATATTTTATTAGGGTAGGAGTTGGGGGTTACACTGATTATTTCTTGAGGCATTGGCTTCTACAAAGCATTGTATTTTCTAGAACAGATCCAGCCTGGAGGAGAATATTTTAGATTGGGCTTAATTAAGGCCAGGTTATGTGGTTTTAAAAATATTCTCATCAGCATCCCATTTTGTTCCTGTGATTCTGTTTAGGATTTCGAATCTTCTTTTTGCTCTATGAACAGAGCTGTCAAGCTGTGACGTGTGTAGGTGGGGGATGAGTCGTAGGTTAGTTAAGGTATTTGGGGGTGAAGGGAAATTTAAAAGGTTGGTTGTCAAAGTTGACGTAAGGGTTCGATTTACGGAGATGGTTGTTAAAGGCATAAGCTGACTTTTAATTTGATTGTGTTTACTTTGAGAGTCCATTTTATTTGTGATCCGGTTTAGACTTTTGATAGTTTTATTGGGCATTTTTCGAGCACTATTGAATTATTCTCGATATCCCAGATGTCATCAGCGTATAGTGCAATTTCTGACTGTGTTGTTATTTTATATACTACACTATCCAGAAAGATAACATTGTTTTTTAGATGTGTTGTTTTGGGTCCTTATTTTGATTTGTTATTATAAGGAAATTTCCAATCCATTATAACATCTTGCTTTTACATCAAAATCATCCAGTTTGAGGATCAAATTCCCCCCCCATACTCTGACAAAAGCTTAGTTTAGGTCAATAAATACAGATATTGTGTTGAAAGGGTTTGTTCACTTTGGAATGTTGCTGCTTCATAGAATATTTTATGGTGGTTTGGTTTGTAGAAGGTATATAGTTTGTTTTATTAATCTGTGTAAAGGACCATTAATTCCATTTTGTAAAGGATGGATGTAAGAAAGACGGGTCTAATACATTATGATTATATAATGGTTATACATATTTGTCGATGGGGATAACGATAGCATGTTTCCATTATTTTGGTAGAGTGCATTTGGGCTAGCTGAGTTTATTATGTTGAGAAGTTTCTTTGTTACAGAAGAGCTGTAATTTTTAATGATCTGTCCTATGATACCATCAGTATCTGGTGACTTGTTTGATTTTATTTTATTCATTGCATCTAGAAGAACATGTTCTTGGAAAAGCAGATTGAATATGTTAGGTTTATTAGTTAATTTGAAGTAGTTTCTCAGGGGTCGTGAGTTCAAAAATGTCATGGTAGTGTTGGTCGAATAGATCGGCAATATCTGTGCCGTTGGTTTTGAAGTTGACAGTGTGAAGTTGGCAGTGTGTCTCTAAATTTGAGTGTATTTTAATCCTTTCAGTAGCTTGGTGTTATGAAGCTTTGAGGGAGATGTATCCAGGTGTGTATTTTTCTATAGGCTTTGAGAATGTTTTATTTTGAAGCTTTAAGTATTACTTTCATCATAAATAAGCGAAATCAATAGCTAATTTGTATAGTTTTTTTTGTAATCATACAAAATATTAGCATAACAGAACTTTATATAAAAGCATCTTTAGTCTCACCGTCGTTCTCTTAATTTTCACCGTTTCAATATTTACATATTTTCAGCGAGTTCTTTTTTGTGCTAAATTTTTCATTTACTTAGTCCAATACATACAGAAGCGCTTAAATACGATATTAAAAAGGTAGTTTAAGAGAGATATTCGTATTTTTACAATTATGGTGTTAAATTGAAAAAGACGGAGAGAAATGAGGAGTTTCACGTTTCTATGTTTTCAACCATATCGTAACTGGGTTCAATTAGGTGTGGAATGAGGAGCCATAGTCCGACCCAGAAACCAGATTAGAGGACAAGGAAACATAACTCTTTCTCGCCGGTTATTTCCTTGGAAAAGATATGGGTCGATTGTTCGCCTTCTAGCGCTGTGTAGCGGATGAAAACTATGTACATAAATAGAGAGCCTTTGTAAACTTGGAATGAATTTTCTTCAGTTGCCATGGGATCTCCATGAATTCCCATTGAGAGGTAATTGGAATTTCCCCTCTAAATGAGTAATTTCATTTACAACTTCAAGTGCCAATAACGATAGTGGTTATTATGTTTAAACACAACGTACACTCTTCGATATAACTTTTAAGAAACTTAGTTGTATCTTAATTACATATTAAACAAAATTAATTTTTACCGCTCTCCAAAGTGATTTTAAAAGATCGTGTTAATTATCTTGAGGAGAAAATGTTGAATATTTCTACTGTAAGTGCATCAATATAATAGGGAGATAGAGTGAAGCGTAAAAACAATAAAAATTAATATTTTCCATTTTTGAATTTATTTTACATTCCATCTCTCCTGTGGTTATTATAAAAAAAGTTTCAAAATCTCTCTCTCGACCTTACGGCCACGCGGTGCGCGAGCTCCGCGTTCTTCGCTGCTTTCGTGCTGGCATAATGGAGATTTCGAATGCTTGTGGCGTATTGTATGAAAACCATGATTCTCCTCTTCAAAGATGAAGTAAATTCTGTAGAGAATTATCAAGTCATCGATGAGTATTCAGTAAAAATTCAAGCAATGTTGATTGCCATGCCGGCTCCCAGCGCTGATGGCGGTCGGATCTTGAACTGGGCTGAGGCCATGATGCACCAGGATACCACTAACGAGCCGGCTCCCTTCATCAAGGTCGAGCGGAAAAAGAGAAGAACATCGGCTTTGCAGTGTGCTCCGATGGCGCAGTCAGGCACCGCCGCACCAGCTCAGAAGAGCTCCTACGCCACCCGGGGCGGATTCTCAGCCAGGCGTCACTCACTCGCCCAGGAGGTCAAGGCGACGCGGAAGAACATCGCCAAAGTAAGGTCACAGCAAGCCACGGGCATCATAATGTCTACGTCGAACACTGCCCTGAGTTCTGCTAGCTCCAGTATGTACGGGCGCTAGACAAGCTGATAGGAGGCAACAACATCATCCCGCTCGCCAAGATTAACGGCCATGTCCTGGTGGGCCTCGCCACCAAGGCCCTGGCGGAGCGCCTCATCGAGGAAGACCTCGAAATCGAGGAGACCCTGCTCAAGACCTTCTCCTTTCGCAAACGGGTGGAAATAGTCGTCGTTACCAACCTGCCATTCTTCGTGGAGGAGGCAGAGGTCATCGCCGCCCTGAGGCCTTACGGGCGAGTCACATCTATCGCCCCTCTGCTCGTCATCGCTGCGGGTTTCACAATGAAGGATGGATGCCGGGAATTATTCATCCTTCTGAACAAAGGCGTAAATCTGGAAAGGCTCCCACGCGCCTCAACATCAACCACAAAGGGGAGATCTTGCCGGCCATCCTCGCGTACGGAGTCAAGTGCTCGTTGCACCAGAGGCAGGTGCACTGTAGGGCCAACTGCCTCCTGACTCCCAAAAGGTTTGAAGATGCGTCTGAGCAGGCGCCCTCAAACACTGGCGCAGACAAGCCCGGCCCTGCGCCCACTACACCCACCGCGGAACCACCTGCTGTGCTCCCATTCCGGAGACATCGCCCGAGAATGCAGATAGACCTTGCTCTGTGTCCCCAACCTCTCCGCCCCCGACGGTCTCGAAGCCTGTCGAGAAGAGAAGCTCTGACTTCAAGTCTAAAGACACGCAGCAAGATCAGAGGGACTCCATCAACCTCACTTCACCTAGAAAGCCCACCAAGGACAAGAAGTGAGCTGAATGCCCTCCTCGAGCAGGCGCCGAAGTCTCTTTTCTCAGAGATAGAGATGCTGAGGCTCTAGAGGGAACCAGTCCTAGAAACCCTTGCTTACATCCCCGGCCTCAAGAACCTCCTAACCTCCGTCTCAGACACCCACTAACGAGCCGGCTCCCTTCATCAAGGTCGAGCGGAAAAAGAGAAGAACATCGGCTTTGCAGCGTGCTCCGATGGCGCAGTCAGGCACCGCCGCACCAGCTCAGAAGAGCTCCTACGCCACCCGGGGCGGATTCTCAGCCAGGCGTCACTCACTCGCCCAGGAGGTCAAGGCGACGCGGAAGAACATCGCCGAAGTAAGGTCACAGCAAGCCACGGGAATCATAATGTCTACGTCGAACACTGCCCTGAGTTCTGCTAGCTCCAGTATGTACGGGCGCTAGACAAGCTGGTAGGAGGCAACATCATCCAGCTCGCCAAGATTAACGGCCATGTCCTGGTGGGCCTCGCCACCAACAGACTGGGGTTCAACAGACTGGTCAGGCACCTGATGGCGCGGTTTCCCGGATCCAACTCGCCCCTCTACAAGCGTCTCGCGGACACTAGAAAACAATCAGCTAACTCACAGTGAACCTCCGCGTTGTGACTCTCAACGCGCGAGAGCTCGCCGCTCGTGACAGGAGTATAGAGCTCTACCATTTCTGGCCCAACACCATGTGGACTCGCCTTCATCCAGGAAACGAACAAAGAGTCCCTGGACTACGCCCAAGATCTTTGCCTCGGCTACAGCGCCATCGTCGCCCCGCCTACCGCCTCCAGGGGCGCCGGCCTCGTCTGTCTCTTCGTGCCGGGCATCGCCCTATTGCGACATCGCGTCCTGTGGCCGGAGTGCATAGACGTGGTCCACCTCGATGTTCATGGCGCCGCGGCGTGTAGATGATAGTAAGGCGCCGAACACCCTCTGCAGAAGAGCCGAGAATAAATCCTCATACGCAAAGAGGAGCTCTCAGGGCAAGCTGTCTCATCCCAGGGCCTTTCTAGTGGGAAGCGTGAGGATGACTGCAGCGATTTCCTCCTTGGAAATACCTGACCGGTGGAGAGGATCGCCTTCTTCGATGGTGATGCCAGCGGCTCGAGCAGCTGGGATTAATCGCGGAAACAGCAGTCCGAAACAATGCCTGAGTCGTGGGCGACCTGAACATCGACGGGGGTCCTGCCGGAGCAACAGATTCGGCCTCTGTGGAAGCCCTCTCCAATCTATTGGAGCAAGCTGAGTTGGCAGATGTCGCCACCTTTTTCAACTTGGCCCACTGTCCAACCAGAGTGGACTACTTCAAGGTTCGGATCCACAGCAGCTCGTCCCTGCCGCGCTAGTAAATTGGGCAAGGAGATATTGCACCTGATTTTGCCGTCTCTCGGACCACTGCGCCGTCCTCCTCCAGCTAGGCTCTGCTCCTGTTGCGGGATCATCTGGTATGACTGTTGTGCTGAGGTCAGCGGCTGCTTTTGAATATCTGCCTTCTTACATCGAGGACGTCGGGTGGACCGCCGAGGACCTCGATGACGGAGCGCTTTGGTCGAGATGGAACCGTATGAAGGCTGGAATCTTGGCGGAGATCAGGTAACTCCACACTCCTCGCCCTGAGTCGGATGACGAATGCGTTACTCGAGCCAACTGTTATATCAGGGCCAGGCTCGAGGCCTTGTCGACGGAGGCCGACTATCCATCGCTGCCAGACCTCCGACGTACGCTCCGCCGCCGTGCAGCAACCATCGTCAGGGACGAAGAGGGTGAGATTATGGGTGACCGCGAGCTACGCTCTAGGGCGCTCTCCTTCTTCAGGCTCCGCTTCGCTCACGACCCAGCCGACCCTGCCGAAGTAGACAACTTCATCGCGGGAACCACCACCCCCATCGCCATCGAAGAAGGCGATCCTCTCCACCGGTCAGATATTTCCAGGGAGGAAATCGCTGCAGTCATCCTCACGCTTCCCACTAGAAAGGCCCCGGGATGAGACAGCTTGCGCTGAGAGCTCCTCTTTGCGTATGAGGATTTATTCTCGGCTCTTCTGCAGAGGGTGTTCGGCGACTTACTATCATCTACACGCCGCGGCTCCATTTGCCTGGTCCCCAAGGCCCGCAGTGGTCCTGGTCAAACTGGCTTCCGCCCCATCACCCTGCCCTCTACAGACTATAGGGTCCTCGCTGCTATCCTTCTACGGCGTCTCAGGCCCCACCTCCCTGCGCTGGCGATTGACTGCCAGATCTACGCTATCCCCGGGAGGTCTCCTTCCTGAAACATCGCTCGGGTGCGGACGAGGTCGAGATGGCAACTTAAGAGAGCTTGCCGCTGGCGGGCGTATCTGTAGACCTGGAGTCCGCCTTTATGGTTTATAATTTACAATGCCCATAGAGAGTAAAGCTCTAGAATGAGCTTTCCATTTTTTATTCTTTTGTTATCTTAATCGCTTCCTTGTGTGAGTCTATATAATAATTTAATGTAGAATATTTATAGAATCTTTTATATGTATATTTTTAAATATCGATATATATATACCACCATTCTTTACACTTTTTGCAATAACTTATTCAAAATTTCATGCCATATGGTTACAATAAGGATGAGAGGAAAGCGAAATAAAGATATATATAGATATAGAAACATAGGGCGCCTCTCCCGTCAAAATAAACGTCAAAACCTTACGCCATCTTTTGACCGTCGCCGCAACTAGCGGCCTCGGGTCGGTGACAAAGCCACAACATCAGCTTTGGCAAACTGAGAAGCGTCCACCTAGAGATAATGGTTTCGGGCTAATGGCCCTCGTCAGTCTAGGGCGGACTTTATCCCATGAGATCCACACAGGATCTAATGGAATCTTCACAATCTACCAAAGAAGTGTTTTGTTGGCAAGGTGGCTGGGCCAAATCTATGGCTAGAATATAGATGGAAAATTTTCCGGGAGAAAATTGATCCATAGAAGCACGGTCAATAGATGGCGTCAGGTTTTGGCGTTTATTTTGACGGGAGAGGCGCCCTATGCTTCTATGGATCAATTTTCTCCCGGCAAATATTCCATCTATATTCTAGCCATAGATTTTGCCTAGCCACCTTGCCAGCAAAACACCTCTTTGGTAGATTGTGAAGATTCCATTAGATCCCGTGTGGATCTCATGGAATAAAGTCCGCCCTAGACTGACGAGGGCCATTAGCCCGAAACCATGGTCTCTAGGTTGACGCTTCTCAGTTTGCCAAAGCTGGTGTTGTGGCTTTGTCACCGACCCGAGGCCGCTAGTTGCGGCGACGGTAAATAGATGGAGTCAGAGAGGTTTTGACGTTTATTTTGACGGGAGTAGCGCCCTATCTTCTATGGATCAATTTCCTCCCGGAAAATTTCACATATATATATATAAATATATAACTATAAAAAGTCACCTCTCCAGTGAAAATAGACGTAAAATCCATGCACCATTTCTCGACCGTCTCTCATAACTATCATATTTGGGTAGGTGACAAAACCACAACACCAGGTTTGGCCAATTCAGAATACAAACCTGGAGACAAGGATTTCGGGTTAAATGACTTCGTCAATCCAGGACGAGCTGAAAGAGAGAACAGGAAAAAACTTTATTGAAGGCATCTAATAATACAGTATAACAAAAGAATCAACAAAAAGCCTTCACTAGAGCATGTTTGCTCTTGCTATATTTGATTTACAAATGGTCAAACAGTCTAGGCCACGGAGGGCAGGACAGGGCTGCACTTTGATCTTAGCCAAAAGGCCGAGAGGCTTTAAGAGAGAGGTTACATTTTTTGTGGATCAATATCTTCTAGGAAAATGTTCCGCCGGTGTATTACTGTTTGTAAAGGGGTAGCACTATTTCGAAAATGTAAACATGAGATTAAGGCCATTCTATATCTTGCTGTTTTATAAGTAGGGTTTTTGTGTGTGATTATCGCATGGGAAAATTATCAATTTTGAAATCATAGTTTATGTGTGTCAATAGAAAAACTAAAGGAATTTTCGCACACACACGTCAATATCTTTAATTATATATTATATATATGGAAGCACCTTTCTCTCTCACTATATAAGCACATAGATGAAGACGGTATAAGAACTTAACCGCTTGAATGACAATCTCCGCATCAAACTAATCAACGCTATGAAACACTTCATGACACCATCGTCTGAATTTTTAAACCAGAACTTCATATTTGGCGTATTCGGGTGAATCCAATTTACCTTTTTGAATTCCATTACTCTGAAACCAAGAGACGTAATCGATGATAATGATGTCTTTCTACCTTATGTGTTATCGAGTGGTTGCTGAACATATGTGAAGGGATAAAAGAATAAAGAGATAGATTTTTTTTGTAAAACATTTAAGCCTTTATTAATATAAACACATCAAACAGTCGACAGATTTTCAAACAGTAGACCGCAAAACTGTATACTCTATAAAAGACGTTTTCTATAAAATAAAAAAATAAAAAGATTGAAATTTTTAGTTTATAGTTTATGTAACCGAATGCCCGTTTTTATATTGTTAAAGTGCACCATTTTAGGCTTGAGAACTCCCGTAATCCTCAGACACAGAAGCTTTGGGAAAACTGCCGCCATCGTAAAGTTCTGTGGAACACCGCTCAGTCAACAATGGACTGCCCATTGTTTCTTTGCTCTCTTCTTGGAGACCAAGGGTTCACTGACGTTTGCTCTGACGACAGTTTAAAGAACCAATGGTCGGGTAATTTTTCTCTTCTCAAGTCTTTACAGCCTGTTTCCCACGAGCCTCTAATGACCCTCTCTGCTTGCGTTCCAAATATCGGCGAGACTTCATGGTACCGTCCCAAATTGGTAGCTTCTTCTAAAGATAGAGATCACGTACTTCCATCACATCATTCGGTAGTAAAAAAAGCCTCTTCAGTTATCGACCTTGTCGTTACACATTTAGATGTGTCTTTTTATACAAGAGATGTTTTATCAATCTTATACGTAATGTCTTTTTAGATGAAAACTAATCCAATATGCGCCTCATGTTATAAAGGTTCTGTGTGATTGCACTATCTTCCAAAATATATATGAGTCTGTAGAGACCCTTGACGAAAAGCAATCATTATTGTTTACCGCCTTCTCTACACGTTCTTCATCCATAGACAGTTTTTCCTTCCTGAGCCCTCTTTTCTTTCATACGATAGATTTGTCCTCAAATTGTCTTGATGGGATTAATGAATCGTATCGTATTTAGTGTCTTTCAACATGATAAACCCTACCTCCGCCATGCTGAATGGCCCAACATGCTCTCAGGAATGAGAAAGGCAATATTCCTTCCTGCACCTCTCTTTTTTCATACGATAGATTTGTCATTAAATTGTCTTGATGGGATTAATGAATCGTATTGTAATTAGTGTCTTTCAACATGATAAACCTTACCTCCGCCATGCTGAATAGATGGCCCAACATGCTTTCAGAAATGAGAATGCTAAAATATGGCCAGAAAAATCATTCATTCTTAACCTGTGTGAGATATAATTGGACGCAGAATATCACAGCATTATCCATTGGTGAGCTTAGACAGGTCATATCAGGACTATTCCAGCCGTGGAACACCTTTCCACAATATGATATAGACACCTGAGCATCTAAATACTGCCCTAATATATTGTTTTCCAAAAAGGTATATACACAAGTACAGTAGCATCTGAGATGGCTATTAACCTTTTAAAATATACTCTATAACAAAAATATCGACGCACCAAGAAGCAGTTGTCCGATTTATATGAAAATACGTATGCAAAGAGGTTTCGACCAAACATGCAAATGATTGAAATTTGGTGGTCGATTTATGCAAAGCAAGAGCTCCAGCGCATCTGAACTGCGCATCCAGCACGAGCATTCTAGACTCAATATTCGGCGCGGCACGAGCTGATTTTCAGAATTTCCGTTTAATATTTTAGCAGTACGCCTATTTCTACTGTATCAATGCCTCGCCGAAAGATTCGTGCTCATTACGAACATATGTCAGAGTTTGAAACTGGTCGTGCCATTGGATTGAAAGAGGCTGGTTAGTCTAATCGACTAATCGCGCGACATCTGTGTCGAAGTGATGCGGCTATTAGGCGATGTTGGAAAAAGTGGGACAACAACGGAAGTATGCAACGTCAGGACGGCAGCGGTCGACCAAGAGCAACAACAGAACGGGAAGACAGAGCAATTGTCAGAATGGCTGTCGCAGCACCGGAATCCACGTTATCTACCATCCAACGTGTGACCGGCACACAAGTGTCCAAAATGACCATCAACAGGCGACTGAGAGAGCGGAATCTAAGACTGCTACGACCGTTACGATGCCTACCCCTCACACCCGTGCACCGACAAGTCCGACTACAGTGGTGTCGGGAGCGATGAACTTGGAACTGCGCTGACTGGGGACGTATAGTCTTTAGTGACGAGTCTCGTTTCTTACTGTGTCCTGACGACCGTCGCAAACGTGTCTGGAGACGTCCTGGGCAGCGTGTGGATCCTGGCCTTACTGTCGAACACCACACAGGTCCACAACAGGGCGTTATGGTCTGGGGTGCCATTTCATTTGATAGCAGGACCCCATTGGTAGTCATTCCTGGCACCCTGACAGCACAACGGTACGTAGATGACATTCTACGGCCTGTTTTGTTGCCGTTTCTCTCACATCACCCCGGGCTTACTTTTCAACAAGATAATTCCCGGCCACACACGGCACGTGTTACTATGGATTGTCTTCAATCTTGCCGAACTCTTCCGTGGCCAGCAAGGTCGCCTGATCTCTCGCCCATAGAGCACATCTGGGACGTGATGGGAAGCTGATTGCAACCATCCCGGAATGTTGACTATTTAGCCCCACAGTTGGAGACAATTTGGCAAGAAATCCCGCAGCACACCATCCGGAATCTCTATCAGTCAATGACACGCCGGGTGGCAGCCTGCATCCAGGCCAGTGGGGGTCCAACGATATATTGACATTCTCAATTTGTGACGATCAAACTCTGAAATAAAACAATTAATTGTTCTGAAATTTTAATCGTTTTTTTCCCTATACATGCTCTTTACATACACCAAATTTTGTCCTAATCTGACAACTCCTTCTTTGTGCGTCGATATTTTTTGTTATACAGTGTATTTTAAAAGAAATTCTTGAGAAGCAAATTTGTATATTATTATTTTGCATATTGATTCGGATTCTCTCTCTTTCCAGTTTCTATCGATTTAATTTAAAGTTCTTCCTTTTTTCAGATAGAGAGAGGGAGAGATTTAAAATATATATATATATATATATATATATATATATATATAAAGTCTTAAATAAGTAAATAGATTTTATAATTTGTAAAAAATAAGAAGTGGCATGTTCTTAAGAATTACATTCCGTAAGCAAAGGCATAATCATCAATACTGCTAAAGAACGGTTGAAAAAATTGAAGAATGAAACTCATCCACGCCAATAGAGAATTCCGATAAAAATGGAAATAAATTATTCACAATTAGAGAAGATAGAGCCTAAATATAGGGAAAACACTCAATTATTTGTTGATAAATATTAATTATAGATACTTTTATATGTTTTGTGATTTTTAAATATATTCCCAATAAGAATACACTCTAATATTCAGCATACGCGTAAATGCAAATAATGATCCTGCAACTTCATATATAATTTATAATACATTCCACATCTTCATTTCAGGGCCTTGCAAAATACTATCGCTTATAATAGAACAAGTTAAAATTATGAATTTATTAACTATATATAATTATTATATAAATTATATTTTATTTACAAAAGATTGGTGAAATTTTTTAAATAAATCTTAATTTTGATTCAATATTTCTGAATGATTTAAGATATCTATATTGTGTAATTTGTGTCTTTTTGTGCACTAATATTGGTACAATGTTTGCTCATTGACTTTATTAATTGACTTTAAAAATAAGTATCTTAATTGCTATTCATATAAAGTATAATAAGAGGATTCTGTGTGTCTTTATGAATTAAGAAAGTCTATATATGTTTCAGGTATATAAATTTAAAGATGTATATAGATTTTTAAATATGAAATATTATGCGTAACGTCCTCGTGTTTGTTCGTTGACGTTACCAGCAAGAAGTATCTGGAAGTTTTAAAAGAAAGTCTTTTTTTCTTTTAGGCTAACTACCGACATAAGTTTACATGTGGATATATATTACAATAAGTCAACTGCACAGAGTACCATCAGTGATGTGCTCACTGATAATTTACTATACATCCTGTAGGCATGCCAGCTGCCGTTACATTATGTTCTCATATTAAATTTCTGAATCTATTATTATATATTAATACTAAAATATGTTCGATTTTTATATAACTCCAATAACGTTATCACAAAATATTAATTTTATTAATTAATTATACTGCATGCCATCTATAGAGTTTTATAATAACTTATTCCAATTTTTTTGTCTATTTGTATATTATTAACCTTTTCCTTTTTATATAAATACAGAGAAATTTATAATACAATATAATGTGCCTTATGATTGTAAAACGACATTTGAAAATTATCCCGCGTGTGTTTCTTTTAAACGGAAAACACTTTTATTTTTCCGTTTATCATTACTCTTCACAATTCATCCTTTCATATTTCATCTCTAAGGTTAGAAATAATCGTTATTTCTCCTTAAACATACATTTCGATTTTTCGTTTAAAAAAACATGCGGGATAATTTTCCAATGTTATACAGAGGAATATTTACAAGCAAACAACTCAAAAGTATCGAATAAATATATTACATTGACAAAATATTTCAATATAAAATCTGATATTTGAACAAATATTGTTTGATTCAGATAACACACAAAGATTGAAATTTCATCGATCTCAAATCTAAATTTATTTTCAAGCATTTGTGATGAAAGAAAATGGTGCCTTCATTTAGCACATACCAATTCAGAATTTTCACCATGGGAAATATTAATAAAAGAATTATAGAAAAACATATTGTCAGGAGGACAGAGTTTCCTGGTATTCCCCCTTATCTGGACCGACCGGTCGGGGTAAACAGTGGCGTCACGTGGAAGGAGGATATATCTCAGTTCTCCCCTCTTGCTCTAACGGCTGGGTCGATTTGGCTCATGTAAATAGTAACTCTTATTTTATATTTAAAATCTCTCATATAACTCATTAAATAAATATTTAAAGTAATTCGAAGGCCTAGTTAATTATTTTTCATCGCGACAATTGTGGTGGAGACGCCGGGTAACGAGACAGTCACCAGACGAAGTCGTCGCCTTCAAGGATTGCAACCAGAGCTACCTACAGTGCTTGCATTTCCCGCTCGGAAGAAAATGGAAAGAGAAGAAAACCGACCATTCTACCATCGGTGGAGAGATCCCACTGTCTTCTCGGGGGAACGTGGGGAAGATTCGCAGCGTTGGCTGAGCGACTTCCAGCGTGTGGCACGTTACAACAAGTGGGATGACTCCATGTGTCTGGCCAACGTCATCTTCTACCTCACTGGCACAGCGAAGTGCTGGTTCGAAAACTTCGAGGAAATCTTGAATTCGTGGGAGGAATTTAAGATAAAGTTTTGTGAAATATTTGGGAACAAGGAAGACACGGCTAGAAAAGCCGAGAACATTCTTCGAACTAGAGCGCAGACGAGTGGGGAAAACGTCGAGAGCTACATACAAGAAGTCCTCCTTCTTTGTAAACAGAGCAACCCCAGAATGTCGGAAGGAGAAAAGGTGAGCCACCTGATTAAAGGCGTAGCGGAGGAAGTGTATCAGGCACTTGTTGGGAAGGACATCAGCACGGTGGACCAATTTGTTGCGTTCTGCCGCCGATTCGAGGCATTCAAGAGGATGCGTGTTGCACCGCCCAGGTTCAACCGACTGCCCAATGTTACCACCATCTCGACCGCTGAACCTGAGAACCTAGAAGCCCTGATTAGAAGAATAGTAAGAGAGGAGGTGCAGAAGTTTATGGCTCCTCCTTCTACATTTGCCGCCCAGGATATCGACACTCCATCTCCCGACCTACGGGATGTCATCCGTAGTGAAATCCAGCAAACGTTGGCTCCTATCTCTGCCCCTCGTCAGCCCGAGAGCTTCCGCCCTCGGCGACAATACCTCCCCCAGAACGATCAAGGTTACCGACGAAGAACCGAAGGGCCACCAAATAATCAAAGGACTCAGTGGCGTACTGAAGATGACAGACCGACCTGCTTCCACTGTGGGCGCCCTGGCCACGTTGCACGTTATTGCAGAGACAGACGTCAAGCTTTTGCGGATGCCAGACTTGGAAGAGAAACAGTCGATTTCGGAAGACCAAGAACGGAAAATTACACCATGGGCGAATCAGGAAGCGAACTATCCCAAGGAAGATTTAGAAACCCGTCGCCATATCCCCACCGCGGAAGATTCCAAGCTCCCAGAAGAACCTCACAATCCCCTGCTCGCCGTCCCAGCCGCTCACCCAGTCGCCGCAGTGAGGAAAACTAGATGGCGCGCCCTCTGGAGGTGTGGCCGCCACAGACGAAAATCCTCCCTGCCGTATAGCCGCTACAATGGAAAAGAACTGGATATCTGTCAACATACAAGGACGAAATGTACAAGCTCTTGTGGACTCCGGCGCTGATTACTCAGTAATTTCTGAAGCTTTCAGACTTTCTATAAAGGCCCCAGTTTTTAAAGAAAATGGACCACTTCTAAGAGCCGCGGACAAGAAGCCTATCGTGACCCTTGGTAAGTGCTCTTTAGAAGTTCAAATCAAAGGACTCGATATTATTTTTGATTTTGTAGTAGCCGCTGAATGTAGCCACGATGTTATACTGGGCTGGGATTTCTTCAAAGCCACAGATGCCATTATAGATTGTGGGGAAAACAAATTGTATTTAAGCGAAGCTGAAAAATCCTACGAATGGAAAGACCTGAAACTTTGTGCTGCTATGGACTGTGTCATACCGCCGAAATCTTTTGGCAAGATTGTTGTCACCAGCCAGGATGTATTTGGCAGCAGAGATGTAGTCGTTACAGGTTCCAAACGCCTGCAGTTGGAAAAAGGACTTTTTATTCCCTCTTCCCTCGTTAGGTTCTTACATGGCAGAGCGGTGTTGTGGGTGACTAACAGTACTCACCAGTCTCAAGTGATACCTTCGGACATGAAGATAGGAACAATGCAAGATCTAGAAGTAGGGAGCATATCTAATCTTGACGCTTGTTCTGAAATAGCTGGAAAAGACGAAGTAACTTCCCCAGATGTGAGAGAATGTTTAATTTCAATGATTTCTACTGATTTGGAGGAAACAAAGAAAAACAGATTACTCACGTGCCTAAATGAGTTTTCTGATATATTCGACTTTGAGAAAAAGAGCTTCCCTTTCTCTGGCGAAATAAAACATAAAATCGATACGAGTGATTATCCGCCTGTCAGACAGCGTCCTTATAGAGTGTCTCCCGCCGAAAGACGTGTCATTCAGAGTGAAGTAGAGAAAATGATGGAGACTAAAATCATCCGGCCATCATCAAGTCCATGGGCCTCTCCCGTTATATTAGTGAGGAAGAAGGACGGCTCGTTGAGATTCTGTGTCGACTATCGTCGTCTAAATAAAATTACAAAGAAAGATGTTTACCCTCTCCCTCGTATCGATGACGCGCTGGACACCCTCTCTGGATCCAGGTACTTCTCCACTATGGATATGAGATCGGGTTACTGGCAAATCGAAGTAGACGATAAGGACCGGGAGAAAACGGCATTTATCACTCCAGATGGGCTTTATGAATTTAATGTAATGCCATTTGGTCTATGTAATGGACCAGCAACTTTCGAGCGAATGATAGACAACGTCCTACGGGGATTGAAATGGGACATGTGTTTATGCTACTTAGACGACATTGTAGTCTATGGATCGACCTTTAAAGAACATTTAACACGTTTATACAAAGTTTTGAGATGCATTCAGCAGGCCGGACTGTGCCTGAATTATAAAAAGTGTCATTTCGCCTCGAGACAAATAACTATCCTCGGGCACGTCGTTAATGAATTTGGAACGCAGCCAGACCCAGAAAAAGTGAAAGCCATTGTCCACTTTCCAAAACCCCGTAATATCAGTGAGACCAGAAGTTTTCTTGGGTTAAGTTCATACTATAGACGCTTCATCAAAAGTTATGCTAACAAGTCTCGACCCTTGAATAGCCTTTTAAAGAAAGATGAAAAATTCATTTGGGGCGAACAACAAGATGAATCTTTCCGGATTCTCAAACAGGAATTGGGATCTTCGCCTGTGTTAGGACATTTCATAGAAGGTGCGGAAACTCATGTCCATACTGATGCAAGCGGCTATGGTTTAGGGGCAGTTCTTGTTCAAATCCAGAATGACGCGGAGAGACCTATAGCCTATGCCTCACGAACACTAACCAAAGCGGAAAAGAATTATTCCACTACAGAAAAAGAATGCCTCGCAGTTGTTTGGGCTCTTGGTAAATTCCGCCCGTACCTATATGGCAGACCCTTTACTGTGGTTACCGACCATCACTCGCTATGTTGGCTGGTAGGCTTGAAAGATCCATCCGGCCGCTTAGCTCGTTGGGCCCTCAAACTACAAGAATACGACATAAACATCGTTTACAAAAGCGGACGCAAGCATAAAGACGCTGACTGTTTGTCAAGAAGCCCCTTGGCTGACACCGCAGAGATAGAAGGGCACATTACTTCCATCCAAGACATTGCAGAAGAACAAAGTAAAGACCCTCATTTGGTTGGGATCCGTGAAAAACTTGCAAATGAAAATTTAAAAGGGTATCAGATGATTGGAGGCGTTCTCTATAAGAAAAATTACGACCCTGAGGGCAAACCATGGCTGCTAGTAGTCCCAAAACAAATGAGGCACGAAATTCTTAAAGATGTCCACGACACTCCAATGGCCGGTCATTTGGGATTTGCCAAAACCTATGACCGCGTTAGAAAGAGATTCTATTGGCCTGGACTTTATAGGACAGTTTCCCAATACATTGCTCATTGTAAAGAATGCCAGCGAAGGAAGGGCGTGCCTCAGAAACCTCCTGGACTACTAGTCCCAATACCTCCAACGACCTCGCCTTTTCAAAAGATAGGAATTGATTATCTGGGAAGATTTCCCATATCTCACACGGGAAATAGATGGATAATAGTCGCGACTGATTATCTCACCAGATTTGCGATAACAAAGGCCGCGGCAACAGCGGAGGCTACTGAATTAGCAACCTTCCTTATTGAAGACGTCATACTCAAGCACGGCGCTCCTCGGGAAATCATCACGGACAGAGGAAGAAATTTCATGTCTCAGACCATACGAGAAATAAATAATCTAAACGGAACAATTCACAGATTCACCACGGCATACCACCCTCAAACGAATGGTTTGACAGAAAGACTTAACAAGACCCTGACTGACATGATCTCGATGTATGTTGACGTTGATCAGAAAAATTGGGACAACATCCTACCATATGTGACCTTCGCCTACAACACCGCTCGACAAGAGACAACAGGATACAGCCCGTTCTTCCTCGTCCACGGCCGAGAAGTTGAAACACCGCTGGATTCTATACTGCCGTACCAGCCGGCAGGAACTGCAGAAGATTATGTGGGCCATCTTGTGACCAACGCTGAGGACGCACGAATGTTAGCCCGTCTCAACATCCTGCAGGCTCAGAGCAAAGACAAAGAACGCTACGACAAGAAGCATCAGGAGGTGACGTACAAGGAAGGTGATTTGGTGTGGGTGTTCACCCCAGTCCGTACCGTTGGCTTATCGGAGAAGTTATTGAAGAGATATTTCGGACCCTATCGAGTGATCAGAAAAATATCGAGTGTAAATTATCAAGTAGAAGGCGTGACGAATACTAGGAGAAGACGAAAAACCCAAGATATCGTCCATGTAGTGAGAATGAAGCCCTACCACGACCCTGAAGTCCAAGAACAGATTGCCCAAGGTCATGTGACCGACTAGTAAACAGCGGGACGCTGTTTCTCTTGTGGAGGGAGTGATGTCAGGAGGACAGAGTTTCCTGGTATTCCCCCTTATCTGGACCGACCGGTCGGGGTAAACAGTGGCGTCACGTGGAAGGAGGATATATCTCAGTTCTCCCCTCTTGCTCTAACGGCTGGGTCGATTTGGCTCATGTAAATAGTAACTCTTATTTTATATTTAAAATCTCTCATATAACTCATTAAATAAATATTTAAAGTAATTCGAAGGCCTAGTTAATTATTTTTCATCGCGACAATATAAATTAATAGTTTTGGTTGAATTCTTATATTTAAGTTTCACAATTACGTTTAGATTATCCCTTTGTGTTTTTTTGAAATTCTATAATACAGTGTACTCCGCTTATAACGAAGTCGCATTATCCATGACAATCACTTTGTTATATCCGAAGTTTGTTATATCCGCAGTTGGAAAAAAAAATGTTTTGTACCAATAATTTTATTTACTATTCAACTCAAAAGAGCAACACAAAGATCAATAACAACCTCATCAGGTGTTTTTTGGAGAAGTAGTTTGTGATTTTCTTTTGACATTTAGAAGTCAGTAACAAGTGCTGAACACTCTTTTCGATGTTGTCCAAGTCTGACAGATGCCTATGAAGAGACTTGGACTCATCCTGACATTGAAGAAACAATCGCAGAGTTTGAATGCTCTCCAAGAACTCTTTTGGATGCGGAATGTGGACAATTGGGCCTACTTCTTCATCAACTTGGTCCGTTTCTTCTTCTTCTTTTGCTTGAAGAATGCTCTCGACAATTTCTACATCGGATAACATGGCATTTGTAACGACGTCATTGTCAGCGTCAGCATAAGAATCGAAATCCATCTCTAACGGTATTTTTAAAACGGTCAACCAGTTCGTCATTGTCTCACGATTGACATCAGCTGATTCTCCACAAATGTTGCGCAGCTTGATGCCATGCCTTGCCTTCCAACGCTCGATCCATCCACCACTCCCAGTAAAATCCTTTAATCCAAATTCAAGAGCCAGGGTCTTCGCCTTTTCGGAAAGCAATGGACCATTAACTGGAAGCGCTGCACTTCTTGCCTGCTTGAACCACTGCAGCAGAGCCTCATCAACATCAGCATATGTAGATCCACGTGCTCGTTTCCGACTGCTTTCTCCCGCATGCAGAGTTTGTTGGTGGATCTTCTCAGAGTTCTTTATTATGGTGCTGAGCGACGACTGTGGGATATTATGTTTCTGGGCAACATCTGTCTTTTTCTTCTTCTCCACTTCAATCTCTCTTAGGGTTTGCAGCTTGACTGACAGAGATAGTGAGTTTCTTGTTTGTTTTCGTTCTCCTGCCATGGTAAACGTTAATAAAATATAAGCGTTTATTAAACAATTTAATTTTGTTTAAATAATGTAAAAAAATACTTATAATATGTTTGCATATTTTAAATTTGTATATTATTAACTTATTTGTTGTGTATCATTAAATTTGTGTCATTCACACGTTGTAATTTCATATATATTATGCATAATATATTAGTCAATTATAATGGTAAATGAGAAAACTTCGTTATAAACGGATAAAATAAAAATTTATACATGCAAATCACTTCGTTATAAGCGAAAATTCTTTATATCCGACTTCGCAATATCCAGAGTTCTTTTAATGGTTTAAGCCCTTCTTTTCTTTCGTGCAGACAATTTCATTCGCTATATGCGGAATTTCGCTATAACCGACTTTGTTATAAGCGGAGTACACTGTATATAAATAAAATATTCGTGTTGTATTTGTTATATTATAATTTATTAGAGATGATCAGTTTTTAAATATGTTTGAGAATTTCAAAGGAAAAATTCAACTTTGTATGAAAGCAAAAAAAGATATATTTTTAAAACACACACACACATATGCATATCATCTATACTTATCAAAAATGTTTTGCTATTAATTTTATCAGTTTCAATTTATTCAGCCGATTAGCTCTCAAAATATTTGTCATCTCCTTTAAAAAGGGACTCTGGTTATAAGCATTATGTACACTGCGTGACATTGAAAATGGAACACCAAGAAATAGTGGCCAGAAAATTATGCAAATTTCAGGGTAGACGCGCCTAACCGAGTTATGCAAATGATGTAAAATGCGCAGCTCTCGTGCGCACATGGAGTAAGATATAAGGGAAGGAACTTGCAGAAAGGACAGTATTCGTGTCGTTATTTCTTCAAGGATAATCATTGTAGAAATTTTGTTCTTGTGTCAAAAGACACGTGTAATAACAGAGAATGCCAGGTCATCGTAAACGGAGGCAGTTCAAGCAGACAGACGCTTTTACGAGGGGCATGGTGATCGGATTGAAAAGGGCAGGTTGGTCCATACGTCAAATCGCAGCTGATACACACCTTGGTGCGTCCACGGTGCACCGACTGTGGATAAGATGGTTGGAACAAGGAAATGTGGCAATTTATATGCAACCAGAGTGACGTCAGCACGTGTGGATCGGCGTATCCTTCGACAAGCAGTGGCGGCCCCACAAGCCACTTGTACCGCCATCCTGCAACATGTGCAAGACACCCTAGATCATTCCATCTCGACCAGAACCATTTCCCGTCGATTGGTTGCTAATGGCTTGCACTCATGCCTTCCGCTAAGAAGACTGCCATTGACCCCACCGAATAGGCGCCAACGTTTGGAATGGTGCCGGGCTAGATCGACGTGGATGACGGAATGGCACAGGGTCGTGTTCTCAGATGAGTCGCGTTTCTGCTTGTCCAGTGATAGTCGCCGTCGTGTGGCGTCGACGTGGAGAAAGGTCCAATCCGGCAGCAATTGTGGAACGCCCGACCGTGCGACAACCTGGAATCATGGTTTGGGGCGCAATCGCGTATGATTCCAGGTCACCTTCACTTCATATTCAGGGCACTATGACGGCCCAACGATACGTTGATGATGTGCTGCGACCGGTGACACTCCCCTACCTTCAGGGGGTACCCAATGCCCTTTATCAGCAGGATAACGCCCGACCGCACACTGCTCGCATTAGCCAACACGCTCTGCAAGATGTACAGATGCTTCCCTGGCCACCGTACTCTCCTGATCTC
The DNA here is from genome assembly GCA_030710605.1 of Cordylochernes scorpioides. NCBI lineage: Eukaryota > Metazoa > Arthropoda > Arachnida > Pseudoscorpiones > Chernetidae > Cordylochernes > Cordylochernes scorpioides. The sequence continues at coordinate 134,569,034 of CP092886.1, read as the reverse complement.
TCACCAATCGAGCACGTCTGGGACATCATTGGACGCCGTTTGCATGCCTTGCCACAGCCGCGTTCAGAAGACGAACTGTGGCAAATGGTTGAGAGGGAATGGAGAGCCATCCCTCAGGACGCCATCCGTACTCTGACTATCTACCTAGACGTGTTGCTGCGTGCATCGCCGTCCGCAGTGGTCCTACTTGCTACTAAGCCGACGCCGTTCTCGCTCTGTATTATGACTATCATTTTGAAATAAAGATCACTTATTGTTCGTCCCTGTCTCTCTCTGTCTGCCGAGTTTCATCACTTTCTGGCCACTATTTCTTGGTGTTCCATTTTCAATGTCACGCAGTGTATTATTTAAATGCATATTTAAAGATGGAGATTCCTTTTTTAAAGTTGCAGGAGGATTATAATCATGTATCAAAACCCCTAAACCATTGTATACAGGTTGAAATTCTGTCTGAGGTTTCCTAAAATAGTGTTGTGGTTCATTCCTTGTCACAACCGGTAGAGTCATTTTACTGATAATATATATAATATAAATGTAACATTTTAAAAATATATTTTATTTCAATATATGTCCTCCTAGGGACACTTGCGCTGTCATATATGTATGCCTTTACATTTGTCCATACATATATACAATAATTTAAGGCCGTGAATAGAATAGTCATATGATGTTAACAATGAGAAAGAGAGAAACAATGAGAAAAACACCTGTGTACAAAAGAAAGAAGTGCCTGGCAATATGCACAATAAGCATAATATAAATTATCTAATAATATCATATAAATGTAACATTATGCACATTGTTTTAGTTCCAATAACAATGCGTATTTCTCTTAGATTGCCTTCATCAAAATTAATTATTTCAAGTTGCATACAGTTTAAATTTTAAAAAATGTGTATCAAGAAAATATAGACATTTCGTTATTTTAGCTACATATAAAATTAGCTACTTTTTTGTGTGCTTCTTATCTATTTTCTAAAGTTTATTTTCCTTCCAATTATTACGAGGAATATTTATCGTTTATAACTGAGGACCTAATCGACATTAATTATATATTCCAAATAATTGATATAAAGAGGTTTTCTTTATTAAACAATTCTCTATCGCTATTACCTGATGGAATCGGTGGCTATCGATTCGGTCGAGAAATCTATCTCAGTAATTTTGGAAATAGAGAATAATCCCTTATAAGCTCATTATCTTGGCTGGCGAACCACTAGTCAGTGTTCTGGGACCGCCTATTATTGTCCCTTTAAACGACATCTGACAAGGACCAGTCGTCGAGAAGATTGATATTTTAGGAGCTAAATATTAAAAGACTCTCATTAACTTAGAATTTTGAAAGATTCATTCCTTAATATTGGCAATGGTATAAGATCGAAACCTCGCATCCTCCAATGATATTTATACCTGATAGCAAATTTCTTTTCTAGAGTTGAAAAAAGATTGTTGAAAATTCAAATATCTGTAAATACACGAATTAAAGATCAGATTTCAATGTGCCTTCACTCGTGTATAATTATTTGGAACGGAAATATTGTTTTCCCTAGTAATACTGCATACTCCTTTTATTTTCTATTTTATAGTAATTTCAAATAATGTTAATAATATTATAAAAGAGACTTACCCTTATTTTCCTAAATGAATTTTTTGGAGCTTTGTGGTCTTGTTCTTTCTCAACTTGCTATTAAAATAAATGGGTAATATATAGTGGAGAAATAATTGTATTCTAGAAGAATTCAAGTTGGTAAATAAAGAAAACAATAAAAACATAAGTAAGAAGATAAAAATATTGTTAGGAGAGAGGTGCGGTGCTGGAGTCTGTTGTTCACGTGCCACTTTTTAAACTTACTTGTTTTGGCTACATCTTTTCTCATGGACTTAATTGTAACTTTTTACAACTTATTTATTTTTATTAAATTTCACGTATGATTATTTTTACATTATTTTGTTTTGTATAATTATTTTCCATACTTTTGTATCGTTGAAATTGCAGACTTTTTGTTCTTGAAGATTATTTAAGACAATAATCTTTAGTTTGAAGGTGCTCTTTCTAAAACCATTAGTTGTTAAATAAACGTCAAAAGTCTTTCGGATGTTTTGTCCCAGTACATCAGGTTACCAGCGCAACAATATCAACATTTACTACAAATATAAAATGAATTTCCAGTTGAATAGCAGAAGTAATAAAAGAATTAAATTAGAAATATAAGGTAAAGGTACAGAAAAATTGGATATAAAGATTTCATTATTCGATATTCTTTGAGAAGATTTTGTGGTTTGATTAGAAGGAATTGCTTTGGGAGTTGAATGGATTTATCAATAATAGAGTTTGGATTTTTGTTGTTTGTGTGTGCGTGCACACACACATGGCTTCTAGTGTTAGCTTGGCTCTTTAGCCTTGTATATTGCGTTGTATGAATTTAGCATTTTTGAATTTTGGGTTGTGGTTGATTTGCTGCATGTATTGGTAAATGAGTGGAATTTGATATTTGTATTCATGTTATTTTGTGTTTTTATTTGATTTAATCTTCATTTTCCTTTTGGTATTTCACCAATTGATTGGCAATTTTTAATTAAGTTTTAATTACATATGTACGCAGTTTACGGGATGTTTCTGCCGATGCTTTTAAGAATAATATGGAACAGATGGAAACGTAAGGTTCATTCTCTTGCATTGTGCAATTCCAGGTTTGAATCTTTATTAGTTAATAAAAGAGTCAGACTATATATATGTTATATAAAATATTAATTTTATTTTAGGTTATAATTTCATAGATTCAAATATTGTTAAATCGACCGCCAGGGGTCACTCTTCCCCTATAAAAACTCGTTGTTGTTTTATTCCCGTTGGTCGGCTCAAAACATTTGTACATTATGTAAATAAGCTTTTCATTTTTTATTCTTACGCCTTAAGCCAGGCAGTACTTTAATCAAATTATGTTCTTATATATTACTTTAGCTCAATTAAATCTATTTTGATAACTGATTTTATTTAATCATTGCCACGACTGCTCAACAAATATCTCTTTTCTTTATTTATAAGAATAAGTCGACAGGATCTCCATCTCCTACCATATCCAGAGGTTTCAAGCGGCCTTCTCCCTTCCATCTCCAGCCATTGCCACCTATATTTTACTAATGTAATTATTTTAATTTAAATGCTATCATATTTAAATTTTCATTTATATACTTTTGTAAATATCATGCATTTTTCTTATTTTTAATAATGTCATTTTCTCATGTTTTTCCCAATCTAATGGCTCACAACAAGCCAATATGTTCAAGGGATATCATCCTTTTATTTATAACTTTTAATAATCATGCATTATATTTTCCTTCTTCATTCTTATAATGTGTCATTTTTCTCATTTATCTTCCCTATCTATTGGTTCACAATAAGCCAATACGATGATGGAACACCAATTCCTTTTTACTCTTTACCACATTTTCACTCTCTACCAATAATATTTGTAATCATTCACACTTTATATCATTTTGTATTTTCCTGTCTATTGGTTTCCATATAAAAAAACAATATGATAAGTGAATATCACCTCTCACGTTATTTTCTTTCTAACATCATTTTATCTTTTTTTTAAACTATATTTTTATCACTTTTCTCTTAACCCATATCATATTCTTCACAGGGGGGAAATGTTATATAAAATATTAATTTTATTTTAGGTTATAATTTCATAGATTCAAATATTGTTAAATCGACCGCCAGAGGTCACTCTTCCCCTATAAAAACTCGTTGTTGTTTTATCCCCGTTGGTCGGCTCAAAACATTTGTACATTATGTAAAAAAGCTTTTCATTTTTTTATTCTTACGCCTTAAGCCAGGCAGTACTTTAATCAAATTATTATGTTCTTATATATTACTTTAGCTCAAATAAAACAATCTCTGATCAAAACCATTATTATTTTTATTTCAAGGTTATTCAACCACGACTGCATCACCAATACCATTTAGTCCTAAAAAAGAACCAGAAAATAACTAACATGGTATAATCCTCAAGATAATTAAATACAAGCAGAAAATCTCTTTTCTTTATATAAGATATATATCCAGATGCCTGCAAATTTTTGTGGACTAATCTCTTTGTTGTAGTCGTTGTTTCTAGAGCAGTTGATAAAGTCTCTTTTAATAATTGCTCTTACCATTGTAATTTTGTGAGTAGAGAAGAAAAAATATAATGTAAATATTATAAAATTGTGGAGAATTTTCGATGGACTAGGGGTTGTGGCTTATTTTTATTTCTAAAGTAGTGAGATGTGTGTAGAAAGGATAGGTGGTGTTGTTTTCAGTTTCAAAAGTGAATTGGAGTTCTGGATGGAAAAGAGAAAGAGGAGGAATTTAAAAGTATAAGAATTTATTTTACATTTTTTAATTTTATGATACAAAATACGACATCTACATATCGAAGCCAATCTTCCATTTGGGCGATCCAGGTTTCAATGAGACTTATACAATTTGAGCTAATACTAAGGAAATTACATTCCTCGTTTGTTTTCTTCGGTTTGTAGGTAATGTTGGTTTTTGAATCTAAAGGATGTTGGTTTTTATGAATATTTCTAGTAATTTGAGGATATTGTAAGCATCGATTAATTGCTCCTGGTTTTTGTTCATAGATATTTAAAATAATTTTATTATTAGTTCATGTGATAGATGTATATGCAAATCCGTTGTCATATGATACTATGTGTTCATTGAGAAAGCTTGAGGCTTTTAATGATTTTTAAGTAGATAGATATAAAGAATATGACGCGGGATAAAGTCAGTCAGGCTTGAACGCGTAATCATTTGGTTCTCGGTAAGAAGATAGTGAAGACATTTTGCTGCCACTCTTCATACTCTCAAATAAAAATGCGATTGATTATGATCAAGGATAACCCAAATAAATATCCGAGACCTTGAGTTTGTCCTGGGTTTAGAGAAGTTGAGAAAATAAAAAACGAAATTAACTTAAATCGCCATTTTCACTTTTAAAACCGAAGAACGGTTCTTACAAGTTAGTTTTATTAAGAGCATATTACCACGTGGAAAATTAGGGAAAACAAAAACTTCAGGATGAGACAGTAATTTATTTCAGGGAAGGACAAACTAAGAATGGTAAACAAAAGATAAGCCACGAGGGAAATTTACAGAGTAGCAAAATATAAACATAAAAATGACCACTCTGTTAATAAAATAATAAAATTAATAAATACTTTGTTGCATAGCTTTTTCCCTATGGGAGCTGTGACCCACAGCTAGCAATTATTGTAGATACTGACATGGATCTGACGTGCATCTGCCAAGGATTCCATCGAAGTCTTGGAACTTTGTCCCTAGTACCTTTGCGTCCTTTTTCTTGCGGCGTGAAGAGCGGCTTTGTCTTCGTATCGTCTATAGGGACATCGTCATCTTCGAGGGAAGTCTTGGCTTTAGCTCGGCGGTGGAATCCTGGAGTCAGTCACCGAAAATGTAGATCACAGCACCCATGGCTTCAAGGACTTCTCGGCGGTCTTCAGTTTGTCTTCCCTAACTTACCCGGCATCTCCACCAAAATGCCACGTGGAAAATTAGGGAAGACAAAAACTTCAGGATGAGACAGCAATTTATTTCAGGGAAGAACAAACTAAGAATGGTAAACAAAAGATAAGCCACGAGGGAAATTTACAGAGTAGCAAAATATAAACATAAAAATGACCACTCTGTTAATAAAAATAATAAAATTAATAAATACTATGTTACAATATTATTTTAAGTTGTTTACATCATCACAGTAGTTTCATCTGAGTTGCCGCCAATTAAAAAAATAAAACTCATAACCACAACGTTTTTCGTGAGAATCAGTCATTTGTGTGTGTCACAAGTGAGCTAAAATCACTCACACTGAACTTCCACAGAAAACAAACTCGTATTCGTCGGATAAGACCACAGGGAAGTCTGATCCAGGAGAGTTCCTACAACAGCTCCATAGCGGCACAACTTGGTAATACAAGTATACGATGCGCAGCATTACGATATCGTTCATTTTTGGGTCCCAGTCGTATATTCCAAGCATTGATTTAACGAGAAATAACGCCCTTTCTCGTCTAGTATAAGGGGAAATCTAATAGCAATAGAAGATATCCGAGTAAAACAGACTCACTATTTACCTTTATGGTTTTATAGGTCACACGGCATAGAACACAAGAACAATCGCCTCAAATATTTCGAAGAAATTCCTTGCAAGAGTTATGTTCAATAGTCCTATCACCTACTCAGTTTTCTGGGTCAAGTTGGTGGCCATTCTCTGCAAAATAATTTCTTCTGTAAATTAAGTCACGATGGAATTTATAAAATAAATATTTAAAAATTTCTTTCTGGTTTTTAAAATTAGATAAAATATGTTACGGTGAATATTCAATTGTCTTTCTAATATGTAGATGCCTTCATATTTCAACGAATATATTTAGGTATTATTATTGATATTTTTAAGCAAATAAAAATGTGTTCTCATTGAATGGATAAAATAATTAAGAGAGCATAGGATTGGACGTTACATTTTTATTCGAAATAGAAGCAATTATAAAAAATACATTCGGAATTCCTAATATTGAGGAAAAGGTACCTTTTAATGCGTTTATCTTATCAACCGGATTCCAGTACAATTCTGAATCCTGAATATTAAGTTATTTTATTCAATAAATAATAATATATTTTTAAAAAGAATAAGTTTAATGTTTTAATTTTACTTATCAAAATAATTTTTGCAATTTTCTCGATGCATAAATATGCTCAGTTGATTTACGAGGCCTTTCCTTTCCGGGATATAGTCATCCGTTTATTTACATACCCGATATCTTTTGATTTAAAATACTTGGTACATAATTTAGAATCAATAAATTTGAACTATTATTGACGTGTATGTTTCTTTCTTTTTTTAATAAAATAATTTACTACTGCCGTTGCTGCATTTATAAAATAATTTGAGGGCCTGGATCATCAGTGGTGAACCCTCCCAATAACTAGCGAAACCGCTAAACCGCATTGATGAGCCAGGCCCTCCCATTATTTTATCATTGCATCAAGGGCATTAGACAATTTTTTATTAAAAAAGGAAAACATGTGCGTCAAAAATAGTTCAAAAATAGTTTTATAACTGATGGTGCGCTAATACTTCATAATATCTGATTTTACTTATTATTATTATTAATAATTTTCAACTACAACCCGGTTCTCTTATTATTTAAACACGTCAACTTTAGCACTGATTAATGTGATTATTTTGATTTTATAGTCTTCATTGATTCATTCGATGTAGTTCAGGGTAAGCTGGATAAATATTAGTATTGATAAGTGAATATGTTTTGCTTTTGTATGTGAAAACACGTGAAGAAATATATCAAAGTCTTCAAAGGAATCCTTCTCTATTCATTATAATACCCCAAAATAAACCAACAAGCAAAACAATGAGTTACACTTCTGGGGAATCTATTCCAATGTAGGCGAAGATAGTCTCAAAGTTATGAAGTCGATTTTCTGGGATACGAAGAGTAAATTTTATAAACCTCTTAAGAAAAGGAAAAAAAAACTATCTCTAGACAATCCTAGAGTAAATCTCTATTCACGATTCAAAATATAATTGTGAAAAGCGTTTAAAAACTACATTTTCTCACAATGAGTTTCTTTATGTTTTGAAATGCTATTTTTCAAACGATAATAGCTCTTCAACAGGCGTCTAAAACATCGACTATTTCTTATGCGAAATATATTTATATTTTTTGTAAGAAATATAGTCGATGTTTTAATTAAGCCCGTTGAAGAACCATTATCGCTTGAAAGCTAGCGTTTTAAAATATAAAAAACTCATTGTGAGAAAATTTTGTAGTTTTTAAATACTAAAGTGTGTGTAGGTTATTAGGATGCTTCGATAAGAAATTGAAGGAGACACATCACGATTTAGTGAAGGAAAATGTAACTTCTCACCATGACAACTCACCATCACATTCTCTCGAAGCTGTCGCAGCCAAACTGATTAAATGTATAAATATAATTTCCATCTATCGATAAAATTTGTAACAAATAAATTTACTGGTAATGTGTTTCTATTCAATAATATTAGTAACTGTAGAGATAATATTTGATGATATTATTGAAGAAAAAAAAAGACATTGCCAGTGAATTTATCTGATTAAATGTGTTAGGATTTAGCCAAAATTTGTCTAAGCCGGCCCCTGTGGCTTATACCTGTTTCCAATCATAAAGAAATGGATAAGAAAGAAGTTTAGCTTGAATAAGAAAGCGTCGCTGAGATGATGACTTGATTTGAAGACCTTGATGCTTTCTCTTTTTGGAGGGACTAAAAATAGCAGGTAGGCGCGTTCGGAGAAATGTATACATCTAAAAGAGACTGTGTTAAAAATAAATAATTTGAAAATAAATTGCGTTTTCATTCCAAATATGGGTACTCATTGAACCGTATTTGTATATTTAGATTATTTTATTTCCATCGAATATATATAAGACAGTTATAGTTATATACCTTTATTATTATGCATAACTATAATAAGCATATACTGTATATATATAGTTGTAAAGGAATATATGTGAACATAATCGTATTCCAGTATATTCTCTATAAAATCAATATACACTCATAGACTAAACTTGAGGAATTGGAAAGTCGTTGATTTCGCCGGTCTGCTGTTATTTTTTAATAAGACAAAGGCAATTCTTCTCATACTTGGTTATCTCATGTGTCTTCAATAAAGATCACTGTGTATCAAATATATTTCAGAGTTATTGTATCTGAATCCCGATATCCATGCTGAAAGGTATAGCTTCCTTAAGTTTTGTACATGGGTGTATTATCAGCTGTGGGGTTTCTTATACAGGGTGATTCAAAAGTCTTGCACAATTTTTAAAATTAATAACTCCGCCAATATTTGCGCTAGAGCAATGCGGTAAACACCAGTGTGTTCAGGATGCAATGGTAAATTTTATGGCAAATAGTGAAAAAATTCAAAATTGATTTTAGTACAATTTTATTCGATAGATGGCGCTCTACCAGAATCAGAGATTAAGCGGCAAAATTGTTTGATAAATTGAAAAATATAAATGGTCGACACGTATTTTTCCCTATTTAATACCAGGAAAGAACTCTAATAATATCAAATTGATAAAACACCATTTCGCCAAAAGTAGAATGATTGGATGACAATTTTTAAATGCAATCCGAGATATGTAAAATAGAATAAACACACCATAATACAATTTAAAACTTTTAAACTATTTAGAGGGGTTTATAGAGTAGACTCTCACGTTGAGGATATTTTTGGCGCAATGCTAGTAGGGGATTACTTGAGTAATTAATTAATATTTATTAACAATAATATTTACATTTTCCTAATCATAATACCTACTTACTATTTAAAAAATAGCAAATTTCCTGTTTTAAAATTACAATAATGCTTTTTTATGTTAACTTTGTTAATGTAACTGAACAACGCATCAGCCAGAGGCTTCCTGAGAAATCAAGAAATTGGTATTTACGGCCAAATTCGCGTAACACGCTGTTCATCTGAATAAAATAGAAAAAAGGTCAAGTGTTGATATTGACAAAAAAAGACATATCCTGACCGCTCACATGAGTAATTTAGTTGGCAGAGCGCCATCTAGTGGAACAAAAATCAACTGAACTTTTATTTAACTAGTTCTATGGTATTTGTTCAACCCATTTTCTCGATAAAGAATGTTCGTGGTTGGATATGTTTATTTTTCAAGAAGATCGGTTGGCCAAATATCATGGGACAAGTTAAATAAAAGTTTGATTGATTTCAGTTCCACTAGATGGTGCTCGGCCATCTAAAAATGCTCATATAAGAGGTTAGGAAATGCTATTCTTTTTTTTAATATCAACACCTATACCTATATAATATTTTTCTTTTTTTTTCTTCACGAATTTTTGCTATTTATCTCTACAGAGATTATTATTAAGAAAAGGAGAATTTAGAGATTGAAACCTTCGAAATCGGGGACATATGTTTGTAGCTCATCATTGTCATCTTAGCGCCTTTTAGCTCTGAAAGGTATAAAAAATTATAATAATATTTTTAAATATATAATTCAAAGCTATTTATCTAAAGATACTTTAGTTACAATTCTCAGTTATAGTAGGCACTATAATATAAAGCACATATAACCCTTTCCATAAGATGTTCTGAAATATCGAAGCTCGTTGGCCCTTTAATATCAATTTCTTGACTTCTCAGGAAGCTTCTTGGACCAAATTATTTTGGTCCTTGAGGTAAAGCTTGCACCACGCTGACGAGGGCCAACAGCCCCAAACACGTTCGTGGTTGACTTTTCTTGATTTATCAAGAATTATCACAATCATCACATTAGTTGATTTTTGTTCCACCTGATGGCGCTGTGCCATCTAAAATACTTATGTGAGCGGTTTGTATATGCCTTTCTTGTTTTTAGTATAGACATATTTTTAGCAGCAACACATAAAATTCCGAGGATAAGTTTCTTTTATGTGTTGCTGCTAATTATACACCAGAGGATTACACCTTATGATAGACATATTTTGGCCAAATACACTGGTCAACAAGATTTTTGCACAAGAGAACCTGATTATATTTCTAGTGTAACTTTTCATGCTGAACTCAAAAATCTAATCAGAAATTTCCCATCACGTATGGTTTTTGCGTGACGGTCTTTTTTTAGTATTGGGATAAATACACTAAAAATTGCAAACAATGTCACGTAACTGGTTTATCAAAAATATTTTTCTTTGTCCACAAAGAAATAGCATCTTATCTACATGTCCTGAATCCAAATATACCATAAGTTTTTTTTCTATTACACAATATTTCTGAGATACACCTACTTGAATTTGGAAATATTGTAAATATATAGGCATATATGAACGAAACATATTTATTATTGAAAAGCAGTGACAGTGGATTTTCTTCTATACGTTGCTTGTGGTAGATCCCTCTTGAGTGCCCAGCAGTCGTCGGCAAGCATAGCGGGACTTCATTTACCTTGGTACCGCTTCTCCATGCTTGATATAGCTTGATGAAACCTCTCACCATGCTCATCGCTAACTGCGCCAAGATTGTCTGGAAAGAAATCTAGATGTGAATGCAGGAAATGGATCTTGAGGGACATGTTACATCCCAGTGCCTTGTAGGAAAGCAACAGATCATTAACTATGTCTCGGTAATTTTCAACCTTGACACTTCCTAAGAAGTTTTTGCAAACGTTTCTAAAGGAATTCCATGCTGCTGCTTCAACTTCATTCAAACTATTTTGAAAATTTCCATCCTGCTGCAATTCTCGAATCTGAGGTCCAACGAAAATGCCTTCTTTAATCTTCGCTTCACTTATACTAGAAATTTTTTGTTTTAGGTAGGCAAATCCACTGGCATTTCGATCCATTGCCTTGACAAAGTTCTTCATTAATCCCAGTTTAATATGTAATGGTGGTAAGTAAATATTTTCTGAATCGATCAGGGGTAGATTTGCAATATTTTTATATCCTGGAGTAAAGATTTTACGGTTTGACCAGATTTTTTTTATGTAATGCCTTTCCCTATCTCTGCTATCCCACTCACACAGAAAACAACAAAATTTTGTATATCCAAGCTGTAATCCCCGCAAGAGAGCAACGACTTTCAAATCACTGCATATTTTCCAACCGTATCTTTCATATTCTATCTTTTTCAAAAGCAGTTTCATGTTTTCGTAAGTCTCTTTCATGTTGGATGCATGTATTTATCCCAATACTAAAAAAAGATCGTCAGGCAAAAACCATGGGTGATGGGAAATTTCTGATTAGATTTTTGAGTTCAGCATGAAAAGTTACACTAGAAACACCATCAGGTTCTCTTGTGCAAAAAAAAAAGTTTTTTTTTGTAGACCTGTGATATCAGGGAACAGGTTAAATCAATGTTTAGTTGATTTCTATTCCACTAGATGGCGTAATAGCATTTAAAAAGCACATGTGCTCGTGGTCAGGATATGTCTTCTTTATTTTAAATATATATATCTTATAAAAATGGAAACTATTTTTAAAATTCAATTTCTATAAAATCAAAAACTATTTATATAAAGATGCAATAGGATAATTTGGTTGAACGGCATCCCGAACGCTAAATATTATATATATTTCTATATTTCTCTACGCTTTTTTCATCCCTTTCGTAATATTTACTTATAAAATTCTACCTACAAACACTTTTTATACTTAATATTGGTCTAAAGAGTGTTGCATTGAGAAGTTTATCTTACGGAATGCTTTTCTAAAAAGAAAATTTTAACCTGAAGGCGCGGAAGTTTAGAAAATAGAATCAGTATATCATATGGAATCATATATATATATATGGTTCAGCCTACTCCACGCTGACGAGCGCCAAAAGCGCGAAACGCGTTCGTGGATGGCTTTTCTTGATTTATCAAGAAATTGGGTTGGCCAAATATCAGGGAACAGGCTAAATCAATGTTTAGTTGATTTCTGTTCCACCAGATGGCGCTCTGCCTTCTGTAAAGCACATGTGCTCCTGGTCAGGATATGCCATTTTTAATATTGATTTCAACACCTGATCTTTTTATCTTTTATTTTTTTATTTCGTTTTTTTAATATATATATATATATATATATATAGAAGCAATGGGCGCCTCTCCCGTCAAAACCTGACGCCATCTATTGACCGTCGCCGCAACTAGCGGCCTCGGGTCGGTGACAAAGCCACAACACCAGCTTTGGCAAACTGAGACGGGAGAGGCGCCCATTGCTTCTATGGATTAATTTCCTCCCGGCAAATTTTCCATCTATTTTCTAGCCATAGATTTGGCCCAGCCACATTGCCAGCAAAACACCTCTTTGGTAGATTGTGAAGATTCCATTAGATCCCGTGTGGATCTCATGTAATAAAGTCCGCCCTAGACTGACGAGGGCCATTAGCCCGAAACCATGGTCTCTAGGTGGACGCTTCTCAGTTTGCCAAAGCTGGTGTTGTGGCTTTGTCACCGACCCGAGGCCGCTAGTTGCGGCGACGGTCAATAGATGGCGTCAGGTTTTGACGTTTATTTTGACGGGAGAGGCGCCCATTGCTTCTATGGATTAATTTCCTCCCGGCAAATTTTCCATCTATTTTCTAGCCATAGATTTGGCCCAGCCACATTGCCAGCAAAACACCTCTTTGGTAGATTGTGAAGATTCCATTAGATCCCGTGTGGATCTCATGGAATAAAGTCCGCCCTAGACTGACGAGGGCCATTTGCCCGAAACCATGGTCTCTAGGTGGACGCTTCTCAGTTTGCCAAAGCTGGTGTTGTGGCTTTGTCACCGACCCGAGGCCGCTAGTTGCGGCGACGGTCAATAGATGGCGTCAGGTTTTGACGTTTATTTTGACGGGAGAGGCGCCCATTGCTTCTATGGATTAATTTCCTCCCGGCAAATTTTCCATCTATTTTCTAGCCATAGATTTGGCCCAGCCACATTGCCAGCAAAACACCTCTTTGGTAGATTGTGAAGATTCCATTAGATCCCGTGTGGATCTCATGGAATAAAGTCCGCCCTAGACTGACGAGGGCCATTTGCCCGAAACCATGGTCTCTAGGTGGACGCTTCTCAGTTTGCCAAAGCTGGTGTTGTGGCTTTGTCACCGACCCGAGGCCGCTAGTTGCGGCGACGGTCAATAGATGGCGTCAGGTTTTGACGTTTATTTTGACGGGAGAGGCGCCCATTGCTTCTATGGATTAATTTCCTCCCGGCAAATTTTCCATCTATTTTCTAGCCATAGATTTGGCCCAGCCACATTGCCAGCAAAACACCTCTTTGGTAGATTGTGAAGATTCCATTAGATCCCGTGTGGATCTCATGGAATAAAGTCCGCCCTAGACTGACGAGGGCCATTTGCCCGAAACCATGGTCTCTAGGTGGACGCTTCTCAGTTTGCCAAAGCTGGTGTTGTGGCTTTGTCACCGACCCGAGGCCGCTAGTTGCGGCGACGGTCAATAGATGGCGTCAGGTTTTGACGTTTATTTTGACGGGAGAGGCGCCCATTGCTTCTATGGATTAATTTCCTCCCGGCAAATTTTCCATCTATTTTCTAGCCATAGATTTGGCCCAGCCACATTGCCAGCAAAACACCTCTTTGGTAGATTGTGAAGATTCCATTAGATCCCGTGTGGATCTCATGGAATAAAGTCCGCCCTAGACTGACGAGGGCCATTTGCCCGAAACCATGGTCTCTAGGTGGACGCTTCTCAGTTTGCCAAAGCTGGTGTTGTGGCTTTGTCACCGACCCGAGGCCGCTAGTTGCGGCGACGGTCAATAGATGGCGTCAGGTTTTGACGTTTATTTTGACGGGAGAGGCGCCCATTGCTTCTATGGATTAATTTCCTCCCGGCAAATTTTCCATCTATTTTCTAGCCATAGATTTGGCCCAGCCACATTGCCAGCAAAACACCTCTTTGGTAGATTGTGAAGATTCCATTAGATCCCGTGTGGATCTCATGGAATAAAGTCCGCCCTAGACTGACGAGGGCCATTAGCCCGAAACCATGGTCTCTAGGTGGACGCTTCTCAGTTTGCCAAAGCTGGTGTTGTGGCTTTGTCACCGACCCGAGGCCGCTAGTTGCGGCGACGGTCAATAGATGGCGTCAGGTTTTGACGTTTATTTTGACGGGAGAGGCGCCCATTGCTTCTATGGATTAATTTCCTCCCGGCAAATTTTCCATCTATTTTCTAGCCATAGATTTGGCCCAGCCACATTGCCAGCAAAACACCTCTTTGGTAGATTGTGAAGATTCCATTAGATCCCGTGTGGATCTCATGGAATAAAGTCCGCCCTAGACTGACGAGGGCCATTAGCCCGAAACCATGGTCTCTAGGTGGACGCTTCTCAGTTTGCCAAAGCTGGTGTTGTGGCTTTGTCACCGACCCGAGGCCGCTAGTTGCGGCGACGGTCAATAGATGGCGTCAGGTTTTGACGTTTATTTTGACGGGAGAGGCGCCCATTGCTTCTATGGATTAATTTCCTCCCGGCAAATTTTCCATCTATATATATATATATTATATATATAAACTCATAATACACTGATTCTATTTTCAGCGCTTCTTAAGCCTTTTGGAAAAATTACCTTTTTTCACACAGAAAATACATATCGTAGGGTAAGCTTCTCAATGCAACACTTTTGAATCAACATTAATTCCTAAAAATGTTTGTATATAGAATTTCATATTGTGTTATGCCAATTTCCGAAAAAATACCTTCCTCAAAGCTAAGAAAGCGTAGAAATAAAGAAATAACGTGTGGTATAGGTTAATAATGAGTTTTAACGACGTTAAAAATGATCAACATTTTAAAAAATAAATATAATTAATGGCAAGTTAAAGACAGACTATGCTGGACAGGTTATAGAGAAGGGACACCTAAATAGAAACGTTAAGAATGAGAGCGGAGCAGGCTAGATAGAAATTTAAGAAAACAAAACCTTTATTTACAAAGAAAAAGATAGAGAAAATTTTAATTTAATTCTGCCGTAGATTTATTTTTAAAAAGAATTTAAGCCAGATTAAAAGACGCTCTGTTCCCAAAATTGAAAAGTTTCTCTACTCTTGTTTGTTTTTAATAACGAATTAAATTGAAATTTATATATAGATATTTAATCTTGAGTCAAGTTCGCTATACGCAGAGAAATTCTCAATGTTATTGAATAAAATATATTTTACAAGTGTATATATATATATATACTGGTCCGCAAAATTAAAGGAGCAACATATTATTTTCATTTATCTCGAATTTTATTGAACATTTATCAATGAAATTTTGTACACAAATATATTATTCCATTATTGATTAAAATACCCGAAATCAAAGAAATCTAACGCGTATCTTATGCAAATTAACCGGTCAAAAGCAATGATCTTCTTGCAGTAAGTGCATAAATATCTTGGATATTGTTGTTAATATGGGGTGTGATCGCCTTTAACTTATAGACAGGCTCTACATCGGCGACCCATACTAAGAATTAGGGAGGTTATCAATTCCTGTGGAATCAAACCCTTCTTCTCTATAGCACCCGATTTTAGACATTAAAATGCAAACATTTTACATTAAAAGTGACCTGTCTATAGCACCCCCTCTCTATAGCACCCTATTTTGGTGAGTCCCAAGAGGGGGCGCTATAGGCAGGTTTAACTATAATAATATATTTAGAGATAAATAGCAAACGGAGAAAATGGAGAAAATTTCTTATAATACAACAATGAATCACGATAATTCAAACCTCGCGGTTCTTCCACAGGTGGAACTCTAATGAGAGAATATGAGAATAAGACTATTTTATATATATGTGAGAGAGATATATAACATTTGCTTATATCTTTTTTTTTTAATATCCCATGGGTAAGATTACACCAGGCCATGAGAGAGAGAAGGTTGAAAGCAATAATATTTTCTACTATAGTTTTGAGGTTCTTGTATAGGTCTTCCTTCTTAGCTCTAATACAGTCCAGGATATTTGCTGGAGTTGCAGTGGAAAATCTAAGGACAATTCAACCTTCATGGTGGGTTAGGGTTACGACTGCTGTTAGCTATAAAAAGCTGGAGGTACTCACTGTAGCAGTTTTACCTCTGAGGGAGACCGCTCCTGACATGGAGGCTAACATCTTAGCACTCGATCCTCACATGGATGCAGACTATATCTAAAACAAAATAAGAAAATTAAATTTTCTCTCAATGTACATTTTTAAAAAGTCCATTCAATGAAGTTCAACTTATCACAATATTTTTCCTTCTTCACAATCATATTCAATCATCTTTTGTACATATTGACATATAATTTACTCCAAAAACAATAATGTCTAGATTACAGTTATACATTTATATTGTAGCAAAGTATTATTTTATTAACAGAGTTTCATTTTTTTGTTTATTTTTTTCTTACTCTGTAAACTTACCTCATTGCTTATCTTTTGTTTATCATTCATAGTTTGTGCTTGCCCTGAATAAATTGTGTCATTCTGAAGTTTGTCTCTTCTAATTTTCCACGTGGCATTTTGGTGGAGATATTGGGTAAATTAGGGAAGACAAACTGAAGATCGCCGAGAAGACCTTGAAGAAATGTGTGCTGTGATCTACACCTTCAGAGACTGGCTCCAGGATTCCACCGCCGTGTCAAAGCCAAGACTTCCTTCCAAGATGACGATGTCCCTATAAACGATACGACGCCAAAAGAAATGGACGCAAAGGTACTAGGGACAAAGTTCCAAGACTTCGATGGAATAGCAGAAGAACGTCAGTAACTACAATAATTGCAAGCTGTGGGTCACAGCTCCCATAGGGAAGGAGCTATGTAGCAAAGTATTATTTTATTAACACAGTTTCATTTTTTAGGTTTATTTTTTTCTTACTCTGTAACCTCCCTCATTGCTTATCTTTTGTTTATCATTCATAGTTTGTACTTGCCTTGAATCAACACAGTGATTGTCATATCTATCTTTGAACCTCTTAACCTTTGATCATTAAATAGTGCTGATAGATAGTAAGGTTTAAAATTTTCTTTAATTATAAAATGTTTCAAATAGTTGCGGGAGGATCGTGCTCAGGTACCAAATGAGGAACCGCTTACGTTTAAAATGTATTAGAGTTATTCAATTTGGTTGACAAATTGCCAAAACATCAACATAAATGCCTTGTGAAAAAATAGTACAAATGTGATATTGTACTGGGATAAGGTTGCACACGCTTGCACAGCTTGTACCACGCTGATGAGGGCCAACAGCCCGAAACGCGTCCGTGGTTAGCTTTTCTTGATTAATCAAGAATGGGTATTTGGCCAATTCTGGAATAATTAAAAATCAACGAGAATAGTTGATATTTATTTTTATAAATGAATAAAACAAAGCTTCAAGGGCTGCGTATATTTTATTAGAACGAATATAATACGAGCTTTCGGGCACATGCACCCTTCTACAGGAATTAATGAAACAATAATCCAACTAGTTTGAAATAGGATTTATATACACGTATCTATTGTTTTGCATATCATTATTTTTATAGATGGCGCAAGCCATCAGAAACTTTCAGTTGTAAGATAAGGAGATGCCTTTTTAATAATAAATGCCTTGGTTTTGGGGTATGGCCCTCATCAGTGTAAAGTCGACTTCGATTCCATAACATCCTAAGAGAGGAATTAAGAAATTGGTTGAATTTACCAAAAAGTATTTAAGCTTTTAAATCAGCAGGACCAATTTTCAGACTATATTACAATATAAAATTGGCGCTCCTGTACTGAAGAGAGCCAGAGCCCGAAACAATGGTATAAAGGTTAATTGATTTTTGTCTGAATATGTTAAAACTGGTGAAATTCCACATTCCTCACCACCATCTTAACTTTCTGTACTGGGGTGAAGAACCAAATACATAATTTTGATGCCTGGAGAGATTACCCTCTTTTAGCATACATAATTATAAAATTATTATAAAAAACGTATATAAATTACAATTAAAGAAAATAAGAAAAAGGAAAAATCCAATTACGCGATCCCCAATTTCCAAAATTAAGGAATACATTCCACGATCTCAAATGACTTTGTATCTTGAGGCCATTGCTTTGTAATCTTCAGTCTTACTTCTGAGGTGTTGAGCCGCTCTCTGTTGGCAGATCTCCTTGAGATGGCGGCTAGCCGCCGAGAAGATAAACGCGACTACGTTGCCACCTCCGTGTGGAGGGATGAGGACGTGGTGGAGGTAAGTAATTGGATACCATCACTAGATAACATCACTGTTTGGGGAATTTATAAGTCCGCAACTTTATTCATTTAATATTGAAGTTGTCGTTTTTAATTTCCCAACAAGTGTTTTCCTGTCGAAATAAGGGAAGCATTCTTCTACTTGTCTTTAAAGATAAGCCTGTTTAGCATGTTATATGTGATAAGTTTCTTGGGAAATTAATTTCCTTAAGAATCTCTCTCGTGGCGTTGATGTTTGTTATATCTGCGAGCATTTTAAGGTTTTTATATATGTATTTCCAATAAACCTTAACTGCATATTCTAGTAATGAGTGTGCTTTATGAGATTATTATAATTGAAAACAAGTCAGAAGGTCTATTTCAAATTAAATAATTATGAGTGCTTAGTGTTACAATAAGACGGTTCTATGATGACGAAAGAAAACTATAGCCGCTCATGTTAGGAAAAAGTGAGAGAAGTTTTAATTGGAAGAATTTATAAAGCTTCAATTTTTCCTTATTGTTTAGTGGCGTATCAGGCGCGCCTACTGAAAACAGAGTATTTGTTCAATTAAGCCTTCTTTTACAAATAGAATTTATTCTCTCATATGATCAATTTTATTTAAAAACAAATATATATTATTATTCCATTGGATTTTTATATCTATTCCTTCAGGAATTGGAATGCAGAGAATAATTGATAGGCGATTACCTTATGCTCCAACCCAACTTTCAACAAATGTACAACTGGCTGAATTACTGCGCTGATTGACCGAAGCTTTACTTTTAAATATTTTAAATTTTATAGGTCCGCGAATGATATTCTACATTACCCAATGAATCAGGTGGCTTTTACTGAACAACTTTGCGTGCGTGTGCGTGCGTGCGCGTGTTTGCGTGTGTGTGTAACAATTGACAATTAAATATATTTAATGACTCCTTAGTCAATATTTGCAAAATCAATTTTATATCGTTAAAATAATAAAAATTAAAAGAAGAAGAATTATTTACACATTCAGTCATGGAGGTTTCTCCACCGCATGAGTGTCCTCTTCCAGTCGATGTCGGCGTCCTCAATGCCACCACCCATGCCAACCTGAACGAAGTACTGGTAGATTCGGGACTTTGCTGACGCAACGATGGCTAGGTCGTCGTCTTCAAGGGTGGTTCTGAAAATCCAAGCCTGTAGGTCAGGAAGTCTCCCGATGATGCCGAAGGCTTTCCGGGCGATGGGGCCTGATGTTGCGGCAGCCCAGCATCATTGGCCCAAGGAGCCGGCGTCGGTCCCGCAGGCAGGGCAGGACGGACCGGCAGATGCTGAATGGTCTGGATGAGGCGGGGCCAATCTGAGGGTGACCACGGCGTTGTGACCCGAGAAGGCGCAGAGCCAGCGCGAGAACCAGTCAACCCTGACCGGCACGTCGACGATCGACACCCATCTTGCCAGAAACCGGGTGATCGGCAGGGCCGCAAGACGCGGGCGTTCCATTGCGCGACAAGCCGAGCGAATGGTGATTCTGGTGAACGGCGTGGTCGATCCGCGCAGGACAATGGCCTCGGCCAGACTGGGCTCCTGGAAGCTCGCCTGGACTTTCTCCGTTACTACTCTCTGGCAGAAGGCGGCGAAGGCCGCGGCGTCATTGAGAACGGAGCGCGTAGGGCGGACGATGGAGATATCGCCGAGCGCCGATTCAGCGCGTGGGGACCAGGAGGTTTGGAGGGTGGAGGAACCGGCAGCAGCCGATGATGGGAAGATCCAGAAGCTGGGTTGTGGAGGCTACTCGGTGGTTGAGGCTCGCGAAGCTCTAGATTTCCTCAAAATTCTCAGAAAAAAAATAATTACGCAAGTTTGGCCTAAATACCCAGTTCTTGATTTCTCGGGAAGCCTCTGGGACCAAAATATTTTGGTCGTAGAGATACAGTCTGCATCACGCTGACGAGGGCTAACAGCCCGAAACGCGTTCGTAGTTGACTTTTCTTGATAAATCAAGAAAATGGTTTGGCCAAATATCAGGGAACAGGCTAAATCAACGTTTAGTTGATTTCTGTTCCACTAGATGGCGCTCTGCCATCTAAAAATTCATGTGAACGTGGTCAGGATATGCCTTTTTTGATATATATGAAGCTTCCTTATTTAATTATCTTCACCTGGTAGACAAGCAGTTCGGGATTATCTCATTGTTTTGTAAAATTTATTATTTATCATTTTTCTTAAATAAAATTTGTAGAAATTCGTTCCTATTTCTATTTGTAATTAAAAAGCCAAAGTCTTATACTCATATAACTGCAAATTTGAAGACTAATATTTTTCTTCTAAATATAATCAATGTCTTTAATTTGTTTGATTTCAGTTAATCCCCGAAGCCGAGCCGCCAGAAGAAACAGAAACCTGGTACGTGAGAAAGATCAAGAGGAAAAAGGTATGGAGGAATCTTTTTATTTTACCATTTTTAAAATAAACTCAATACTATTTTAAGAATAGATAAAATGTGGATAAGGTATTCTAATTACACTTCATGCAAAATTTGATGCAAAGTCTTCCGATTTAAGCGAAATTTGAATTGTCGAAATATCTCTCTATCTCTCAAACCAAAAAAATGTAAATATCTAATTCTATCTGCCATGGGAACAACGCGTACCGCCCGCACTGTACATCCAGCAGGTTATATAGGTTAGCAAAGTGTCATCTAACAGTAATACTGCCTCGTCGTTAGATTCGTGCCCATAACGAACATCTTTTGCAGTAGTTTGAAAGAAGTTTGATGAGATTAAAAGAGACACCTGGAGAAACAAAATTCGACAGGATATCTGGGAAAATCAATTAGAATATTAAATATGCTAACAAAGGTGGATCAAAATCGGCAGAATTCTGCGCCTGAAGAGCGGCGGTTGACTTGGGACGTAACATAAAGGGATGCTAGATAGACACCGTATCCCTAAGATCGGATTCGTCGTTATCAACCATGCGACATGTGTTTCCTGCACACGAGTATCCAACAGAAACCTTCACAGACGACAGAGATTAATCTACCAACTCGCAAATAGTTATGTCCCTCGACCTTTACACCTGTACACAGTTAAGTCAGATCATAGCGGTGCTTTTTCTGCTCTGAGTGGGAAAATTCTGTCTTTAATGTTTATCTTTTAATGATTAGAGTTCCATTTCCTCTGCCATCTGTTTTCCTAAAGTAGCCATCTCTCTCACTATCAGAGCACAATTGTACCAAGACGACATTCTACGGGCCATTTGGTTGTCGTTCCTTGTGCATTACACTGGGATTACTTCCAAAAACGATACACCTCCATATCCAGCTCGATTCAATGATCTATAGAGCTTTTTTAGGATGTGGCAGAAATGCGTTTGTCGCTACATCCCTGAATGATGCCAATTGGAAACATTAGGTTAGGAATCTCGCAGGACACCATCCGAAACGATGTCCAACTTTGCCATGTCAGATAAAAGATTTTCATTCAGGCCCGATGTTTGCTAACGTCTTTTCGATTTACTTGATTTGAGACGATAAAAAATGGGGAAACATAATTATTCTGATATTGTGATCGTTTAATTTTATCTGCAAGTTCTTCATATCTACCAATTGTTGTCGCAATCGGATAACTTAACCGTGCGACGTATATATTTTGCAGGGAGTTTATAAAGACAAGAAATTGTGTATAAATCTTTGGAATATCGATATATCACTTCTAAATGTCATAATTATAATCGCGATATCCTTCAACTTTAGTCTTGAAAGGTATTCCTAATTGCCTTCTTTTGTTAAATTTCATAGTGAGAGTGACTTTGCACATGATCATGGAATATCCTATCTAGCTTTAGAATATGGACCTTTTATTTCTCTTTCTTTTCTCCATGGCAAAATATTATAAATACTATTTTATAGAGATAAAATTATCACTCGAATAAGCTCACACTATGCACATTAATACACGTACTATATTTTATAAAAATTCCCCAAACGACTAAAAAATAATAAAATTTAATATCAATGATATATTTAAAAATCAAGAAGCTGTCGAGAAAAGCATAGAGACCCTCTGCTACAGACAGCAACAGATCTAGGCCTGGGAATGAGGTCGAACAGACTAGAAAGTAGAGCAACGTGTATTGCGATGGGTCCGTTATTGCTGCTTCATTTCTTCAACAAAGTTCCTCATACGTAGCAGGGGATTCATCTTGCTAATGCTTTAAATACTGAAAAAGCGTATTTGAACCTATTGGAATATGTAATCTATGGCTTCTTTTAAAATCAAGTCGGATGCATGGCTTACAAGATATAGCGAATCATTTTCTTAAATGCCTCAAAATATCCGAAACGACTATTGATGTTTATGCCATCGTGCGTAAACGAAGAGAATGAAAGTCTTTGAGATACTGAATATTGATTGGTCTGACTCTATTATAGTATTTAGATATCAACCAAGGAGATTGGTATTTAAAATATTTTTTACATCCGTCAATGGTATACTATACAAAACATAGTGCCTTGGGTACATATACTTTTGGGATACAACTAAAATATATATAGGTATAAAATATTTGTATAAAAAGAAGTTTATACAATTATGCACAATTTGGTGATGATCCACAAACGACGGATAATTGATCTTTAACTATTTAGAAGTTTTAACGAAATCCCCACCCCCTCCGTGCTTAAAAATAAATTTTAAATACGCACCTTTGTAGATGCGAGTATTACGAGAACGACGTCGTCCAGATTTTGCACTAATATCCAGCCCTCCAAGTCGGTAAAGAACACATTTAGAAGGCTCCAAAGAAGAAGCCTAACACAACAGCAAGTATAATAACGGCGGTTCGGTAAGTTCATTGTATTATGCAGGAATCGCGACTTTAGGCAGATTGGTGAGGTTTTGAAGTTCCATTCTTAATAATAAACCCTTAGAAGCTGTGACTAAGACATCTCTGACTCTCTCTCTCTCTTTTGGACAAGACACCATTCTCTCTCTCTCCACATATTTCTTCGTTTTTCACGCTGATCTTTATCGATTTAGGGTGGATGACAAAGTCATCAAAAGCGAACAATCTCTGGTTTTCCTCTTCCTGAGATTCCAGAGATGAAGTTTCTCCGAGATGGAATTTATTTCTTCCACAATAAACGACAGCCTCGATGACCCTGAAGAAGTCCCATCTGTAAATGATGTCATGGCTGCATTCCAGCATAACAACGAATTTAAAGGATATCTCCAGCCATTTACTTTTATCTTCAAGGCTCATTTTCCTAGGGACTCAAATTCCTTTTAGCGGTTTTAAGAATGAGACCTTGTTCCCTGAAAAGAGAGGTATCTTTAGTTCAGTTCGAAGGTTTTCGGTTATGACAGAAATATCTTCTCCTGAATCCATTAATGCTCTGTGTCTTTGTTGCGTGATCATGCTTTGATTAATTTTAAACGTAACAAAATTTTATTTTAATTTAGCGACGAGATTAACCCTGGAGGATTTTCTTCGAAGGCGACATCACCCCCTTTGCGGGCCGCGATATTTAGTTTGCCTCACTCTAGTGGCGCTTAAGTGAACGGCTAAAGCGGCTTGCAGGTGACTGGGATTTTCATCGAGCTGGCGACCTTGCGTGGCTTGGAGGTAGGGATGAGCTCAGGTAGACGTTCATCAAGGTTTGGGGCGTTACATAGTCGTCGTCGGCGATGACGTCATATATTAGGGTTCGTCTCGAATATCCACGATTTTCTCTTTATGTCATTCCTTGTCCTGGCGTCAGCGAATAGTTTATGCCGCTCCCTGCAATAACGAACGATATGTCTGGGTCGTCCGCAGTGGAAGCAAATGGCTTTGTCGTCGTCGGTTTTCCATCGATCCGTCTTCCTGTGTTGGGTTTGTCGGTCGAGATTATAGGGTGCGCAAGTTTTTTTACAACCTTAAATTATGGTTTAATAGGTTGGAGCACGTTGAACTTCATTTCTCACAGTCTGCTCTAGGGCATTCATCTCTATCTAAGAGGATTGACTACTCCAGGTACTGGGAGAACCTTATGCATTACTTCCCTGAGGATGCGGCGAATTAGCTAGCCAAGTCGTCTGGGTCGTCAAAACATGAAATGTGCATTATGTTTGTCAACCTTATAAATTTACTTCGGCCGACCCTTCGCTGTTTGATGGTTGCCAGATGACGGCAAAACACCAATATCTCATCTACAGTCAGGATTTCTTTCGACACCAATATTTGGTACATGTGTTCAGAAATGCCCTTTATTATATGAGAACATCTTTCTCACATTTTCGATGCGAGGCTTTATCTGGTGGCGGAGATTAAGGATTTCTGGATGTAGGAACCACAGGATTGTTGAGCCTTCTGTGATGTTGACTTAAAACTTCCTTGGCGCGTCGGGTAGTCTTCCTTAGTCTAAACAGACCGCGGAAGGCGTTTTCAAAACTTATCCAAGAGATGAATGATTCTTCATTGCTATTATACAACTTTACCGCAGTTCCTGTCAAGTAAAAGACCACGTTGGCGAATATCATGGTCTCGTCCCATCTGTTGTACTTCGCAACTCTCTCGTACTCCTTCATCCGTTCCCCAGAGTTTATATTTTCGTCAAAATAAAAGGTAGATGGATCTCTTTGGCGCCGACAAAGTAGGTAGAATTCGCTAACAATGCGCCTCTGGTCGTCTTCAATTTTTTTTTTCGTTTTAGAAAAGGTCCAATTGGTTCATGTCCCTGTAGACGTCGACTTCGAAGTTCCGTCACGTTAACCAGCGTCTCCGCCAAAATATGTCACGGAGATAAATAAGCATGAACAAGATTTGAATATTAATTTTTTAAAAGAGGATAATTTAGGATAAATATAAAGAGTATCAATATATGGATAATTTTAATAAATTGTAAACAGATAATTATAAACTAACTTCCTCTAAGACGTCGTTTTTCTTTCTGTTTCGTGCACAACCGCCGCGCAGATCCCCTTGGCGATGAATGATAGAGGCGTTTCAAATTGGAGCTCGCTGGCTAGGTGTTGTGTAGAGGTACTTGATAATATTATTGATTATGTGGGAAGGAGAGATTCAATGCTGCATTTTCTTCTATACTAAATTTTAACATACATTTCTTTTTAGATGTATTTTAAAATGATAGCATCATTATTATTTATTACGTATACTTTTGAATATGAAATTTAAAATGTTTTACAGGTTGTCATTAGACAAAAGACGAAGTCAAAGAAACGCCCTCGGAAGACAGTGGTGCTGCAAGCCAAGAGATGGTATACTGTATTAATGGAAAAGAAAAACAAAAATGTAAGTGGAAAGATCTCTATTCAGTTTATCAATATTTGACATTAATTGCACTAACTGGCGCAGGGCGAAGATGTGTGCAATGATGTCTACGTGGATTGTCGCCAGCAATTTCTCACGGATGTTAAAAAACTTCCACGTAAGTGACCTTCAGTAAACAGACGAACCTATATGATATTAAATCTGTTTCAGAGAACGAGATGAAGATCGTCCTGGACCTCGTGAGAGATAAAGGTGGTCCTCAAATGGCTGCGAACAGGCACATCGTCAATCTAGACTTCAAAAATATGGACATGTATCTACTGGAGGAGATTGAACGATCCTTGCAAAAATGGAGTGAAGATGAATCCGTCAATTTTTTTTCTACTGAAGATAAAATCAATTTACAAATAAAAATCTCCAACCTCACAGGTATAATTTCATCCAAATGTCTAATCCATTCAAGATTATCTCAACTAATGATGTTTTAGAGCGCCGACAGGCCATTCTGCGCGAACGTATCAAAAGTGTTGGAATCACAATGCCTTCTCTGACAAATATCCACAACACGGCTCCAGCCACCTTGATGATCCTGAAGGACATCGTGTCCGTCTTCTAAAATGGTAACCAGTAATATAGTTAATATTTATTGTACAAAAAATTCAATTTTCACACGTAAAATATACAGAAATTCATTTTTTTTAATTCTAAATATATATATGTCTCTCTAGTAAATATCTTATGTAAAAATAATATACACTGGTCACACACACGGAAAAAACTGCATCACCTATAAACACTTCAGTCAATTTTCATAAAATATACATTCTCAATAAGAACATTAAGTCATGTAAATGATCAATTTTCTGAAACCGTAACACACACACACGCTAGAATATACAATAAGGTTAATTAAAAATAGACTTATATATTAATAAAAGGGAATTTAAATAGACACCTAGTGTATTATTAAAGTTATCTTATTTTCTTTTGTGTGTGGATTCTTAATATAATCTTTAATCTGTAGAATGCCAAGTCAGGAAAAAGGGCGCTACACAATAAAATTTATAATTTTAAAAGAGGTAGAATCGTAGGCCTCAGAGAAGATGGAATTTCGATTAGAGAAATAGATATGAAAGTACTGTTTTAAGAGGACTTGGTCCCAGCAGTCAGAGGAGAAGAAAAGTTTTTAAAAATCCTGGCTCAATTCGCTTTAGAGTTACATAAATAGAAGATAGGATTCAAAGTATGATTGTATCAGACAGAAAAACAATATTTCAAGTAGCCCTACATGTGTGGAATGAATCTGGACCATCTCTGAACACCATTAATAACCGTTTATCGAAGCAGAGCTCCACACTCCGCAAGGGATTTATGATGGCAGGATACATGTTAGACGTAGGCCCAAAGATGTCATCAGCACTGTAATTGTGGAAAGGCATACTGCAAGAACCTCTGGCTTTATGGTGTGGCGTGGCATCAGCTATGAAAGTAGGATCCCTTCAATCTTTATTCAAGGTACAATGACTGCCCGCTATACATTGCAGATGTGTTGCAATCTGTTGTGTTACCATTTATTAAGCAGACTAATAATGCCATTTTCCAACAAGATAATGCCCGAACAAAAGAGCCAATATCTCACGACATTTCCTTCAAAATGTCTATTTCCTTCCCTGGCCCTTATGTTTCTCAGATCTTTCCCAAATTGAGTATGTTTGAACAGGATGGGAAGTAAAAATTTGGTATTCTCCACATCCAAGAAATCTTCAACAGCTTCGGCTAAAAATTGAAATTACCTAGTCTAGCATCCTACAAAAGCCATAAAAATACTGTATACGTCAGCGTTTAGTTGCTTGTATACGTGCCAAAGAAGGCACACCAAATATTGAAAGCTGTGAATAACAACTAATTTTACATACCTTTTTTAAAAATTTCAATAAATTATTTTTACCATTACCATTATATAGCTCATTAATTTTCTAAGAGTCTACATAGGTATTTCTAGGTGATGCCATTTTGTGTGTGTGGCCAGAGTATAATAATATTTGAGATTTATTTAAGCGAATATAGCCTGACGTGAATTAATAAGCTTATTTTTAATATATGATTAAAAATAAAGAGGAGGGTATTTAAAAATATTTAATTTAAAATTAAATTTTCATCAATGGTATAATACTGGCCTACAAAATATTATTATTTAAAAATGTTTAAAATATAATTATTTTGAGTGTGAGAGAATATTTTCCCTCATATATATAGATGTTTCACTGATTCACAAACCAAGCATCCATTAATTTCTCCGTCAAAAAAGGATCTATCGCAAAATGCGCTTTAACCTATAACGAAAAAAAGCCAATTTATACCTTTTTGCGAAAAGTATATATTTCAAAATAATGTTTAAAGGGTTTTATTTGCAAATTTAATATATGTAAAATATAATTAAATATAAATATTTTTTTAAGAACATCATGAAATTTAATGATCCTTGGGCTATATTTCCTTTTAACCCTGAAATCCCCTTTTGGTATTTTGTTAGGCAGGTCGACTCTGTGCAGCATCCAACGACCATCTAATTGACCTTCAGGTGGAAGGTAGTGACGTAGGTGACGCCCATCTCCTTGCTATCCTGAAGACATCTTTTTCCTTGTTCTTCACTTATAGCGCCAATATTTTAGGGAAATTATTCTAATTGCGATGATAAGAAATTAATTTCCAAACTCATCGTACAACCCAAATCTTTGAATATATCGCTTTTTAAAATTATATTATTATTCTTCAAACATACAGGCCATTGTGTGTAATAATCTTCTCTCTTCTTCTTTCTTATCTCCACTCAATCATTCATGACTGGGTGAAGTAGAATGCGTCTGCCTTTGTCATTAAGACTGGGAGCACTACTCAATGGCAGGCCGACTTAGCTCCAAAAGAAATGGCCGCCTCTGACATGAGGAACAGACGCCATGTGCAGCCGCTCCTAACATGGAGTACAAACGCTGCTCATCCTGTATTCCTGGATTAGGAGCCCTTACAGGGTACTATCAGCCGGGCCAGCTGAGCCCAGGTGTTTTAGTGAGCTTGTTACTGCTCCTCCTCCTCCTTTTTCATCCGGGCTTGGGACCGGCAAAGGCGGAGTTGTGATAATCGTTGTGTGCAGCAGTTGACGACTGATTGTACTGTAAGTGCACCGCATGTCTACACATGTTGAAAGCATTTGCACTTACAAGTGAGTCACAGTCTCATTTGGTTGCTTTCACTCTCTGGTAAGGTTGAACTTTCAAGTAAAAATTTCCCAAAGAAGGGTTCGATCCCGGGTCGTGGCTATTGAAATCGACGGTCACTCGTCCACCGACCCCCTTTGAATAACGTTAATATGTTTTCCCCCGATAAGTTTGAAGTTAAGGTCTTTAAAGTTCCCTAGGCATTTTGACGACTTCCGTTAAATTTTTCAAACCTCTTTTTCACCCAATTCCATTTTACTTTCAAACACTTCGTCTTCAAAAGGTTTCTGAATATCTGGATCTGTGAAAGCACTTTCTTTACTTTGTTTTCGACTATCCTGGAAAGATATGCTTAAGGTATTCAAAGCACTGTCCTTCTTTTGATAGAGCCTTGAAAAGGTATTTCGTCAATCCTAGTTTTATGTTAAGTGGAGGCAAGTGGACCTTATACTGGGATAAATAAACTTTCTTCCACTACCTCTCTATTTTCGGGTTTAAATACCTTTCTTGGAAGTTACTACTTTTTTATACAGTGATTATCCCATTTTCCTAATTTCTCAATCATGTAAGAAGCAAGGGTACTTAGTATATCGTACTTGTTGTCCAAGAAGCATGAGCGCCATTATGCAGAAGCACTGTCTCAAGGCTCCCTTTAAGATTCCATAAAGTCTTCACTCGTTCTCTTCATGCTGTATACTAAACATCTCCACCAACCTAGGAACCTTGTTACAGTAATTCAAGCCAATCATATGAATAAAAAATGGAATCTGTTTTATCTTTTTCTGAACCATATCAACGAGATACTAAGAGCTAATAAATGGATTTATTTAGCCTGGAGCCTAAGTGCTCTGCTGACGCTTTATAAAGTCACAAATCTCTGGCGAAATTCCATTCCTGCTTGGAATAAGACTTTGGCTCGTTAATGTCTTAAAGACTATGAAGGTCCTCGACATAAGTTTGATCCTCGTCTTCAGTTTTCAAGAATGACTTCTAGTTTCTCCTTAGGTTTAGGTATTGCTGGGCTGTGAGGAACAGGGCGTATGAACGACGAATGGTTCAGGTAAAAATATCATATTAATTAAATTGTGTCCTTTAACGATACATGTGAACGAAATAAGCAATTATACAAAGCAATTTGATTTCTCCCTAGATCATAGATACTTCAAAACGGAAAGACACTTTTGCATCTTTCTAAATGTGTTCCACACACGGGGGTAATACCCTTTATATGACAGAATATAATGACTTATTTTGCCACCTGGTTTAAAGCTTTTTTTAATTCATAGTACACGTGGTACAGGCCATGATTATCATGGTGGGAAGAAGTTGGTGACTGTTTTTACTGTGGGTGCACCACATGTCAACACATGTAAAAATCAGTTCGACTTTTGTACTTACAAATGTGCCAGAGCCATCGTTTGGTTACTTGAACTCGCTGGTAGGGTACAACCTTTGCTAGAATCGGGAAGAATTTTCGCTTTTTTTTTTACTATAAAAAGGTGCCCAATGCGGGATTCGATCCCGGGTCGTAGGGGCCGAAACCCAACGGTTTAGACCACCCTTCCACCGACCCCCATAGTTTTAAAATTAAAAGTGCACAATATAATTTCTTCACAAAACTGTTAAATTTATTCGATATTTCTTCATCAATAAAACCACAAATGTGATCAAAGGTATCAGAAAAGCTACCTCTCATGTCAAATCGGGGCTAAAACTATAATTGCCATCTATTGACCGTCTCCATAAATTAGTGAATTATAAGTAGTTTATACATAATAGATTAGTGGCTGCGAAATTTAAATTTACAATTCATAAAAAAATATGAGGTGATACAATTTTGACTATTTTTTTTCTGAAATCATATTCGAAAATCTATAAGATTTAGCTATTGGATTCTAACATCTTTTGTGTTGCAGGCCTCTGTATCAGTAATCAAACTCTGTGTAGATAAGAAAGAAATAAGATGCATTCTGTGTATTAATTATAGTTTACAAAACTATCATACTTCTTAATAGACGTGGATTTTACGTGTACTTGTGTTTAAACTGTGTGTGTATTATAGAGAGAAATTAATACGAAGCAATAACGAGCCATCTATATACAACGAATGAAGACATTAATACGCGACCAAACTTCTACTGTACTTACCAGATACAGTATTAGCGCTCTAAAGAGCCGGTCTGGTAGATTAAATTAGCGAAACCGCTGAAAGGGTTCAACAATGATGAGCCAAGCCCTCTCAATATATTTTTTTCATCGCAGTAAGGTCAGTAGAAGTTTAATTTATTTGTAAAAGAAAAATTCGCGTATTAATGTCTTTATTAGTTGTATATAGAGAGAAATGTAAACCTTGTCATAAATAAAATAAACTTTTTTTTACCTAGATAATATAATTAGTAAGATTGCTGAGAACCTATTTCCTGCTCTGACTAAAATTACTTTAGAACATATTTCATATAATCCAGAATTATAATATATTTTTAACATTGGGAGAAAAGCATTTGCTGATCGTGTAACTGAGAGTAACTGAGATAGCTTTCGCTATCAGTATAATGAATATAAACTAATCGGCCAGAAAATTGGCGAAATATTCTTTATTGATTAATTATGTACTATTCAATTGTTGATATTTATTACGACAAATGGCGCTAGCATATAATTACTTTCAGTTGTACGATCAGGAGATCATTCTATCTTGATTTGTCAACCTGATCTCTGTACTTTTCTACTATTTTTTTCATGTATTTGACATTGTTAGAGATCAGACTTATCAAGATAACGTATAATTGTATTGAAAACATTTATATAAAAAGATATTTACCTGTACTCACAAAGTTTGAAATAACAAATTTGGTGTGGAATGCGTCAGCATCAAGGGAGTTCCCACAAAGGATGTCAAGAAACTTGAATCACTATTACGAAGGATTTCTGGAGAAAAGACTGAAGGCGCTTCCAAAGAATCTGTCTTATCGTGTGCTACATCGTGTGCTACATTCTTCTGTGTTAATATTCAATGCATCTAAGTGTACAGCTCTTAAATGTCAATATATATTTGTCGCCATTTTCAAATTTATTACTGTTTGGTGAAGGAATAAGAATGTTTAATTATTTCCAAATTTCCTAGAGTTATGAGTAAAATTCCCATTTCTTTCTATCTAATCATTACCAATTAGATGCTCGACGTGTGTGTATTTTAAGAACCAGACGCTATCAGCTATGTGCAGCGCCAGCCTACTAAAACAAATCGAGCTTCATTCACATGTCACTACCAGGTTTTTCAGTCTATATATCTCTATAAATGGTACCATCATCATTAATTAATAAATAAATACATTAATCTATAAATTCATTCTTGCATAAAACCACACTTTTGTAACTTATTTTTAAAGTATACTTAGAGTTATCCTTTGAATATTATCATGTTTTTGCTTGCTTTATTACATTTAATGTGCGCGATATATGTAAAATGAATTTTAAAATGTATTTTATGAGGAAACTTCATATGATAATGTTGATTAGTAGTAAACAAGATTTATTGATGATTTAATTAATGCTATTATGTTCATTTTATATTCATTTATTGCAATTTTATTTTAGCTTTGTTTAGATTTTATAGTTTTAAGTTTTTTATTTTGTATATATATTTATAGGCAAACTTAAAGCAATGTGAAACCTCAAATTAATATTTAATTATTAAATGAATGAAATTTTATAAATTATATCGACCTGATAAAATTGGTAATGATAGAAACTTAAGAA
This sequence comes from Cordylochernes scorpioides, assembly GCA_030710605.1. Taxonomy (NCBI): domain Eukaryota; kingdom Metazoa; phylum Arthropoda; class Arachnida; order Pseudoscorpiones; family Chernetidae; genus Cordylochernes; species Cordylochernes scorpioides. The sequence continues at coordinate 134,536,074 of CP092886.1, read as the reverse complement.
AAATAATATACTTACAAATTCGGGAGAAATTCTTTGAAACATCTTTTTTTTTTAATTATTGTTTTTAGAATGATCTTTTAGCTGGAAACTTCAATATATGTTAAGACAACATTATTATCTAACCTTAAAAATGAAATTAATAATTTTATCAATTCTTTTACCATATTTAAAAATTTCTATTGAAAATTAATAATAATAACAACTTTTTTTTTTTTTGGAATTTGAAAAGTGACACAAAAAGAGCTGGGTTCGTTCTATAAAAATCAGATTTAAAGTTTCAAAAAATACAATGGAAATTTATTTCAGGTAATATATCAAACAAGCCATGTGATTCATTCATTTATTATCGTTAAAATATCATATTTACATATATAGACTGAATATATATGATTTACATAACTTACTTTATATATAACATCCATTTTGAAGTAATTGTTTATATGAAAGTATATTTTAAAATGTATATTTGCTCAATATTAGCATTATTATAACCTAATATATAGGTATAAATAGAGATTTTCTCAGCGAAAAGTGTTTTTCTTATCAAAATATACCGCGAATCAGTTTTTATCATATACAGAGACTCTCCTATAACGCGATTAATGTGTTCCGTGTTGTATGAAATCGCGTTATAGGAATTAGAGTTTATTCACTACGTATATAATTTGTTTTTTTATATAAATTTGCATATAAAATAATATAACATTTAGTTTTGTTTTAGTATATAATTATTTTTACTATATACATCATTTTATACAATACATTTTTACATGATACAGTATATCTCCTTTTCAATTATTCTTTTTTTCCAACTTTATTCATCATGCCTGGGGAGCAAGTTTCGTAATTTTTTATATTTGCAAAATATTTACATGTAAATTCTAATTTAATACCTGAACGCGTGTACATAAAAATTAAATGTATTGTACAGTTGTCAATATGGACATTTCCGCATTTTATTTTATAACGCGTTATACGAAAATTCGCGTTGTATAAATAAATTTGTCGCAATTGTTTTATCGCGTTGTAAAAACTCGCGTTATAGGAGAGTCTACTGTACATAGGATTCGATTAAGCGATTAAAGGCGATATTTGTCGTTATTATAAAATATAGCCTAATGAAAGCCACGATTTTTTATCGTTTTGTATTGCATCTATTAATTCTTGACTTTCATTTTTCTTAAAGGTTTTAGAATGTTTATTATAGACCTCTTAATAGGGCTAAACTTTATAAACCATCTCTCCCCCCCCCCCCTAAAAAAAAGAGAGAATCTATTGGAGAGCTTTTGACGAATATATGCAAATTACTTAATATATGAGTATTTATTTTCGTAAAAAACTTTTTTAAAAGTCAAAATATCATATATATATATGTAAAACTTTATATATACTATTTTATATGAAAATAAATCAAAATTTGTATTATGTACAGTCTTTATAAATGATTTTTCTTTATATAAAGATCCAGGGTCCTTTTCACCATTTACCATCAATAATTATAAAATATATATTTCAAAAATTCAAATATAAACTTCACACTCGCCGAACATTCTACCACATTTTGTACTCCAACTTAACCGAATTTTATTCTGTATAGATTCAATTTTAAAATGATCTAAAAGTCTCTTCAAATTTAATGTGTAACATATATATTACAATGTGAAATAATAATGAAAAATATATAAATGGTCAGAAGTTGATTTTAAAAATAAAATTGGCATTTCCTGACCGCTCACATGAGAATTTTAGATGGCAGAGCACAAACAGCCTTGATTTTTCTTGATTTATCAAGATATTTGGACAACCAAATATCTTTGGAACAAGCTAAATCAACGTTTAGTTGATTTTTATTTCCCTAGATGGCGCTCTGCCATCTAAAAATGCACATGTGAGCGGTCAGGAAATGCTAATTTTATTTTTAATATATTAAAATATATAATAGCTTATATATTATATTTAAAATGTTTTTAAAAAATAAATGATATTTATATTTTTCTTATGACACACACACTATATATAAGACATCAGAAATATATATATCTTAATAGAATGTTTATTTTTCGGCTACTATTCGAAAATATTTGGAAGTTGATTTTTAGTAAATTAAAAATGAAATTTATATACTGCCTTGGTTAAAAACAGAAATGCAGAGTCGAATATTTACAAATTATTAGATAATTAAAAAAATATATGAATTTTACTGATTATATGACTATATGGATTATATATGGAGAATGAAGATAAATGATGAGAACCTCATCTCTAATCATACACATCAACTTTGCCATTTATCGGAACATTTCTATATCAGCTAACTGTTGTTTTAACCCTGTTTCTGTATTTTTAAATTATACTAAAAGTACGATTTAAATGATTTTCTCTCTATATAGTCATATATTTAATTAAAAAGGTATATATTGAATCAAAATATAATTTATTTTGCCAATATTTCAGTTGGCTGAACGCCAACCTTTATCAAGGTATTATAACATTTTAATGTATGTCAACAACAAACAACAACAAAGAGTTTGTGGTTGACACACATTAATATTTTATAACACCTTGATAAAGGTTGGCGTTCAACCAACTGAAATATTGGTAAAATAAATGATATTTTGATCCAATATATGCCTTTTTAATTAAAGATTTATTTATGGATTGCTCTATTTTCAATAGTCATTTATGGTGTCCTGTTTATTCGCTTTTTGTTATTGGTTCTCTATTATAACCTAACCTTATCAATCTCTTATCGTTGAGTTCATCAGCCAATCAGCGTGCAATGTTATCTTAGATCAGTGGTTTGTTGCATTTGGCAACGGAGTATTATAATTAAAAAATCCCGATCGTAGGTTCGAATCTCATAGTATTGGTTTTGTTACTGCTGTTTTAGTTAAGACTGAAAATGTTTTCATATTTTGTCATTATATTTGTATTTTTAATGCATTTATTTCAGGGCTGTATTTATTATTTACATTGTGATAAGAGGTTTTTAATATTGAGGTTATAATGATTTACACTTTGTCTCTTTCTCCTTAAAAAAAAATGTATGCATATATAGGTTTAAAAAACTGAAATTTTTCTCACGTATGTGAGACAGTCTAAAATGTTTTAGGAAATCTCAATGAAATAATAACAAATATATTCCGATAGATGACGGTAAATATCTTTGCAACACTTGATTGAATGATGAGAAAGAGTATTCATTTATCTAAAAATCCATCCAATATAAGAATTATTTCAAAATTCAATATATTGTAACGTAGAAAATGAGGAAAGACAAACCTCTGAATCAAAATATAAATATCGAAATTAAAAATCTTTTCATAGAATAATATATTATCTGTTACAATATATATATATATATATATGGTGTGTTCATATAAATTCTAATGCTAAGGGATACCGTTTTAATTTTATTATTATTATCATATCATTATTAAAACTAAACCCCCAAAAATTTGAACTAACACTTTTTGGATAAAAAATAATTTGAAAAATTTATATTCATTAAAAATATAAATATAATAACGAAAAGAGAATTTCGAGTTAAGTTTAATTTTTTATCAATATTTTAAAAAACAACACTCCTTTCTTATTTTTAAAAGACCAGTTAGATATATGAAAGGGATACCTTGGTTTGTACAAATATCGTACCTTTTAAACAATTAAAAATCCAAAATAATTTACTTTTAAGTAGTATTATATATATTATATATTAATAGTATATATATATTTTTGGAAAAAATAGAGAAAAGTAAAATATATTATGAAATACAGATTTTGAAATCAACTTTGAGTCAGAACAGCAAGCTAATTCTGTATCGAATAATATATTTTTCTTTTATACTACTATATGCAAACTACTTATTTATTATATATAAAACAAACCTCAAATATTTAAACTAAATAACAAATTTTATAAATTTTGAAATTCTCTTAACGGTATTATATATATATATATATACTGACCAGGAGCACATGTGCTTTTCAGAAGGCAGAGCACCATCTGGTGGAAAAGAAATCAAATAAACATTGATTTAGTCTGTTCCCTGATATTTGGCCCGCTCTGTCTTCTGAAAAGCACATGTGCTCGTGGTCAGGATATGCCTTTTTTATTTTTAATATATGCTTGATAACTCTTTATATTCTTCCAAAAATTAACAAGTTTAATGCCTCCTTACAAACATACATATTTAGGAAATGTCGAAATAAGGTTAATAATGATAGAAATAATAATACAATTAAAATCTAATATATATAGTTATGATTCTTACATTAAAGTGTATTTTAAGACTATATATATGTGTGTTAAATATAAAGCAATCCATTTATGATATTTAAAATAAAAGCATATTTTGGATCAATAAATTTATTAAAATTCAATATTTCGACGAGGCTGTTCGCCTATCTTCTTCTCGGGAAAATTCAAAACCCTTGTAAGCTTATTATCCACGTGATGCGCGCACCACAAGTGTTGTTTTCTATAGCATATTCTATATACAGTTACGAGCGTCATCATCTCTGTCACCGTTTGCTTTTTCTTTTTGGAATGGCACTCTCCTATTGGTTGGCTACGATCACGTGGCTACGATGGCGCCGCCACTACGCGAGACACTTTGTTTTTGACTTTGCCCCCCCCCCCACTCGCTTTTTGGTTTTTGTAACTATTGTGTTGGAGCGGGTCGCTCCTTAAATAAATGCATATATTAGTTAATAACTAAATGGAATCCTCTCTTTCTTTTTCCCAATAAGAGACGCCTACGGAAGCCAACAGTACATAGACAGATAAAGCACATAAGCTATAGTTATTAACTAATATATGCATTTATTTAAGGCGCCAATTTATAATTGTAACAAATAGTATTTGAATCAAAACATTCAATCGGGTAAAAACACGGGCGTTGCCCGGGTCATTCGGCTAGTATATATATATATATATATATATTAAGCATTTTATTCCTGAAGATACAATAATTCAAATTAAATAGTCTGGTCACACCAACATATGCTATAGAAAACAACACTTCTGGTGCGCGCATCACGTGGATAATAAGCTTACAAGGTTTTTGAATTTTCCCGAGAAGAAGATAGGCGAACAGCCTCGTCGAAATATTGAATTTTAATAAATTTATTGATCCAAAATATGCTTTTATTTTAAATATATATGTGTGTGTTTCCAAGATTTTTAATTAAACAATAAGATACAAAATATAAATATATATATCTATATAATGTGTTGTCTATAAATGTTTAGGAATTGATAGTTTTTATTGGGATTGTTGCATTTATATTTATATATGTTAAATTTATCATGAGACTGATTACTATATGCCTCTCTTAACATTTAATTGGTGCATGCATATATAAGAATATGCCAATGGTGTGTGTTTGTTATTATTTTGTAGTGGAAGATATAACTATCATTGGTTTGTAGTAGCCGAGGTAGATACAGCTGTATTCATAAATGTGACAACTTTATGTAAATATTAATGTGAGGATTCGTGAAACCATTCTACATTATCATTTGACTTTCATCCCATTTATAACACCCTTTGTGCATTCAATGTTTATCCATTCTATATCTGTGCTCAACTCTGCTCCCCCTGACCCTTCTATTTGGAGACAAATAAAAGTGGAATAATATATTTGTATTTCTTCTTCACTCCTTCTTTACTCACATGGAATTGGAATGTTTCAAATAGATACACTCTGTGTTTGATTTCATTTTGTAAACCCCACTCATGGACAAAATTCAGGAAGGTTTTACCTTTTATCGTGTATATATTGGGATTCATAAAATAACTCTGGAATATATTTGATAAAATGTGACCTTTATTGAAGACACACGAGATAACCAAGTGTGAATGCCTCTGTCTCTTTAAAAAGAAAGACTACCAGTGACATAAAAGGCTTTAACTTCCTTAGGTTTTGTCCATGAATGTATATCATATAAAACAATATATGAAAAATCTTCGCGTAGAATATATTTGGGTTCATTTATATATAAATAGGCATATCATAATTCTAAAACTCTAACCGATTCATACATATATATTCTGAGAAAATATGCATATATACTTCATACACATATAAACCTCTCACTGAGCCCTTTCTGTTTATCTACTTGAATAATGGTTGTTTGATGTATTGATGTGTGTCAATGGCTCACGTTTGCATTTGGATTTTCTTATTACAAATACCAACAATCTTCTCTTAGTTGCTTCTCTCTATTTTCTGTTCAATACTCTAGTGATTGGTGAAGCTTTCTTCACAGCCTTCATTTGACCGATCGGAACCAAAACATTTATTATAAAGGTATTTTTATAAAAACAAATAAATATACGAAATTTTATGAAAATTGTATATATAATCACAGTATACATAATTTATTTATTTTTAAAAAGTTTAATAAAATTCTAAAAATATATATTTTATAAAAATATATTAAATCGTCTTTTAAAGTTGTGGGTACTTTTCAATGTCATGAAAATAGAATAAAATTGAAAGGACAAATTTCAATAATATAAATCACAACTTGATCCAGAAATTAATTAATTTGTCATTACCTAGAAAAACATATCAAATAAAATATATAAGAAATTATTAAAATATATCATATCCTAATATACAAACTGAAACTTTTTAGTACGAATTTCCCTTTTTCGATTAAGACAAATTTTATAGTCTCCTTACTGCGATGAAAAAATAATATTAGAAGGGCCTGGCTCATCTGTGGTTAGCTCTGCCAGCGGTTTCGCCCGCTTAACCTACCATACCGCTTTTAAGAGCTCTACTATTGTACTGAACGATTCTTATTATATATACGACGCTGTAGGGCTGAATATTGGTTATGGTATTTAACAAAATTATATTATAAGCTTTGAGAGCAGTAAAATTGTATGTGAATATTTGTATATCTCTCGGGCAATGCTCTTCCGCGAAGAATAAGGACAAGGCTTTATTGCCTTCAGTTTAATTTAAACCTAACTAAGGTTTAAATTAAACTGAAGGCAATAAAGCTATATACACGAAATGAAAAACTATGGTATGGTATATTTAACTTTCAAACCGCTGAGAAGGATCACCCCACTGATGATCCAGCCAATGGCAATAATTTAATGATGTATTTTAAAATTTCAAAACATTAATTTGTTAATCAAATATCATTTTATATAATACGATGTTTAATGGGTATAATTTCCTGACACAACATGAATAAACACTCGGTCTTTCAGAGTTTAAAGAAGCAGTTTGATTAAGCCTACAACAACAAAGAGAGAACGCCTACAATAAAAATAAATCATCTGCGTCGATCGGATGGGATAAAAGGCGAAGAATTTGTCAAAAATATAAAAATATCCATAGGGTCATTGTCAAGAAAATAGATGTTGGCCTTTTGAAATTTTTCAGAACTATCCATGAGGATATTGACATCGAGTTCTATGCTTTCCTAAAAGGTCAGTGGATACGCGAGGACATAAGGAAAACAGAAAAGGAAAATCTGTTGCCCTCGTCGAAACATGACTCTTCTGGCATCTGTTGAGGTTCCTCTTTGATTAAAAAATTGAACAAGATCAAAATATGACTCCAAAGAATGATTCTTGGTTATGTAAAGAACCCCAGAGGTACTTATTATAAATAACACGAGATATTTCGCCTCAATGATGGTCTTTGCCGTCATCAACAGTGAGGTCATGTCTCACCACAACTTTGAGCAGGACCTAAGGATAAACGATGACATCTATATCAATATCCTGGAGACCGTCGTGAAGGCATAGATGGACATGGTTTCCGCGGGTAAGAATTATGCCTTAAAATTATTCAACTCCAGCCTACAAGGAAAAAAAGACACGCGTGGATGTCGTTTAACGTTCACAGCCATCTGAGTCCCAATATTTGGGCCCCTTACTCTTCAGACTGCAATATAGACTACTATATATGGGGCGTTGTTCACTTGTTTATCAATACATTCTCTCAACACCATCTATTCTGTAAATAGATGCGGCTTATACGGTGATGAAACAAATGACAAGATCATCGTATCCAGGCCTATACTTGTTTTTGCAAGCGTCGATTCTGACGTAGTTAATAATGGGGAATAGATTAAATAGTTTGTATTTAAAATAACACGACGGCTTCGATTTCATAACACCCCCTACAAGGTAAGTTATAAAATTGTTTCAAATGGCCAACAATGTTTTTAAGCTAGTGAAGTAGCAGAGCACCAGAGTGGCAGAGTGCCATCTAATGGGACAAATATTAACTAAACGTTGAATCAGGTCTGTAACTATTTAGGTTTATTGAGGAAAGATTATTACGTGGCTACGAAATAATTCTGGCGGGTGACCTTAACATTCGAACGGGATCTATGGGCGATTTTCTCACAGCGTAATTCCAGTGATAAGATGATCTCTCCAAATGCAACCCATTTTGTTGAGTTCCTCGACAATAGTTTACTGACAATATTAAATGGCAGATCGATGGCATATCAAAATGGCAATTGTACTTACATCTCAGACCGTGGCTCTTCGGTCTTGGATTACTTTGTGGTGACCCCCTTGCTTTTGGATCTAATTGAGAACTTCCAAGTTGAATGTTCTCCATACTCGGACCATCTCCCTATCACCTTGTCTGCCCTTATAGTGCCTGGTTCTGATCGCAGAATTACTTCATTACAGTCGATGGTGAATAACTCGAGACATACAAATCCAACACCTGTAACAAGTTATAGATGGACACATGAGAACTCACAGTTTTTCTTGCAGGCACTAAATGAAATACACCTGAATTGGAATCACTCAATAGATAGTGTATAATGAGGCTTTTAACTGATAAAATCATTGATACTATGGGCAAAGCGGGGATGCAGAGAAGATCTAAAACATTGAACCCAAATTCAAAGCCCTGGTTTGATCGAGAATGTTATCTAACAAAAAATAATACTAAATCCCATATTAAAATCTACATGAAATCAAAAAACGAAATAGACCCTGTTAACTATAATTCAAAAAAGAAATTCTATGCTGCATTAATTAGAGATAAAAAGAAAAAATACTACCAATCATTGCATGTAAATCTATCAAGCAATACTCATGACTCTAAAAACTTTTGGAAAACAATAAGCATTAATAAAAAAAATAAGTTTTATTCAAGGAAACTTATCGCTTCAAGAATGGCACCAATTTTATGACAAACTACTCTCATCTGAAACATCAACAGAATATATCCTACTTATATTAAACACGCTTTCAGTGGATACAGGCTTATTGGAGTAAATTACAATGAAGGAGATAATAGAAGAAATCTCGCGTTTAAAGAACTGTAAAGCAGCTGGAATCGACGAGGTACCGAACGAAGCAATTAAGCTCCTTCCCCACAGTTACTTGCCGTTACTCAAGCATCTATACAACAGAATACTAAGATCAGCCGCATTCCCATCCTCCTTCTCGAAGTCTATCATTCATCCGATTTTTAAAAATGGCGATTCTGATAATCCATCCAACTACCGCGGAATTTCACTGCTGAGCAATTTCGCGAAACTATTTATAGCAATACTTAGGTCCCGCCTAGTCAAATGGATTGAAACTAATGATATTATCCCAGATAATCAAGCGGGCTTTAGATCTGCTCACTCATGTCAAGATCATATTTTCATATTGACATCTGTAATCCAACTTGCCCTATGGAAGAAAAGAGGTAAATGTTACTCCTTCTTTGTACACTTAAAAAAGCTTTTGTCACGGTTCCTCACGCATTGTTATGGACAAAACTAGTCAAAATAGGACTGAATCACCGATTTGGCAACTTAATTAAATGTTATTATGAAGACATGACCGCTGCGGTTCGTTGGAACAGTTCTATCACTGAATTCATTGAAATTCGTTCGGGGGTGCTCCAAGGTGACCCACTATCCCCATGCCTATTCCTACTCTTTATTAATGATTTGATTAAAATATTTGATGACTCGGGGTTGTCAGGAATATACTTACCCAATTTCGGAAACATACACCTCCTCCTATATGCCGACGATATTGTTTTGATCGGTGATTCTAAAATAAACCTTCAATTGAAAATCAATATACTGAAAACCTATCTAGAAAATAACTTACTAACTCTGAACGAAAACAAGTCGAGAATAATGGTTTTCCGTAATGGAGGAAAGGTGGCGCGTTCAGAAAGATGGTATTGGGGTCAAAGTCCTTTAAGTGTTTCATCAAAATATACGTACCTGGGCTACCCGCTCACCCCTTCGATTTCTTTCACTCAAGTTGCCTTAAATTATAGAGGCAGGACCATGGCCGCGATGGGTGCTGTGGGGGAGATTATTCTGAAGTCCAAGCTCAAATCCTTCCATGCAAGTATGAGATTGTTGGATTCTATGATCTTGACAGTCCTACTCTATGCGGCTCCAATCTGGGCACATGATCAAGCCTTAATCTTAGATAGAATCCAGGATACCTTTCTCAGACGTTTTCTGTGCCTTCCAAGCTATACTCCGGGCTATATTTTGAGGGCCGAAACAGAAAGAAACTCTCTTGATATCACAGTGAAAAAACTAACTTTAAAATTCTGGACTAGAATTCTGAAAATGGACGGCAGCAGGCTACCTTCAATTTGTTTGGCACATTTGTGGGACATTTCAATTTCTTCAAGACGGAATATCGGACTGGTAAAAGGTATAACAGAGCTACTTAATGACACCGGCTTTCATGGCTTGTTGGATGTACAGACTTCAATATTCTACAAAGATACACCCCCCTAATTATTAGAACGGCAACCGATCAGTCCTTGCAGCTAGATTATGTAAGAATAAGAAAATCAGTACTCTACTCTCACTATAAATACTTTCACTCATCACCTACAATGGAACGCTATCTGAATGACAATATCCCCCTAACCTTAAAGAGAATCATTGCACAAATAAGAAGCCTTTTTGTAGTACAGAGAATTAATCATGTTTAACTATTGAAAACTAAGATCATAAAATGCACCTTATGCAACGGTGAATTTAGTCTCGATTTTCCACACTACATGTTCTACTGTACGGCAATGGAAGAAGAAAGAGAAATTCTTCGTCAAGAGACCGGCTATAATAGCAATTCGCCTTATGTTTTAATGGCAAAAGTCGTAAAATCTAGACCCTTTGCATTCGCTTTTTATAAATACTGGAAATCAGCTCAATCAAAATGTTTAGCACAGACACCGGATCCAACTCGATAATTGGTCGAGGTCAATACCCAATATTTGTATATAACTATGATGCTAATCTGTTATTTATTTATTTTGTCCTACCGGGAGAATTCTGTATGGCACGTGTGCCCAATTAAGGCTATTGTTGTTGTGTTGTTGAATCAGGTCTGTACCATAATATTCAGCCAACCTATTATTTGCTAAATCAATAAAATCCAACAACGTATGCGTTTCGCACTACTGGCCCTCGTCGGCGTCTGGACCTCTCTGACGAGAGCCAACAGTACGAAACGATATGATTGGCTTTCCTTGATTTACCAAGAAAATAAGTTGGCCTAATGTGAAGCATACTTAATCGATGTTCAGTTTATGTTCAGATCTACCTAATGTCGCTCTGCCATCTGAAAAGCTCATTTGAGCGGTCTGCATATTCTCTTTGTAATTTTTAATATCAACACCTGACCTCTCTCTTTGTCTAAATTTCTCTTTTTTTCATATAATATGAGGTCTACGAAATGAAAATATTTTGGTGCGAATTATTTATTTTATGAGTGAATCAGCCCCATACTGTCCTTGCTGCTACATTCTATATACAGTTACGAGCGTCATTCTTAATCAGTCATCTCTGTCACCGTTTGCTTTTTTTTTTTGGAATGGCGCCCTCCTATTGGTTGGCTACGACCACGCCACCTTTGCCCCCCCCCCCCCACTCGCTTTTTCGTTTTTGTAACCATTGTGTTGGAGCGGGTCGCTCCTTAAATAAATGCATATATTAGTTAATAACCAAATGGAATCCTCTCTTTCTTTTTCCCAGTAAGAGACGCCTACGGAAGCCAACAGTAGATAGACAGACAAAGCACATAGGCTATAGTTATTAACTAACATATGCATTTATATAAGACGCCAATTTATAATTGTAACAAATAGTACAGTAGAACTTGGATAATTCGAACTTCTTTAATTCGAAAACCTCTTTAATTCGAATATTTATCTTGGTCCCTAGAATTTCCTATATAAATAATGTTAAAAAATCGTGGTTAATTCGAATTATGTCTTGGATAATTCGAACTTTTACGAGTTAAAATAAGGACCTGATGCCGGTTCAGGGCGTGAAATTTTGCGAAATGACGTTGTAATATTGTAACAACGAATTTGTTATTTTATTATTATTAATTATTTTCTTAACAGAGTTATCAATTTTTATGTTTATATTTTGCTACTCTGTAAACTTCCCTCATTGCTTATCTTTTATTTTATCAATTATAGTATGTCCTTGTCTTAAATTGCTGTGTCACGCCGAAGTTTGTCTTTCCTAATTTTCCACGTGGCAATATCTTGCCGCAAGAGAAGTACTATATATAATAAATTTATTTTTATTGGATTTTTGAGACTCCTTATTTATCAAGAAAGCTAAAAGGAGCGAATATGTCGGCGCTTCGAACATACAAAACTTTGACGTTGGCTGAAAAAATAGCGGCGATTAAAGAAGTAGAGATGGGGATGAAAAAAAAAATCCGATATTGCTAAGGACTTTGGGATTCCTCGAAACACGTTGTCGACGTACTTAAAAAATAAAGAAAAAATTCTCAGGAGTGAAAGTGAGTGTGATAAAGGCCGAAAAAGGTTGAGGGAGCCGGGAAATCCTGATTTGGACAAATGTGTTTTAAAATGGTTCAAGCAAGCAAGAGATAAGAAGATTCCCGTGAGTGGTCACCTTATAAGAAGCAAAGCTGAACAATTTGCTACTGAAATGGGGAAAACCGATTTTAAGGCGAGTTCTGGGTGGCTAGATGGCTTCAAAGAACGCAACAAAATTTCGTTCAAAACCATTTGTGGAGAAAGTGGGGCCGTTAATCTACAAGTAGCCGAACAATGGAAAAATAATTTACGGGAATTGATCCAGGATAAAGACGCTAGAGACGTCTTCAATGTTGATGAAACGGGTCTTTTTTTTTTAAATGCACCCCTGACAAAACGCTAGCTTTTAAGCATGAAAAATGTCACGGGGGAAAACTAAGCAAAGAGAGAGTCACTCTCCTGGTTGGTGCAAATATGGATGGATCTGAAAAGCTTCCTCTATTGATGATAGGCAAGGCAGCCAATCCACGTTGTTTCAAGAACGTCAAAACGAAGCCAGTGGACTATGCAAACAGCGCAAGAGCTTGGATGACTAGTTATCTTTTTGAGAAGTGGCTGTTGAACTTGGACAAAAAGTTCACAAAAGAAAAACGAAAAGTTATTTTATTTATCAATAACTGTACTGCACACAACTCAATCCCTCCAATGGAAAATGTGGAAGTAATTTTTTTTCCTGCCAACATGACTTCGGTTATCCAGCCCATGGACAAGGGAGTCATCAAAAATCTTAAGCATTTTTACAGACGGTTTCTAGTTGAGAACATATTGACAGGAGATTCCGAAGCCCTTAAAATCAAACTAGACGTTCTTCAAGCCTCTCGATTGTGTAAGAAAGCTTAGGACCAAGTAACGTCCGAAACGATCAAACACTGTTTTAAAAAAGCTGGTTTCGTAAAAAAGGAGGAGGATGAAGAAAATGCAGATGATATTATAGCGGAAACGATGCCTTCAGTTGACGGCTGGGAGGACGTCATTTCTAATCCTACCATCTCGTATGACGATTTCTTAAACGTGGATGACGATGTTGCAGTATGTGGTGAGATAACCGACGCAGAGATCATCGCTGAAGTGCTCAACCACAACATTGAAAAACAAGACGGCGACGAGGCATCGGGTGATGAAGACGAGTCATCAGTTGCCGGGGAAATGAACGTTCCAAGTGCGGCCGAAGCAACGAACTATATCATGCAACTTAGACGCTTTTTTGAAAGTAAAAATGACGTAAGTCCCTCTATTTTCCACTCGTTGAATATGTTAGAATCCTTTGTCCTTACTGAAAGACTTAATTCTAGAAAACAGGCTAAGATTTCTGACTTCTTTGGCAAAAATTAAATTTCAGAGTTCCAACGAAGCAGAATAATCTGTACATTTTTTTAACCAGCAATCTGCCTTTTTTTTGGTACATTAATACATCAGTTTTGAAATTTTTTAATATGTATATAGTATATACATACAATTATTGCACATAATCTAAATATACGGTAAAAATGTAAATTTACAGCAACTAATGTTATTCTTAATAAAGGAATTGATCGAAATTGAGAGATTTTTATTGTTTTAAGCCTTTTTATTCAAAACATCTTTAATTCGAATTTTTGGATAATTCGAATTTTTTTATGGTCCCTTGGGGTTCGAATTATCCAAGTTCGACTGTATTTGAATCAAAACATTCAATCGGGTAAAACACGGGCGTTGCCCGGGTCATTCGGCTAGTGGGGTATAGGGAGGACGTGGCTCGTCGGTAATGAGTCTTGCCAGCGGTTTCGTCTACTATATTAAAGATGTGTGGCGTGCTCGTGACTTATGTTAAATGGTAGTTGATGGCCCTTGTGAATCGGTTGTCAAATGCGATTATATATATATTCATTAAAAAGCATATTATAGATCAAAATAAAATAAAACATTTGATTTATTACAAAAATTCAATATTTCGTTATATCTTCTTTAGGGTATTTCCTTATTTTTAAATATTTCGATTAACCACGCGAGCCTTCACAAAACAATATATAAAATATTTACAAAACGCACTCTGTGGCTAAAATTTCAAATATATACACACAGATTTATATATATATATATATATATATATATATATTTTAATTGTATTTATCTATACTACCCTTAAAAAGCCTATGTCTAAAATATTTAGAGAAATATTATTCGTTCTATAATACCCCTATAAAGAAATAATACCAAACATAAATTACAAGATTCTGCTGAAACATGGATTGGTGGAACAAGCCCCACCTTATACAGTTCTGAAGAAAGTAATACCCTGACAAGACTAACGTCTCAGACCGAGAGAAAGAGAGAGAAAGGAGGATCACAACAACATCTCCAACTTAAATGCGCGGATCGGTAATTTGAGAAGCGCTCAATTCCTTCCCCAC
Source organism: Cordylochernes scorpioides (assembly GCA_030710605.1). Classification (NCBI taxonomy): domain Eukaryota; kingdom Metazoa; phylum Arthropoda; class Arachnida; order Pseudoscorpiones; family Chernetidae; genus Cordylochernes; species Cordylochernes scorpioides. Next base: position 134,520,856 of record CP092886.1, on the reverse strand, counting down.
ACTCAGACGTAACCATGGCAACGGTTAGAAGGTCGTCGTTGTTTACTGCGAAGGACAGCTCGACGGTATTTCATTGAAATCCGGCATCCTCTCGCCAAGGACTGGTGGATGATGATTGAAACAAATGCTGTTTCGTGACACTGCGTTTATTTTTATGAAGTAAATTTCGCATTTCTTCTATAAACAACTTTTATTTATTAATGAAAGGAATTCATTTTTCTATTTTTCTGTACTCTTTCTCTTAGAAATACCCCTTACCTGAAAGCTATGGTTTTCAGGTAGGCATTCTGATTTCTTAGGTCAACACAATTTTTGCATAAGAAACATTGATAGTGTTTCTAATGCAACTTTTCTTGCTGAATTCAAAAATTAAATCAGAATTTTTCAATCACCCATGGTTGTTCCTTTCAATTTTTTTTTATTATCAATTTTCGTAAACGAATATACTGTTAATTATGTGACGTTATAATATTTTTGCATAAACATCATTTCATTAGTTTTATATCACGCAAGGATTGAGGAGAATGTTCATTTTAACACATAGGGTCGATTCGCTTAGTGAAATCAGGGTGAGCCTAAAGCCGAAAAATTAAGAAAGTTTGAATGCATAAACAGGATTATGCTAGTGACCTTTATGGACAATAAGGTTGTGGTTCACCACAAATATCTTCCATAAGGAACAACAGTTAACGAGGTAGTTATTTATACGTTCTGAAAGGTTTACGGGAAGCAATTCGGAAAAAGGCCAGAAAATGGGCAAATGGTAATTGGATCTTAAACCATAACAATGCCCGCGCTCACATAGGTCGCATTCTAGCTTTATTTGGTAAAAAACGGGATTCATATCCTATCTCAACCAATCCATTCATATAGTACCTCATAATTCAACTTATCTCAATTCCCCTATAAAATAAGAACAAAATTAAGATGCTTAGATACGAGGAATGGCATCATTGTAAACTCATCGAAGCATTAGGAATAGTTTTTTTAAAACAAATTATCGTTCGCGTGTGTGTAGCGCTTCAATAACGATGCTGTCGCGTATCAGTTTCTGGGATGAGAAAACAAATATATACTATTATTGTGCCTTCTACAAGCTTCGGTAAGCTTTTTAAGGCATAACTCATAGTTAGGTGTCTCCGAGCAACCCGCCGCAGAGGAGGGCCAAGGAGAGGGCTGGAGAGGCGACGGCAAGGCCGTGGGCGCCCCGGGGGAGAGGAGGGCTACTGCACGCCGTTTTGAGGGAACCAAAGCAGCGCCGAGCACAACTCCGGCACTGAAGGCTTCAAAAATATGGGATCATCAGAGATCAAAGGTCTGGCTTTTACCTTTCGACCTCCCGAAGGAAGTAGGATGAGAAAACAAAAACTTGTATATAAGTGGCAACATAGAGAGGTAGCGCCATCTATATCTGACTTTTAGAACTGTTTATATTTTTGTAGAAATATTTGACATTGAATTAAAGAGGGGTATTGTTGGCGCGCGCTAAAATGATTCAAAAACAAATTTTCTAATAATTTTTTTTGAAAAATATTAAATATAAATAAATATAATATATCTAGCTGATGTTAAAAACAACCAGAAACCTTTTTGTGTCTGTGTGTGTGGCTTGTTTCTTGTGTTTTTACTATTTTTGAAGTTGTTATAGTTGCTTGATAATTTTGTAATTTTTATTTTTTCTATAGATAATATTAAAATATATATATAAAATTGTATATAAATATTATTTTTATACCATTAAAACACCCACATTGAATTTTGTACTTTAGTCAGAATTTATAATCATTTTCACGCTTTAAAAACCAGAGGTCAGTTACTTCGAGAATTACCTTATAGTTTTTTTTATTGAAAGATATAGACATTTGAAAAAACAATCTTGCACTACTCGACATTTAAACCTGCTAGGTTGTTTATTTTTGTCTGACTATATACTCCTGTTACTCTTTATAAACCAGGGGGGGAGGGGCAAGTCATTTCGGAAATACCTTATAGTCTTTTATTTAAGAGGTGAATGAATTTGAAAGAACTGCGAGTTTGTTTGTTTTGTCTGATTATATACTCCATTTCACCTTCTATTTACTAGGCAATATATGTACCTCTGAAAATGACTGAGTGGTGGGTGAATTTGAAAGAACAACCGTGCAATATTCGAAATTTACAACTGCAAGATTATTTACTTTTTGTCGAAATATATACTACTTTTCTAACTAGTCAAATTGCATCTGAAAATATCTTATAGTTTTTTTATTGAGAGCTGTGTGAATTTGAAAAACAAACATACATTACTTGATATTTACAACTTTTATATTGTGGGTTTTGTCGGAATAAATACTTATTTTTACGCTCTATAAACCAGGCAAGTTACTTCTGAAAATACCTTATAGTTTCTGACTGAGTGGTGCGTGAATTTGAAAGAACAGCCGTGCACTACTCGAAATTTATAACTGCAAAAATTGAGGTTATAAATGCATATGTTGTGTAGAACTGCATTTAAAAAAACCACTGATCTGAAAAAGTAGATCTGATAGAGAAAACTGATTTCATATTTAGATTCAACGACTCAAATATATAGTTACAATCTGTTCTAAAATCTTGAAGAAAAACATATTTTTGAGAAAAAAGGCATTTCCTTATCGTGCAACTGAAAGTTGCTGAAGGCTTGTGCCATCTATCGGAATAAATATCAACTAATCGTTGATTTTTAATTATTCCAGAATTGGCCAAATACCGTTTCTTGATTAATCAAGAAAAGCTAACCACGTACGCGTTTCGGGCTGTTGGCACTCGTCAGCGTGGTGCAAGCTGTACCTCAACGACAAAAAAGGCTGGTTTTTGGGGCATCCTGAAAAACCATGAAACAGGTATTTAGGCCGGAAGGGCGTGAGAACACCAATCAATGTGAAAAATAGTACAAAAGTGAATTTTTACTTGGATCAGGTAGATGAATTAAGAAAAATGGCATTTCCTGATCGTGCAACTGGAAGTTGCTGATGGCTTGCGAGATCTATCGGAATAAATATCAATTAATCGTTGATTTTTAATTATTCCATAAATTGTTCCATTTTTGTTACCCTATGTTATATAAGCGTGCCATCTATATTTTAAAAAATAAGTCATTTACACGCATGTTTTTTTTTTTTTTTTAAAGCAATTTCCTACTGTCTTTACTGAAATGATAAATATTGGGAGGGCTTGGCTCATCAGTGGTGAACCCTACCAGCGGTTTTGTCAGTTTAATCTACCATGCCGTTCTATTATTATATTCGAATATTTTGCTTTATAGCCGGCACTAATTGAAAAATTATTGCTAAAGGTTTTTAATCAAATCTTGGGGACATAAGGAGTATATTAAATTATATTTTAATAAATTACAAATAATAGGCATTTTTGGTATCAATTAATTATATGATATACTAGACGAATGACCCGGCTTCGCCCGAGAATTCCACTGAGTGCAATTTCCTTCATACTGAAAGTACATCAATAAAAAATAGTAGAAGTGCCATAGAATAGCAATACAGAAGTAACACATAAACTTCGGGGAAAAAGTGTGTGTGATCGTAAAAATTGTATTATGTTAGTGCTTAGGTATTTGATTTAATTATTTTTTGCAATCAAATTAGTTGTTTCAAAATCATTATAGTTTAAATAGATGGCATCTTTTCCACCTAACCCCCGAGGTACCCGCCCCAGCGCATTAACCCTTGAAATTGCCTGAGTTGAGTTAGTGACTGCGATGAATCTTGGCTGCGATGCCCACTTCTCAGTATAATAAGAAAAAATAGGTTTATAAAAAAATTAATCCAAAATACTGGCATGTAAATATTTTTCCGTAAAAAAAATAAAAGATCCCATGGAAATTAGGCAAACATATGTGTTTGCTAATGACTGCGACAGCATTTTAAACGATAAAAAAGAGATAAAAAAAAAACAAAGGCCAGAACAAAAATTAATAATAATACGAAACCATTATTTACATACAGTAACGCTAATTTTGTAAAGTTTTTTTTTTAAAATGCATTGTGTGCATTTACCGTAACTTAGTTAGTAATATAAATTTATCTCTCAATACTCAATACTTTTGTGAAAAAAAGTAACACTCGTATAAAAAGATATTTCAAAAAAAGTACGCAAGCAACTTGAAAAAAATTGCAGAACGCTCATTGGTCGCTTAATTTGGCCTGGTGTTGTTACTTCGCCTCGTATTTACTCCGCGTAAAAAAAATTCTTCAAATTAAAAAAATAAATAGCCAAAAATACTAATCAAAATGTAGCCGAAAATTTTCTTCAGGTTTTTAAAAAGCGACATGCAAAATTTGGTACCAATTGGTTCAGTAGTTTTTGAGTTTATCGCGAAACAGCCATTGACTTTTATATATTAGAAGAAAGATAAACGCCTCATCTACATTCAAAAATATAAAATACTTACGCGCGGGCTTTCCTTTTTGAAAATAAACATTTTCTACCCTGCCTTACTATAATGATTAAATATTGTGAATATTTTTTTATATTTCTATTGTTCTCAAAGTTTATGTTCATAGTTTCATTTAATATTTCACCAAGAATTCTTCCTTCAGTGCGGCTGTATAAGCAAAACAGTCAAGTACAGGGTGATCCAAAAGTCCCGCACAACTTTAAAAATTAATAACTCCGCGAATATTTGCGCTAGAGCAATGCGGTAAACACCATTGTGTTCAGGATGCAATGGGATTTTTTATGGCAAATAATGAAAATTTCGAAATTGATTTTAGTTACAACTTTTTTCGCTAGATGGCGCTCTACCAGAATCAGCTATTAAGCGGCCAAATTGTTTGATAAATTGAAAAATATAACTGAACGACACGTATTTTTCCTTTTTGAATACCAGGAAAGAACCCAAATAATATCAAATGATAAATTAATAAAACACCATTACGCCAAAAGTTAGAAGAAATGGTTAACGATTTTTAAATACAATCTGAGATATGTAAAATAGGTATATGCAAATTAAAACATGTAGCAAAAAATATTTATATTTTAGATGGAGTTTTGTGAAATAGAATGAATGTTTGAAAATAACTACTGATATCAATACACGATTTTTGAAATGTTAATATAGTACCAAAATTATGATGGCACTACTAATAGGATTTCGTGCTATAAGGAAGGTATAGTTTCTTGACTAATTGGCGACACTTGACTATTTAACTGGATATTTGTCATGATACAAAGATGAAATATAGAGGGGAGTGACAAAATATATTTGTCGTACTTTATTCCAAATAGCCTATGGGTTTGTCAAATGTTATCATTGTTTATTATACTGTACATAATTTTGAAAATGTATCCCCTCAAAAAAAAATCATTTTTAAATCGACCTTTTGCGTTGAAAAACGTGGTAGCGATATCATTTTGTAATATTTTTTGCGCAAAATTTCTAAAGTTGGGGGGGATACAGAGAATATTCCTTATGCTATTTTTTCTAATGGGCGAAAAGCGATAAACTAAACATAAGGGTTAAAATTGTGTATACCAGTGTTATTCGAGAAGTTATAACACTTTGGCCTGCACGACATAATATAAGATGTGGGCAAATGATTAACAAAAAATTATTGTTCACAGAAAAAAAAAGAGTCAAGATGTGAGGACAGCATTTATTATTCCCATAACCCAAAACAAAGAGCTTCAAAATATAACACATGAGGTAACTACCTCCTCTCTTGTATTAGGTCACAATCCTTGCTCAATGTGGTGCCCTTTATTCTCAAACACCGCCTGCAGACGATAGATGACAGAATGGTCACAATTAAATAGTTGAAATTTATAAAACGTGCCATCTGATAGAAGCCTTCAACATGGCCAATGTGGTAGGCCGGCATCGATAAAAAACGCGACTTAATGTACCCCCATAACCGAAATTGTAAGGCGTCAAGTCTGGTGATATTGGAGGCCACTGGTATATAAAGTGGCGACTTATCAACGAATTCCACCGAACGTATCCTTCAGCAATTGTTTGGCACCGCGGGAGATATGAGGAGGTCCTCCATCTTGCATGAATGTTATTTCGCTTAATGCTTGTCTATCCTGCAATATGAGAATAACCTTTTCTCTCAAAAGTTGAACATAACGTTCACCAGTTACAAAAACGGTTTTAAAAGTTTTTCCATTGATATTTTCAAAGAAAATTGGCCCAAAAATAAAAGAAGAAGTGAACCCACACAAAACTGTAACTCTGTGCTGATGAAGTGGTATTTCTGTAAAATTCCTAGGGGTTTCTGTTGCCAAAATGAGGCAGTTTTGAATGTTAAATTCTCTCTTTAGATGAAAGTGAGCATCATCTGTTCTTAGTTTCCATCAATAGCAATTTGCCTGAAAACCCATGCAGCGAATTCTTGACGCTTCTCAAAATCGCTGACTTTTAACTCGTGAAAACTTTGAATTTTGTTAGGGTATTTTTATAGAAAAATTCTAAATGTATGTTCTCTCCAAACTGTTCCATACGAAATCCCCGTTTGTCGAGAAACTTGTCTAGCACTTACTTCTCCATACGTGGATAACGTTTCAATAGCTTCAGCATTCTGCAAAACCGTAACAGCCACTGACTTGCATTTCGATGGTCTTCCACTCCGAGGTTTTGTTTCCAGAGATCCAGTTTCCTCAAAACTTTTAATCAATCGCTTTAGAGAGTAGCAACTCATTGGTCCTTTACCGCTTCGAATACCTTTAAAGGAAAGTAACGCTCGTAAAGCTTCAGTGGCAGATTCTGAATCACAATTAAAATAATTCACCAATAGTGCTTTATCCTGTAGTGACGGCATTCCAGGGGGAAGGGGAGAAGTCCGACCACACCTCCTTGCGGTCCCCCCTGGACCCTTGGATTATTTGACCAAATTCTGGTTCGTTTCGAAGATGACTAACGTTGCAACGCACCCATTTTCAAATAAAGAGCAAAACTGATATCTCCAGTAATGCTACCGCGTCCGGGGTAACCGCCGCGTCAGGAGCTGCAGCTCGAGCTCATTATGAGAAATCTACTACGAGGACACAATTCAATCTACTACAACTCAATATAAATGGTACCCAGGGGAAAATAAAGAGCTGACTTGTCTTCTCTGTGACAACAATGTACATATTACCTGTCTTCAGGAGACAAAATTGAATCAGAATCTGAGATTCAATATCAAAGATTATACAACACTACGAAAGGACAGACCGGGGAAATTCGGAGGAGGACTTGCCGTTTTGATTAAAACTCTAGAAATCAAATTTAAGGGTATCGCCTATAATCAGAGTAAGCCTAGAGAAAGCACGACAGAAGCTCAGGCAATAGAAATCTATCTTACAGATAAAACAATTCCAATCATAAATGTTTATGACCACGATAATACTAGCATCAATACAGGCCTGATAGAGACATTAAGTGAAGCGTCTTCGGATATCGCAATCATACTTGGTGATTTTAACGCCGAAAGACCAACTTGGGGATCACCTTTCCAGGATAACAAAGGTCAGCAGGTTGAGGACATGATAACCGACCTCGGCCTTACACCGTTAAATAACGAAAATAGCACCTATCTATCCAAGTCCACAGGCACAGAATCCGCAATAGACATCACAGCGATAAATTACAACATCGCACCCACAACACAATGGAAAATTCTGAAAAGTGCAATCAGTGACCACAGACCAATTTTAACAACCATAAACGATTGACAAAAAAATGGAAAAATTCTCTTCGAACATATCCAAACCTGTAAAAGTATCGATACCTAGAGGTAGACGTGAAGACCTGTGAATACTTTACTGGAAGGACCACAATATCGAGGCAATGATTGCAGAGAGAGACAAACTCAATCAACTTCTTAAAACAAATAAAACAGAAGAAATCATAAAGGAACTCATTGAAATTAGTCACAAAATAGAACAAAAAATTTGGATATTCAAACAAGAGAGAGAGAAAAATGGGCAGAATTCTGCGAAAAAAAAATGGATCCAAAAAAGGAAAGCCATCACTGGAATTTAATTAGTGTTATAAAACAATCAAAACCAACACTAATCCTCCAATACTCTAACCGATATGAATAGCGAGAACGAACAAACAGATGGCTGAAATAATTGCTGAATATCTTTCAAGCGCTTCCAGACTCAGCTATACGAATGAAGGCAGGACTCTAAAAAATAATGTAAACAGGTTAGTTAAACAAGCAAGAAATTACCATCAACAAGATATTTACTCGAGAGACTTCACACTGAATGAGCTAAACTCATCAATAGGAAAGTTAAATCCAAGATGTCACCTGGAGATGCTCTAATCTTTGGTCAAATGATTAAACAATTTGGAGACAAAGCTAAAAATCAACTCCTAAGAATACTGAACATTTCATGGCAAACTGGTAAAATACCAAAGAATTGGAAGATATCAATTATAGTGCCAATACTGAAACCAAAGATGCCAAGGAATGCAAGAACTATCGGCCAATTGCTCTTACCAGCATACTTTGTAAAATAACAGAATGAATTATCCACTCTAGGCTCATAGTCTGGCTCACTAACAATAATAAAATAAACTTCTACCAAACTGCCTAAAGATCCAGTCACTGTACAACTGATAAACTGTTCTACTTCTGTCAATCAATAATAGATTTCTAGGAAAAACCGCCAAAGAAGACAAAGGCCGTATTCCTGGATATGACCTCAGCTTTTGATCGAGTGTAGAAATTATTTGAAAGGCTGCACAACATCGGAGTAAGAGGAAAAACTTAATCTGGATTGCAGACTTCTTAAGGGGAAGAAGGATAAAGGTTCGGGTCAATGGAACATTTTCCAAGGACCGAAGAACATGGGCTGGTGTACTTCAGGGATCTGTGCTCAGTCCTCTACTCTTCTCGCTATATTTATCCATTTTAAACCCTAAATATTCCACCGATTTCTTTTTAAATTTACATTTATATCTGTTTAACTTTAAACCTTTTTCTAGCAAATTTTGATCGAGTGTAGAAATTATTTGAAAGGCTGCACAACATCGGAGTAAGAGGAAAAACCTTAATCTGAATTGCAGACTTCTTAAGGGGAAGAATTTAAAGCCTCATTATGTAAAAATATATGCATATATAAATTGGACATTTGTTGTTGGCAATGGTCAAGTTTGAGCTCTTGTACGTCTAATTACGACACAACAAAAGTGGCGACGAGGATGCGCGATCTACAGAGCCAGTAAAAGCTGAGGAAAACGGCGTCTATGCAAGTAAAACAACTACATCTTTTAAACTATCTGGATCAAGAAAACAAAGGAGTAGAAAAGATAAGGATGACAAGTTCAAAGTTAATAGTACCTTTTAGATGCTATAGCCCAGTGGAGGACACTTCGATCTTTTTGTACAAAAAATTTGAGGCTCTCTTTTTGGCATCTGAAGGAGGAGATTAAAGTGCTGATTTTTACCTCGCTACCAGATTCTGAAACTTTGAAGCAGGGAATCGACATTTTCTTCCTGGTCTAATGAAAGATCAACCCTATGATACTAGCATTCAAAGAATTAAGCTGCATTTGGATCCAAAGAAGAAAGTGATACCACAGTGATGCAGATTTTCAAAGAGAATTCAACAGGAAGGATAATCAATTTCGGAATATCTTAGAGAATTGAAACATTAAGCAATAAATTGTAATTTCGGAGATATGTTGGGAACCATGATGCGAGACCGTTTTGTGACTGGATTCAAGTTGGAAAGCCTGCAAAAAAAGCTACTACAAGAAAACGACGATGTCACCCTGGATAAAGTTTGCAGTGGCAATCTCGTTCGAACTGGCGGAGATAAATACAAGAGAATTACAAGATAAATTAGTGGCCAAAATATCCCCTGTGAATGGAAAAGATAAAAGGGTGAGTACAATAATAGTATGGTGCAGCATAGGCCTTTCAGGCAAAGGGGAGAAATAATGTGTTATAGATGTGGTGAAAGACATTCACACGTGGCCTCTGTTTGCCCTCATAGAACAAAGACTTGTTTTAAAATGTAAAAAACTGGGTCATTTAAGTAAGGTCTGCAAAGCTAGTAAAAAATGTGGGGATGTAAATTTATACAAGAGGACTCTATATATTCAGTACAGGGCGATACTGATGCCACAATAAATTTAACAGTAGATGATTATTCTTTGTGCTTTACAATAGATACAGGAAGTCCAGTTACGTTAATACCTAAAGATATTTATAAGATTTATTGGCAAGGTAAAAATGTATTTCCAACAAATTTAAGATTAAAATCCTTTTGTGGTAAATCAATAGAGATTATAGGTCAAAAGTGTTTTTGTAAAAGAATACAACCAATATTTGCGATTAATAGTTGTAAATGAAAAATCAAGGTAATTTTGTTAGAAAGAGAATGGCTTAAACAGTTAAAACTTGATTATTCTTGATTGTTTAGCATTAAAATTTTAATTATGAATCTAATAGAAATAGTTTGATTGATAGATATGCAGATTTGTTTAACAAAGATTTGGGCTGTCTAAAGGATGTTAAAAATATTTTAATTTTAAAAAGGATGTGACTCCTGTGTTTTGTAAGGCCATAAGTTTACCTTTCTCTCTAAAAAACATAGAGAATGAAATTGATGGTTTAGTGAATTCTTGCATTTTATACCCTATAGTTCATGCATATTGGACCGCTCCAATAGTACCAGTATTAAAAAAGGATGGTAGTGTAAGGATATGTGGTGATTTTAGATGTACAGCTAATAAAGCAATAGAATTAGATAGGTATCCCCTTTCATCGATCGATGAGATCTTTTAAAAATTATCTACAAGCACCGTACTTTCGACTCTAGACCTATCACAGGCTTACTTACATGTAAGCCTGCTACATAGATGATATTTTGGTTGCAGGAAAAAACTTTGAAGATCATGAACAAAAGTTGGATCTATTGTTTAGATGATTGCTAGAAAAAGGTTTAAAGTTAAACAGATATAAATGTAAATTTAAAAAGAAATCGGTGGAATATTTACGGTTTAAAATGGATAAATATGGACTGCATCCCTTAGAAAATAAAATTAAAGCAGTGAGAGAGACGCGTGAACCTAAAGAATGTTTCGCAATTAAGATCTTTCATAGGACTCTTAATTTATTATTATAGATTCATAAAAAATATAGCAAACATTTTAGCGCTATTCTATCAACTTTTGAATAAATATTGTAGATGGAATTGGACGAAAGAATATCGAATGTTATTTAAAAAATGTAAATCATTATTAATGGACTATGGACTAGGCGTAATTCTGAGTCATAGAAATTATAGAAAGGAAGAATGCCCTATAGCTTTTGCTTCTAGAACATTAACTGAAGCGGGAAAACGTTTCTCTCAACTAGAAAAGAAAGCGTTGAGCATAACTTTTGGCGTTGAGAAATTCAGACAATACTTACTGGGACGAAAATTTTAATTGGTCACAGATACCCGATCCTTAATTCATATATTTTCACCTCATAAACCAATTCCCATATGTGCATCATCCAGAATTAAAAGATGGTCCTTAAAATTAGCTGCATTTAATTATACTGTGGAATTTCGAAAAGCTAGTGATATTTCCAATGTTGACGCATTGTCACGTCTTCCTTTAGAATTGAGTGTCAGGGAGTCTCTTGATGAAGACCAGGTACTTCTTCTCAGGAGGTTGAATGAGGTACCGTTCTCTTTTATGGAGGTGGCATATGAGACGCCCCAAGATAAATTACTGTCTATAGTATTAAGGAATGTTAGAGAAGGCAACTGTGTGGAAATTCACAAGGGTACCGAGAGAAAACCCACTAGCTCCTCATTATAAGATCAATGAGAAATTAAGTTTGGAGTTTGGTTGTCTTCAATGGCGTGAAAGAGTGGTAATTCCCCAAAAATTAATATCTTTAATTTTAAATGACTTTCATGAAATACACATGGGGATTGTTAAAATGAAGATGATTGCCAGACGGTATTTTTGGTGGCCAGGCATAGACAGTAACATCGAGGAGTTACCTAGAGAATGTAGAGTATGCCAAGAATCGGCAAGCATGCCCCCGGCTACCATCTCGGAATTGACTTGGCCCGAAAAACCGTGGCATCGACTTCATCTTGATTTAGCGGGTCCGTTCATGGGAAGAATGTTTTTGATTCTCGTGGACGCATACTAAAAGTGGATAGAAATTTTTATCATCAAAGATATTACCAGCCAAACGATTATAAATCATCTTAGAGAAATTTTTGCCAGATTTGGATTGCCCTAACATTTGGTTACAGATAACGGAAGACAGTTTGTCTCCGGTGAATTCGAGCAATTTACCAAAATGAATGGTGTACAGCACACTAAGACCAGTCCGTATAATCCTAGTACAAATGGTTTAGCTGAGAGATATGTAAGAGAGTTTAAAAAAACTTTTGAGAAAGAATAATGGGAAGGATGATTTAGAGACGAATCTACAAAGATTCCTATTTGCTCATAGAGCACTCCGCCAAACTGTAATAAAGGAATTCCCCCGCGGAACTGCTAATGAAGAGAAGTTTAAGATCAATATTCTCGAATTTAATACCAAGATGGGAAATCCGCGAGAGGTATTTCATGAGGCCGTAAGAAGGCAGGAGCAGTTTACTACAGTTTGCTAGGTTTATTTCCGCAACTATGCAACTGGACCTAAACGGTAAAAAGGTACCATTTTGAAATTACTGAGCTACCGTCACTACCTTATAAGTTGCGAGGGCATCGTGTATAAGAGGCATATCAATCAATTGCGACCTGTGAGAAATAAACAAGTGGAGACAAGACATTTGATACTTCCTCGAACATCAGGAGAGAAGCCTGTAGGTGGAAGTCAGAAAAAAAGTGAAGAGGAGGTTCCAGAGGTTACATCAGGAAACAAGGAGGAGACTGCTTTTGTGCACGTACCCTCTTGCACTCCTAGACTAGGGCCTGTTGCTGTGCACGTGCCCTCTTGCACTCCTAAACCGGAGTCTGCCGCTGTGCAAGTGCCCGTCCGCAGTCCTAGACCTCAGAGAGCAAGGAAACCCCCAGACCGACTGGAGTATTATTAAGGGGGGAGATGTGTTGTGTATGTAAATAGATGAAGATTTTTCTTTCTTCAAAGTGTCATTATGTAAGAATATATGTGTATATAAATTGGACATTTTTTGTTGTCCAAACGAAAATAATAAGAGCTAAAAAAAGAGTCATGGTCAAGTTTGAGTTGTTGTACATCTAATTACGACACAACCTTAACAACATCCATCCTCACCTCACTGAAGACACAAAAGTTGCCTGTTATGCAGATTATATAGCCATATGGCACACAAAGTATAGAAATATCAGAAAAATACTGAACACATCAATGAGAAGTGGGCAATTAAACTCAAAATGACAAAAAAAACAATAAACACAAACCTATAGGTCTCCTTCACTGACAGGTAAAAGGGCATGAATTTAACTTTAAAATAAGCATAAACAACCATATAATTGATAAAATTTGTTATCCAAATTACCTAGGTGTGATACTTGATGAGGAATTGCGATTTACAGAACACATAATTAGCACCTCAAATAGAGCTACCAGAAACCTAAACATTCTGAGAAGGCTATGTGGAACAAATTGGGGAGCAAAACCCAAAATTCTCAGAACAACATATATCACCTTAATAAGGCCAATAATGTAATATGCAACACCCGTCTGGGCTCCCTCAAGTTCATCACTAAAAGAAGACTAGACAGTGTTCAAGCAAAAGCGGCCAAATTAATCACTGGTTCTATTTTAAATACCAACAATTAGAAAATTCAGAGAGAATGTGGTCTAGACCTACTTGAAAGCAGAAGACAATTTAAAACAATAAAATTCACCAATACCTTAAAAACTAAAGAAACCGAACACATATCCCATAGAACCTATTTAAACTGGACACAAAAAGAAAGGCTCAAAAGATCTTCAACACTTCAGTACGACAACAATATTAGAAAGAGCATAAATATGAAACATAATGAATTTCGATTTCGAGAATAACCAATATTTCTTACCTCATTGCCATCAAATGTAATCATCAATCTTAACCTGAATGAACCCTGCAATAAAAAAAAGATATAAAAAAAACATTCCTAAAAAGAAAGGACTTAACACAATTGGTTTATGCGATCAGATAAATTATTTTACAGCATATACAGATGAATCATCAGACCTTACCATAAGTAATGGAGGGGCTGGAATTAACATAATACTGCAAGATGGAACATACATCAAAATCAAAGAAGGAGCAAGAAAGATTCCGTCAAACTTCACTTGTGAACTGACAGCTATCTGGAAAGCTCTTGATGTATGCCTTAACCAACCATCCCTGCATCAAGCAGAAGGAATTATAATATACCGTACAACGACTTCATATCCGATCTAGAAGCAATTCAGAAGGGCAATACTATAATCACACAGAACATACATTCGTTACTTACTCAACTGATATAATTGGAGAATAACTGCATTCTACAATGGATTCCTGCCCGTGGGGGTAATGAAATGGCAGTTGAATTTGCAAAGGAAGCCAGAAGGTTGAGCCAAAGGAAAGAACAAATGTCATTATTTGACGCTAATGCTTTTGCAAAATACAAGATAATTAAACAAAAAATAAGAAAAGATCAAAATGTGAAATAAACTCCGAGAGAAAAATGACAAAATTATAACAAGATTTAGAACAAAACATTATAAAGGATGACAATACATCCAGATGGCACAAGAACCTATAGAACATGCAACAACTGTCCTGGTGTGGAACTAACACCTACCCACATATTCTCATGCCCGCAGTCTTGCAGAAAATTGACATAGACCCAGAGAAGCTGCTTTACACACCCAAGATAGTGGACAATGCTGCTGCTGCTGCTGTGATAGAGATGCATGGAGACATCTGAGGCTCTTTATTGGACACGACAAAAACAACAACGGCATTCCAGAGTAAAATAAATCATCAGAGATAGATAAATATTTTTCATATGAATTAAAATAAACATAATCGATACTGAGAGAGAGTTGAATTAAAAAAATTAGAAATTTATTATTTTCGAAATATAAATATCCGAGAGGATTCCAGCAAACCGCATCTAAAATATCAATTTTTTTTGCTACATGTTTTAATTTGCATATACCTATTTTACATATCTCAGATTGTATTTAAAAATCGTTAACCATTTCTTCTAACTTTTGGCGAAATGGTGTTTTATTAATTTATCATTTGATATTATTTGGGTTCTTTCCTGGTATTCAAAAAGGAAAAATACGTGTCGTTCAGTTATATTTTTCAATTTATCAAACAATTTGGCCGCTGAATAGCTGATTCTGGTAGAGCGCCATCTAGCGAATAAAGTTGTAACTAAAATCAATTTCGAAATTTTCATTATTTGCCATAAAAAATCCATTGCATCCTGAACACAATGGTGTTTACCGCATTGCTCTAGCGCAAATATTCGCGGAGTTATTAATTTTTAAAGTTGTGCGGGACTTTTGGATCACCCTGTATAATAATAGATAAGCGTGATATGAATCGGTAGCAATGCTCATCATTCCCTGGGGCAAGAAAGAGAAACGACATCGGGAGAATAGCGATCACAGACTTCATCTTATAAAACAATCTTATATGTCACAACATGGGCAAAGAACTAACGTGGGAGAGAAACGAACATCTATCATAAACTTCACCATCTCATCATTCAGATTCACCGACATATCAACATAATAGAATGTCCTAGATGAAAATTTCAAATCAAACCGATCCGAAGATCTTTAGATAACTTTAATTTGAAGTTGAGGCGACAAATATGCCTTCCCGCAAAACAAATTTTAAAAACTCCAAATTGAAAATAAGAGAAGAGAAAAAATTGGCTGCTCTTTGAAACTATAATATAGGGTGGATAATATAATATAGGGAGGATCCAGATTCCTTCAAAACAGCTGCCAACAAAGTGAACGATATCTCAATTCACGCTAGTAATCGCTCCATTCCAGGAGCAAAAAGTACATAATTTATGTTAAAATAAAGAACAAGATTCGAAAATAACATAGCATAACAATCTCCGAAATGTAGCCAGCATTAGGACCTCCTTATAGAGAAAAGGCCGTGTTCTGAAAAAATAGAGTTCAACAAATTAATAAAAGATGCACAAAAAATATATATATATAAATAGCAATTATTCGAATTAAGTGAATCCTGCACTCTGAAAACGTGGGTGGAATCAATAAAGTCCATTCAAAGCTATTACAATTGACCGAAAGAACTTGAAGCTACAAAAAAATAAATGTTTGGCCATTTGGCCATGGATGACATATGCATTGATGCCCTTGCATCCCGAGATGGGAGGTCATAACTAAGCCAAATTTTCATATGGCACAGGCAATAAAAATAATATAATGAGTATATAAATGTAGAGAGATATGTATAGTCAAAACAAATATATATATATATTATTTCGAAGAAAGAGAGTAAATATAAATGTGGCTCTCTCTTCTTGCGAGCAATTAATTAAGTACTATGATGACATTAGTAGTCATGAGGAGATCATTGTTTAAAATAATAATGCCATTACATAATGGGAAGACGTATATTAAGATTATACTGATAGTAATAAGGGCAATAACAATAATATATCAATATAAAATAATTAGAAAAATTAAATGAAAAGTTAAATGCTTTATGGGCAAGCTCAAGAAAAATCAGGTAATCTTTAACCCTTATCTGAGTAAATGAAATAAGCATTAACGTTAGCTATAATACCTAGTGTTGGTAGCAAGCATATCACACAATCAATTAGATGTGAAATAACAATTGCGTTTCGGATGTGTAAATGAAAAATAAAAAATAACATATTCATATATTCTATAAAATAATCCCTTGCATCAATATTGAGTAAAATTAATCATTATACTCAATATTCATATATTTTGATGCAAGTGAACACTATTAATGGCTGAGCGCTATTGGTAGGAATAATCATATATTTAACGCTGATCGAATATTGGACAAATTATTTTCTTAAAATAAATATAAAAAGCCAAACTTCTCTTAAAGATATTTATATAAAAAATAGACACTTCGGCCAGTTGGATTTTTTTATTTTCTCAACGTTTCGACAAAAATATTTTGTCTTCGTCAGGAGAAGTAAATAAAAATAAAACATTTGGCAAGGTGTTAAAAATTGTTCTGAGGTTTGCAAGGGCGTTCTCACGTGATTTTTCGAATTTTTCTTAAAGATTTTCGGACTGTTGGTTCTCATCAGCATGGTGCAGGCTGTATTTAAAAGACCCATCAAGATGGTGATTTAGTAGCTTTCTAATAATTTATTAAAAAATAAATATAGGACAAATATACATGAGCACTATTAAAGTCTATAAGCACCAAGGTGGTATATTTAGGTACAGACTGCACCATGCTGAAGATAGAAACTGTCCTGATCAAAAACATAAGGTAACAATGCCAAATACAAATTAATTAAATGTTTTGTGACGATTTGGTAACATCCTTGTTACCATCATCAGACAAAAGTACTGAATAAGAAAATATATGGAAATTAGAAACTATTTTAGACGCGTAAGATTCTTTTTGAAATTAAACAATTTCTACTGCCCATACTGCAATGGAAAATATTAATGGGAGCTCCTGGCTCATTAGTGGTGAACCCTTGTAGTAATTGCAGTTAGGGCAGTAGAAATTGTTTAATTTCAAAAAGAATCTCACGCGTCTAAAATAGTTTCTAATTTCCATAACAGATGGCGCGCTAGTGCATCGTAAAGAAAAAAATATCACAACATGTTTTAAAATGGTTACTACAGTTATCAGACTTGTGCAAAGAGATATCTGATAAGAAGTAAATACACAACTTGAACAACTGATAACAATGCCAATCATTAAAAAACATGCTGTGATATATTTTTCTCATTCAGTACTTTTGTCTGATGATGATAACAGAGCAGTTATCGAAAAGTCACAAACATTGAATTAATTTTTATTTAGTCTCGTTATCTTTCATTTCAAATATACGTATAATCCAAAAATTGTACCGCATTATACATTGATTGAATTTCTTATTTCTTTATAAAAATGCATTTTTTTGCCAAAATCTCTTAATTAATTATTGCTTTGGTTGAAATTTAGTCCAATTAAAGGCAATCAGCGATCGGCCTCATTCATATGAATAATCAGGGAGTGACCTTTCCACTATAGGTTAAATCCTAGTGTTGAAATGACGAAAGATCATGAGAGCTGGGACGTCGGGCCGCACTGCGCCGACGCAAGCTGCGAGCCGCTGCAAGATCAGCCATACTCGGCGGCCGGCTCCAAGCATCATGTCGCCTTTCGAGATCAACATCCCGCATATCCAGCAGGTTCTGAACTACCACGACAACTTCTATGTGAGTACATCCTTTCTCTCCATTAGCCGATTCTGAATATTTAATTACGCATCAGATATAGCTTTCGTCTAACATTTTTCTTTTAAAATGTTAAATTGATGCATTAGTATCAAATCTAACCTTCCGGAAATAATAATACCTTGTATAATATCACTGGAGAGAAAAGGTTTTAACATTTTTTTACCTCTATATATATCAATATATATAATATTTATAAAAATGAGGTACAATGTAATTATTTTATACAAGTAAATTTTGTATGTGTAGAGTTAGACCACTTAAAGATTATAACTTCTTTATTTATAAAGTAATATAATTATATATATACCCTTTTTCATTGAGATCAAATTATTTTCTAGAATTGAAGTTATTTTGGGAAGTCTTATAAATGTTAAATGCGGATATTTTAAGTTTACATTCGTTTCTCGCTACATGTGTATCTTATTTATAACCTGTTAAGGAGGGAGGCAAAACCTAGATATAGTGTATTCATATGGTACCTGTAAGCACTGTAGCATGGTTATTGAAATAGGAATATAGCTTGAGCGACGTAGTGTGCTACGTCCTCCGTGATTGTTTTCTATGTTTGCTGTGAAACTGCGGATGTAGATAGGAATATAGAAGTATATATGTGTAGTATCCGATATGTCTACAATATATATAATATATAAATCTTCATTGGAACGTGCATTTAGTTTTACAGGCGGTTTGTATAATATATATAGTTTATGTAGGTTTTTTTCACCATAAGTAATTGTGCACAAGATATTTGTCCGCTTTTAATAGTTTTGGCCATTGTGTTTTTCAATTACAGTAGAACTTGGATAATTCGAACTTCTTTAATTCGAAAACCTCTTTAATTCGAATATTTATCTTGGTCCCTAGAATTTCCTATATATATAATTTCCGTTTTTAATTCGAATTTTTGGATAATTCGCATTTTTTTATGGTCCCTTGGGGTTCGAATTATCCAAGTTCGACTGTATAAGGGCCAAATCAACCTTTAATTATGCGAACCATATTCGTCGTTAATAGATAGCTCCAAGTCTTTCAACAGATCAGTTTACGAATGAATAAAATGAGAGTTGGATTTATGTCACGCGAAAGTTCTACCTTCTGTGTGATAATTCCCGTTCACATTCTGTCGAGGCGACTAAGGCGTTACTTCGAAAAATTATATAATAGGTTCTGTATCACCCCTTAGTATAGTCAAGACCTTAATCCAAGTGACTTTATTTAGTTTGGATCCTTTAAGAAAGCGCTAAAATAACTTCTTTTCGGAAGTTGATGTGGAAAGCCTGCTTGGAATAATAAGCACATCCCAACTATAACCAGTCAGGCGCTAATAGAAAAAGACTCTAAACATTCTTTTATGAGAGGTGTCCAGAAAATCCATAAGCAAGGAATCCCACTCAGGCAGGTAGAAAATCTGTCACAAGAAAGTTAACCAACTGTATTAAAGAAAATGTATAAAGAAAATAGATTTCAAATGCAAATATGAAGTCAAAATTAGAAATGAAGCGACGGAGAAAATAATAAATCTGGAATTAGAGGAATCAAACATTCTTATCTCTTGCGAGTTTGGGCTTAAAAATCACACACTTTGGTTAGTAGCCCGTAAAACCATATTCTCCTTATCTCTTGCGACGTAATACCAATATTCAAAAGCATACCGTTAGATATAGCTAAAATAGCAATAAAGAGGTTTATAGACAAAACGGGATTAAATAGGAAAACGTACACCAGATTCTATGGAAATCCCTTGAACAGGCCATGTGAATATGCTTAGAAATTTCCTATTTTAAAGCAGGGGATAATTTCTACAAAATAAAAAGGGTACACCCATGTGGTGTCCATCGGATGTGTGGATAGTAAATATTGTAATGGATTGATTAGAAAGCAAGATGAATATCGTTAATGGATTCAAACTATGGAAAGACTATTTTGACGATATTTTATGCTGCACAAAAAAAAAACTTGCAGTTCACGCAAGAGATGAGGGTCCGGAGGGGATCGCATTATTAGATATAAGATACAGAAGGAAAGGAAACTGAATACAAACTACAGTCCACATAAAAGCCACAGAATGATGCATAAAATCTAATTACAAAAGCTAGGTTCCTGCAAAATAAGAAAGCCGTAGTCAATGCACTAGTAGACCGAGCCATAGCCATATGCAAAGATAAAAAGAACTACATGAGAAGATCAAAAGGGTTAAAAGTGAACTGAATTACAATGATTTCCTTACAATCAAAATAGAAAAATGGGTCAAATAAAGATAAAAAGCGATTTTAAAATGCTGAAACCATGCAGGCACAAGTGAAAAGAAAAATAATCATACCCTTCATCGAAACAATTAATATAAAAAGAAAAAAAAGAATTATTTTAAAGAAGGGGTTTAATATTTACCACACTCTAGGCGCACCCAGGCGCCCCCTGTTCCATTAACTAACAAATGATCGTTTTGTAAGAATTATATTAACAACGCTGATTTCCGGTCAAAATAAATGTAGCAACCAACTATTAGTACGGAATATATTCGATTTGAAGCTTTGCGAGGTTGTATAAGAGTATTAGAAATAAAGATTTTTGAAGAGGGAATAAAAAGCCTTTTTTAATTGAACACTGCCTCTTTGAATAAAAGCATAGCATATTTATTAAACCACAGTGCTATATTGATTTATCCACAGATATTTATCAGTACTATGTATCAGTACTATACAGTTCATGGTCTTTGATAAAATTATTGTATTGCATATCAGCAAGCATAAGTGCAACATTTCTACGTTGTTGTTGTTTCTTATCCCCTTGTGTAAAGATTACACGAATTCCATGAGTTCATGCTTCTAGAGCTTTTTTATGATAAGCAGCGACCTCTCCCAAAAGTCCTGTTTAGTGCATCTAATGCAAGCCAAAATGTGTTCTGGAGCTGCAGGTGCCAAGCTACATTTTGGGCAAGTGGGATATATTTTGTTATTATTTTCTATCTTCAATGGCTTGACATGGCCTGTTCTAAATCTTGTAAGTGTCGTTTGATGCTGTCTATTTCTGATGTTCAGAGCTCCTCCTGTGTCCACTCAACTGTACCAACTGTGCTTAGGTGGGATCCTCCAGTTCTTGTTTATTTTTGTTTTGCCTACTGTTTCTATTTCTTTAAAAGTAAGTTTATTTTTCGGTGGCAAGGATTATTTTGTGCCTTTTTTCGCTAGTGCATCAGCAGCTTCCATGCCTTCAATGCCAACATGTGAGGGTATCCATTGAAGGTAAATCTTTTAGGGTTTTGAGAGTTTTTGGAGATAACCAATTATGTTTCTGCTTACTTTGTCTCTAAGTTCCCCTGTGTGACTCAAGTGTTGTATGGCACTTCTACTATCAGTAAGAATCCATATATCTTGAAGTTTAGTATTTCTGATGAATTTTAAGGCTTCATAGATGGTTATAAGTTCTGATCTGAAGACTGAGCAAAAATCTGGGTTTCTTCTGTTTATTTTCTCAATAACATTTGTGGACACTTCTACGTGAAACCTTGCACCGTATATGTACATTTCAGTAACTGTATTGGATTTCCCCACAACAATAAATTGCCTAGTTAGTCTCAATTATACTCCTCCATGTATTTCAACCACTAAATTTCTATTCGAAAAGTTTGCTACCGGCAGACTTTACACTTAAAATGTAATTTGCTCATTTATCTTCGACACTGTCAGAACTGAACCGACTCACGGACTACGCGTGAGTGGTATGTAACGTTTATGTAACAACGCTAATGCCAAACCCATACACCATTTATTTGATTTGGTATCATTACGTTGTGTTTCTAATATATAATCTAAATTGTACCTTATATATTTAAACTAAAATATCGTAAACAGCACCCCGCCCCACATAGTAATTCCAATTTACGTTGAATGGCCCAGAGAGATTACATAAACTACCAGCCGTCTGAAATAACTGCCGTCAGCACTTCCTAAAACGTTCATAGAGTACTGCATCGCTTTTAACTATTGAATATAATATTGTGGCGAAGAAATAATTTATATTTTATTATTTATATATATATAATTTAATTATTCAATATATATTCAACAGATTATATAAATATATATTACTCTGTTTTGTTAACAATTTCGACTAGTCGTACTGACGCCATCAATAAATATTTTGACATCTTAAGATATTCCAAGACCTGATTTCAACGCTACAATATTTATGCCTAAAGTGATAAATAGCTCGTTATTATTCCGCTGTATATGTTAGAATTTTGCCATTGAGTCTCTTTGGCTATCTATTCTGTATGGTCACATCAAGCAGAACTGAATATTTTGCCAATTTTTGCCGAATAACATAATATAATTTTTTTAAATTAAATTTTCCCATTCTCTTTTTCTTATTAATTTATCTTTAGGCGTCTTACTTTCAAATTTTCCGGATTATACAGATAATGGCTTCTATATACCTCTCACAAAATATTAATAAAAGTGGGAAATATAGTTCTATAAGGTTCTACCTTCTAAGGAGGAAAAATCCTCACCTGACACGTGGACAACATCCTAAAGTGGCTAGCTAAGAAGAGTTCGAGATGTCTCCAAATTCATCTTAATATGGAGGAAGGCACTTACTTGCTTTTGAAGTTGGAATCAGCTTCTAAAGCCATATAAACCTACTATTTGCCGAAGGTATATCAATACGGAATGTAAGGGGAAGCCAACTCATTGTTTTTTCCACGAAAATCTTCAATGAAGAGACCAACGGGACAAAGGCAACGTCTCACTATCAGAAGATATTGATCTTATTGGGTGAGCCTGATTAAGGAGGAGCACTGATTCACCTGGAATAAAATTTATTTGTTTATAAGCATTGTGTCATCCATACAAGCAGGACTATCAAAATTACAATTATATTCTCACAATGAGTATCTTTTTTTTTTTAAAACGCTAGCTTTCAAGCGTTATTCGCTCTTCAACGGGCTTACAATAATATCGACTTGATCCCATCAGAAATATTTACAAAAATCAAACGCGCGCCGCGTGGATATATTTATAACTGAAAATTTTGAATTG
Source organism: Cordylochernes scorpioides (assembly GCA_030710605.1). NCBI lineage: Eukaryota > Metazoa > Arthropoda > Arachnida > Pseudoscorpiones > Chernetidae > Cordylochernes > Cordylochernes scorpioides. The sequence goes on along the minus strand of CP092886.1, from coordinate 134,497,428 downwards.
GTTTGTAATTTAACTATTTTATGGAATATATCTAATTTAATTTTTAGGGCATCCAGAACCTATAAAATTGATCTATTGATTTCTTCTGAAATATCGGTATTGTGATGGTAAATCTATTTTTCTGTTTATGCTGTTGTATTCATTGGAAACAAGAGATTCTAATAGTAACCTTTGGAATTTGTTCTTAATGTCTTTGTAGTGGCATTTCGTTTGTGTTATGTTAAATTGGTGACCGGTCTGTGCAATATGTTGTTAGATCATTGAACGTTGGTCTTTTGTTCTGATATTTCTGTTATGTTCGTTTAGTCTAACTTGTATCGATCTTCCTGTCTCGCCTATGTAGGTAGCATTGCAGTCTTGGCATTGAATTGAGTAAATTGCATTGGTTTGAATTTTAGGTTCCAGTTGTTTTTCAGATTTAGTTATGGGATTTCTAAGAAGTTGACCTATGGATCGATGGTTACTAAAATACGTTTGAATTCCTTGTCTGCGAATAATATGGGCTATTTTTTCATTACATTTAATTACGTTCATTAAGCAGGACTATATCGGGTAGATAGATTTCGCGCTGTATCACTCCGATTGAACGATCTACATTATTCTTCATTTATTATTCCCTGCCAGAACACTCTGCCCTCGATCTGTCATCCTATTTCAATATATTCAAGTATGAATAGTCAATATATAAGAGCGTTTCATTATCCTATGTATATTAGCATATTCAGCCCATATATTATAAAAACACAGAAATTTATAAAATTTTAATTGTTCATTTTTTAATCTAAATATAATAGTTAATTAATTTAAATCTGGCTCAGAGATGACATTCAATCGGCAAATTATACGTTTCCTCCCTGCTCGCGCATGTCGTTAGTTCGTAGGACAAGTTTCAACTTGTTCACTAAAGTAGTTTGTGTACACGAATCTTCGCATTCGTTATCTTGCACGTTCTTCGTTAAAATGGATAAAATTGAATATCGTGCAGTTACTAAATTCTTCGTTTTTTATTTATCCACCCCTAAATGAATTCGTTCTAAATTGAGAGAAGTTTACGGGATTTCTGCTCCTTCAATTTCAACCGTTAAAAGGTGGACAGCTGAATTTACACATGGACCCATGTCTCTCGAAGATGACCCATGTGAAGGACGACCACAAACTGCAACCACACCGGAAACTATTGAAAAGGTGCACAATATAATATTGGACGATAGGGGAGTGAAGGTGTGTGAGATAACTGAGGCCGTGGAAATATCGGAAGAAAGGTGCGGAACATCTTGCACGAAGAATCGGGAATGCAAAAGATCTGCGCAAGGTGGATGCCGCACACACACACATTTTCTGAATACAGTTCAAAATCAAATGCGCAAACAACATTCGCAGCAATGTTTGGACTAATTCAATAGTGATCCGATCTATTTTGTGCGGCGAATTTTTCCCATGGATGAGACATAAGTCCACCACTACACCAGGAACCAAACAGAAATCGAAGCAGTGGATGGAAGCCGGTGGTTCAGCTTCAAAAGAAAGTGAAGTCGATCGCATCTGCCGGAAAGGTCATTGCCAGTGCGTTTTGGGATGCCAAAGGGATCCTGTTAATTACATTGAAAAGGCAGAACTAATATAGGAATATATTACTCTAATCTTCTTGACCAGCTGGTTGTAAAAATTCGCTATAAATGGCCTGGCTTTAAGAAGAAATATTTTCTTACACCAGAGCAACGCACCTGCTCACAAAATTGTGTTGGCAATGGTAAACTGCGGGATTTGAGGTACGATTTGCTCGGCCAACCCCCCTATTCTCCTTATTTGGTGCCCTCAGACTTTCATCTCTTTCCACACCTAAATAATTCTGTTTCTGGAAAGCGCTTCGCGTCCAATGAAGAAGTTGAGAGAGCTGTAGTGGAATATTCTAACAGCCTTCCAGACTCTCATTTCAGGATAGGAATACTGATATTGGAGAAACGCTGAACCAAGTGTCTGAAATCAAGGGATATTATGTAGAAAAATAAAATGTTTTTAACTGAAAATCAAAGTCTCTTTATTGACAGGCTGATAACCTTTCATCTCTCTCGTAAAAATATGCGTTACATTTTTATTATAAAATCTAACAATATATAAATATGGCAATATGATTCTGTAGTGTGATGGAAATTAATTAATCGTTGCATATACACTCCTTTTATTTTATATACACTAGTGTCTAAAATTAAGTGAACAAACACTAAATCTTTGATGAAAATAATAATTAAAACGAAAAATAATAAAAATCTTTATATGATATGCAAATTACATCACACAGTTTAGCTAGCCAATAAAGATATTTCAATATGCAAATTTGGGTCATTCTTTAAAGCGTTCGCTTGCGTGCCTTTTTTTTAATCCAGATTTACAGTTTTATTTAAACAACATTCATTCCATTTTATCTATCCATGGAACGTCATAGATGTTTAGAAGGCTCATTGAAGTGGAAGGCCATCTGTAGAATAGCAGCAGGCCAGTCCCAATGAGAAATTGCAAGATGGCTCGAAACGTCAAGAAAAGTGGTTTCGAATCTATGGAAACAATTTCAAGAAACAGGAGACATCTCCAGAAGAGAAGGACAAGGTCGCCCGAGAATCACAACCTCATCAGAAGAACGTTATCTGAAGTTAACGGCCAAACGTAATAAAACAAGACAGCTAGCAATTGAGCTCTCTTCGGTCACAGGAACCATGATATAAAGGCAAAAACACTGGTGTCCAAAAAATAAGAAACTTTTGTTTTTTAACGATTTGTTTTAAAATCTACAACGCTAAAAGCTAAAAAGTAATTTAATTAGGTATTTTAAGTCGTAGAATTTATTTATCGCAACCATTCGATTCGGTAAAATTGAAAATATGCAAATTTTTGCTTGTCTTTATACGAGGGTGAGTAGAAAAGTAAGGTCTTCTACGAGATAATTTCCGAACGCGCGTTGCTAGGTGAAATCTGACAACACCGCTGCCTTCCTTGGTTCCCCCTCTACCGTCTAGAACCTTCCCGGTGATCTTGGGATGCTCAGTCGCTGTCTGGCAGCCGTTCGCGATGGAGCTTCCCCTTAGCTCTCCCGCCAAGTGCGAGTTGCGCTCAGTTATACGCTTTTTAAATGCGAAAAATAATTCTCCGGTCGAAATTCACCGTCAGTTAGTGGAAGTGTATGGTGACAAGTGCATGGACATCAAAAATGTGCGGAAATGGTGCCGGGAGTTTAACGAGGGGCGGATAAATGTCCACGATGAACAGCGGTCTGGGCGGCCGAGTTTGCCGGAATCAACCGTGGCTCGAATCGACGAAATGGTGCGCGCAAACCGGCGGATAACCCTTGAAGAGATCGAGGATGGCCTGAATGAAGATTGCAGCCACTTCTCCGTGCACAAGATTGTGTCTGAGACCCTCGGCTACAGAAAGGTGTCCGCCAGGTGGGTCGACAAGTGGCTCAAAGAGGCGGCGGGAGAGTGGTACAACACCGGAATTACAAAGTTGGTTGACAGGATGAAAAAGTGATTGAGCATCAAGGCGACTATGTAGAAAAATAGCAAAGTGTCCAACCTTTCCAATGATGTTTAAAAATTTCAAAAATAAAACTACAACCTTTCGCAATGAGTTTCTTTAATTATAAATAATAATAATAAAAAAAAAGATAATAAAAGAAACTCATTGCGAAAGGTTGTATTTTTATTTTTGAAATTTGTAACGCAATTTTTCGTTTACTTAAGATGTATAAAAAGTTGTGATTAAATGTGTTTTTCTATGAAAAAAAAAATAGGAGACCTTACTTTTCTACTCACCCTCGTAAGTGTGCTATTTGGCGTGTCGTTTTCCCCATCTAAGAATTGTACAATTATAATTTTATTTAATCCTTAGTTAATTATGAGTTTACGAAATATTTTAGCAGATGATTTAAAATGGAGAGCTGTTGGAAGAATGGAGCCAGGACAATCACAAGTTGAAGTAGCAAAATGGCTAAATGTAAATAAATCTGTGGTCAGCAAAATATGGAAACAGTTCATTGAGACAGGAACCATCAAAAGAAAAGAAGGTTCTGGTAGAAAAAGAAAAACAGCTACCTCTGAAGACCGTTATCTGGTCGTAACTGCCAAGCGCCATAGGGAGATGACAGCTATTCAACTCTCTAATGAACTCTCAAGTGCTACTGGAACGAGAATTTCAAGACAAACTGTTTACCGAAGGCTTCACGAAGGTGCCCTTTATGCAAGACGAACAATGGTCTGTATCCCTTTAACCTCTGCTCAGCGGAGAGCCCGCTTGAATTGGCGCTTGGAACACCACGCCTGGACTCATGATCAGTGGACCAATGTTCTCTTCAGTGACGAGTCAAGATTTAGTTTAAACACAGATTCTCGGCGAGTTTTCATCTGGAGGGAGCCTGGAACCCGCTATCATCCCAGTAACATCAGGGAAATTGACAGTTTTAGAGGGGGCAGTCTCTTAGTCTGGGCTGGAATCAGTTCTAGCAGACGCACACCCCTCCACATTTTTTCTGGGAGCACTTTTACTGCTCAAAGGTACAGGGACGAGATCCTTGAGCCCTATCTAAGACCTTATAGAGATCAAATTGGTCATAATTTAATTTTTATGGACGATAATGCTCGTCCGCATAGGGCTAGGCTAGTCAATGAATATCTCCAGAGTGAGAATATTCGAAGGATGGATTGGCCAGCCAGATCTCCGGACCTGAATCCAATAGAGCATGTGTGGGATGCTCTATGGAGGCGTATTGGAGCTCGTCACCCCTCTCCCAGAACCCTCGTTGAGCTAAGAACTGCTCTATTGGAGGAGTGGGGTTTACTACCCCTGGACCTCCTCCAAAGCCTGGCAAACAGTATGAGGGCTCGCTGTGAGAACTTGATAGCTGTTAGAGGTGACCATACTCCCTATTGATATCTTATTTCTTTAAGATCTGGAACCTTAGCTTTGGGTATGTTGGTAATAATTTGCATATTTCATAATTTCAAATATTTTTTTATTATTTTCATATAGCTAGTCAAATTCTCCATAGTTTAAACTATTTGTATACTAAATTTTATATTTGTTAATAAATTAGCTTTTGAGAAATTTCAATATTGGTTAAGTTTCTTATTTTTTTGGACACCAGTGTAGTTTACAGAAGACTCAACGAGAGAGGGATGTATGCAAGGTGGCCGAAGGTTTGTATCCCTCTCACTGCCATCCATAAAAGGGCTCGTCTAAATTAGTACAGACAACATCAGTCTTGGACCCAAAATCAGTGGGCTCCTGTTCCTTTTAGTTAAGAGTCAAGGTTTAGTCTTAACACGGATTCTAAAAGTGTACTGATCTAGAGAGAAACCGGGACTCGAAACCATCCCTCAAACGTCAGAGAAAGGGACCGTTACGGTGGCCAAGGTGTCGTAGTCTGGGGTGGTATCATGTTAGACGCACGCACGCCACTACATGTGTTTGATGGCGGCACCCTGACTTCTCAGCGGTACAGAGACGAGATACTGGAGCCCTATGTAAGGTTTTTAGGGGTGGGATCGGACACTCGTTCATCTTTATGGATGATAATGCTCGTCCTCATAGAGCTCTGATGATAAACGAATATCTTGAAAGTGAGGGAATTCAAAGGATGGAATGGCCTGCCAGATCACGAGACCTTAATCCTATAGAACATGTTTGGGAAGCCTTGGGGAGACGAATTGGATCTCGTTCATCCCCACCCAGGACCACTCAAGAACTGAAAAATGCTTTGGTTGAAGAATGGGATTTGTTGCCTCAAAAGCTCTTTAATTGCCTAATAAACAGCATGAAATGTCGTTTTTACAGCTGTCTAGTTGTTAGATGTGACCACACACCTTGTTAAGTCATCAAATATTGGTCAACATCTACCCGACTTTTGAACCAATTAACATAAAATTTGCATAACTCTGTAAAAATATCTCAACAATAAATTCATTTTGTCAACTTTATTTGTTATAGAGTTGTCGATCCACCTACAAATTTTAGCTCAAAACAATTCTATATATTTTTATAAAACTAACATTAAGTGTTTGTTACCTTAATATCGGACACCAGTGTAGTTCGAAACTGAAACACACAGGCAGCTGAGGAAAAGAATCTAAAACGGTTGTTATTTGTTCAATCTTGTATTTCCGTTTGCCGTTCCTGTAATGCAGATTGTGCGAGCCTATATCTGTCCATCTTAATGGGGAAGATAGCTGCGTTTGTTTTAGATTTTCTCCCTAGAACTTCCTTAAACATAACAATATTTCGTATAGGCTTTATAAGGTTCAGGTTTTAGGAAGGGTTAAATCACCGTATATATACTGTGGTAGGCATATATTTCTTTTTAAAAATCATTCATGTTTGTTTTTAATCGCACTTTAAACAATAGTTAGCTCGTTAATTAAAGAGTAGGAATTGCTTCATGCACACATAAATCTGCCCAGTTGAGTGGGGAAGATGGCTGCGTTTTAGATTTTGTCCCCAGAACTTCCTCACTCTCAACAATATTTTGTGTATAGGTTTAATAAGGTTCAGGTTTCAGTATGTTCAAATGACCGTATATATACTGGTATGCATATATTTATTATTAAAATAATTTATATGTCTGTGTTTAATCGTACTTTAAGTAATAGTGCACACGTTGAATAAAGAATAGGAATCGTTTTGTGCACATAGATAACCAACCTTTTAACTCCACATCTGATAGTCCAGCATCTAGAACCTTTTTTAGCTGCGCTAAGGAAACATGCCGCCGCTCATGTTTTGCGATCAAAAATAGGTCTTGGCCTTCAGGTACCGCCGTTTCGCCTCATAATACCTGGATAGGTACACAACGTCGCAGCCGCCTTCATTGAACTTTGCCACAACCGCGAAGGACTCGATTATTCAAATGCTATAAAAATAGGGCCTATTTTTACCTCGGCGCGCCCTACCTTTTTTCGTCTGCTTTGGTGCCTTATAACTGGACACACTAATCTGATC